>CM075290.1:3649412-4316501 GCA_037672795.1 Lagerstroemia speciosa | reverse complement strand
ACACTACTAAAGATCAAATATAATTCATAGAAATCAGTGTCTGTCAAATTAACATCCAAAGAGCGCACTTCTAGCAAATCATGCTCTTTTAATCATACATGAATCTAAAAAATTCACTGAATGGGATGAAATCAAAGGCAAATTTAAATAAGATTAAAATAAGTTAATTTAATAAAAAATAAAAAAATAAATTTTGTGTAAAAATTTTCTGATACTTTCGATTTCAAGGGACCATCGCCACCCACCCTTAAGTGCACCTGTGCTTGTAGTTATCCGTTTCGCATCTTCAAACGATCGCTATCAAATGGATTGCCCTCGATATTTTGCCCCGGCTTACCCAATTGGGTCAGGTCAAAAAGTGGACTTGGATGCATCTGATTACTGCTCTACTTACGGTCCGGATCATCTGAAGTACGAGCAACGTGCAATCCTGACCGTAAGTTTCGGCGTACCCCAAAAAATCTGGGGGGGCACCACGTGCCACGTCACTCAAATTATTGAACTTTCAACCTTTGATTTTTCCACCAAGAAATGGACGTCAGGCAAGTAAATATTCGGTGTTAAAATATTGTATAAATTTTTTAAAAAATTTTTATATCTGTGAATTTTTTTAAAAAATTTTTAAAGTTCAATTTAGCGCGTGTTAATATGTAAACGGAGATTTACACAAGGAATTAGTTATACACTACAGGGTGACTCGTGTGTGTCAATTTATATATTTTATCATAAAAATTTGAGGTGATCAAAGAAATGCAAAGTAATAAAAGAAAAGAAAAAAATTAAGTTAGAATTATATATATATATATATATATAAAAGAATAGTTTATTCAAATATAAATGAAGAGAATTGCATGAAACAGTTGACAGAATCGCGAAAAACAATCAAGAGTAATCGATAAAATAGATAAGTATACCTAAATTATAAAAATAATGAAAAAAATTTTGGAGTCTTTTATTATTTTATTTTAAATTAAATTTGATCAATTATAAACTAAATTTTATTGATGATATTTTTAGGACTCGAAAATGAAATCAAAACTATTTTGAATTTACTTAAAGTAATACTAGACGCGGACCCATGCTAAGTACGAAAAAAATAAAAAAAATTAATTTGAAATACTGTGATGAATTTGTATAATTATATTATTTATTTATAACTTATTACAATTTAAATTATTTAAAATTCATTAACTTATAGTAATAATTAGAACATTCTCAATTTTAACCTGTAAACTATGTCAATTTTTCATTTTATTTTTACAATTTTAAATTATCATTTCAAAAAACGTGACAAACGTTCAATACTAAAATTATATACATATGGAATAATCCGAGCAGTTAATGAACGATTTTTATTGTTAGGTTCGTAGATATGCGATCAGAGGAAAATGAATGAAATTGCTATTTTGCCGTTGATCTGTAAAACATATATATCATAAATTTTAATATGTAAATTATAGTAAGAGCAAATATGAAAAATGCAAATGACACCAAACTTCCCACAAGTTTGCACATAATAGTATAGATAATATATATATATATATATATATATGTGGATCGATTACACTGAATGTTTATTCGTGTCAAATGCCAGAGTAATTATTGACGTCAGAGATCCGAAGATATTGCATCATAAGCACGAAATTTTTTTAATATATCACATTATTATTGTAAAATTTAAAAATATGATAATTTGATTTAAAAAATCCTTTAATTTTGTAATAATATAATGTGAATGGTCAATTCTGAGCTGTTACCGCCAAATATGGTTGATGTGATTGCGTTTGTCTTTTTAATTCTTCGGGTGAAGCTGGTCGAATTGGGCAGGTTTTTCTTACGAACCTGTCGGACTCCGAACCTTTTAGATGAATTCTTCCAAACATGGAAAACGTATCGATGAATAATTTGAGATAATGAAAAATCGAAAGTTACGAAGACGGTTTTCTCGGGCGATTTTTTCAAGCAAGATGTTGTGCGAAGTCGGCCCGGGGAGTAGTGTGACTTTATATCGGGTGAAAGATGGCATCGCTACTGGTTGGAGATCTTGAACTTGATTTTGAATAGAAAGGGCTCGTATCGATTGAAAGCCGACATAACCTGACTCGGAACACTAGAAGGGCAAAGCCAAGAATAGCGGTGTAAACGAGTTGAGCCGAGCCCGAATCTATGGTATTCAAGCTCGGCTCGTTTAGCAATTTACGAACTCGAACTCAAACTCGGCAGAGCCCAATATTTTAACCTTGGGCTGGGCTCGTTAAAATAAACAAAGGCTCATCGTGTCTATATGAACCGAGCAGAGAAAAAATATAACTCGGACACGAGATTATTGTGTCACTTGCATAGAGCGAGGAAGACTATGGAGAGAGAGGGAAAGAACGAAACAATGGTTTTAAATAAGAATTTAAGATAATAGTATTGATTTTTTTTTATTTTTTTAGAGTTAAATAATAATGGTAATTATTGTTATATAAAATAACAAGTTTATTTAAGCTCGCGAGTTTCACGAGCCGAATATTATTTGTTTTAGCTTAACTGGTTTAACTGACAAACCGAAGCCGAACCGATCTTGAACTCATTAAGATCGAGTCGAATTCAAGCTTTTATCGAGACGAGCCCGAGCTGTTCGAGAATCATACTATCTCATTTACACCCCTAGTCAAGATGGGATGGCGATCCAATTCAGCTCTCCGGCAATTAGGTCAGATCACAGTGGTGAGAGAATGAAACAATAAAATGAAGGGAGAAAAATGTCTTTACAAATAGCAGTGGTTACCTCGCAAGTGCACCAAATTGTATTTACAATTATGCCAGGAGGGCAAAAAGGTCATTTACAGACACGATTTATGATCGCCATTGCTTTGAAACAGTGAAAAGATTGTCCTAGAAGTTTTTTTTCTTTTAAGAAGTGTTTGGTTCAAGTATTATTAGATTACACAGAAAATTATTAGATTATATAGAAAGTGAGTTGTAATACGAAATTGACGTGTTTGTAAGTGTTTTAAATTAGTGAAAAAATGATTTTAGATATAATATTATATATTATAATATTTAATGTAATTGACAATGAACGTTATTTGACAAAAATACCCCTTTTTCCTATTTTGATGGATGAACATGTTATCATTCTGGAGGGCACAGGGGGTCTTTACAAGATGTAATCTGATATTGCAGTGGTGCATTTTGATTGCAGGGAAACGGAGATGGCCCGGTAAAATTCAAATGACCAGGGAAAGAAGAATTGTCTTCAGTTTTACACCCAAACACGGTAAAGTCGGTGCAAAATACCAAACTTTTCATGTAACGTTCCTACCTTACATCAAAACAAACACCCCCTCACTGTCTCGCTGTGAGTTAAGATAGTGAATGCAACAGTACTGTTAGGTATATAATGAATACGCGGAGAGGAAAGCTAACGATGAAAGGGATGTCTTCGCCCTCGACTGCTCTTTATCCTTTGATCCTTGTTCGTAAAGTCGAATATTGCCAAATTACAAGGAAGGTAAAGACTGTGTGAAAAGGTTAGACAATGGTAAAATTTTCTCGGAATTTGATGTTGTGGTGTTTGATAATGTAAAGTTGATTATAAAATTTGGTTAGTGTAGATAAGAGTTTTTAAAGTAGGTGTAATATGAGAATACTGTATGGTTTGGATGTAAAGTCTCTGTAAAATTTTAACTAATGTAATTTCAAATTACAGTCAGCTTTACAACCAAAAGTTGGAATCTGTGCGGTAAAGTACACTGTGGTATGAGATTACACCACACTTTACAATAAACCAAACTGCACTGCACTTTAGTTTTGATTTGTCGAAAAAATTTGTCCTACATTGGAAGTAAGCTAAAAAAGGCAATCCCAACCACAGAAATCTTTTGGAGACTTCTTAATTAGGAAGCACTTTCAACACATTCTTAAGAGAAATTAGAAAATAATTTTGCTTTTAATCAATTCAAGTTTTACAAAAACTTCAAACGACAAAAAAATAAAAAAAAGGGACAGCTCTTTTTAACTTAATCAGAAGTAATGGTTTAATGGGGCTCTTGGAATGTTGGGAGACTGTTGATGTACTTTCTTCCACTCTTTCAAAACTCAACTAAGCGGACAGCATGGGATGATCCACAATAAAAATTTGTAATTAGTTCATGCATGTAAGTACGAATAACTGAACCATCGAAATTGCCCAGTCCAAGGCAGATCCTTCTACCAGCTTATCCTACTTCTAAGCATCCAAAAGAAGCTATTCGGTCCCAAACAGAGTCGGAAATTCTCCCAGGATAGTTACTTCGCTGCCTACTACTCACTGGATCCTAAGCTAACTAAAGAACAGGGTGTGATAGTCCTTATCCAGAGCATATTATGAGCATAGTTTTTTGAAACTTACCTTTCTCGCACAATGCCCGTAACTTCATCTTTGCTCTTAAGCCGGTGAAATTCTTCCAGATTCTGGTAGAGTTTAGTCAGCAGGTGGGAGCAGAGCTCAGGAGACGTGCATGGACCGCACATGAAATAGACAACGTTGCCCAGAGGTCTCACGTATATTCCATCATCTCGGAGCATCTGAAGAAGTGGCTTTGAGTACAGGGAGCCATACCTGTATTATGAAAGAATCGGAATAAAGGATAAGAGAGGTCAGTCAGACTTCTCTGTCGTGGGGGTAGAGATTTTTCTTTTTCCTTATTTCCTTATTATTTCTACCATTGTTTTCTTCTTACTGGGGCCTGCAGGTTGTCAAATGAAGTAATAATTCTTGAGGGAAGCGTTAAATTTGTGAATGAGCGAGTGAGAAGAAAGGGATGATACCCGGCATTTTTGCCGTCGACATGGAGTTCCATGGCGAAGAGTGTTCCAAGTGCGATCACCCTCTGAACAGCTGGATGATTAGAGATTTGGTTCACCAATTTGGTATCCCATAACTGCAAGCATTGTTGCTCATCAACATTATGCAAACACGGCATACGGAAAACGAGATACCAGAAAGAGCAACAAAGTTGTGAGTTTTCTCATACAATGATCAGTAAAGTACTTCCAGACTTGGTAAAAAGATAATTATGCAAAGCCTGGCCATAAAAAGCCAGAACATCACAAACCTCTTTAAGTAGCTTCGCTTCTGCATTTAAATTTGAATTGGTCTGAGGATCTTTGAACCATTTGATGGCTTTAGTAGCAGCTGTGCACCCCATAGGATGTGCAGTATATGAATGGCCGTGGAGAAGAGCGTCAAGCTGTAATAAGATAAAGAAAGTGCGATTTTTATTGGGTCTGTAGAAATTAAACTAGATCCCATAAAAATTTGCATAAAATGCTCAATAGAGAATCATTAATTAGTCTCCAAAAAACAGAAACCGAATGCATTACTACCAATTTTGGATGATATATAATACCTTGGATTCTCCCAAGAAAGCATCAAATATTTCAGCAGAAGCTAATGTAACAGCTAGAGGTATTATCCCACCAGTAAGGAGCTTCGCGTAACATGCTATGTCTGGTTCCACGCCAAGAAGTTCTGCAGCAGACTGTTGAAAAACGTTGATCGAACCAGTCAGTGAATTGCAAGTATCGGTAAAAGGAAACTCCTGGCTCATGTCGGCAGCTCAAATAGAATTACTATGATATCCCCCAACATAAAAATTAGTCCGATATTCCATTCCATCCCCTTCGTACCAAATGGCAGTAATACTGTGATAGAAGAAAGTAATGACCCACCTCTGCACCCAAACGCCAGAAGCCTGTGAAAACCTCATCGAAGATCACTGGGATTCTTCGGCTTCGACATTCGCTCACAAGCACTCTATGAAAAAGTGGGTCCACCATATGCATTCCTCCAGCACCTTGTACCACTGGAAAACACAAAGGAAAACCCAGCACATCCCAACACTTGTTGAGCTCCACAGCATTGAGAAGCAGAAATTATCAGTTCACAGCATAGGGTGAGAGAGTGTTCCATGTTTCTAGGTAGGCATCAGGCACCTGTTTTATAATGAGGTCATTTATGGATTAGAATGTCACAAGCACTACTTGAGATAGCCTATTGACCTTCTTACACCAAACCAAGTTCTTATATTTTAATGATAATGCAAAAAGCTCAAATAGAATAGGCATTTATATTCATGAAAAACACAGGTACAATCAACGAAAAATCCTCTCCATCATTTATAAGGTATGCACATCCCCAGAAAACAACTAGAGAAGTTGTCTTGCCTGGTTCAATTATAAGTGCTCCAATGTACTTAGGACCTCCTGCCTCAGGTAGGTGCTGTGATATATAGGATGAGTACAGTTGAGCTAGCTCCGATTTATCCCTGATCTTGGAAAATATTTCTTCACGTGAACTGAAAACTGTAAAGAGCCAAAAAATTGGTAAAAACCAAATGACCATGGAAAAATTAGAGCAAGCAATAAGAGCTTAAGATACTCCAACAAATTGAAAGTCCTTCATACGCACTCATTTTACACTCAGGAATTTTTGAATGCAGAAACTCAGGAACGGCAAGACTCCATGAGCCTTTACGGAGGAAGATTGTTGGTGGATCTAGAAAAAGGCCTCTTCCAGTGTACCTGCCAATAATTTTCACTTTTTAATTTCAAAATTTTGCTCTGTGCTAACTACAAAGAGTGATCATTGATTGGAGAAGCAATGTAGATACAATCCAGGATTGCAGGAGACCATTAACAATGCTAGTCATACAAATTAAAAAAAAAATATTGTTATAGCATTGATAGAGAGCTCCAGATAATGGGGCTTCCACAACCAAACATTTCTTCTAGTTCTCAGGGAAATGTGATAAAAATGGCCAATAAGGTAATTTAGCATTTCGTGATTATTGAATTGAGCAGTCTTCCACAGAAATGCCTCTAGCTATTACCAAGCCAGAGGCCTTGCAGTAACCGAAAGGGTTATCGATTTGCCTAAGATAGTGAGCTTAAGATATTCCACTTTATAAGGTGCAGATTTAAGCAGTCTTGCCAAGAGATTAACTGAGAGGAAAGATATGTTTAATAATTCACATTACATGTTCAGTTTTATGCCAAATATAAATACCATGGTTGCTGGAGAAAGCTGGTGTAAGCTGATGGTGATTGCGCTTCCATAGCACCTAGAGTATCACCATGATAAGATCCTTGCAGAGCTAGAACCTACAGAGATGGATGCAACAACCTTGTAAATATATCTGCAAAACTATAACATCAGTTCAGGACAAAAAGTATCACAAAATGCAACTTCATGTCAAATCAGGAATCGATTTAGTACCCTCTATTATTAGTCCTGAATAGGTTAAAATTGTAGATGTGGGGATAAAATATTATTTTTTCTTCAAGCGTATAATAATTGGCAATAGAGGAGAAGGGAAAATGAACAACCCAAAACAGCATTTTGCCTATGATTCTTTAGGTGAAAGGCCAAACTTTTTGACAAACCTAATGTATGAACTAGCAGATAGGATGATTTTTCAATGAACGAACCATATATAACACCTACAATGAGCTCAGCTTGTTTATCATCTTTAATATCCCCAAGGTTGTCCAAAAGGATTCCATGGTCAAATGAAAATCTGCGGAATGCCATCTTAAGAGCTATCTCAATTGCAGTAGATCCGTTATCTGAAAAATAAGCACGTGAAGCCCATCCTACCAAAAAAAAAAAAGAGCCAAATCAGTCCACCTTACGTTAATAGACTAAAAGACATGTACAAATATTTAATTCTTAGCATTTAAAGAATATATAATTCGATTTAATGTGTGATTTCATTATGAACTGCTAATACACTCAACTGATAGAACTAGGGGGAATGATACACCTTCAATATTGATAAATATATCCATCTTCTTCAGTTCAGAATATAATCATAACTCATTTAACAATTATGCTAACTATTGATTTGAGGGAAAAAGGAGGAGTAAGTAACAAATTGTAGCGACTACAAAGGAAATCCCTACGGGAAAGATATATCAAGTAGACCAGAGAAATGAAGAGATCGGATCAAAAGTTAGGATCAGAAACATGTCTCTTTCAAATTTCAGAACTCAGTCAAAGTTCTCACGTAGCAAGTAGACAAGATGACAAATAACATTGATAAAGATGTTCTAACCTTTTCCAACACCATCCAGCAAAAGTTCTGCACATTCTAAGGCTGGTTCATGAACATTTTCAGGGAACATTACATGCCCATATCTGGAAGCGGCATAACCCATGTCTCTTGCAAGTTCAGTCTGAAAGCACCTAAAACATAAAACCAGATTAACAAGATAATTCAGAAAATCCATCACAAAGGCATGAAAAAGAAGACAAGCCATGCAACTCGTGCAGGGGAAGAGCCAGATGAATAGGAAGGAACCAAATTCACATAACTATGTATATAATAGCCTCAAATCTTATTGTATGGATATTAAATTATAAGGCATAAGGCCGGAAGTTTATGAGCATTGTTCAGGCATACCAATCATTATGACAGTTAATTTGAAAAGATGTTCCCTTTTCTCTTTGATGCATTATCACTATCATATAGAAATGTCAACATATTTTTCCCTTTGCTTGCTGGAGGGATTACCAAAAGATCTTTTTCTCCCCTAAATTTTGAGGGGACTGACTAGCCCCCCCAACATTAGGTGTTCTTGCAGTCTTATACACACACCAGACACAGGCTGTCCACTTTAAATATTCACTCAGGTTTCATCTGCAATTAAATTGATAAATTCATTAGGAACAAAAATGACCTGCAAAGTTGCATCTGGTCCTTGAGTCCACCAACTAGCACAAGCATCAAACAGCTGAGTCAGAGACCTATTCTTCAAGCCCTATTATTATAAGAGCGATTTATTGTTAGTTTGAGAACTATACCAAAAATGAGAGTAATATGGTGATAAGCAAGATAGATCAAGTAAAATGTTCTTATTCGAAGGAACCAAATGACAAACAAGATGTGGTCAAATGAAAACGTTCAACACTCAAACCAGATATACATTCTTCAGAAACAGATAAGATGTGAGAAACAATTAGCAAAGAGATATAAGTTGGAAGGCAGAACACTAACCTTGAAAACTGCAAAACTCTCACCACAGCGTGAATCAATGACTGTAACAGCTTCTTCTGGAACAATGCCATGTTGTGTAAAAGGCCACCAAAACTTATCTTTTGCCTTCTTTTGCATGTGAAGCAACTTCTGCATTTTTTCTGCATAAGTAGAATGCATTATATCTCTCAGAGAATTGAAAACACTTCGAGAATCCTCAAACCATTGCATCAGATCATCGGATGGATCTTGCGGAATCTGCGGCAGCACAAGAACTGGCACCCTGATGACACATATATAGAATTACATCAACAACTATTCACACTAAGCATCCCAATAAAATCATCACTACACAAGAAGCCCATTCAAGTACTCTTTTAAACATATCTCTCAGAACATAAAGACAGCAATTGCCTCAAAACTGAAATATACATTTCCACATAGCATTTGCTACCTCTTCCGGAGATAGGACATTATCGGTACTTCATTGATAAGGCCATGATCTTCAAAGACAATGGCTGCAACATCGTATCCTCGAAGTTTCAAGCTTTCATAAGCTGAAATAGTTGCAGAAATACCACCTAGCCGACCATCTCCAACAAGAATAGCAGGTAAACGCAATGGCCTGTGCGAAATACTCAAACCATTAATAAGAAGGTGTGCTCAAAAGCTTAAAACAAGAGATCAAGGTTATCAAAAGTGTAAAGCGCACTCAAGGCGCAAAGGGTCCCATGTCGCCTGAGGCGCAAAACACAAAAAAAGCGCTCGCTTCAATGAAGCAAGGCGCATCTTATAAAAGGGCATTATATCTACTATTCTCATCCAATAAATTAGCAATTCAAAACCAAAAGTTCATAATCCATCAAACAACTAGCTATTAAAGGAGGAAGATAGCAAAATGAGTTCATAACCCATCAAACAAACTAGCAATTCAAAATAAAATGTGAGAAAAAATTTATAAAAACAAATGAAATTTGCAGGAAGGTTGGAGAACAAAGTCCTAATTGTTTTTTTTCTTTTTAATTGTTACAAGTAATAAGTGGGTGGGCTCAACTTTGGCCAACCCACTAACAAATAATTCGGCCCAAATGGATGAATTTCACTAAAGCGCAGAAGCGAGCGCTTTGAGCCTAGAAGAAAAGTGCATTGAGAGCGCGCCTAAAGCGTGCTTCCCTGAAGGTGCTGTGCTTCGGCTTGGCCGAGGCGATGAGCACTTCTATTGCTTCACTTCATGCGCTTAAGCGACGAAGCGCTCGCTTTTGAATACACTACGAGAGATATTGTGGATCACCATATAACCCATCTGAGTTTTTTTCCAGCCAACCTATCTGCTTACTATGCTTCTTCTGTTAACTCTAAACACATTCACAAGCTAAATTTGCTCAAGCTTCACAGTTGCCTCCATGCATTAAAGATAGTCCAAATAAAAAAGTATCTTCTTTCCTTTAACTTTTCACTATTCATTTTTTTCCTCATTCTTCTATTAACAACTTTATACTTTGGCACCTGAACTCATATTCCTCGAGTAAAATTCTAACTTCTATAACTCGATTCCTACCTTTATGATCCAATGAAACAAAAGCAATCATGAGGGCTAGCACTAAAACCTGTACAAGTCGCACTGAAGAGACCCAGAAGGACCGGGGCTAGCAACCCCTCCAGCGGTCTCCACAACACACAGCACCTCTCTCTCTTCACTCTCACACTCCAACCCAACTCTTAAGCACCTATCCACCATTTCCACTACCAGGGAGTCATCCACCACTCCACCCTCTCTCTCCGCAGCCAAATGCGGTGAAACAGCCTCATTATATGCAAAGATGGTCTTTGAGACCAACTCCGACACACGACTGCCCCCAGCTTCCTCACCCAGGACCCTCTTCTCCTCGTAAAAGCTCAAATCGACCATCCCACTAGCACAATTTGGCATACACGAGGGACCAGACACGTCAGGTGATGTGCCAAGGAGGGAAGTGGATAGGGAATTCGAGGCCGGGAGAGAGGACTGGAGAACGTGATGGGAGGAGAGGAGCTGGGAGTGGGGTTTGTGGAGGAGGGACAGGGAGGAGATCTTGTTGAAGAGGAAGAGAGAGTCGGAGTCTGAGGGGAAACCTGTCTGGACCGGTTTAAGGTAGAGGAACTTGGACGGAGTGGAGCGGCCAAGGAGGGAGGAGAAGGCGAGGCCGGTAGACACTAGGGTCTTGCCGAGGGAGGTGTTGGAGGACCACACGAGGTAGGTAGGGTGGGTGAGTGGGATTCGGATAGACAAGGCGCCGGTTGACGACTGGCGGTCGTGGAGGAGCCGGAAGTGGTGGCGATGCCGGCTCCGGCGCAGGAAGGAGAGGATCGATGGCATGGCGGCTGCGGCTGTGGCTGCGGCGGCGGCGGCTTAACGGCACAAAATTTGAAACGCACCCTGTGCGCTAGCAGAGCTTCCCTACAATATTTTATCCCTTTTTGCCTTTTCCTGGAAAATTTTCTTTTTTATGCATATTTTTCTATAGCTAAATTTCCACTCGACCCGTTGGAAGTACGAAATTTGTGAATTATATAATTAATTATAAAGAATTTATTTTATTTTTATTTTTAAGCAGCACTTTATATATTTTTTAATTAAGCTGTTGAATTTTTATAATATGACTCATTTTTGTAAAAGTGAAGGCATGAATATGTAAAACACAAATAAAAATAATTTGAAAAAATGATGAGAGAAGCCAGAAATTATTTTTATTGGTTTTTTTTGGGAATTTTAAGAGTAACGTTATGAATTAAACATTATTTATTTATTTTTATTAAAAATATATTTGTGAAAGGCATTTTCAAAAATTTGAAAATGGATAACTGCTCATATTGATGACATTATCTGTTTATTTTTTTTTAAAGAAATCATACGTAATTTGTGATTATTCGAACAAATAACCAATTTTTTTTTTAAGAATATTCCATGAAACAAATATAAAGTTTGAATTTGAAGTAAATGGAATCCAAGAAATTCGAAACCCGTTACTGCGTCCAAGATGAAACTAGTGATTGTCGGTGAAGCAACAGCGATTGTCCTCTTGAGATCATCAGAATTTAAGTTTACATTCACTACCTTCTCCGAGATGTTCATTGACTAAGCTTCCATATAGGCGTGAGTAAAAAAACCAGTTCGGGAAGAGCCGAACCGGTTCTATTTTGGCACAGTTTTTCAGACAAAAAACAGTTCAGTTAATTTTTAATTGTAATTGGTGCGATTAACGAGTTCGAACCAAACCGAATAATTCTATCATAAAAATAACTTTATAATACAAAAATACAATTCAAAACCAATTCAATTATGTTTGAACCGGTTATTCAGTTCTAACCAATTTCAAATTGCTTTAAAAGCAATTCCGTTTGAACCAATTGACCGAATTGGTTTAAACCAATCCAATTTTTTCTACACAAACCAGTTATAGTTCTTGCCCACTATGTCAAACCGCACCGATTTGTTTGGTTCAGTTCAGAACTGGTTTTGCACACCCCTAGTTAGATCTACCTCATACACAAAGAGTATTCATGAGCTTAAGTTTTGGAAGAACTGAGAAGTTCTTGGTTTGTACTTCACCAGAAGCAACAACAACAAACATGCAGTAATGACAAGAGCATCCACCTGCCAATCCAAAACGGAGTCTGTTTCCATTAATGTAGTGGTCCTGGATGGTTTAGAGAATTCTTTTTCTCTTCAGTGTGATAAATTTGACAATTGGTTGGGTCGTGCTCTTTTCTTCCATGAAATTCTATGTTCAATCCTTGACAGGAGACCCAAGAACAAAGAAGAGATCAGTGAAACATGAGACAATTGAAGAAGACATTCAAGCTGTACATAGAGGTTCAGCAAGACTGTCAGATAGATGCCTGCACATCGAAAAAGAGACCATGGTATGTCTTATCTTAACGTCAGCAGAATCCTGAATGGGACCGTGAGGATTAAAGCTATGATCTACAGATAAACAAACACCAGGCTCAGAATCTCACTGTATTAGTGCCACTCGATTCCACCCAGGGTGGTGGAACCCACGCCTTCCCATACTTCGCTGAAGCCCACTTCTTCATTGTCAATGCCAAGCATACCCGAGTCCCAAAAGCCACCGCCATTTTCATCTGCCATCAAAGAAATCACAACTTTCATCATAAGGGATGAGAAGCAGATCAGAACCATTTCCTTTTCAGTTTGATGAACATCACTTATGTGATTTGATATTATATTCATCTCTCAGTAATTATGTCAGAAACGAGAGCTCAACTTAAGAAATCAGAGTAGAGGTTTCAGTGCAGATTAAGAACAAGGTGGATAGCCCTGAGGACATTGAATATATTTCTTCCTAATCAGAGAGTATATGTATACTTGTGTATACATTTACGTTTAAATAAGGCAGAAACGGGTTAAAGCACAGAGCCTTCAAAATTCCATAATGAATAGGTTTCTCAGCGCACTTACAGTGGTTGTACTCAGGCCTTGGTTTCTTGTTCATAATGAAACTTTCTCTCCTTCCTTTTGCCTTTGGTTCCTGGCCCTTTCCTAGAACTACGACATGCTTTCCAGAAATAGTTTCACCTTGTAGTTCAATTAACCACAAGTAGTTAGTGACAGGAATAACAATCAGTAGAGAACAAAGCATTGCCAAAAAGGAATCAAAGCAGTAATGTCTTAGAAAGTTTGAAGCCGGCATGCATTAATTTCACCAGCTGATGCTGATGATCTGTTCCTTAGGCGGGGTCTCGGTGAGGCTCAAACAATTTGCATTTCATGGAAGTTGCCTTAAGTTTAATACAGCATCAGTAAGAGAATCACAATCATCTTTTGGAGCTTCTCACTCTATTAGCAAAGTGAAGAAAGAATGCAAGATTTTAATCCCTCCATAGATTGTAAGACTTATCAAATGACTGAATGGGTTACAGAGATATAACCTACAAACTTTGTTTTTCAAAGTTATTACCTATGGCATAATTTTCCATGTCTCAAACCAGAAAATAGACAGCAGAAAATGACTTCTGCATCAAATATGGTAGAGTAGGAAATCTGAACCTAGTATCCAAAATACACATGATACCTAATTCTTCATTCCTCTGGTATCAGAGACATAAACATGGAATCCCTATCCACTTAACATGGCCCATGGAATAAAAAGAACATATTTTTCTCTGCCCCTTTTCTGATAAGAAAGTTCATTCATTGATATAGTAAGGAAGCACTACAAAAGATATAACCATCAAACATATGCAGAGAATCAAAATTTGATCTAAAGCTTAGTTGACCTCATCCGGAAACATTGCCAATCCATTAACATATTTCTCTTTTGGTCAATAACCACATCCCATGGTTAAGATGCAGCATGTAGATAACATGTTCTTCATTTATGATTTAACTCAATTCATAATAAATAACATGGATATTAGTTTGCACACCATGCTCGCTAAGAAATGCCATGTGCCGATGAAATTCCATTTATTTACCAACCTGTTTATTCACATAGTTGGCAGAATAGACTACAAATATTATCATTTCCTTATCAACAGGGACAAGCTTGAGCAAGACTAGTTCAGAAAGAGCCATATCCCATATGTCAATTCGTCCATCATAAACCAGTGAAATAAATTATTAGATACAGACACTAGAACATTAACTCATCCAAGCAAGATAAATACATAATAGATCCTTCAAACAGAATGCCTGACAGAGTTCCTGGACCGGGATTTGCATTATATTGGTGATGGGATCAGAATAGTTGGTAGACTAAAAAAAGCAAACTAGTTACAACTATGTTTCTTCTATGAAGATATGGAGCACGACCCACAACTATCCAACTAAAAATGGGAACAAACCGCAGAGTTATATAGACAAGTAATTTCATTACTGCAAATGTCATAAACTCTCAGACAATTTGGTGTTGAAGAGTTTTCAAGGGAAGATACTCTCATCTTAAAAGTTTGAGATTAAGGGTACCTTGAAAAGGATTTCTCCGCTTCCTCGACTCCTGCACTTCCTCTTCCACTTGGAAACTTCCACCTTCATCCAAGTGACCCGTAACTGCACAATCTTCCTTTTCCTTATCAGTAAGCTTCAACTGCTGGAAAATTCCTTTATGAATGTCCTTCTCTTCTTGCACTCCACTCTTATCCCCACCCCAGGAGTCATCGGGCAGAAGAGGATCTCGTGATTCCAACAGCATAGAGAAGGGCTTCAACTGGGACTGCCAAGAAAGAGAATCTTCGATTAAAAAACTTGAACTTGCACTACTCCTCACAGTACAAAAAGAAAATCTCAACTCAGAGGGATTGCCCGATCAGTTAATACCCAAAAGAGGATGCAAAGAGAGGGCTCTGTTTCCATGATAGCAGAGATAATTGGGATCAATCCGCCATACCATTTACAATTGCCCCACATCTGCTATATTTTTCTAATTTATGCGACAAGAAGTCCATTTAACCCACAGAGAGGAAGAAACAGAAGAATATCAGGCGCTAACCTAAGTAACTTTTACTGAAAGTTGAAGGGCAATAGATTAATAAGGCTTGTTCTTGAACAGTAAGAAAGTTATCAGTCGACCGCAAAGGAGACATGACATGCGAAGAAATTGCTCTGTTTCTCCCGAAATATTTCTTCGACGACCATGTTCTATGCACAGCTGGGTTATCTGGGGGAAAAAAACATCCTTTTGCTTATTTTTGCTTTCACTTGCTCAGCAGACAATCGAAGTGTACAGAAGCACCTGGACCGTCCCAGCAGGCAGAGAAGTTTTCGGCAGTTTCCGGTTGAGGAATTCCGACAGCGAGACCCGCAAGCCGCCATTGAAGCCCTTCGCCCTGATTTAGTGCAAGAAAAAGCAATGATTTGTGACTCTGAAGTTGAAAACTAGCTCTGAAATTGGGAGATGCAAGTGGGTCTCTTTTGGGGTCTCTCTTACGTGCCCGAAGATGGGGAGGAGCTCGACGACGGCACGATGGATCGCTGCCCGAAAACCCTGAACCTACTCCGGCCATTGTTGGGTTTCATTTCTGTATTGAGAACACGATGGCGTTAGGGACAATCTCCTTGCTTGGTTTTGCTTCTCTTCAACTTCCACCTTTCGTCTCACACTCCTGAAGTTTCCCGTGGCGCCCATTTTGAAATTTTTGGGGAAAATATAAAGCGAATTGTAAAGTTCTACAAGTGAAATAAGGGAACGTTCGGTTCCAGCATCCTTAAATCACCCACAAAGTAAAGATTACGAAAAAGAAATTAAATTATAATAAATTTTTTTAAAAAATATATTAGAATTTGATATTGTAATATTTGAAATAATGTGAAGTTGATTATAAAAATTGGGTTGGTGTAGGCAAAAGGCCGTTAAAGGGTGACCATTTGAAATCCTAAATTCGATGTACTTATGCTGAGGCAGTATGTTTTCAAGTTCTCATATTTAACCGTGAATATATTAATTAAACTGAACAATCAGTACACTGACTCGCTAATGTACGGACTCATAATACAAACTCAGCACTCACATTCTCCCTTCAATGTGCTCTCTATCTTGTCTTCTGCTCTCTCTATTGTGTTGTGCATGTAAGCGGTCTGTATTGCTTCAATCGATTCTAAACTTGTGAGCATCGGTTGAGTGGAATTCAGTAGCTAGTTAACGAATCGTGCTATTGACGTCCCGTGACAGTTTGATAATAGAGTCATCACGATACCAATGAGTTTACTGTCAAATGCTTCATATAGATTAAGAAGTCGGTGCCTGTCAAGATACAAATTTAAAAATCTCTTTTACCAATATTGATCATAACGGAACTCAAATTTGTGACATTGACCTTACCAAATTATATAAAGTAAATTTTAGACTATTAAACCATCGCTCCCTTACAGTATATCCTTCACTGCAGACAAGAAACGTTGTTTCCCGACACTTCCGGCCGTAAAGACATGTCGTCTTATTCTCTAACTTCCATAAACACAAACAGATCGATCGCAGAAAGTACAGAATTTAGTAGTAAAATCACACTCAGACAAGCTTCTCTCTCAGTTTTCTTTAAAGCAATCATCCCGTATGCGTATTTCCTTCTTTAAACCAAAAAAAAAAAAAAATTACGGAGATAAGAGTCGAAAGACCTTTCACAACGAAGGGAACCAAACCGAGAAGTTCTCGACTTCGTTTACATCTTATAAACTTATATTTGTCGTCGTCATGGTTGATGGCCGAAGCATCTTGTGACAGAGACTAGGTATATACATGTGGTTCGGACGCCTTCTAGCATTCCTGTGCCTGTGCTGCAACGCCCGAGCTGTCCTTCAGGAGGCTCGATAAGCTCCTGCAGAACTGTTCGCATAGGTAACAGTGTCAGCTGTCAATGAATGAATCCTGCACCTTGCTGTTAATAAACTGAGGCACCCCTACTCGTAAGTTTAGGCTTTCGGTGGATATCGTACAATCTCTTACAGGTATATTTTACATGGTAAAAAAGCGGGTTACAGTGCGGGCCGTTCACACATAGCCTCGCTCGAGGATGGAGCCCGTGAACAATAAACTTAGTGCCGGACAAAAAAATGACTGACACATGATTAGTTGTTGAACCCAAGAGTAAAACTTGTAGAATCGAGCTGAGACTGAGAGAAAAAAAAATGTTTGGCTTGTGATTAGTTTATCAGGTTAGGAAGATAAAACCCGACTTGTATTAGTTGTTAGCTCTTCTTTTGAAGAGGAAGCTTGCCTAGCAGTTAGTCGGCCTTCAAATTTACCCTGCTCAACGTCGAGGTTATTTGTCGAGAGTGATGTATATCGTGTTAGACATGCTACGTAAGCTATATGAGTTCAACCTCTTATATATTCAGTAGATGCATGTATATTTATATACCTCTTTGTACATGGGTAGCTCCCCAGCAGATTTCGATACTTCTATGACGCAGTGCAGTGGAGCGACCTCGATCACCTGACATCGAAAAACATATACTTGTGGAGTTTAATTCCTCGATCGCCGACATTTTTACGAGTTCCTATGGTTGCTGTTCGATTTTCTTACCTCTGCTGATAAGTTGAAGTACGATCGAGAACACCTGGTCATTTTCTGAGACGGGTGCATCTTCACCTGCAATTTTTGCGAAAAGATGATGCGCAGGACCGGGAACAGTTTAAAGAAATGAAGGACGTCGATGTCTTGCGAGGTTTCACGAACCTTGTTGTTCGATCGCTCGGCCAACAGGTTCACATCCGCAGCAGCTGCCTGGATCTTCGTCATGGTGTCATCGACCGTGTAGTCAGACACCAGCATCACTTTCTCCTTGACTTGGTCCTGCAAGTGCAAGCCGAACCCGTGAAAAATCCATAAAACAAACCATAATGTTATCTGACCTTTCCGAACAAAATGGTCGTATAAACTTCAAATTCTATTATAGTATCAGAGCGCGGATTCGAGTTCTCGTGTCAGACAGGGTGCTTACCTGATCTTCAAATAGGCCCGACAGGTCGAGGTCGTGGGACATGGCGATCAGTCGGAACGCATTTATGAAGCTCGATGACTTAGGAATCTTCCGATCCGCTTCCATTTCCTGTTCCAAAATCGATATTCCATCGAGATTAGACAACAACCTTAGCGTTTTTTCATGTCATGTCCAGTTTTTTCTGGTTTAGCTCACCTCCCCTGAGTCAAAAGCGGCGTGAAGTTCATCGGCATAGTCTTTGCCTTCGAATTCATAGGCGCAAGCGGGTTGTAGTCGATCTGAAACCAAGCATCCTCGACAATCTCCGGTGCGGTAATTCTCTGCAGATCAAGATCTTTAACATGTTGCTCCGTTTCACATCTTAAGCACACGAATCAAGTCAATGTGTGTGTACCGTCTTAGCATTCGGGTCGAGAATCCTCGATAGTATGCTCCTCTGGCTTTCCGTGAACCACGCCGGGAACGTGTAGTCCGCCTTGTAGATCTGCACCCAGAAACGACAATCGATTTCCTGTACGTGCCATGGGAAATTCTTATGCTCGGTTCTCGGGGTGTGAAGAAGACGATGATACCTTCTTGTACAAGTTAATGAGGTTTCGATCGTCGAACGGTAACGACCCGGAGAGCATCTCAAAGAGGATCACCCCACAAGACCAGACATCTGCTGCTGCTCCATCGTATCCTCTGTTGGTCAGTAGCTGCTCATAAACAAGGCCGAGTCATCGATCAGTTTTCGGCTAGTAATAGTATCCAATGGCTTGCAACTCGATTTTCTGGCCGAGCTTCCTCTCAAACAATCGATCGACTGCTAAACTTAGGTAGGTTCCGAATGTTACTTGTGCATACTAACATCGATACACCCAAAAGACAACTTCAAATTCCTGTTCCTTTACCCGAAAATCATCGTCGTTGTCAACTATGCCCAACCGAACTAAATGATCATGAAGAAATCTGTTCTTACCTCAGGTGCCACATAGCACGGGGAGCCGCAGGCCGTGGACAGCATTTCTCCACGCTGGTAAAATGGAATTCACTTCTTTAGGCCAATTTCCATAGTACAGATGAAGAGAATACGACTACAGGAGGACCAACACCAAGGTTGTTCATACCTTCCGGAGAGCGCTTAGTCCGAAATCAGACACCTTGAGGTTCCCTTTGCTGTCCAGAAGCAAGTTTTCGGGCTGAAAAGTACCCGAAAGGGAGGGCCGGGATCCGTTTACAACTCTTTTTTTTCGAGAAATGAATCTCAGATCATATAAAAATCCAATCTCTTACAGGTTCCCATGATGTTTTACAGTTCCTTAAAGGATGTTAGCTGAGGCAATACCTTAAGGTCTCTATGGCAGACTCCTCTATTATGGCAGTAGTCCACTGCATCAATCAATTGCTGGAATAGCTTCCTTGCCTCGGATTCTTCCAACCTCTTCACATAGGACTGAACATCGAAATAATTGAGAATCAGCATAGTTCCGAGTCGTTACGATCATGGGGAAACTGAAGTCCCTATTTTTGGGAAGAAACCGAGCCCATGACACGTACCAGCTTGTCCGAGAGCTGCCCTCCCGACACATAGTCCATCACTATGTAAATCTTTGTCTTTGTCCCGATAACCTGCAGTTACAATATACGGTTTTAGACATTGGAAAACAACATAGGACCGTGCTTTCTCGGGTTCCCGAAAGGTCACATGTCAGTTAATTAAGTACCTCATGTATCCGTACGATGTTTGGGTGCTGCAGAAGCCTCATGGTCTTAATCTCCCGTTGCACCTGAAGATGCAGCCATGTTGTGTTTCACCTCTTGAAAAAGAAAAATTCTGAAGAGAACACTTCCCCACCAAGAGAAAACGTTTTCCCCTATTGTTATTCGGGTAAATGGTCTAGGTTGTTTTCATTTTCCCAGTTCTTCGTATCAGTTAAGCTTTATACAGGCCTCATGTCGTGTTTCAATCCTCGAACATGAAAAATTCTGAAGAAAACACTTTTCGACTAACAGAAAAAAAAGTTTTCCCTATTCTTCCTACGAGTTCAGCTTTATACAGGTCTCATGTCGTGTTTCACTCCTCGAACATGAAAAATTCCAAAGAAAACCTTTCCCGACAGACAGAAAATCTCTCTGTATTGTTTTCCCGGTCACAGCTTTAAGTTTTTTTCATTATCCGAGTTCTCTGTATGACTTCAGCTCTATACAGGTCTCATGTCGTGATTCACATCTCGAACATGAGAAAATTCCCAAGTAAACACTTCTCCACCAACAGAAAAGAAAAACGTTTTCCATATATTGTTTTCCGATTTCTTCTGTGAGTTCAGGTTAATGCAGGTCTCGTTTTCCCTTCTGAAAACAAGTTTTTCCTAAAACTAGAAACCGGGAACACTGCTGGCATCAACTAATAAATAATAAATTATGCCATTAAGGTCAATCGTTTAAAGCAAACATCCATGGCAACATCAAGTTCTATTAGCTGGTGAACGGAGAACAGGAAGAAACACAAAGCCGGGACAGCGAAGAGCAACGGACTATGGTTCGAAAAACCGAACCTGGCTCCTGAGATTGCTCTCCATGACCATATGCTTGTCAATGATCTTAACCGCAACATACTGGTTGTTCGACCCGTCCACGGCCAGCTTCACCTTAGCAAACGTGCCCTCTCCGATCGTCCGGACAAACCGGTACTTCCCTATGCCGTTGCTCCCATGCCCCATGTCTTATAAATCTCGATACTACGACGGCTTAATCCCCGGTGTTGCTCGTTGGGATTTAAACGCCTAAACGCCTTGGAGGTGTTCCTTGTAGTCGGAACGGTTGGAGTCGAGGCCGAAGAAGAAAGGGAACAAGAGGACCGAATCCAAGTCGGTGGCTAACTCGTGCAGCTTCTTCGTTGCAGCTGCGGCCATAGGAACAGTGCGATCACTCTCGGTGGACTCTCTATGCGAGCTCCGGTATTTCTTCTTCCTCTTGGCCTATGGACAAAGATCAGTTAGAGATTATATAACTCACATTTTCGGTTTTCCTCGATTATGTTTTATCGATTTTTTGTAATTTTTTTCGATGCGAAAGGTTTGGAATACGTCCAATGTATAAGCAGCACGCCATGGAGGATGACCAGTTGGTTTGAAGACTTGAGTGAAGGACGAGGTTTTGACTGGCAGCTGTCTTGTTTTCATTTGCATTATTATTGCTTGCTCGATGTTCATCTCTTTGTCCCTCTGACTTGGCAATTTTTTAATTATCCAGTTGTTATTGTAATTGATATCCTCATAGATAACAAGGATGATCTCAATCTATTAGTTGCAATATATACTTAGTTTATATCCAACTTCGTGAGGAACTTTCAGTGAGTTTCTAATTGCTACATTGATCGTGAAATTCATCCGTTGGAATTTCATTTTATCGTCAAACAATGTCTTGGTGGAGGTTATGATCTTAGTGCAGTGACACAAAATTTCGACTCACAATCTAGAGATTCAGAGTCCAATCGTTGTTTGAGAGTTGTGTGCCTCTTTATATTTCCCTTTATTTTCTATTTTTATATTAGACTCATGAATCTCACTTATTATCAAAAAAACCACGTCCTAGCGGGAAAAATTCTTGTCGGTCAATGGGATAGCATGTCAGCACTACTTCGTGGCGTCGCAGTCTATTAGTAATTAGTCACAACAACAGTTCATAAAAGAGAATTCAGATGGCAAAATATAAACTTAAATATTCTTAACAAATCTTTAAGTACCTAAATAAATTCTAAAAAACCATAAGAAAACCCTAAAAGCCCCAACATCAATTAGCGAGAAAAGGGAAAAGAATATCGAGTGTTGTAAAACACGAGTTTTTTAAGGTTTTAAGGGTTTTAAGGATCCCTAAAATTTATGTTTTGCTACCTAAATTCTATCTCATAAATATATTGATATGACTAATTTCTATTGATTTGTGACACTACTATCATGACATATTAGACTTTCTGGTCCCCGTTGGTTATTGTAATTGATGTTTTCTACTATAATCATTAGAGACGATTTCCATCATGACCATTTGATCACAAATCGAGAAACTATCCAATGGATGACTGCCACAGAGGATTGACCCCCTTGTGTATGGTCATCCAATGAAAAAGGTCATACCTAATAGGTATACCGTGAGTGACATATAACTCACGAGTTAAAAACCATTTAATTAACACATCAATAGAAATAGTTATAAGTATCAGATAAATTACAAATATTGTATCGCTAAATATCTATCAGCATATGACATATGATACCTGATGAACTGTGGCACGAAAGGCTAACTCCGTCTAGTGACTCGATTTTGAACACGTGCAGTTTTAGAATGTGTACAAGACCCAACTGCAATGGAAAAAATGTCACGACAAACATATGTAAGATACTGTCCCAAAAACGTGCTAATTAATAATTGCTCCATCTGGCATAAAAAAATCAATTTTTAGGGCTCAGCTCTCCGTGTAAACCCTTTGAAAATTTCTTTATCGGGCAAGATATTTTGACTATTATTAATGATTTTCCCCTGATTATGTTCCCATTGCCAACTCCATTTTCAACTATCCTCAGGTTTGGTCGGTCTGTCCATGCCAAGCACGAGCTTTAATAATTGTCGAATAGTGTTCGAAACGCCATTAGGTTTGACAGCAATAATCTCAAAATCAAGTAATCTTTGGTCATGATTCTCTCCATTGGCAAGGAAAAGCAATGAATTAAATATCGTATCTTATACGAGATAATACCTTTAATATGAGCCGAGAAATTTTAAATTGAATTTTCACTAATAGAATTATCTGTAACCCTTGGGCCTATGAATGATGATATTTGATATGTTGTCTCTATTTTTTTTTTAAGGGAGAACATGACAGTTTTGGTCTCTTTTTTGAAGATTCAAAGATTGCCCTTCAATACCTCCTTTCAAATCTATTTTATGCATTTATTTTACAAGATTTTCAATGAAAAATGGTAAGTTTGAAGGACAATATTGTCTTTTAGCAAGTTGATTACACCACTTTCTCATTCCCTAATTTCCCTATTTCTGTTTTTTCTTCCTGTCAGTCTTTACTCCCACGATCTCAAAAACTGATTTTAAAAACTGCTTTGCTCCTCTTCTCACATAGGATGCACAACCTCTCCATTTCGTTTAACATTCGTAGTAATATTTTTAGTACTTTTCTCGTTCAAAGAAAAAGGGCGGTCCATTCGATTCGTTTAGCATGCGCAGAATTTTCTAATCTTTTTTAATTGTATTCGATGATGTTTACCATGTATAACATGGATCGTTCGTTAGTATTTTTTAAGGTACTCGAGTTCTACCATGCACAAGACCTATTGAATTTATGAATTATACCGTATCCATACCTGTTATTTTTTTCCTTCTTACGTTTATTAGTGTAAAGTTATTTTGACCCTTTATTGTATAATTAATTTATCATATTTTGGCAGATTACAACTAGTTTTAGGTGTACTTTTAATATATTTTATTATTTTTCATTTTCACTATTAACATCTAAATCATTGTGGTATTTTAGAAACGATAATCTCATCAAACATTCATGATTTCTATGTCAAATGAAAGTTGACGAGTTAGAAATATAAACGTATAAATGATTCGGGAATTGAAATTCAAATGAGAAAGTTATAAACGATTTAAGTTAACTGTGTTAACTAATTTTTTTACATACCAAGGGATTCCAATATCGATTCCATGCACATTGTGTGCTACAACCAAGATCGGAACTGGTTCCAGTCAGTTGCTCGATTCTGTACTAGAATGCACTCAAATTTCATTGGAATTTACCTTAAATTTATGTGATGAAGTAGGTTATTAATTTACTAAACAGTCTCTACAATAAAAAAAATATATTCCTTATAATTTTTAGGTTACTTCTAGAGTTACTTTTTAAGGTTTTATAACAAATATTAAAATGACCGAAATTTATTATTTTATAATATTACATAAATATTGTCACTTGATATATCCGTTGGACAGAAGACTCTCTCTCATTACTGGTGTCTTGGACTTGGGGCAATCTACAATTCAACCGACTTGTCTACGTGGGACTTCTTTTTATATCGGATATATTGTATGACATATGTAAGAAATCAATTGGTATTTAACATATTGGCATAACCGGTTATAAATATCATTGTGATAACACTGATTTATCTTGCGGCATATGTAACGCTCGTGGCATGCCTGTTATATATGATATCTTTTCCTTCTAAACATACGGAGAATTCCACCACCGCCAAATGAAATTCCATTATTGGATGAGAGAGTGGTTCACGGTTAGTAATGCTTATACTACAGAGGTTCCTCTCGGTACATACTAACAACAAAGAATATTGTTTTGCATTTGGCCACACTTCTTAACTCTTTGGCATTTAGATCGAAGGATGTCGAACATACTAACACAACACGCACTATGGTGACCACGGCTTGGATGCCGGTCCGGTCCGGTCCGGTGAGGCTTTGGTGCATCGAAACACTGAGGACGGGAGTGAGATCCGATTCGGCCCTCCGAAGCAGGAAAAAAATGGGACTTCAATACGAAGATACGTACAGTAAGCTGCCAGTTAGTAACAATTTTTTTCCTTGTTTACATCAACCTATGTGGTAATCGTTATGTCACATTTTGTTACATTTGTCAAATTTCTCATCCAAACCAGATTTAGAAATTTTTATCCAATGATACAAGATTAAATGGAAGTTAAAAAAAAAAAAAGAGAGTAAAATAACAGTTCAATGTAGTGAAATAAAATAATTCATTAAAAATAACCCATAAAATATATGAAATTTATGTTTCATTTACATGTTGTTCTAAGTTTAAAGAGTTGAAAAGGGAGACTGTTATGAAAATTTTATAACCCGTTTTTTAAATCCTTGATAAGATGAAATTCTCCATGGTCTTGTTGTGTTGGTTTGAGAGTACCTTCCCATAAGGGCGTCAAGCACCTGATCAAAAAAAGAGGAAAAAAGTCAAATCGGGGGTGACGGTCTGCCTTGACCTTCTAATGTTCAAGTCAGTGTTTAAATGAGGGCAAGATCCTTGTAATGATGCGATGTGGTATTTAGATGTGGGAAGTAAATTGTTGGTCATCGGAATGTGAGCAACCGACACTTTTTGATCATGCTAGAAGATTGCAATGACATATTTGCGGTTAATATTCCTTTCCTTATCAGACCTCATCGTCGATTAATAGGGAGGAATGCCTTTGCAACCCAAGTATAGCACGGTAGCACCCTTGCTCGAACAGTGCTCGATCACTGCGGTGGCTTGCTCGACCATGGCGGCACCCTGTTGAGCTTGACTCTAGTCCGACTCTATAAAATGACTTGAGAGGTGTAGAATAAGAAGGAGCCCTCGGGCCCGAAAGGAGGTAGAAGGGAATTCAGCTAATCACATAAAATTTTCTTACAAACTCTCGCTCCGATAACCCCACTAATCCTCTGTTTAAACAGGCTGTTCGGGTAGGTATAAAGCCTGGCCTGGTCACCTATCCGACTCATCTGGTTAAGTCCTTCGTGGTCCGTGTGACTCCATCTCGAGGGAGTGCACCTCATGCCTTAGGTCAGCTTCCAGGGCGACCACAGGTCGCATCGGACGAAAATTTACATGTACATAACAACAAACATGTGAAATATTCAAAGCATAAGAACATCAACGATAGGTTTGATGCCAATCACCTAACCGAACAAATGTTGCCAGCGCACTATGGCTAAGGAACGAACATCCTGGCATGTCGTGTATTGTAAGGAGAGAGAATCGCGTGTCGCAATATAACCACGTGACAGTACTTGTCTATTAGTGACATCGATGAAAAATTAGTTATTTTTACGATTTTTTAATGAAATATAAAAAAAACTATCTTAAAAATACTCGGATTTGATTTGTTGGTATCATCACGTGGACACCAATACCGACTCTAACACTGTTGCACAAAACACTTCCACTTGTGTAAGGGGCAGACGACCCTCCACGCACTCTTAAGGGCCATAATTTTCGAGACTGATACTGTCCCACCAAATTGATGATTCCCTTGGTGGGATCATTCTCAAGTTGGTCAGATTTGCTGTCTTAGAACTGAGAATCAGACAGGGCATGAGATGTTGTTAAATAAAAAATGGACAATGTTTCATTGACCTACATTGACTAGGTTAATTTTGCATCACTTCTTCTTATAAATAAGTTTTCTGTTTGAGTATGGTGAATAGAAAACTGCACAATCAAGAGGATTTCACCTCTTAATAAACTAATCCAACTTGAATATGGATTTGTCTGATTCATTGGACTTTCAAAGAGGGATAGACCTGGAAATCTATCAAAGATGGTGAAACTTGAGGGTGAGGGAAAGGATGGGATCACAGGACGAAATAAAATAACTCTACAGAAATATATACTAGATTAGCAAAATTTGTAAAAACGGTATAAAATCCATTAGACTTTCAAAGAGGGACAGATTCAGAAAATCCATCAAGGGGACGAAAATCAAGCCTAAGTGAATTTGGATGGGATCATAGGCGACGAAGTAAGACAATTCAATAAAAAAATATATAAAAGTAGCGAGATTTGTTCAAATTTTTACTTGTTACTCTGATTTTAAGAAGAGCAGCCATCTCATGATCCCTAAATTAATCCTTGCTTTTAGGTACCCAATAATACATGTCGATCCCGTCATGGACGATGATTTAGTGATTTAAAACTTGTTCCCTTGCGATTCTGCGAGATCAAGGTACCGGGTGAGGTCAAGGTGCCGGGTTCGAATCCTACTCTAAATAATATCGTTATAAGAGACTCTTGAGCATGGATGGGCTTTGGCGGATGTCAGTTTCCTATACCATACTAGTCCTAGTGGTGATTCTACATTGACCAGATTGGTATTAGTATTGAGTGTTCAGTTTATCTAATACATTCGAGGTTAAATAGGAAAGCTCGAATATTATATTATAAAATAACTGGATAGCCGCTACTATTATTTTCCTTTTTATCTAAAAAATACACGCAGACAAAACTAGCATGTGTCAGGGCGTACTGATTGACAGGTGAGACGTTGAATCAGTGATTGCCTCAGTTAGATCGAGCCAGAGAGGAATTGCTCAATAATTTCGAATCATGGCCCCATTTCCTCGGCAAACCACGGGCATGAACACCTACTTTGTCGGAATGACCAGGAATAGGAGAAAGTTTTGTAGGACAAGTATAATGGCTAGCGTGATATCATAAATAAATAAAATTTAATTATTTTTAAGAATTTTTTTTTATTTTCAGGATTTTATTAAAAAATCTTAAAATGGTTAAATTTTATTGGTTGATGACATTATGTCAGTATTGCCATATGGTATACATGTTAGTAGGGGTGTAAATAAGTCGAACTGAGCCCAATTCTATAATGTTCAGGCTTGGCTCGTTTAGCAATTTGTGAGTTCGGCTCGGCTCATTATAGTAAGCGAAACCTCGTCGAGCCTGTACAAGCTAAGCCGAGAAAGAAAAATAGCTCGGGGCGCAAGGTCATTGGGTCAAATGCATAGAGCGAGGAAGAGTCAGGAGGAAGATGTGGAGAATAAATTACGGTTAGTGTTTAGTGAGTAAGTAAAAAAAGAATGAAACAAGGGTTTTAAATAAGAATTTGAGACAATATTGTTAATTTTTTTATTTTTCTAAAATTAAAAAAATAGTAATCATTATTATATAAAATAAAAAGTTTATTTAGACTCGCGAGTTTTACGAGTCGCATATTATTAGGCTTAACTTGGCTCATTTAACTGACAAACTCAAGTCGAGCCGAGCTTGAGCTCATTAAGATCGAGCCTGAGTTCAAACTTTCATCAAGGCGAGCCCGAACAATATGTGAATTGTACTATTTTATTTGCACCCCTACGTGTTATGCATAGTACCCTCTCCAATATGAATAGACATATGGGTGGTTTTCCATCACTCAGCCATGGACATTACATAATAATGAAAATGAGCGGGTCCTCCGGGTGGTCCATCGGTACTCTGGTATCACTTTGGGGTTCCTCTCAATCATGCCTGCATCCAACCCGAGGTTCAGATCCCGGATCGACCATCCAATATTTAAGTCAGTATAAGTGTCAGGACGGTGGATCGAAAGGATGACGCAGAAAGGTAGATGCTTGATACCTGCTGCCCTAGGACCAAATATTTATAGGTCTGGTATACGGTCTGCTGCTAACATGGTGTGACATCTCTCGTGCCATGGCGCATGTTTGTGTATACAGCTAGTTGAGATGACTATTGTCAGGGTATGGGTGATCTGTTTGATATGGCTCAGGCCAGTGGTCTGATGCATCCGGCCAAGGGTCGTCTTCCTTGATGGGGGAGTTTCGTCACGTGGAGTCGCTCTGGAACATGCCTTACCTATCGGTTCGGGAGAGTTGTGTGGGATAAGTGGCCACGTCGGATGACTTTGCGATTGTCCATATCAAGTGCAATGTCAAATTCAAGCATGTCAATTTTCAATTATGAAATTTCCCACGCATCAATATTTTCTTTGGATTGTTCTCATACATGTGCATATGTGTGAAGCTAACCTGTCGCAGCAACGCGTCTTTCCTCGACTGGTCGGAGTCACTACGAGAAAACGGCTTACCCGGGATCGAATATTTTCTATTAATTTTGTGTTTAATTTAATTAAAGGGAACATTAAGCCAAAGATTAAGAAAACATGTGCTCCATAAAATAATTCAATAACGGACGACAAACCAACCTTAAAATATTTCCTGGCACTTCTACTTGTTAATAATAATAATAATAATAATAGTCTTATCATATAATTGTCTTGAGTTTTCGTGTGAAGAACTTGAAATTTTGATAAAGTGCGGTTGACGTTACAGTGCATTCGACACGTGGCTCCGCACCATTCGTGGAATTCGATTTCGCAGAATCATAAAATAAACGTAAATTTTTTTATAAAAATGCCAGCAAAAAAAGGCTGAAAATTGAAATAAAGAGAAAAATATATTAGAAGTCCTACATACTTGTTCGTTCTTGTAAGTGAGTTCTAAATATTTCAAAAAGATAAATCAGGTCTTGCATATTGCTCGTATTACAATATTTAGTCATTTTCCGTCACCTACCGTTTCTTCAAGCTGACGTAGCGTTGACACACGTCAACTTAAAGTAATTGCAAGTTATGGAAATAATTTGATATTATAATACGGATAATATATATAACTTAATTTATTCTACAGAAATTTGAATTATTTAGACTCAATTACAAGAATCGACCTACCGTCCATCCGCCTATTTGCCGCCGGGAAGCAAAAGAAAAATCACATCAAAATAAACAATTATTTGAGAAAAATTTTTACATGATCGTACTTCCCAATAAAATAATAAAATAAAATTAATTAAATTATTTTAATTAGTATTAATTATTATAACTACCTGAATAATTAATATTAATTTACTTTTATCATATTTTAATTTTTTTAACCACATGACGTGATTAAATAAGATGAATTAAGAATTTCTTCTCCCTTTTCAGGGCGAGGAAAAGGTTCAATTAGACAACGTCATTGCTTGCATGTCCCACTCATTTGGACAACTCGAAGCTCAGAGGAAAAGCAAAGGCTGCGGTAATATTCCCCTTTTTGTATTTTAATTTTTTTTTAAAAACTTAATTAATGTAGATTGGTTAAATTAATTCAACATTTATCTAATAAAATTTCGAATTCGAATTTTATCGATAAAAAAAATCTATAATTAGGCAAATTTTAGATTAATTAAGATTTTTTAAATCTCTAAATACCGCATTATACACATGCCAAAGTTTTCTTAATGAAAAATCTGCCAATTAAATTTCTCTAAATAAACATTCAGTCATTTGATCACATGGGTAGCAATAACTCCAGCTCGGTTGGAGAATTGACTGATGATGTCTAGAGCCGTTCCGGGTCAATGACATGTTTCACATGTTATTAGCTAACTTGCCATCTTTAATGACAAACGTCGGGGGTATTGTCGACGGAAATTCTTAGATGATAAATCATCACGTAATATGAGGAAATATTAATCTGGTTGTGACGAGAAATTCTTAGGTGATCCTATATCACTACGTGACTAATTAAAATGTGATAAATGAATAAATTAGTATTAATCGGCTAGACAGTTGTCATAGTTAACACTAACCAAAGCAGTTTGACTGGTTCTCCCTGACCACGTTATTGTGAGGTAGGATCATTGTAAGATTTTTTCTATTATGCCAGATGAGTAAATTAGTATTAATAACCCGAACAGTTTACTTAATTATTATTAATTAGAGTAATTTAATTAGTTTTTTCTCGTTACGTCATTGTGAAGCAGAACCATTTAAGATTTTTCATTGCTAACAGTGTTCTCGATTTAAGATCTGATCGTAAATTTAACTAATTCAATTCTCGTCAATAAAATTTTCTATATTTCCCTCTTCCTTTTATTTTTGTTTAAAATCATAGATCTCTTTTTACAATGAAAAAGCGAAAAAAGTGAATCTTTCTTATTTTAAAGTAGCAAATTAAGTCTTGTATGTTATGCTTCATTACTAACTCGAGTCTGTTCCATCAACTTCCATTAAATTAGAGCTGGCATGACACGACATCATTAATTTCACACTGACATGTCATTTTTCACGTTAACACAGCACGCCTTCGGCGACCTCATCCGGAGCGGAGCCGCCAATGTCGGATGCCTTCTCCCTCTCTCTATTTTCTATCTTTTAAAATTTTTATTTGATGTAGACGCGTTAACATAATCATCACGCTAGCATGAAAACTGACTTGTCAACGTAAAATTAACATTGTCATGTCATGTTAGCTTCGATTAATGGAAGTTGACGGAACGGACTCAAGTTACTAATGGAGCAAAACATATCGGACTTAACTTATCATTTTGGAATATATATGATTCATTTGCAAGAAATTGCACACGTACAAGATTACCGTTATCTTTATTTTTTATAAGTCCTTTTTTAAAAAATAAATTGATTATTCAATTTTGGGCTAAAGGACAAGAACATGCGAAAGAAAGTTGCTTTCGGCTAATATTTGACTCAATAATTCAGCTAACTGATGAAAATATGATTCAGGTAAGGGGTGGCGTCGGGTCCTTTCCTTACCTTCTCAAATACATGGCAGCCACTAAAAATTGTACGTGCAATGTGAAGGACTTCCATGGTGAATCATATTTGATTATGTCGGAAATCGATTTTATTACCGTTACTATTGAAAATAATATTCCGAATACCATCTAACATAGATGTACGCAAAAAACTGAAAAATCGTAAAATTGAAAAAGCCGATCCAATCTTATTTAGTGACGAATTTAGAAAATCAATCTAAGGTGATGAAACTTAATATGGGGGGAAATATCAAATTTCAAGGGGTAAAATAATCTAACTCAATAGAAATATGGATAAAATTAGTAAAATTTGCGTATGTTTCTACATGTTTTGTTGATTTCAACGAAACGACACTCAATATGAAGGAAAATATCAAATCTGAAGGGGGTAAAATAATGTAACTTAATAAAAATATGAATAAAATTAGTAAAATTTGTATATACTTCTACATGTTTTGTTGAGTTCAAGGGAAGATTGCACCCTGCGCACCCCCCCTAAATCCATCTCTGATCCTATTCCCATTATCAATATTTCGAAGTTCAACAGACTTGAGTTATAAGGGTTCATTACATTCAATGATAATGTTGGAGGATTGGTGTATCTTACTGTTACACGACCGGATATAGCCTATGCAGTGCATGTTGTCAGTCAATTTATGGCCGCCCCACGGTCCTCTCACTATTCTGCGGCACTTCATATTCTTGGATATGTGAAGGGTACCATCTATCATGGGCTACGTTTTTCTTCTGATTTTGCACTACAACTATGTGCCTTTAGTGATGCTAATTGGGTCGATGCTCCCATAGATCGTAGATCCACCACTGATTTTTGTTTCTATCTTGGGGATTCTCTTATTTCTTGGCTAAATAAGAAGCAAACTGTAGTTGCTCGTTCCAGTACTGAAGCTGAGTATCGAGCACTAGTTGACACAGTTGCGGAACTACTATGGCTTCGAAGGTTGCTGGCAGACATGAGTGTTCCTCATTCAGAGGCCATATCATTGCAGTGTGGCAATCAAAACTCATTACGGATTGCCCATAATGATGTTTTTCATGAGCGGACTAAGCACATTGAGACTGATTGTCATTTCATTCGTCAGCATACTCTCGATGGAACAGTTCCTCTACAGTTCATTACTTCGACAAATCAGCCAGCAGATATTTTGACTAAGGCATCCTCCTGGATGATTTGGTGATTTGATTCACAAACTCCAGATGGTGTCCACTGCACCCTCTTGAGTTTGAGGGGGATGTTAGTGTATGCTATATCGTATGGAGTCTGGATTCATTCGTGTATATTCTGACATAATTGTTTTCTGATTTGTTTTATTCTATTTCCTATTTTGTCTTTGAGGTCCAACCTATAAATTGGAGCCTTCTGTTGTATTGTCACATAATTCAATAAAACATAATTCTACTCTCTTCAATTTTATCAATATATGGTGCGAGCGAACCATTGGCGAAATAGACGACTTGGTCCGTGTCCTGCTCGCAGGCTTACGTCGGTGAGGGGACTAATCAGAGACGAGTCTGAGTTTAGATTAGAGATTGCAATGTTCATGCACTCATATATTATATTACTATTCGTGGGCCTGTCTTATGAAAGACTGAGCTCGTTTCCACTAAAAAATTTAAGCTGTCAGGTGGCAATATCGAGTTATCGTACAAATCCAGGATTATACACTTATTTTATCGCTGTGGGATTTAACGGATACTATTTCCATAGGTAAATTGCTCAACTTGCTTGGGTTCCATAAACCTTTTCCTTGGGTTTGATTTGAGCCTGGGCCACTGGCTTCTGTTTGTAAGATTGGCTTCCGATTAGGGATGTAAACGAGTCGACTCGAGTCCAAATCTATAATATTCAAGCTCAGCTCATTTACCAATTTACAAGTTCGGGCCTAGGTTTGAGCTCGGTCGAGCTCAATATTTTAAGCTTGGACTTGGTTTGTTACAGTAAACAAAAGGTCATCGAGTTTATACAAGCTAAGCAAAGAAAGAAAATATTGTTTGGACATGGGGTTTTTATGTCAATTACATAGAGTAAGGAATACAAAGGAGGAAGAGGGGATAATTAATTACGATTAAGGTTTCGCGAATGAGTAAAAAAGAACGAAATAAAAGTTTTAAATAAGAATTTGAGATAATAATGTTGATTATTTTTCTATTTTTCTAAAATTAAAGAATAATAGTAATTATTATTATATAAAATAAAAAATTTGTTTAGGCTCGTAAGTTTCACGAGTCGAATATTATTAGACTTGGCTTGGCTCGTTTAACTGACGAACCCGAGCTCGAGCCCATTATGATCAAGCCAAATTCAAACTTTCACCGAGCCGAGTCCGAACTGTTCATGAATCATACTATCTCATTTACACCCATACTTCTTATCTCCATCGGTTTTGCAGCTTGCCTGCAGGGCTTGCTCAGTCTCACCCTCTCTCCTCCTCAAGATTATGTTCATCTCCCATGTCCACTGTGCCTGTACGTGGTACTCGGGTTCAGACTGTGTTCGATGTGGTCGAATCTAGACCGCGTTGGTTTGAGGCGACTCCTCAGGCTAAATTTATACCCTGAGCACCTCGTATATTTCTTTTTTATGATGAGGGAAACCTCTACGGTTCAGCAACTGAATCGTTCATCGTTGTAAAAATTTCAACTTAACAGTCGAGGACATGGTCAAACGTCGTAAGATTCTTCCCGAGCGATTCAGTTGTTTATCCACGCGGTTTTTGGTTACGAAATGGGAACTCGAATAGTTTTTTTGTTTTCAATTTTTTTCACAGGTTGAGCTTCTCTGTGCCATTTTTGACATGAAAGCCTTCCCCGTTGGGACAAATGTGACGTGCATTTATGTAAAATTGGAAGACGACTTAAAACACAATGGGCCTCAGCCCGTCCTTGTGCCGAACTTTTATGAGATAACTACAACAAAAGTCTTATATGTTTATTGTTTTCAGCAGTTGATTCCTATAAATTTAAAAATGACCATTTTAGTCCTATAAGATCAGTTTCGTTATACGTTTCACTCCAATCGTTACTATTTTGCTGACGTGAATTTTTTTTAGCTACGACTCGGCTAATTATAGTAAACGAAAGCTCGTTGAGCCTATATGAGCTAAGTTGAGAAAGAAAAATAGCTTGCGGTGCAAGGTCATTGTGTCAATCGCACAGAGCGATGAAGATTACGGACGAAGATGTGGAGAATTAATTACGGCTAGGGTTTCGTGAGTGATTAAAAAAGAACGAAACATGAGTTTCAAATAAGAATTTAAGACAATAGTATTGATTTTTTTTATTTTTCTAAAATTAAAAAATAATAGTAATCATTATTATATAAAATAAAAAGTTTATTTAGACTCGTGAGTCTTACGAATCGAATATTATTAGGCTTAACATGGCTCATCCAACAGGCAAATCGGAGCCAAGCCGAGCTCAGCTCAAACTCATTAAGATTGAGCTGTATTCAATCTTTCATCGAAGCGAACTCGAACTATTTGTGAATTGTACTATTTCATTTACACCCCTACGTGTTACGCACAGTATCCTTTCCAATATGAACAGACATATGGGTGGATTTCCATTACTCAGCCATGGAATTTACAGAATAATGAAAATGCGTGGGTCCTCCTAGTGGTCCATCGGCACTCTGGGATCACTTCGGGGTTCCTCTCAATCATGCCTGCAAAACACACCAACCTGAGGTTTAGATCCTGAATTGTCCATCCAATATTTAAGTCAGTGAAAGTGTAAGGATGATGGATAGGAAGGATGACGCAGAAAGGTACATGCTCGATACCCGCTGCCCTAAGATCGAATATTTATAGGTCCGGTACATGGTTTGCTGCTAACACGGTGTGACCTCTCTCGTGCCACGGCGTAGGTTTGTGTGTACAACTAGTTGAGATGACTACTGTCAGGGTCTGGGTTATCTGTTTGATATGGCTTAGGCCGATGGTTTGATGCGTCGGACCAAGGGTCGTCTTCCTGGACGGGGGAGTTTCGTCACGTGGAGTCGTTCTGGAACAGGCCTTACCTATCGGTTCGGGAGAGTTGTGTCAGATAAGTGGCCGCGTCGGATGACTTTGCAGTTGTCCATATCGAGTGCAATGTCAAATTCAAGCATGTCAATTTTCATTTATGGAATTTCCCACGTATCAATATTTTCTTTGGATTGTTCTCATACATGTGCATATGTGTGAAGCTAACCTGTCATAGCAACGCGTCTTTCCTTGACTGGTCGGAGTCACTACGAGAAAACGGCTTACCCGGGACCGAATATTTTCGGTTAATTTTGTGTTTAATTTAATTAAACAGAACATTAAGCCAAAGATTAAGGAAACATGTGTTCCATTAAATAATTCAATAACGGACGACAAACCAACCTTAAAATACTTCCTAGTACTGCTACTAGTTAGTAGTAGTAGTAATAATAATAATAATAACAATAATAATAATCTTATCATATAATTGTTTTGAGTTTTCGTGTGAAGAACTTGAAATTTTGATAAGGTGCGGTTGACGTGACAGCACCTCAACACGTGGCTCCACACTATTCGTGAAATTCATTTTCGTAGAATCATAAACTAAACATAATTTTTTATAAAAATGTAAGTGAAAAATGGCCGAAAGTTAAAATAGCGAGAAAAATATATTAGAAGTCCTATATACTTGTTCATTTTTATAAGTGAATTCTGAATATTTTAAAGTGATATATCAAGTCTTGCTTATTGCTCGCATTATAATATCGAGTCATTTTCCATCACCAACCATTACTTTAAGCTAATATAACATTAACACGGGTCCGGTTAAAGTAATAGTAAGTGATGGAAATGACTTGAGATTGTAACACAAATAACATATAAGACTTGATTTATCATATAAAAATTTAAATTAATTAGACTCGCTTATAAGAATTAATAACTCTCAATTTTTTTTTCTCTTGAAATAAAAATGGAAACGCGTTTACTTCGCAGAGGTCGGACCTACCGTCCATCTGCCCATTTGCCGCCGGGAAGCAAAAGAAAAGTCATATCTATGCGGAAAAAGATTTTATATTATCATACTTCACAATAATATAATAAAAAAGAATATATTAAATTACTTTATTTAATATTAATTATTATAATTATAAATTAATATTAATTAATTTATTTATTTTATCTTATTTTTTTACACTACGTAATGAGATAAGATAAACTAATAATTTCTCCTTTTTCGGGGTGAGAAAAAGTTAAATTAGACAACGTCATTGCTTGCATGTCCCACTCCTTCGGACAATTCGAAGCTTAGAGGGGAAGCAAAGATTGCGGTAATGTCCCCTTTTTTGTATTTTAATTTTTTTAAAATTTAATTAATGTAGATTAGTTAAATTAATTCAACACTTATTTAATACCGTTTCGAATTCAAATTTTATCCATAAAATCTATGTTTAGGCGAAATTTAAATTAATTAAGATTTTTTAAATATCTAAATATTGCGTTATACACCGAAAAAGTGTTTTTTAAATGAAAAATCTGCCAATTAAATTTCTCTAAAGAAACATTCAATCATTTGATCACATGTGTAGCATTAACTCCAGCTCGGTTGGAGAATTGACTGATAATGTCCCCAGCTGTTTCGGGTCCATGATACGTTTCCCATGTTATTAGCTAACTTGCAATCTTTAATGAAAAACATCAGGGGTATTACTGACCAGAAATTCTCAGATAATCCTATCTCATCACGTAATATGAGAATATATTAATCTGGTTATGACGAGAAATTCTGAGGTGGTCCTACCTCATCACGTGACTCAGGAAATACCAATCAAAATGTGACAAATGAGTAAATTAGTATTAATCGACCGAACAGTTACCATAATTAATACTAATAAAAATAGTTTAATTGATTCTTTCTCGCCACGTCACTGTGTAGTAGGATCATTGTAAGATTTTTTCGATTGTGACAGATGATCAAATTGGTGTTAATAACCCGAACAGTTTTTTAATTATTATTAATTAGAGCAATTTAATTAGTTTTTTTTCTCGTTACGTTATTGTGAGGTATAACCATTAAGATTTTTCATTGCTAACGGTAATCTCGATTTAAGATCCGATCCTAAAATTAACTGATTCAATTCTTGTCAATAAAACTTTCTATATTTTCCTCTTCCTTTTATTTCTGTTTAAAATTATAGATCTCCTTTTCCAATGAGAAAGAGAAAAAAGTGAATCTTACATATTTCAAAGTAGTAAGTCAAATCTTGTATGTTATGCTCTATTACTAACTCGAGTCTGTTCCGTCAACTTCCATTAAGTCAGAGCTGGCATGACACGACATCATTAATTTCACACTAACATGTCATTTTTCACGTGTGGTTAACACGGCACGCCTCCGGCGACCTTATCCGGAGGGGAGCCGCCAATGTTGGACGCCTTCTCCCTCTCTCTATTTTCTATTTTTTAAAATATTTATTTGATGTAGATGCGTTAACATAATATATACATCACGCCGGTGTGAAAACTGACTTGTCAACGTAAAATTAACATTGTCATTTCATGTTAGCTTTGATTAATGAAAGTTGATGGAATGGACTCAAGTCACTAATGGAGCAAAACATATCAGACTTAACTCGTTATTTTAAAATATGTATGACTCATTTGCAAGAAATAGCACACGATTGCTGATATCTTTTTTTTTTTAACAATTCTTTTTTAACAAAATGAATTGATTATTCAATTTTGGCTAGAGGACAAGAACATACGAAAGAAAGTTGCTGTCAAATTCGTTTAATATTTGACTCAATAATTCGGCAACTGATGAAAATATGATTCAGGTAAGGGGTGGTGTCGGGTCCTTTCCTTACCTTCTCAAATACATGGCAGCCACTAAAAATTGTACGTGCAATGTGAAGGACTTACATGATGAATCATATGTGATGCTGCTGGAAATCGATTTTATTACCGTTACTGTTAAAAATAATATTTCGAATGCCATCTAACATGGATGTACACAAAAAACTGAAAAAATCGTGTAATTGAAAGAGTCGATCCAATCTTATTTAGGGACGGATTTACAAAATCAACTTCAGGGGACGAAACTTAATATGAAGGGAAATATCAGATTTTAAGTGGGCAAAGTAATGTAACTCAATAGAAATATGGACAAAATTAGTAAAATTTGTATATATTTCTACGTGTTTTGTTGGGTTCAACTGGACGAAACTCAATATGGAGGGAAATGTCAAATCTGAAAAGGGGAAAGCAATGTAACTTAACAAAAATATGAATGAAATTTGTAAAATTTGTATATATTTCTGCATGTTTTGTTGAGTTCAAGGAGAGATTGCACCCCGTGCTCTCTTAAATCCATCCTTGATCCTATTCACATTATCAGTATTCGAAAGTTCAACGGACTTGAGCTATAAGGGTTCATTGCATTCAATGATGCTGTTGAATTCTCTATGGTGTGAGTGAACCATTGGTGAAATAGCGACTTGGCTCGTAGGAAGCGTTGTGCTTGCGGACTTACTTCGCTGAGGGGACTAACCGGAGACGGATCCAAGTTTAGGTCAGAGATTGCGGTGGTCACACACTCATATATTATATTATTGTTAGTGGGCCTACCCTACAGGAGACTGAGCTCATTTCCACTCAAAAGTTTAAGCTGTCAGGTGACGGTACCGAATTATCGTATAAATCCACGATTATACTCTGATTGATGAGAGATTTAACGGATACTATTTCCATTGGTAAATTGCTCAACTTGCCTAGGTTTCGTAAACCTTTTCCTTGGGTTTGATCTGAGCCTGGGCCACTGTCTTCTTTTTGTAAGATTGGCTTCTGATCTCCATCGGTTTTGCAGCTTCTCGGCAGGGCTTGCTCCATCTCACACTATCTCCTCCTCAAGATTATGTTCAGCTCCCATGTCCACTGTGCCCGTACGTGGTAGTCGGGTTCAGACCATGTCCGATGTGGTCGAATCTAGACCGCGTTGGTTTGAGGTGACTCCTCGGACTAAATTTATACCCTGAGCAACTCGTAGATTTCTTTTTATATGAGGGAAACCTCTACGGTTCAGCAACTGAATCGTTCATTGTTGTAAAAATTTCAACTTAACAGTCGAGGATACGGTCAAACGTTGTAGGATTCTCCACGGGCGATTCAGTTGTTTATCCACGCGGTTTTTGGTTACGAAATGGGAACTCGAATATATATTTTTTTTTCAATTTTTTTTACAGGTTGAGCTTGTCCGTGCCATTTTTGACGTGGAAGCCTTCTCCGTTGGGACAAATGTGACGTGCATTTAGGTAAAATTGGAAGACGATGGGCCTCCTACTAAAACACAATGGGCCTCAGCCCGTCCCTGCACCGAACTTTTATGAGATAATTACAAAGGAAGTCTTATATGTTTGTTATTTTTGGCAATTGAGTCCTATAAGTTTAAAAATTACTAATTTAATCCCATAAGATCAGTTCTATTAGACTTTTCAGCCAATCGTTACTATTTTACTGGCGTGAATTTTACGCTGTTAATAGTTCCGTCAACATAACAGTAGTGATTTGGACTAAAAGTGCAATGAAATTGATCTTATGAGACTTAATTAGTCATTTTCAAAATTTGTAGGACTCAACTGTCAAAAATGATAAACATATAAAACTTCCAGCGTCATCTTTACCTAATTTTCATATATATCTTTTCATTTTTTTAATACAGAAGGTTAAAGGAGTAAAACGGTGGGATAGAGAAAGAAATAAAGGGTTTACAGAAGTTTTTTAGATATAATTAAATTTATGAATTTTTAGTTTCAGATCGAGAATGATGCCATGAATTGTGCTAAGCCCTTTTTTTTCCAATAATATTTTGTCGAAATCGGTTGTTACATGGCGGGAGAGAGATGTACCAGAACATGATTCGGTATGGGCCTAATATGTCCAGCATGGACCTGCTCCCTAAACTCATTGGATCAGGCCACATCGATCTGATAAGAAGGAGGTCCGATAAGCCTTATTCAAGTACGATAACCCTTAAAGGAGCAGGCAGCATGGACCTGCTCCTTGAACTTATTGGATCGGGGCCACATCGATCTGATAAGAAGGAGGTCTAATAACCCTTAATCAAGTACGGTTATGTCATGCCAGACTCAGGTCCGACTCTCACGCGAAACCAGAATAGGCCCCGTCATTGTTCAAAACCGGACTATTTCTGTTTAGAGCTGTCGGTTCCGGTTCCATGGGGGCATGGATGCGGCTCTGAGCGGCTCTTAGCATGGTTCAGGGACCAGAGACCGATTACGTAAATTTTAAATTAAATTAATACATAAATTTTTAGAAATTATGATAAATTATAATGGAATTGAATTAAAAGTAAATTAAATGTGTTGTATTATTGTTCAACTTTTTGAGCACATAAGCTCCTCTCCCCTGGGGAACGGGATTCGGTTCACTCTCGATCTAAAATCAAAAGGTCCTAAGATCAATTCCTATCTATGGACTTCTCACTCCCATTTATTCATTTTTCCTATTGTATCTTTTTAGATTTATGTACCTTATTCGTACGAAAGAATTTCTAGTGCAGTGACTCTACCAAGTGGTGATGCTGACATGGTTGGATCCGGTTTGGGACGGGTCTCTTCCATATGATTAGATAAACGATGTCGCAAATCGAATATAAATTAAAATTAATGTATGAAATTATGTAATATAATATTGTAAAGAAGAGCCAAGACAGGTAGATGCATATCGGACCAGACCAGACCAGCCCCAAACCGGGTTAGAGTGGGTCGGGCCTCGTGAACCGGGATGAAACTGCCATCCCTATAAGAACGGGCACGCATTGGTGCCAAACAGAGTCACTTGGGTCAGCCCGATGGTCTTTAATTTTGGGGATAACGAAACTTCATGACTATTAGCATATTGGCTTTATTATTCGCTACGCTATTGGGTCGGTCGACTCCTCATGGGATACTACGTGAGTACTGCTCGGTGGTGTCGCAAGTCAATAGGAATCAACCAGCCACGTCAGTGGGGTGAATCTACTGGGTATAAAACTCTTCCACTATGGTAACTTGTCATTCATTATAAGCAAACTTCACCTGTAATGCAGAGATTCTAAATGCAGAAGCACATCAAAACCCTAGGAAAATTGACATCCAAGGGAGACTATTTTCAGTTTATATTCCGAACATTCGATGTGGTCTCACTCGGGAGAGAAAGAAAGGAATTCTACATATACACTATTAATAATATGTTCGTACGACTGCTCTTCTCCATGAGAGGAGTAAATATTCAGCATGTAATACGTAATGATTTTATTATGTAAATTTATTTCAGATTTTAATACATGTAAAAGTTTTTACAGTTTTCGAGAGTTAATTTTACACTTGTCAAAAACTAAACGATGATTTATATAATAAACTCATTACGTATTACACATTAAATATTTACTCCCATAACAGATGTCACCTACCAGCATCTTTTACTACAGAAAACAAAGATTATTCATTACATTCATACACAAATTTCCCACCCATACATAGGCATGGATTTAGGGGAGCGCGGGGCTATCGTTCCTTTATGCTTGAGAAAATTCTTATGGTACTATATGTGTTTCACTTGATTTCAGTCAATTTTTTTAATTGCATTATCATTTTTCACCATCGTAACTTTCCATGCGACTCTTTTATGGAGTTTCACTTCCTTAACTGATTTTCTGGATCCGTCTCTGTATCGTGCTATAATTTGCTTCTTAATTAGTTCTATATGGTAATGGTAATCGGGGATTAAAGTTTGTGACATTTTTTTAATGATCTCACAAAGATATGATTGAAGACATCTTCATCCAATGACTTTATGGCTTGTTGGGTGTCACTGCTCCAAGTGCGCAGTATACAATGGCTTAGGTTTTGGTGGAGCCCTTTATCCCTCAATATTTTTTCTTTCTGACTAATTCAATTCGAGTTTAAAAAACTCACCAAAAAGAATAAATTTCCTTCAAATTAAGGTTTTCTTTGTTCATGATACTCTAATCCGATATATGTTTTTATCTGTAAAAGGTAGACAGTCGTGGTGGCGACCTTGTCATCATTACCTATCACACAATATTTGGATACTCATATTTAACTACAAATATATCAGATATACTGAGCAACCGACGAGTGATAATTCCATCAGTATAGTACCATTAAAGATCTAGTATTGTTTAGAAAAGCCGGTCTACTCGTCCAGGACTTTCAAGGAGCATGTTTCTAACGATGTTTTGACCATGAATAGAAAGGATTAGGACTCAAATTTTTGAACTGATAAAATACATAAGAGTGAATTTTAAATCACTGTATAAAGGAAGACCGGTTGAGTTATCTCAATCTGTCATATATGATAAGATTTAATTATATATATATATTTTTTTTCAACGACTAATCATCAATTTACCCTCTGGTGGCTCTCTTTTTCATTGATTGATACGTAACAATTTTGTCCACTGATTCTTTTAAAAATTCCACTTGTGCCTTCAACATGATAACTCACTTCCTCCAAAAGTCTAAACTGTGATGATAACCAATTCTCTTAGGAATGTAATAACTGACAGTGAGCTACGCATTTTTTTTTTTTTGTTTCTCATGTATGGGACAAAATATCACGGAACAAACTTTTTCTTCTATCCTCGAGTTAACAACTATATGAGTCGGCTTTTTTCTTTTATACTCAATAAATTTGGCCACGAGGTGTTATTTTTCTTCGGTGTCTAGGATTTAATGGAGAAAGAGTTCCATAGTCGGGCTGGGTATGATGTGAGCTTATGCAGAGACCTGCAATACCAACAAAAAATTCCAGATTGGCCTACAAGAGGTCGAGCCAATTCCTCATAAAAGTTTAAACTATTAGGTGGTGGTACTAAATTCTCTTATAAATTCAAATTTACTCTCCAAACCAATCGATGTGGAATTTAATCTTAACAATTGTTGATAAATTACACCAATTCTCAATTTAAGCCACTAATCCATGCAGCAAATAGCATGATCACCAATCAGTTTTAAAGTTCAAACTGGTGTGGAACAACATTTTTATGCGAAAAACATAATCTACCGAACCAAAGTGAATTGGTTGAAGTGGTAAAATAATTCTTTTCCTTAAAAAAGATTTCAAACTTGAGTCTTGTGAAAGGAAAGAAATTTCACCTTAGTAGAGCTTTAGTCCATAGTGAACTCTCTCGGCTCGAATTAAATTGGTCAGAACCTGTTAGATTTCTGAATATCGGTGACTCAGACAAACAAAAAAATAATGATCATCATCTGCAAACATATCGAACACGCCTGTGGGTATACCACGTGATCGTGCTGACGTGATTTCTTTTATTTTTTGGATTTTATTAAAAAATATTAAAGTACCGAATCTTATTGACATATGATATCACGTTAGCCGTGCTTGAGACCGAAGCGCTAACAGTCTTGTGATCGATCCATACGGCCAACGACAGGATGGAATAGAGCTTGGATGTAGAAGTGATGGAGTAATTCTTGTTCATGCTCTGTCAAAGGCTTTTTGATTATGAAATAGGCAAATAGTCCAAATAACAACCAGCTGTGGATGTTTTTCATTTTTTTACCACCAACTTTCTTTTATGTAGATCATATAAGAACTTTATCTTTTATTCGCCATCTACCACACCGGACTCGATGTGGGTCATCGTTAGTATTTATTGTTCAGTTGTTTGATATATTCCTGATTAAATAAGAAAATTCGAATATTACGCAGCAGGAGTGGGGAAATTCGCCACTACTGCATATACAATCCATCCATATACGATCTGTTTGTTCATAATTGAGTTTCAAATGAAGGAGGACAGTGAGCAATTCCATCACGCCACAAAAGGAGCGGGCAAACCGCGTTTGTCCATGACCCTTGCTCTAGATCTCTATCCTCACCTGTTATTTTCGCGTCTCTGTCTGATTTTGCATCTGCATTACACGTCAGAGGATATATGAAACGGGAGAAATTTTTAGGTATTATCCTGCCTCGCCACGTTACTTGAGAAAGTATCGACCAAATTGCAAGAAACGAATAAATTAGTATTAATCGCATGAACAGTTGTCATAATTATTATTAATCAGTACAGTTACTAACCCCACATCGAAAGCATGCAAAGAAAATCGCGAGATTATAAATTATCTTAATACCACCGTACATCGATTTCAGCTCTTAGATAGATATATAAGATTGTCAATGAGAAGATCAATCGATCGATCTTACTTGCTCGAGCCTCGTTGTCGTCCGTGATTTCTTCCGCATCGACATTCGACATTCGACTTGTCGCATCAACATGGTCGATGTGTTGATTTAGAACCCATTTCTAGAGGAGAGCAGCCGTATATTGTCATCTCAAGGAACCGGTCCAATGTGGTTGTTAGTAATCTCAAACACTTAATGCGCAATTCAATTAGGGTGACATAGTGGACCATATATGAGATAAGACCGTATTAAAAGGAGAAAAACAATTTTTCATTTATAATTATTGAACTGCAATAATATATATATAGATATATGTAATTGCCAAATGACCACAGAACTCAAGGCATTCAAGAGTTAGGGCCACTTGACCTCATAATTTTTCCAATCTACACATATCCAAAAATTTGATGGAGCATGACTAATTTAGAGCCGGGTCACGTTGGGCTACAAAAGAGATAAATCTCTTCCAATATGAATCCTTTCTTTTTATAAGATCCGAATCCGAGATCTTTTTTAAGAGTAAGAGATTTCGAGTCATCTCAACTAGTTGATGCTGGTTTTAACGGTGTTAAGTCGCTTAGTTTCTACTTTGTGATATGTGCTTATCCTATAAATAAAGGTGTCATCTTCACTGTGGTGGGTGAGAAATATATGCTAACGCTATTTCTGGAATTGATTAGAGTTTTCACTGCATGCACTTTAAACCGGCACATCTTGGATGTATCAGATATACCACGTGATAATACTTACGTGATGTTACAAAATAATAAGATTCAATTATTTCTAGAGTTATTGTTTTGCTTTAGAATTTTTATTAAAAATATAAAATAACTTGATTCTATTGATTCATGACACCATATAAGTACCGTCACGTGATGTATCCTTATACGGAAGACTCTCTCCACAAACGTATTAAACAAACTGAATAACCGGTGTTAACATTAGCCTTGTCATTGCAGCACTACCAAAAATCTAGTACAGTCCATGAAACTGGTGTCCACCAAGGTCTAAAATCAAAAGTTACTACTAATAATTTTGCTTGGACGTGATTCCAATCTAGGATCTCGACCTCACTAAACCATACCAGATTGAGTTTTGAACCACTAGACCAATATTCCTCTGCTTGGATTTCTTTAAGAAAATAGGTGAAATACTAATCCGCATGGCATGGTTGAGAAGAACTCCTTGCTCACCATTACATTTTCTTTCGATGGAATACGGGGCCAAGCCCGAATTTATTAATCCTTAAAAATTAAGTATTACACAAACGGGGCATGGTGGCTCCAGTAGCATCACCAACTAGTAGGAGATCAAATTCAATCAAACAAGAGACAGGATGATGAACTCCGAGAGGAAATAAAAAAGCGTGACTCGCAAGCCAATCAATACAAATATTGCCTTCTCTATATGTATGGTGCATCAGAACCATCTATTCCCGACCCAACAGCTCCTGAATTTCCATTACATTCAAATCCTCTATTATATACATCTCCGGATAAAATAAGTACGATGAATAACATAAAAGGAGTTTAATAGAGTGCTACATCTTCAACTTAGAATGAAGAAGTCCTGAGTTTATTCCATGCACTCCCATACCATTTTTCCCTTTTTCTATACTGTAAATCAAAAAATAAAAAAAAAAGGAAAAAAAGAAGGAGAACCAAGGAGAAGAAAAATTAGAGAACAGCAGAGAACATCACCAGCCCCTTGACAGCATGCCCAGTTCCTCTCAATCACGAATCCCTCTACAATTGAAACCGACCAAACCTACTTAATTGCTCCTAACCGTATAATATATATCCATGTCATTATCCTCAAGTCCTCGAATTCCGCGTACTCGAGACAGGTGGATGATTAGAGCGGATTTAGAGTCGAATTCTGAGCTGTGCCTATGTCGAGGCCGGCCCTCCAACAACTTATCATGACTGTCGATCTAAGACTATCACATCTTTGCTGTCTCGAAGACTCGAAAAATTACCACATTTTGCCTAGAATTGATACACAAGAAGGAAGTCTCGGTACCCAAGAACTAAGAAATTCTTAAGTGAGCCGAGTGCGGTTGTAACTGATTTGATGGTTCAGCCAGTTACTAGCTTTTCGATAGCTGAGAAATTCTAAGGTGAGCTCATTGTGGGTCTGACTGATCCGTTGGTTGAGCCAGTCGCTGGTTTTGCTGGTCGCTACACCCTTGCTGCTTCGCGGCATTATTCTCGAGCGCCACCTCCAATTTGCCGCTCTTCTCGGTGGCGCATCGGCAGCCATCTCCAGCGACCTTGAAGGAGGATGGCCAGCCGGAGACAGGAGTGGCCAGAAAGGTTGGCTTCGCTTCCCCCGCCATGATAACCAGTATCTTCTCCTCAAACACCGGCTTCCCACCGTCTCCAGCTCCCGCCTCGACGTCGCCCTCGCTGAAGCTGCTGTCCTCCTCCTGCCTGCTGCCGTCAAGGAAGCTGGAGAGCTTCCAGTAGGAGCATGCGAGGATCAAGAGGGCGAAGGCTATGAGACCCAGCACGGCGGCAAGGCCGCCGAAGAGGTACGGCACCGGGGAGTGCCATGGCATGTGTGGGGTGGAATTTGTGGGTGGCGCCATCGTCGTCATATCATGGCCTTTGGCAGCTTCCATTTTTTAAAGTTTTTCTTGAGGAACCGAAGAGAGCACAGCTCCGACCAATCTGAGCACTTCCAGTGGAAATTATATTAAGCAAAAAAAAAAAAAGAATACTTTTAGGAAGAAGAATGGAAATGACGAGAGAAAGAAAGGCTCGGAAGGAGTTGGTGGTTGTGATAGTGTATAAATAGGGGATGATAGAATGAGACTCAGGGAAGACTCGAACCGACACCTTATTCTCGTAACATAAATTTTCTCTGTTCACAAAACTCAAATTTAACGAGTAAATATCCATTGTACAAATCTCTCCATATACATGTAAAATTTTTACAGTTTTCGAGGTTCAACTTTACACGTGTCATGATTTGAAAGGTGATTTATATAACGAATTAGCTATGCATTACAGACTGATTATTTACTTGAACACGAGATCTTATCTAAGGAAAGATACGGTGAACCGTCTCAATTAATTCATGTTGAGTTTTCTTTTCATTTTTACCTTTATTATATTTTCATATTACTTACAAAATTTAAACCTAAAATATTAGTTTAAAAAAAGAAGAGACGTGAAATTAATCAAGGGGGAGTGTCATTAGAATTTGGCTGAGGAAAGATAAATTTATAATTAGGGTTTTTTTATTCGAGTAATATTATATTACGAGAAATGTGAGATTATATTAAAAAAATTTTATTACTTACATGAAATATAATTTATAATATAAATTGTTGTGTTCGGTGAGTGTTTTGAATTAGCAGAAAAATGAATAGAAATATAATACTGTATTATTTAATTTGATCAATAATAAACACAATTTACCATAATATCCTTACTTTATTTTGAACTTTTAAGAAAAGAATGAGTAGACCGGGCATTTCAGTTTTATACGCTTTTAACCTATTGTAAGTAAATTCCCTTGACCAGGTAAAGGAAGGAAGGCCTGGTAAAATTAACTTACACCGAAAATTTACACCCAAATAACTTAAAATCGGGCTAAATTCGAGATTTTTCATTGAGTCGATTTGCTTGAAAATATATTAAAATTTTTTATTACCTACTGCCCTTCTTTATCATACTAGGCTCTTTTCTTAAGAGGTTTTCAAGTATCAATATCCACCGATTGAGATTGTAAGATATTTCTTACCATTAAATAGGATTTCGGGTTTGAGTCTCGTAAATGAAGATAATTCACTTTAGCAGAGCTTTATCCCATCAGTGAACCGACCGAACTTGAACTTGAATTAGTGAGGACAGTAGGATTTCTAAATATTAGACGGTATATAACAGAAAAAAATCATAGAATGTTTTTTTTTCCTCAATCATAGAATGTTTATTCAGCTTACAGTGAATTTTGCAGAACTTGGGAAATTTTAAATGAAATTTAAATGATAATACAAAATAAAATTTGCAAAGGACAGCAAAGGGCACTCTTCTTGGATCAGATTATACTCAAGAACAATGGGGAGAGGAGAGAGAGCTTCATTTGTTCCCACAATTCGTTTTTCCTTTTTCCTCTTTAATTGATGTGATAGGAAAATTGGGCAATGTTGTTCCGGCTAGAAATGGCAATGGGTCAGGGCAGGTCGGGGCAAACGATAATATAAATTGTCACTATTATGTAAAATATAAATTTAATATGTAATATAATTCACACATTTATAATATTATAGTTAAATAAGTTTAAATTAATCAAAATTCACGCAATTTCAACCTAATAGAATGATTTTTTTTCAATTTATTATGGTAAAAGAACACTTAAATAAAAAAAAAGCTAATTTTAAAAAACATATAAAAATATAGTATAATATTATATTGGATGGCGGGGCAGGGTGGGCCAAGAGAGGATCCCGGACCTAGCCAAACCGGGTCAGGGCGGGTCATACCGGTGGGAGTGAAATTGCCATTCCTAATTCCAGCCATATAAAGAAAGGTTGAGCAATGTCGTGTGGCTTTAGATATTTTGTTCTGTAACTTATATACCAATTGCTTTATGGCTGGACTAACTGGCTGCAATCAGATACAGATAGTTTGACATTGTTCATTATTTAACCCGGATTAGTCTGTGAACCATCTCAATAATCGATTTTCGTTCTTTTCTAGGTAATAGAAATAATGCCAAATAAGGATCGATATATCGTTTGGTACGTGACTAGAGTATCCCGTTATATATATATGTGCATGTATATGTTTCAAGGGAATCTAGAATTTTGAGTTTGGACCACCTGGTATCAGTAGCCTGGTGGATATCGATTAATCGAGAATCAAGTCGAGTTAAATTATGTAGGGTTAAAAACTGCTCAAATATAAGGCTTTATTTAAAGAAAACAACGTCAAACTAATATTAGGATATATCTCGGCATAAGCTCGAACTTGAAGAACAGAAGACCAGAATAACGAGTCGGAGATCAGATTCAAGATACGAGATATGTGCGAACAAAGATTAACGGTCGAGATCGCAGTTGGAAGTATAAAATATCATTGATAGAATTTTGGTAGATATTAGGAGATTTTATGACTATTATTTTTTTTTAAATATGATATCATGGAGCTCGTAATCTGTTTGATTTAGAAAATATATGCAGATAATATTTTTTAGGATATCAAATGTGATATGGTCTTGTATCCATAAATAAAGTTTTGTACGTTGTGCCTCAATGTTGTTAAACCCCTGGGCCTCGGGCCCCGAGTCAGAGAGCCTGACGAGAGATTTTTCTGATAAACTTCTTGGGAGTTTGAGAGTGTGAGAACTTTAGAGATTGGGTTGTAACTTTTTTCTAAGTGGGGTTTGGGCTTGGGATTAGTGGTATCCTTGAAAAATGTAATCTCCTAATTTATTCTAGTGGAATCTCCTGTTTTGTCCGTGGATGCTTCCCTCCGCGTTGAGGGTTTTACCACACATATCAATTGTCAAATTTTTAAATTTCTTGTTTTATCATCTCATTCGGGGCATCCCTAGACCTGACTGGCAATATCCGAGCAATCACGATCCCCAACAGCTATCTATATCCAAACCATATGAGATAAAGATATCGGAAGTCCTATATGTTTGTCGATTCTCACAAATATGCCCTAAATATTTCAAAGTATTAAATTAAGTCATATATGTTATCCGTGTTATAATATCGAGTCCTTTCCGTCACTTACCGTTATTTTAAGCTGACGTTGGTTAATGTTACGTCAATACAATTTCATTTTAAATTAAATGTCGAATTTTCGGATTCAAAATTGAGAAGGATTCCAATACATCAAATTCCATTTGCTGCCACTCAATTCAGGTTTTTAGTTGGCAAAGGATATATTTCTTAATACTGCAGATTATTTATCAGATAATTTAACTACACTTTTTTTTTCAGTTATAATGATTTCATGACTATTACGAAAATGAAAAAAATATAAAGGGTATGGAAATTCTTGTTAATGATATTTCTTTTTTTTTTTTAATTTTGAAGAAAAATTAGTATTGACCACTGCATAACAGTCCATTTCTTTTGTTTGTTACTAGACGTGTGAATGTCAATTTTTAGGGAAATTATCATATTTGAATGTTAAATTTTGATAGTCTTAATTTCTCAAAAAATAATAGTAGAGTATATAATTAAAAAAATTAAAGACTAACTACGGAAAAAAGACGATGAATCACCCTATTAATCCATATTATTTCACAATATATATATATCTTCACTGAACAAAATTTATAGTATTTATGGTCATTTCAGCTGCCCGTGTGCCGACAGATGAAAATAGGGAAAAACACTCAATCTTTTGCACTTTTGTTATTTTAATCTTAAATATTTATTTTTTATCATTTAAATTCTCAACCTTTTGATTTTTTACCACTTTGGTCATACTGTTACTTTTTCCATCCAAAAAACATATTTCATCCAAAAAAGAATATTTCATCAAAAAATTATTTTTCAACAAAAATATTTTTTTAAAAAAAGCATATTCAGTCCCCAATTACAGAAATGTTGCTTACTAATAGGTGTTCCTTCTAAAATTAGGACTCATTTTTTTTAAAATGAGTCACGATTTTGTAATGATAATAGCTATCAATTAATTTTTAATTAGGATTATGTCTCAATTTTAAAGGAGATATGCTCACCTATGAAACTCTACATATATTCTTCGTTTTCGTTTACTTTTTTTTTCCTTTTTTCTTTATTTTTTGAAAAATAATTTTTGAATGAAAAAAGTAACGGCTTGACCAAAGTGGTAAAAACTCAAAATGTTGAAAATGCGAATAACAAAAAGTAAAAATATATAACTAAAATAGTAAAAATGTAAAATATTGAGGATCAAAAGTATTATTTATTCAATGAAAATATGAATAACCCTTTCTTAAAAAACATTAAAAAAGAGTTGGGAATGTCAAAAGAAATTAATAATTGGAGACCCACCAAGCAAGCCCCGTCACCATTTGCTTTTTTGCCTCCCACTTCCACTTCCACTTCCACTTCCACCCTCTTTTCTTCCCAAATTGCCCATCCCAACACTGGAAAAGTTCATGATTAAGTTGTCAAATCCTTAAATGGTGACAAACTTATTATGAGTCATTGGATCTATTCTTCTTTTATAAATTCAGTCATAATTATTAACATTGGATTAAACTGTGAAACGATCAGATATCTAAGTTGCAGAAACTTTCTCTAAAACTTAAGACGCACTTGTGTGAACCAATGCAAAACGAAAACTTCTCTCGTTCGCTTTCCTTTTGCTTCGTTCTGCACTCTCATAGGTCAACTTTTTTTTACGGCACATACTATTGAATACTCAAATATCTAACGCGCACTGATTAATAAATGCTCGATTGAGGTCAAACTCACAATTATAAATTTACTTACTCTCGAAACTCGAACCTGATATCAGAATGCGTCACCAAACAACACTTAGAAAAAGGCAAAGTGATGGGTCTCAAAATGAGTAGTGAAACTAAAGGCCCCACACGACACTTGCTGGCTCACCGTCACCTTCCACTGCTCGCCCACCCCCGACGTACACGCCAAGGACAACTTTGGATATTCCCCCTTCCCCCGTAAATCATTAAAGGAAAACTTTATTAAATCTTCTCCGTACTGGAAAATTATAATATCAGTTTAAGGAGTTATAATGTCGTTTCAGAGAGTCGTAGATGATCGGTTATAATTTTTTGAACCGAGATTATAGGTTTTGAACTGTTAAAGGATTGTAGATCAGTCTTCCATGATCATATTAGAATGTCTCCGGAGAAAATTGTTGTATAAAATGCGATTTTAATCTTTGTATGCTAGGCCTTTAGTTATGTTGCGTTGACATAACCGGTTGTTCAGTTCGTATGACATATTCGTGGTTGAACAAAAAAAAATCATAACATTACATTATGGCGAGGGTGACTGGATTGTCACTACTGCTACTATCTTTTTACTGATTAAAAAATGATTGTAACTTTGGTTAGAGGCCCTTGATGATAGGTAAACATAATAATTAGAGAGGTCGAGATTCGCTCTTTCTTTGGTAACGGGAGTTTGGGTACGGGATTGGACATGTATCTAGAATGACAATATCTAGTTCCGGGGCGTTGATTATTTACTCTGCATCGTGGAAGTGAAAAGGTAATTTTTTTTCTCGATCTACATGCACCTGATATACAGAGGTTTAATAAACCCTGATTGATTCAAGTTAAATCCTTTTTTATAAGAATTTTATCAGTTCATGATAATCGAATTCGAGATCGGAAGAAACATCGAACCATGTCAAGCAATGGTTACAATGGGCACATGGTGTCTTTGTTCTTTCATATTTTCTAAACTTTTCGATGTTTATGCAATTTGAAATTCCGGCTTCATGAACGTAATTATTCCGACAGTTGAAAAGCCTTTGTGATCGGCTAAGAGACCTCTTGCCGAAAATGTACAAAAACGATAGGGTGGAAGAGAAACAATTAGTGCCGTCAAAGTCCCGCTCAAGCAAGAATTATTGGACGCATTTAATAATTATAATAGACGTTGTCTTATCAAAATTACATTAATAGGAAATGAAACAGATTTTTAATTTAATTATTGAAATTAAACAAAATACCCTTTTCTTTCTTCCAATATTTTCTGTAAACAATGTAAAAAAAACCATAAATTTTACCGTTTTAATATTCGGAGCTACTTTTTTTTGATAAAAATAGTTTTTTTTTAACTTTTTTTTTATTTTTTTTCAACTTTTAGTATGGAGAAAAAATACCGAGAGTCCTATATATTTGTCAATTCTTGCAAGCAAGTAATAAATAGTTCAAAGCATTAAATAATGTCCTATATGTTATTTGCGTTACAATATCGAATCATCTCCGTAATCTACCGTTCATTAAATTGACGTGACATTGATACACATCAATTTAAAGTGACAGTAGATGATGGAAATGATTTGATATTATAACGCGGATAATATATAGTACTTGATTTAACACTTTGGAATATTTATGATTCATTTGCGCGAATCGACAAATATATAAGATTTTCGATATTATTTTCTTTTTTACTATGTGCAATATTTTTATCAATTTTATTTTTATCGACAAAGATGCTCGACAATCGTTTGGACAGATGCAATGCTAATGTCTCTTTTGTCCCTCACTTGCCGTATTTTTAAAATAAAAAAACTAATTTCAAATATTCGAAAGGGAAAATCAAACAATGAAGAGGGGAAGAGAAATTGGGGACGGCAGTTGGCCAGTTCCATCCTCCACTGTCACCCAATCTGTCTCTAACTTAGAAGAGAATTCATATGAGTCCATCTCACCACGTTATTCATGAATGTGTTAATGGAGAAAAATAACACTACTCTTTCACAAATTTTCAAGACTAGTACTAGTTTGTAATCAATAAAAAAATGGCACCATTTTATAATAATAGTCAATTTTGCCCCCCGCCCACTCTCTATCTCCTATAGCAGCTCCTCAACGGAGCACTCTCTCTCCCCTCTACCATTTTCATCTTCTCAGCAGAGCTCTCTCCCTCCTCCTGCCCCTCTCCTCCTTCCATGGGTGTCGGAACATCGAGGGCATCGGCAGCGTCGGGGGCCTCAGGTGTCAGGGGCATTGAGCTTCAGGGGGCATTGTGAGCAGTGGCAAGAAGAAGAAGCTAGGCGGTCGCAGAAAGAAGAGGAAGAATGGGCGGGAGGGAGAGAAAAAAATGAGAGGGGGTATTTAGGGTATTTTGTATTTAGTGAAAGAGTATATATAGTAGCGCTAATTTTTAAAAGTGTTATAAAGTGGTGCTAATTATAAAATCCACTATTTTATTAGTTCTAGAAAAATTTTCACCTCTGAATGAATTCGGCCAATGAATGTTTAGCCCATTAATAAAAGAGTCGCATTACCTTTCTTTCTCTGTTAATAATATTCACTTTATGCAAATAATATGATATCTATTATCGACGTATCAAATAATTATTGATCGAATTCAACGCATCATCTCTGCATTCAGTTCACTTGAGAGTTTTCCTCAATTTAGCATTGATCTTGGATCTTTTACCACCCTCAACTACTTTCAATTCATGGTTGATTTTTTTTTAACTTTTAAAATTAACTTTTTAGAGTAGGACAAGGGTTTTCACATTATAAACTCCTAGGTGCATAATTAGATTTATTCATTTTTTTCTATCGTGCATCATCTACTATCCAAAAATTAAATGAATTGATTAATATATATTCGAATTAGATTAGTTCAGGCCATTAAAAGTAAATATCACACAACTATATATTTTTTATTCATAATATTTTAATCTAGGAGTTTATCTGAAATTTAGGAGTTTATCTGAAAAAGACATAAAACTATTTTAATCAATTTATATTAATTATATTTTTTTATATTTATTTTCCCAAATATTCCTCCTGAATTGTCAGGACGGTTCCAGGACAGCCATTGTAAGAAGGTGGAATGTCTTTGTAACTCTTCACAGATTTTACGGTCTAATTTAATAGTACAAAACTTATTTTTATATGGTTTAATAAAGTCGAAATCTTATATTTAAATTTTCTCCATACGATATTTACTAGAAGGGACTCTTTGGGTTTAGACCTTGATGAACATCGGATTCCTGAACTATACTAGATTTTCAGTGCCAATATGCTGATGGGGACAACATTAGTACAGACTATTCAGTTCATCTATGTTTGTGGTTGAATATAAAAATTGAAATATTATATAGCAGAGAATTATTAGGTCGCTACTACTGCTGCGCTCTTTTTTTTTGCTTATCAAAGTAAACTCTTCACAGATTTTCTGATTCATTACTGATTGGATCAGAGAAGAGAGCAAAAAAGGAAGATAGATTTGATTGCATGAGGCACTTTTGAGTTGAGTCTTTTTTGAAAACAAGTTGATGATTAGACCATTTATTTACTCCTCCTTTTTCTTATTTGTCATATATTTTCCTCACTTTTCCTTTTTTTAACATTTACTATATAAAAAGTGTTAACATGCTTTAATTACATGAAAATCATATAATCATAACATTATATAACTATTTTATAAGTAAATATAAATCACTCTAACCATATATAAAAACACATACTTGTGTTCAAGTATGTTATCCACCTCAGCCAACTGCATAAAGAATAACATTTTTCATGATAAAGATCCTATAACTCTCAAGTATTATGAAATTTGTTCAATGTACAAATTTATCTTTTATGGGTATTTCTATTCTATGAACATAATCGAGAATTAGACAAAAATATCATCCATTCGTGAATAATTGTTAAAAAGTGATTAAACTTTAAATTATTTCGATGAATACCGTTTTAAATGCGCATTTTAAACATGTAAATGTGTTTTTTTACACAAAACTAAAAGTGCATGATTAAATTGCGCTTTTAAATGACATTCACGGAATAGTTTAAAATTTACCGCTTTTAAATTTTGTTATATAAAGAACAGTATTTTGGCCCAATTCTCTATACAACATCTTATGCATAACTTCCTCGATTCTAACTAATTTATATTCGAATTAATTCACATATTAAAGGATAAAATTCTTTCATTTGTGAATTTTCTCCATTAGTGACAATGTATTAGGAATTCAAACATAGCGGTCATCAACCTTATCTAAAAATTGCCTCTTTTTGGTAGGAATCAGCTGAGATGGTTTGGTTCCTTTTTCCTTCAAGGACAATCTCATGTGTTTAGATCTTACGAATGAGAAATACTTGGATGATCCGATCCCATCATGTGCCGTGAGGAAGCATCAGTAAAATGATAACATATAAGCAATCGAACATTAACCAACCAAGCAGTTGACAAAATTATGGGTATCAAAGTAAATTGATTAATATTTCTTTACTACATCACTGTAAAGTAGGAATTTTTAGGATTTTCTCTTAATGAATAGAGAAAATGCATTATTGACAGAATGTTTCACCTAGTGGATTGGTCTGACTCCAACCTAAATCAATCGAGATTCATTGAATTTCTGAATATCAAGTGATAAATACTAAAAAAAAATAACAATCTCTTTTGTTAATTACTCGGTGGCTTGTACCACATGCATTTAAATAAGATATCGAGTTTGAATTTTATAAATAAAAAAGTATGGTTATAAGATTTTTTTTTTAGTAGATCAACCGACACAAATTTAAATTAGTTCAAAACTATAAAATTTTTAGATATTAAGTGATAGATAAAAGAAATAAATAAAAACCCTCTATAATCGCCCAAGTGATTTGAGGGTTACTGTCAAGAAAGAAATGAGAGGCGAAAGGACCACAAAGAGCCTAGTGGATAAAGATTCGTTCTAAAAATCTGTCTCGCCAAAATTGTCTTAAGAGTAGATGGGATGATTACTCATGATTAACAATTTGACATAGTTTGTTCTCATCCAATGGAATAATCGACAATTACAGCCGTGTGAGATGAGATAATTGCAACGTCTTTATGCTGATTATATACGTAAAATTCTCGTCGAACTTTTTATGAGTTTAAACTCATATTCACGTAAAAGCTCATAAACATCTGAACTGATAAGTGGTGATATTTAGCCAATGACAAGGTGAGTGTTTTCTTCCGTCAATGAATTAATAACTGATATTACCTTAATTTTCTCTTTCTTACTCAATTTACTGATCACGATTTGAATATTTTTCTTCCGTACTAGGATTTTGTTGCCTATAAGTTCAATATTCGGGTTTGGCAAGGGGAGAGATCACACGGTAATCCACCTTGATATGATATGAAATTTTCAATGAGCTTATGAGTAGCTGAATCAATACCCAAAAAAAAAAATTAAGCTAATTTGAAATAGTACCTACTGAGATTATAAGAGTCTGAGTTTATATTTATCTAAAAATAACAACAGATAAGTGATGCTCTTTAACTCTCTTATATTCAAGGGTTTTTTTAGTACCTTTTGTGCCTGACTTTTATTGGCCATGAGTTTCATATTCGAGTCTGATAAGGTGTAAGTACATGAAAATTTACACTAATACCCTGTCAAATTTTTATCATCTTATAAAAAGAATGGGCTCATGTCCAATAAAAGCTTGTAAGTGGTGTCAAAACCATTATATTCATAGGATTTTCTTTCCATTTACCAAATGTAACTCTCAATAAATATCATATTATAATGAACTTAATTTCATTACTTACAGCGTAGTTGTAAAGTTTATTGTAATTACAAATTATGCAGATTAAAATTTTATAATGTGATTGGTAAAATTTTTACGATCAAATTATTTGGAATTCTTGGATCATATCCAACTTTGCAATCAATTATATATATACTTGCCAAGATTTGCAGCAAACTTTATATTTACCATACACCATAATATCACATTTTAACTTATTACACAAAAGATTACTATCGTTGAAACACGAACCCCGACTCGACTGTCTTTCCTGGTTTCAAGTGTCCCGAATTAGAGAGAGTCTTCTATGTAATGAGTATATCACGCGGCACTGCTTACATGGTATAATAAACTAATAATATTTAGTCATTTAAAGATTTTTTTTACAAAATAAAAAATTATAAAAATAATTATTAGTTTGTAATATTATGTAAACATTGTCATGTAGTATACCGGTTATATATAAGACTTGCGCCGGGATTGGCTCAAGGCACATCGAATCTCAACCGTTCCTGAGGTCTCCTCTACGCTTTCACTTCTTATAGAGCAAGCTTGGATACATCGTTTTTAGGTGTATGTAGTCGTAAACCCAATTTTACCCTTCGTCTTCATTACAAAAGAGACCAATCGATTAAAATAAAATTGAAGAAAGAGAATGCTTGGGTCAACGAGTGAGAATTAAATCTAAATTTTATCGATTTTAAGTTGAGAACGATGTGATTATAATAAATACTTATTTTCTCACTGTTTTTTTTCATTTTTTAAGTCACTATCATACGTGAAAGAGGAGAAATATTCGGTGCAACAGTATTACTATGTCAACATTACTATGCAGTATCACAGGTTTATAAGGGATCATCACATCTGCAATTTCATGATAATACATTTATATCCTTCTTTTTCATATTAAAAAAAAAATAAGAACCTAAATAAAAATTAAAAAAAATCTTATTTCAATATCAGTTAGCGAAAAGGTGAAAAAGATATTGAGAACTGTGGAACATGGACTTTTTAGGGTTTCTTAAAACTTTTAGGGTTTTTTAGTATTGAAAAAGGGGTTTGAATATATGTTTCGTAGCTTAAATTTCTTATCGTGAAATTGGTGATGTGATGATCTCTTGTTGGCTCGTAGCACTACATAACAATGCTGACGTAGTACCATCGTTGCACAGAAGACTTTCTTGTGAAAGAGGGGTCAAGATGGTTAGACATTATGAGGAGAATTTCTTATCTTGAAATTGTAAATATGACGATCTTTTATTGACTCGTGATACCACTAATAATGTTAATATAGTACCACTGCTGCACAGAACTGTTTCTTATGAAACAGGGGTCAAGATGGTTAGATATTATGAGGAGCTTGGGACCACACTACAGGCTATAGCTAGATCAATGCATAGGAAACTCTTTAATATCCTACAACTATATGATGTTCATCTTTTTTTTTTTTTCCGGTTTGAACTATTAGTGTTTAGAAATTCAATAGATTCTAACTAATTCAGTTCGAAATAGGATGGTCCACTATGGGGTAAATTTCTTCCAAAGTGAATTTTCTCTATTCATAAAAATCAAACTTGAGATCTTACTTAAGGGAAAGAGATGCACTACGTACTATTTCAACTAATCCAGTTTGATATATGATGTCCATCCTCATTCTTTCCCTTATTATTTTATCTCTTTTTTTTTCCAGAATTGAAAAGAAAATCCTGAAATCAAAATATCAAGTAGGGATATATTACTAACTATAAAATTTTTACCGTACCTATAAGAAAATCGTACTCATATACACATAAAAGTCTAACACTATAAATTATGATATCTCAATTCTCTTATGTTGCAGAGTTTTTTTTAATTAACTATTAGATGGGGATTTAATCACCAGCACCCGCTCATACATGACAACTTGACCTATACTTATCGTGTGCCCTATTCACAGAGTACTCTACATCGATAAAATATAAAATACCAACCCGGGTAAAAAAGTTTAAATTTACAGGTGGTGGTATCTTAATACCGATATATTACAGATAATATGAGGTTTAATATTTAATACTAACCTTATTTTTGAGAAAATAAGAATTTCTTTCATGGTATAATCGTGTGTGTGTGTGTGTGTCTATATATATATATATATATATATATATAAAGCGTACTTGTAAATCTTTGGAACATAATTGCATCGAGTTGGCCAACTTGCACTAATCTTTGCTAAGTTGAACACTTCTTAGGATAAGGATACATAGAACTGGTTTGCTACAACCACATCTCGGAGTTCGATTCTCACTAGAGAGACTTCTCATATATATCCCATGATTCCCATCTTCCTTTACCAGTTTTGAACCCATTGACAACATTTATGGCTGAAAAAAAAAACCATAATATAGGTAAATCTAGTAGGATTTAATCTTGAGAAAAGCAGTTGACAAATTAATAATCCTGCGAACTTTATTTGGAAACATAATCGAATTTGTGAGGTCCATGATAGATCCGTCGTAAAAGCGAATCGGGCACAAAGATTTGCGGGGGCTTGTTGTGTTATGCTTTATGCAGCTGTGATATGGATAGGTTGGATTTGCACTGCAAGGCATCGGCCCCAGCTGACCTGAGCAGGTGAGCCTTTGTCATCCTGTAGTCGGATGGGTACAAGCTTTCATGAGCTTTGCCCTCAAAAGGCAACATTTTACATTAGGGTTTCTGTGAAATCGAATTAGGTTCCAACATTTACACGGGCCCATCGATTTATGTGGGGCCCGATTATTTATTTCCTTTTGTATGATAATTGCTTTTTTTTTTTTTTTTCCTAATCTATACTTTCATAAATTTAATAAATCCTAATTAATTCAATTCCAGTCGGCCAGACTCACTAGGGAATAAAACTCTTTCAACGAGAAAGATTTTAAATGTTCCTACTTCACAATAATGTTGTGAGAAAGAATCGATTAAATTATTCTAATTAGTAATAATAAGACAATTGCTCGAGTGATTAACACCAATTTATTAATTTGTTAGAATCTAATTATTATTTTCTCATATTACGTGACGAGATAGAATCGTTCAAAAATTTCTCCTCCCAATGTGATCATAATTGTTTGTCATAATTTGAATTTAAACTTTCACTCTTTAAAATTGTAATCCATACTATTATTATATAAAGCATTTGGAAGGTTTTCCTATCTTTCTTTCCATTCTTTTTTTTCTCCAAATATGGCCTTTTCCCAATTTATATGTAGAAATTTATAATAAATTCTTTCGGATTTAAGGTAAAATAATAATTTCAACTATCTGAACTGTCATTATCGTCACCTTCATCTCAATTTTCCGAGTTTTTCTTCCTTACCTTCCCCCTCCTACTTCATAACTATGATGTTAACAATAAAAAAATTCATTTCAAATGTCCGGATTCTCTCTCCCACTTTATAACTATGTAATAAAAAATAATTCTTGAAATTTATCTCTGAGAATGTTCTACTTACTATTTCATTTTTATTGACTTGTTATGTTCCTTTCGTGTCAAGTACGGATAGGGCTCTATTTTATTATACTCATTCATTACTGTAGCCTAGGCATGATGGAAATTTTACTCTTGGATAATTGAACAAAACGGGTGTCCAAAGGCACATGCTAAGTTTGAATTATGTTACCTCATGAGAGCAGACATGTTAAGAGTTATAATCGCATATCGAAAAATTAATAATAAAACTATGGGATTATAGATAGGAGGGTTGGGTACCACTACCTATTAAGTTAAATTTTGGGGTTGGATATCGACTAACGTTACTTTGTTGTAGCCCGAGCAAGATGAAAATCTTAATACACTGCTAGAGTAAGTTACTGTACGAACTCACACTTCGTCTGACGCGAGCGTGAAATTTGTGGTATCATGAAACTCGAGCGCAGAAGAAAAAATACTCGGTGTTGAATTACGCGCTGTAAGCGGATCGTTGGTGAAGTTGGTAACTGGCCTAGGATGAGACTTCTAGGATGTGACACCAGAGCTAGCTAAGCTTCTTAGCACGTTGCACATGAAATGGGTTTTGGATCTCACGTAGGTTATATTGAGGAACAGTAATGGATTTATAATAGAACCGAGTACCGTCACCTAACAACTTTCGGGTTTATGTCATTGGAGAGATTACCGGAGACGGCTACTTCGGATTAAAAAATGAATATTATTGACGGATAGAAAATGGTGGTTGGACGCTTCTATGAGTTTGTAGAGAGGAGGAAATTGGGCACAGGTTTAAGGGTACCAGGATAATTTCCTTCCCAATTAAAGAAAGTAACACTTGGAAGGAATGGACCAAACTCGACAAAGTCGAGGTAAGATCGTCCAAGACTCATCTCCAGCTAGTAGAGTCTTGACATCATCGGGTAGACTTTGGTAAGTATATGTTCCCAAATGTAAACTCAATGACCACCGCGCCAGCCAATGCATAATAGAATCCCCTTCCCAGTAGAGCTGATTCACCGGTCGCGCACACGTTACGATCGAATAATTCGGACAAGAGATAATAGATTAAACGCACCCAGATCTCTTCCCATCAATAAATAAATAAGAGAAAATTGACCTAATTATTATTCCTAGTAATATTTTGTCTATTTATATATATACTAGTGTAAAACTTGTGCTTCGCAGCGGGATATAGATTATTAAGAATAAATATTTATAGATTATTAAAGTAAAATGATGGTGAAGGGAATATACGATAATGTGATGAGCAGAGATACTTCTAGTACAGATCCTACAGTATTTGAAGATAAATTACTTTTTAGATTTCTATAAAAAGTAAAAGATCTCACTCGATCTCTTCGTGTAGGAAATAAAAACTAAAGGAAAAATAAAGAAAAGAAAAGATAGATAAAAGGCAAAGGACAGCGATGCAGAAGTTTGTGCGTGCCCCACTGCACATAAAATTTTTTTTAAAAAAAAAAAGAGAGAAGAAAAAGCAAAGCTTAGTAGGAAGCTGTCACGTGAAGGGTTAAGGGGATTGTAATCTTATTTTAATATATTAAGAATATAGATTCTTAATTATGATTTCTGTTGTTTGGAAATTCTGATAATTAGAACAATTAACCTAATCTTGGTACTTATGGGGCATATCATCTAGGGTTTCTTGAGGGTGTGCAGAGGAGAATTGGCAAAAAAAAAAAGAAAAAGAAAAACGCCTATCTACTAACAATTTTTTTTAAAAAAGGTAAATTTTAAAATATTTTCATGAATATCTTTTTAAAATAAAAAAAACGCATGTTTAACATAGTCCGACTGAAATATACAGGACTCAATGTTGAAGATGTCAAAATGATATTCGGTTCAAGAAACTGAACTCATTTCGGAGATGTTGAATTATCATGCAAGGACAGTAAATCGAAGAATCCCCCACAATAGCTTGATGGATGCGTCATCATCATCACCAGGGGGTGATGTGACGAATTCGGAGTTCGTCATTTTTTTGAGGTTGAATACGAGACGGTATTTTAGTACTCTCAAAATCTTCCGGGGTTTGAAAATCGACATCCAAAATAAGACCTCCTCGGACCTCAAATATCGACATCACGGTCTTATTGTTCCTATGTACCGAGAAAGAGGTGGCGATTGACGTTGATGAGGAAACACGACCAAGATTCACATGGCACTGTTCAGGAGACTGGTACAAGGTTTCAATTCCAAACGATCGGGAAAAGAAACGACACCTTTCCCTGTCGTTTTGTCGGCCCATGAAAGGAAGAAGCCAGTACTTGCAATTACTACATGCTTCGCGGTGATCTAATAGTTTAAAACTCATTTTTATGCAATTTGGTGAGGTTCTGGTCACATGTTCGACTCTCGCTCTGAGCAATATTGCCAGAAGAAGATTTGACGAACATCGACTTCTTAAACTATACCAGACATTTGATTGTGCTACGTTGACCAGGCGGACCAGTGTTACTACTGATATGTTCGAAGTTAGTACTTGCTATTACTAAAACTGACTTCCATGTGATTTGGTGAGATCACGGTCACATGTTCGATTCTCGCTCTGAACAATATTGCCATAAGAGGATTTGGCGGACATCGACTTCTTAAACTGTACCAGACACTTGGTTGTGCTATGTTGAGTAGGTGGGCCAGTGTTAGTACTGATATATTCGAAGTTCGAACTTGCTATTACTACAAGTTTTGTGGTGATATAATAGTTTAAAATTCACGTTCATACGGTTTGGTGATATTAATATAACATGTTCGATTCTCACTCTGAGCAATATTTCCATAAGAGGATTTGACGGACAACGATTTCTCAAACTATACCAAACCTTCGGTTGTGCTACGTTGACGGGGCGACTGCAGGTTGTTTGGTTTGTCTAACATGTTTGCTGTCAGAGGAAGAGAGTCAAAACCATTCTTTTAGAGAAATGGCAGAGATTTCTCTGATGCAAATAAGTCCCCGCACTCTGTGGATGGTGAAACAGTGACTGATATTACACTCTCCTGCCTGGTGGGCTCCGAATTGAAAGCCGAAAGGGAAGGATCATAGCTCTTGTTTCCCTACATGCCATAACTCGATAGCGAAAAACTGCACTCGTGTCGCTGTCGGTAAGTTGCGATGAACACTTCATTCGCCCCAAGAATGGTAAGATTTGCTATAGGTCTCGATACTGTAGCAAGGGGTTGCCTTGCTCGACAACCATTGATGTAGAAGATATCTTTCACGGGGCGACTCCGCACGTTTCTCGAGCAGATTGGAATCTAGGTGGAATGGTTTTCTGTGCCAGTAAAAGCTCCTGTGCGTTAGACAAGCGAGCAGGCGACTCATGGAAGTGGAGAGGCGACAGTGGTTGATGGTCCGGGTCCCGGGACATGGACCCGGCCACACTACAAGTTGTAAGGTTCGTCGTCCATCCCATTTTCCGACTATACCCTGGATTGCTGATGCGTAACCATCAACACAGTAAAAGAGCTCTTACCGCTCACTATCCTTCCATTTCACAACTCATAAACACGGGCGCGCGCGCACATGCATACTAGAAAGATTCTGCAGTTCAGTCACTGGACTTTTTACTGAGTTCATCCGACGAGCGTCAAATTAGAAGAATTCTATGGCTGATAATCAAATTTTTTTAATCTATTTAACTGTTCAATGAATGCTGGATCATGGAATATACCATTTACATGCACAGATTCTGACGACAAACAGTTGATGAGAACTGAGAGCTTGTCCTTTCTCCTGTGGCTTTGGTTAACGTAAAATTCCATTTTCCTTTGCGCTGTGTCCTTATTCTTCACTTCACCCCTTCCCTTTTCGTATTTGAATCATTTCATGCACTTTACTCTGAGCAATTACTCTACCATTCCTTCAAGCGACGATTCCGGATCACCCGCTCGTCGGACATGGGAACGGATTTAGCAGGACATTCAACTTTCATCATCTAATTGGTGGTGTGATCTCGAACCGTTCCTCAAAGAGACGGTGGAATGCCCCGTTGTTGTCGGGTTTCGATTCCCAGTGTATAATTCATCTAAGAACGAATGCCCGTTACACCACTCGCTTCCATCGAACAGATTTGAAAGAACTCACCAATATCTATCTACTCTACCTCTTGCCCTCATACGAATCTCGTCTCTTCCTTCTCCGTAACTGAAACCTCGGCAAGTAGCCGGGCAAGTTCATGGAGAACTTCGAAAGAATTGTCGTCGTTCGGTTTCAACTTTAGTCGTGTATGCTCCCCTAGTCTGTGTTGCAAGAGTCTCGGTCGGATTTCTTGTGACACACACACACACAAACCTGGTAGAGGTAACTAAGCCCCGAGCATCACAAGCTTTACAGGAAGAGAAGGCTGATAAGGACACGTTTTCATAGCCAAAGTATCACAAATCATATTGTTAAACATTTTTACACCGGACAGTCCGTACTCGGCAAAGATATCGCATCCACCAGCCGGTCAATTTGCTCGACAACGTAATCTCACAAAGCACAGATAAAGAATCAACAGAGGCGTGCACCGGACCGGAAGACGGGTTCCAAGGAATGGTATGGAAGAATGATTGGCGTTGTTAGTTCAAGTCACCGTGAATCATTACCGGCTGGAAAGGGACCCTCTTGATCTCGACAAAAGTGGAGAAGTCACTGTCCAGCGGCTGCTTCCATGGCTCCCCATCCATCTGCATGTAAGCGTTCTCCCATTCTCCACCCCTGAACTCAAACCTTATCGCAGATGCCTGATCGAGAAATGAGAATTGCACAGATGTAAAGGTTTAAGAAACTGATCGCTGATGAAAAGTGAGCTATCAAAAGAAGTGCGTGTAATTTGTTTCCATCGATGCCAGCAATGTCCAATCTTTTTCCATGTAAAAGTGATATGTGAGAGCGTGGGAAATTGATCACTATGAGAAACATGGGACCGAGAAACGTATTTGTTGGTCGTGATCTCTGAGATGGAAAAGATCTACAATCTCTAGAAACTTACACCAACTATGGTAAAAACTTGATGGGCACGAGGATCTGGGTGGGTGATTGGGTAAAGCGATTGATGTGTTAGGTCATTACCTGTGCAATGTGCTTTGCAGAGATGAGTTCGACCATGACGAAGGAAGCATGCCATCCTTGCTTCAGCCCGAATATTTCAAGCAGACCGTCGTCGACGTGGGCCTCAACAAAACCTCTCTGAACACGAGACAACAAAACCATCCTCGGATGAGAAGTCGAGAAATAGCCTAAAAGATTTCATAAAAGGAAGAGTTCTCTCCGCTTCCACTTGGAATCAGAACCAAAGGTAAAAAGAATCAAAAGCAACACATCAACGGAATACCTTCTCCAAATATTCTGGCTTCAAGTTACCCCACGGATTCCTCCCACTTCCATAGTTGTGAAGATTAAGAGCAACTATGGCCCTCACGCTGGTCGGGAAAAGAAAAAGAATGAGAAAGGAGCAAAGAAAAAAATTAAGAATATAACAAGAGAGATGTAAAGTATGCCAAAGCGATAAGTCTAATTACATATATCCCAGGTTTACCTGGAAGGTACTCGAATCTGCTCCCACTCAGAGCCATTGATCTTTTTAATATGAATCCTCAAAATGTTCTTCAGTCCCCTGTAGAGTCAAACAGGTTTCATTAGCAATTAGACTAAACTGGATTAATGCAAACAGAGTTGTGGTTCAGGGACACGGCAAATAAATTCTAAAGACATAGAGACTCTATGATCTCCGAGAAAGCTAGACTCCAACCCATTAATAAAGATTGTTAACTGGACAGTGCTTCAGGATATGTTCTGGTTGCTACTGAAAGCATTTGATGAGTGCATTCAGGAAGTAAAAATAATATTAATAATGTTAAAACTAATGTGCCTCTGACATCTGTAAAGATTAAAAACTACAAAGTGGAGGCTCTTCTAGGATTATCGTTAGCAACATCATACGACTCTGTAGATCATCAATATCGAGTGACAAGGACAAAGATTATCTTCTTTATCTGAAAACATCATTAAAAGATGCGCTCATGAACATGAACACTCCACCAGCTCTTTAACCAAAGCCAGTCCAAGCTGGATTCATAATGATAATGGCACGGGGTGTCAGTGAGAATAGAATCCACTCCAAGCATGCAATCATATCTTGATAAAGTTATGTGCATTACTACTCCTATATTCCAATTTCTTCAGTTCATCGTGCTTGAGTTGGGAAAATTTATTACAACTGCTGAGGACAAATTGTAAGAACAGGAAAACAAGGTCAATGACTTGTTTCATTCCGGGAGAAAGGGAAGTGCTGGCCGAGCATTCTTCTACATGACAAAAGTTTGCATGGTTGATAAACATATATATATCAAAAATAGAAAACCATGGTAACATCCATGAAGCTACAAACTAACCTTAATCTAGGTTGGCTGGTGCAAGGAGTGAAAAACCAACCTTGAGTGCAGGAATAACCAGAATATATTAGCTGTGGCAAGAATAGCAAAAATGTTCTGGTGAAAACAGCCAAAAAAGGAAAGGAAAAATTAAAACTGAAACTCATGTAGCAAATGTCTGGCGCTGTGCATGACCCTTGGCATTGATTGATTTGATTTACTGGTCATATTCCAAGAGTCTCTTTCATTGCCTTAGTAAACTACAGCATAGGCAAATAGGTGACTGGGAGGAAGAGTTCAACTATGCCTAGTCTCCTGGAAAGGAAAATTTAATTTGCCGAGGCTAGCCTGGGATTGTTACATTCAGGTGATATCAGTGCATAAAACTTAATGGGAGAGAAACAGGATAATTTCAAATAAGCTTCTTCAGATGTATCTGTTAGAGCCCTCCACGCACATATGTTCATTAGAAGCTGTACTGCTGCCATTTCAAACCTTGAGTCTACACTTAGCTTTATACTTGTGATTAAGGCTCAGGGGCATAAATTTTTGTAAATGTCCCTGCATGTACCTTTTGTATAGTGTTCCACAAAGTTATGATATGTGAAAGCTTATTACATAGTTGAAAAAAAAAACGGTTTGATATTAATATCAGATACGAGAAGTGAAGAGGATAAACAGGAACCTTATTTGCAATTGGACCTTGAGCAAGATATGGTTTCTCATTACGTAGATGATGGAAGCTGTATGCTACTTGAGCATCCATGCCTAAAGAAAATGGGGCAAAAATAAGAAGAGGGAAAAGTTCTAAAAATAAAATTAATCAGCTAAGTAGAAACCAGCAAAATAACAAGCAAACATCAAAGTTAAACAAGCTTTCTTCTTGCTAGAATCTTCAAAACAACCACAGGCTCTCATGCATTAGCTAGGCATCAAACAAGGACAGAAAGACAGGAGAAAGAAATGTAACATTCAAAACTATCAGGGAAGATGACATAAAACTTCATTAAAGTGGATTTCACACATAAACATTTAAGCTGGCAGCTAATAAAAATCAATTTAAATTTCAAAGATCCAGATTAAAAGCTTATTGGCTTACCTATGCTAAAGTAATTATAGAAAACGCCTCTAAAGCAACTTGTTTTCTCAGGCCTTTGCCCTTCAATCTCTAAGCCCTGTAGATTGAAAACACATTGCACTGGTCAGTAAAAGATATCCAAGAGAATTGAAGAAATTTGTAGATGAAATGAATTTTATAACGGAGAAATAGAAGTCACTTCTTTAAAAGTACACTCTCACTTCTGGCCAAGCAGCTCATGGTAGCCGCATTGCAATATAAACTGTTACTGGATAAATTCGATCGCCAGTCGTTAGTTAAATATACTGACCTCGTCTAGACAACAATCTTCCGTCGATTTAAGAGAATAAGGAGGATCAATGTTCTCACCAAACGGCATAGACATCGATAGTTCCCAACTGCATAGTCACAAAAGAGTAATAATGATTGACCATTTAATGTTGCTTACTTTGCTTAAAAACAGAGATATTTACATACAATCAACTACCCTAGACAGACATACAATAATACAGGAATACCACAATGTTTATCAGAAAACAATTCCACTATAAATCACAGACAAAATCCATCCTGATCCTGGCCCAATTCCCAGGAAAAATATCAGGAATTGCTCATAATCAAGAAAATCCCTTACCTGTCCAATCGACCAACCTGACCCCTACTTGCCTTATCAAGGGCACTTTTCACTGCTGCTTTCCAGGCAAAAGGAAATGAACCACCCTGGGTTCAGCATCATACAGATCAGAAAACTAGAAGATAAGTTTGAATACTAAAATTCCTAGGTAGACTAGAAGCATACCCAGCCAAAACTCCGGGACAAGTCATTGCCTGTGCCAAGAGGAATAATACCAACTGGAGGCACAGGTTCTCTTCCCTGGGTGTTAAGCTCTCCAAGACACCCTAGAACCCACCCAACAGTGCCATCACCTCCTGCAACCTTAGACCCAAAGAACTTTCCCATCAGCCATAAAAGCAGCACACTTTTGCAGCTCGATTAGACTTAATAACAGAATGGTGTCCTAGTGTATAAATAAACTTCAACTTGATTTTTCACCAACTAAACATACCATAACTCTTATCCTTTTACGTGTTTCATCGGCACATTTGTCACCTGTACTGCCCAACTTCTCAAGGCAACCCAATCCATACTGTACGAATTCATGAGGCTTTACATCATTTAAATCAAAAACCTGCAATGAAAAGGAGCAGCCGACATCAGCTTGTTACATGTGGCAAAAAAAAAATATATATGAAATTCATTGAATGCAGGAAGCAAATCATTCCAACCATGAAGAACTCTCAATTAAGAGGCAGAATCTCGGTAAAAGAGTTTGCTTTCTCAAAATAACCCAAACTCAAAGGAGAGACAACCCCCAATCCAAAAAAACCAATGTGCTATCTAAAACAACCATCAGACAAAATCATGCATGTCCAATCATACCAGCACGTACAGCGGAGAACATTTCAACTCATTGGAGCAGCTTTGCACGTACTGAATAACAGATTATCGAGCTCGTAGCCGATCATCACCATTTTAGCAGAGTGAGGGGTCAAAAACAAGTTCAGGGTAAGCTCAATCCAACATTACAACGCCAACACCAAATGTAGATACTAAGCTCATGCGCATTGAGTGAAGGGAGAGAACAGGGCAAACAAATTTGTAGGAACACATGGCTGCATTTGCACTGGCTGTTCACAGCTAGAATTCGGACCTGTTCTTCAGCAATTAGCTGCTGGAGCCTGAGCTTGAGCTCAGGCCCATGTCGCCCACCGCTTTTAGAATTAATAAAGACGACCATAGGAGATTCAGGAGTCTCGGGTGGCTCAGTGTCCGCAGAGCTCTCCGCGGCAGAGAGCTGGTCCTTCTCTAAGCCGCTGTTGGGGTCCTGAAACCGGATCGAGTTCCTCATGGCAATCCGAAGGTACTTGGGCATAACAAGCCTCTTCCTCAGCTCCTCTTTGTCGATCTGCACGCCACCCAGGCCGCACCCGCGGATCGACCCCATCACCGATGATCGCACCCCGACCCGTGTCACATCATTCGGCGACGCCGGCAACCGCATCCCTGCCCGTGTAGCATCACTCGTAGACGACGACTCCGGCGGTTCCATTCCCCCACCGAAAAACCCAAGCCCCCCCCTGCCCCTCTACGTCAACGAAACACCAAGAAAATGACGCTTCAACGGAGCGATAAAGGTTAAACTGACAACATTCTGCCTCTCTGTCCCCCTCTCTCCGCCACTCTCTCAATCTCCTCTGTCCGTGTAATCTCAAAGTTCAGACACGGAAGGAAGCGGTAATGATGAAGATGGCGACAGAATTGAATGAAGTAACGACGGAAGCGTCGATATTCATCAATGGTGGCGCCGGTCGGAGAATCTTATAGGTAGATAGATACGGGTATGTGTACGTATAGGCTGTCGTTCAATTGGGTGGATTGGGGATTGGAGGGGAAGAACGGAAGAAGGGCTGGGGGAGGAGGGCGAGGAGGCTGATTTCAGTTGCGGGGAACAAAAAGCTGGTTGATTGGGTGGGGACAGTTTCCCGTTTGAGCAATCCGCCCTTAGGTTTGGGCAGTAATTACAGGATTTGCCACAAAATGATGACGAGTGGATTGCGTTGGGGAGCACGTGTGGTTCGTTCAGCGGGCATTGTCGTCATGTATAACCATACGCAATAAATGAAAATCTAAATTATATAATAGATTATAAATTTATATTATTTTATTTTTATAATGATATTTTATTATATTTTACATTTGAGAATATATTGTGAACAATAAAATAGAAACATGTAATTAGAAAAAACTGAACAATAGTTATGACTTTTAATGAAAAGTACATATTTAGTTTTTAATCTTTTATTCTTTTTTTTAATTTCTTTTCTAGTCATCTTTTACGATGGATTTAATCGTCAATCTTTCCATCCGAATCGCTTTTAGTAATCTGAATTATTTAATGTTAATAAATTCGCCAGCACAGTTATGAAAATGGGTAAAATTATCTAAAAAAGTGTGATTTATTCATTTTTTAAAAAAATTTAAATATTTTAAATTTTAAAAAATGAAATTTTTATTCTAAAATTAAGCGAACAGTTTTAAATTTTAAAAATAAAATCACGTAATTTTCTTTTATTCCCAATTTAAGGTAGAGAATTCATCATTTAAAATTAAAATAATATTTTTTATTTTCCATTTAATCAAACTAATTCATTTAACTTGATATTTAATACTCAGGTGACGAATCCTTTATAACATTTTTCTTTATCATGCGATAAAAGCATATTAGATTTTTAAAAAAAATATAAACTAATTTTACATAGAATTCTCTTCTTATTTTCTCATAATTAATATTAATATCAATTTAAGAAAAAATTATTGAGTTAATTTTAAATAAAAATTATACTAATTTTATTGATAAAAAAAATCAAGTACAATGTTGATGTGGGGCAGCCGGCGGATAAAGATACCTTCTACAGAGGAGGGGTGACTGCTAACTAAGTCCACAATTTCCATTTTTTTATTTTGTTATTTTAATTTCGATGAAGAGGAGCACTCAACAGATAGGAGAAAGTTTTTAGTGCATCGAATATACCACATGATAACATTGGTATGATATACCTATTCACTTAAAATTTATCATGTAATTAAAGTTATAATTATTATATTCTAAAGAATTAAAAAATTAAAAAAATAAATAAATAAAAAATAATAATAAATTGTAGACGGTTATATTATCCCAACACTACCACGTAGTATATGCAATACACACAAGATTTTTTCCAATGGACAAACCCAACAAGCAAGCACGGGCGAGGGCACGCGGGACTGTTCCCTTTGGGAAAATCCGTGATATCGTACAAACATTTTACTATATTTTGCCCAATTTTTATTGAATTATCATATTTTGTCCAACTGAATTCGTCTATCCCTAGCCGCAAGGCAACTATTCCAGATTAATCTGTGTGTTGGGTATTTGGTAGTGGCTTACTGGTCATGCTGGGTAAGGAATTATGCTTGCCCCTATTGAGCAAAGAAGACTTTCCCATACTTTTTAAGTCAAATACCATTCCAAGCATGCCCACCAAGTCATCAATACCTTCAAGGAAGTTCTTTGATTCCCTTTTAGCAATTTCGGTCTTTTCCTCTGCTGCCCGGGGAAGCAATCCCGAGTATATGCTCGAGATTGCTTCCAAAATTGCTGTGGACAGGCAATCCCGAGTGCATGCCCGAGAAAGCAATCCTGCCTATACTTTCTCATCCTTCTAAGTTCTTTGATTCCCTTGCTGACCAGGCTATCCCAAGCCTTGTGAAACTGGCCAGATGACTACCCAATTTGAAGGGTATCAGAATGATCTGATAGCAAGCCCGATCCGACTGCCCTCGATCAGGTGACCATTGTTTTCTAATGCTAGATATCCCTAACACACTGCAAAGACTTCTGTAGATTTTAGTTATGCAAACTGAGGATAACAGGATTGATGACTCACTGAATCCTTATCAAAATAATTCTACGACTCATACTGACATGGAAAGAGGAAAAGTAATTAGTAGTGTCATTACCAGGAGAAAGTGTTCAATGGAGTGATCATATCGCGTGTCCATGCCGGCATTGTATATTTGTCTAATTAAGACTTGACGTACAGTTATAATTGTTAAATTCTAAAAAAAAATTAAAGAAACCCCCATCAAGCGGTGAACTCCAATTGGACAAATATATAAATGGCAAATTCTAATTGGACAGACATACCATGTCAACATTACCTATAGTGGTATGACTGCTTCACCAATGACTTTCTCTATTAGCAGGTGGAAAACTAACCTAATCTTAAACAAAACATTCAATAACTGGACCAAGCTATCATAATATTGATAAGACCAAAAACAAAGCTAGTGTTAAGCTATTTAGTTCCAAACTTATCATTAAGTACCTGGAAAATGCAGGGCTTCTCATTCTTTTTGCGAGCCAGTTGGAATATTTGCCTTTTCTACAAAGACATTGCCACTGTTGTCGATCCTGTATGAGATGTCGAGTCCGTCCAATAAAAGGTGATAAAGCACATCACCCGTGCTTACAGCAACTCCCTTAACTCCATCGGAACCTTCTTCATCAGAGCTGTGGTCCAACTCTGAGTGTTTGCTTGGCTTAATGAGTGAATTGTGAGGACAGTTTCTTTGAGACACTGATCGAATGTCCCAGGACAGGACTTCCTTGACCAATGTCTGGAATTCATCTGGAGATGCATAAAGTGATGTTCTCCCCTAAAAAAGTATGATCAACTAGAAGGATGAGAAGAAAAATTTATTTAAGAAGCGGTAAAAAAAAAAAAAGCCGCCAAGAAAACCATGCATCAACAACAACTTTCAATCGTGTAAATTAGGGAAGCATGCTACTAATAATTAAAAAATTGCAAAAAATATGTATATATGTTCCAAACAAAAACCTGAGAAAGGGACTGCGGCACAGAAGAAATGACATGTAACAGCCAAGAGATTGGAGAAAAAGTGAAGCTATAAAGAGATCAATAACATAGGGCAAAATTGAATTTCTCCTCGACTTTTCTATTATAAGATTCCTTTCATTTGGGATTAGTAATAAAAATGAAAGCAAAATAATGCAACTATTAGGTAAACAACTAATCTCATGATCCTCCCGCTCAACTAAAATTTCAGCCTCCAATCATATAATGAAGGTTAAAAGTCAAAGACAAGTGAAAAGTCACAGTTGATGTCAAAGGTAAGATTCAATAACCTAGCAAGCAATCATGTACAGATAGGCAGTTCTTGGAAATGTTACTCTAGCTCTTTAGGACAAATTGCTAAAGATAGTTTTGATATAAAAAATTCAACTCGTGATATATTGATTATAATTTTTGAAAAGTAATGGGAATCCAGCACAAATATAAATTCAGATAGAGGTCAAAACCAGTTTGAGAAGAAGAACTCACTTTAGCTCCCCAACTATCGGAAAGTGTTGAAGAGAAATCTGCAGAAAAATTGACAGAGGCAACCACCAAGGAATTCTCTCCCTGTTCGAGATCAGTTACTAATCTCAGTCAGACCAAACTGTCAGGCAGCAACAAGAATTCAACATAGAGTTGAAAAGCAAAATGTTCCCTCCTTTTTTTTTTTTTTTGGACAATCAAGCATCAACAACGTGAATATTTTCAACAGGTTCTTAGCTGCTATGCCAATTGATACCATAGCTTCGATTTGACAACTATAGTTTTCATAGTAGGAAAATTCTTGATGAATTGAATTGTAACTCTACATGGACGTGAACAAGTAGATAATAGAGGATTACCATCAACCATTTGGGCACCGTTGCTCCAGGAATGCTGTCACAGTATGGTACATAAGGTTTGATATCCAGCACTGGCTGTTTGATATGTTTAGACAAGTGAGTAATAGAAGATGCAAGGTGTTTCCCAGTTTAGCACAATAAAGAAACTCACTGTTCCATCAACCAGATCTACACCAGTAAGTAAAACCGTATGGCCTTTAACTGCCTCCACCTAAAGCATCAGGAAAAGAAAATGTGATCATTACAATGTTCAAATTCATTGGCAGTTTCTCTGATTGCTCCAGAAATTTGATCAAACATTCCTGAAGGTGATCCTTAGTGTATATTGCTAAAATCGTCTCACCTTGGCAACAGTAAGTCCTATTGGACACAGTCGATGTGGAGATCTTGTCGCAAAGACTCCCACCCTTCCACCTTTCAGTCTTGGCACTCTTACCTGCACATGGAGCCAAAGTTAACCAAAAAAAAAGAACATCAACACCATGAGCTCTCTTAGACTCTTATCAGATTACTAGACACAAACCTTTGCTTTAAATTTCGATCTTGCTGGATGCTTCCATAACTTATCCAAATCTGTATTCAGATGGAATACATATATTATCCAGCAATGAGAATACTCTTCGAGGCCCTCAAGTGATGCTGGAGGCACTCTGGAGGCATCAAATATCAAAGAAGCTCTAGCAAGTGGTACAAGTAAAGGCTGCCGTGGTGTCCCATTCCTATGACGGTGAAACACAAAAATATATTTATGAGTTCTATGTACCTTTTGAGAGATAGTAACTAATGAGCCTACGAAAAATATGACAAACTAGTCCACCTGAATGAAGTGCAAGTTCTTTTTAGAATTTTACACTCAAAACAAAATATGAGAATATAAGTTCAACACCTAAACAACAGAGGCTAAGCACATTTGTGTAATATGCAATATAACTCTGTAGAAGTTAACATATCTTCCTGGACATACCACAGGGTGCACCAGATTCTCGGAAACAAAACTAAGAAGTTTGAGCATCTTGGATTGTTATTTAATCGGAAGAGAAAACATCATAGAATCGTGAAACACAATAGCCATTTTATCACAGTGGCCCAAATAGCACAAGTTGAGAATACCATCTTCAAGGGGATGAAGGAATGGAACAACACTTATGAAGACATATCCGATTGTTACCTTGTAGAGAAGCATGACTTGACAACACCGACGGGTGTCATGGGGTAAGATGTTGACTCCAAATTGACAGACAGAGGTTCTGCAATTGCTTTTCTCAAGGCCTAACATGACATTGAGTTTCATAAATTGGAAAACCGAAAGGCAGATTAGTGAACGGGGGAGAGTATAATATTAAATGAAGGCCAAGATCTAATCAAAATCGATGTCATGATCTTGATATCCTATGCAGCTTCAAATTCAACAAACACTGACAGAAAAATGACACCACAATCACAAAGGTCTCAAATGCAACAGAACATCCAGTACAACTATGGTTCTCTAAAGCGCAGGATGTAGTAGCTACGGAGTAGAATTTGACTGATACTGACAGTGAAACACTGGAGGCATTGGAATCGAACCTGCTGAGCTCGGACACGGCCTTGCCGCTCGGCGGCGCATTTTTCAAGGGCGGCGCTGAGAGAAGCTTCCAGCTCCCGCACCTTCGCTCTCAGCTGTCTCGATCTTCTTCTACTTCTCAGCAAATACACTGCGACAGCATCATCGTCAGTATACTTATGCACAAGCAAGGTTCCGCTACATTTCTTCAAACTCACGCGCAGCAAGAAGCAGAGAGAGAGAGAGTACCGGACATTACGGTAGAAGCTGAAAGAGCAGTGAGGGCTACGGAGAGAGTGAGCGTCAGAAGGCACTCTGGGCTTCCACTGAAAGCCATTGAACCAAACCTTCCAGTTGCAAGCCGTCCTCCACTCGTCTCTGGGGAGGCCGCCGGCGGCTGCTCTCAGCTCTGCCTCCGCTTCCCTTCTGCTGCCCGCTGCCGCCTCCCCCCTAACGTTCGCGTATCGCTATACAGCCGGGCCCGGTCAGAGTTGGGCGGGCTAGAAGAGTTGGCCTTAACATGGCCACGACCCGGCCCGGCCCGGCCCCGAACTTGAAACTCTCGTAAGAATTATGACTGCTCGAAGAGCACTTAACGGGCTGAATGTTGGGTCCACGGACTGGCCCGGCCCAGCTCATATCGTGTAGTTCCATGTCTCATTTCATCCGCAGAAATGTGTTGTGTCAACTTTAAACATGCCGTGTTTAATTAAACAGGTTTATGCTAGAACACCCTAGACCTCTAAACGACCATTTATCATATGATCAAAATTGTCAAACACGAACATGTTTCATTTAATACCAAGTTGATATAAATACAAGTTGTTTGCCTAAAAAATCACAAACTATTAAAGAATTCCATAATCTACCATGAACTATTTTTTCTCCAGACAATCACAAACTATTTTCTATTGTTCATAATCTACCACACCGTTAATTTTGACCATTAACTACTAACGTACACCTTTAATTTTATTAATTGTGCAATCGGAGTTTGACATTACATCACATGTGAAATCCATCTGGTCATAAAAAAAAAAAAAAGGAAACATCTGCTTGCACATCCATCCTCATGATAAAATAAAGAATTCGATAATAATTCGTGATTTTTTATTACCAGATGGACGCCACATGTGATGTCATGTCAGATTCTATTTGCACAATCAGTAAAATTAACAACACATATCAACGATTAACGAACAAAATTAATGGTATTGTCGAATACAGTTCACGATTTTCTAGGTAAAAAAAGCTCATGATAGGCTAAAAACTTATTGAATAGTTCGTGATTTTGTAAGGCAAATAACTCATATGAATACCATGCATTTAACTCATAATGTGGCGGGATAGAGCCGGTCGAATTTGAGTGGAGTAGATAGTGACATATCCGGGTTGAATATAGATTGAAAAAGCACACTTAAAATTTGCCCTGAAGCCACCTCAACTACTAACCAAAATCCCAGTCATCACTTTATAATTTGTATTTAGTTATCTATAAATTACCTGTTGAAAAGTCCGCGCTCCGCTGCTAGGCAATTTGAGATTCAATATACAAATGTTTCTATAGTGATAATTATTTTTGAAATGCTTCTTTCTTAAAAATTACGTTCAAACAAGTAGTAATTGTATTCAACAGTAATAGTTTCATATTCATATTAAAAGAAAATAACAGATAATATACATTTTCAAAAAGGAAGGAAAATTAAAGTAGCACTATTTGGTGAGGGATTTGTAAAAGTAGCACAAACTTGTAAATAATTGTAAAAATAGCACCACTATATATCATATTTTATAACATTTTTTCAAAAATCCTATAATACCCTCCACATGTGTTAAAGGCTAAAAGTGGCATCACTCTCCACAAGTTACAAAAATAACACAAAATTACAACAAGTTGGAGAAATAACAAGAAGTTGGAGAAACAGCACCAAGTTATGGTAATTGTCATGTTTGCCCATGTTTTTGTCCTTTTCCCTCCTCTATTTTCCCTCCAAAAACTCTCTCCCTCTCTCCTTCCCTCGCTCTCTCCAGCACGGCATCAACTCTCTCTCCAGCCCGAGTTTCTCTCCTTCTGGGCTTGCCCAAGCTACTACTCCTCCCTCCCCCGGTGCCGAGCCGAGCCGAGCTACCCGAGGTGCTCCTCCTCCCTCCCTCCCGGTGCCTAGTAGAGCTGCCCGAGTTGCTGCTCCTCCCTCCCCCGGTGCCGAGCCAAGTTGTTTCTACTGCTCTCGTCCGTCCACCTTACTGTCCCGGTAACGTCTGGTAGTCCGACCACCTTTGATGGTAGCTCCACTTAGTTAGACTTCATTAGGAAGTCTATTTTCGTTCTCAGTTAAATAGGTTCAGGTAAGAGAAAAATAGGTCCCAAAGGCCAATGCCTTTGTCAAATTTTATTAGAAAATCCGTTTTCATTCTCAGTTAAATAGGTTCCGGTAAGGGAAAAATAGGTCCCGGTAATAGAAAAATAGTCCTGAGGGCCAATGTCTTAGATTTCTTTAGAAACTCTTTTATTTTCCTTTTCAGTTAAATACGTCCCAGTAAAAGAAAAATATATTCTGATAAGAGAAAAAAAGGTCCCAAAGACCACTACTTTAGATTTCGTTGGAAATTCTTCTATTTTCCATCTCATTCAAATAAGTCCCGTTGAGGAAAAAATAGGTCCAAGTAAGAGGAAAATAGGTCCCGAAAACTAATGTCTTAGTTAGATTTCGTTAGAAACTTTATTTTTCTTCTCATTTAAATAGGGGCCTATTTGATAGCATGAGGACCTATTTTTGAACAATGAGGCTAATTGGAATATGTCAATATTGCTTTCGTGTAGAGTGTAACTAATATATATTTGTTTTATGTTAATGGCTAGGTATTATGGAACTTGTTTGAGTGGTAATTATGTTCAATGGCATATGGGAGTGCACGGCAGATGGAGGTTCTCGATATATAGGAGGTTAAATAAAGTCAAAAGGATTAATTGTCCCAATGAGTATCACATATGATGAATTATATCGAAAGGTGCAATCAATCATTCATTATGATAGTAGTAGATCTATGATGGAGTTGCATTCCATAAACATAGGAGGAGGTGGTATTCCATATCAAATGAATGTGGAAAATAATGAAGATTTAGAGTTTGTACTTAGTGAGAAAAGATATCCACCTCAGATATGTGTGACATTTGTTAACCGACGAGATAATGATAAGAGTTCAACAAACTGGTATTGGTGAAATAGGTGACGTATCTTTCCATGGAAGCAATCAACCCCAGATAGGCACGCAAGTTGCACCACCCTTTCATGAAAACATTGAAGTTGGCGAACCAAGAGATGCACATCGCAATGAAGAAGAAGATACACATGTGCATGGTTTGTCAGGTGCAAAAAGAAAATATGCTCAAAATGATGGAGTCCCCTTTCAGGAATCTAGTCGATACGGAGTACAATATGGGGATGATGTGGTCAGACAGTCAATGGTAATGGGAGATCTTCATAGCAATGATTCAGAACAGGATGCAGTACAACTATCAGCTAATACAAGTACTGAGTGACATGTACCGGGGCCAAATGGATTTAGATGGCATGGAGATGTGATAAGTAGCATGCTGGAAGCAAATACAAATGTCATTTACAAAGGCCAGTTCTTCCTGAATAAGAAAGAGATGCGAAGATTGCTTGTCTTATATGCTTTGGGATGAAATTTTGAATGGCGAGTTCACAGGTCCAATAAGTCATTGTTCCATGCAGTATGCAAGGAAGCTAATTGCTCATGGAAATTCCGTGCCATTCGAATCAATGAACGTACTTTTTGGGAGGTTCGAGGGTGGATTGATAAGTATACATGCATGCGTAATGATGTTCACCGATGCCATCGCCAGGCTAGCGCTAGTATCATTGGAGAGGTTATTGCACCGAGATTGTCTGCTGTTGAAGGAAGAGTAATGAAGCCCAAAGACATCATTGCTGACATGAAAGAGATGTATGGAATCTAAAAACTTTACAGTAAGGCGTGGCAAGGATTAAATTATACACTCTCTCTCACTTATAGATCTCCTGCAGACTCATATCAATTGTTGCCATCATGCTATCACGCTTTGCGGGAGACGATTCCTAGCTCACATACAGACTTGTACATCGACACTAATAATCGTTTCCTATACTTTTTTATGTCTTTCGGGCCAAGCATAGGGGTTCTTAGCAATACCGTCGACCAATAATTGTCGTTGATGGTACTCATTTAAAAGGACACTATAAAGGCACAATGTTTGTAGCATGTACTAAGGACGGTAACAACCAAGCATACCCTTTAGCATTTGGGTATGAAGATACGGAGAATATTCATGCGTCATTTTAGGGCTTACGTGTGGCTATTGGCAACATTGCTGAGTTGATATTTATTTCAGATCGTAATGCTAGCATCGTAGAAAGCATTCATACAATCTTCTCAGACGCGGAACATGTTCTATGTTGCAGACACATTTCACAGAATTTGATTAAGCAGTTCCACCGAACCGACCTCAAAGATTTTTTTTAGGCAGCAACAAAGAGTTACAATGCACATGAGTTTGAGAAGCACATGGATGAGATTAAGCGAGTGAACTCTCAGTGTTATGATATGCTTATGAAAATAGGACCGCGTAAATGGTCTCGTGTCCACTACCCTTTACCACGGTACTAGTTGATGATAACTAACATTGTAGAGTGCCTGAACTTTTGTCTTAAATTTGCACGTTCCTTGCTGGTTACTACTTTGGCTGAGTTCATACGCAATATGACACAGAGATGGCATTACAATAGAAAGAATACTGCATCTAACTAGACATCTCGCTGAGCGAGCGTTTGATAAGCTAGGGTCATTAAGATGGATGTTGACTCTCATTATATGACGTGCACCACTGTTGACTAGAATATATTTTTGATAACGTAATGCACATTACAGTGGACAGTCGACCTCAAGCAACGGACTTGCACCTATGAATTTTTTTCAACGAGAACGGTTACCATGTGTCCATACTCTTGCTGTAGTAAGGTTTCCTTTTCTTACGTCTAACATTGTTTCTTGATATTATTGATATTAGTTTTAATTATCTCATTTCTGAATAGGGGGATGGATATAGATTGGACTACTTTGTGTTCCAATTTCTACTTGTCATCTTTTGTGCTTGGTGCATACTTCGAGCCAATCATGCCTGTGGCAAGCCAACACAATGGGTAATCCCGAATCATCTACGTGCCAATGTCATTCTTCCACTAGAGATGCTACCTCAAGTGAGAATGTCTCGTAAGAGTCGTATTTCTTCTTCATCAAAGACACAAACTAGGAGGAAGTGCAGACATTGTGAGTCGTATACTCATCTATCACCTAATTGTCCAAATAGAGTTGCGGACACAAATCAACCGAGTTGGTCTAACAACTGCAATAGCACATCTAGTAATTGTCGATGCAGTAACTGCCATTAAACAGGTCATTACAAGCAAAGATCTCCAATGATAGTACAACTGCCTGATAGAAAAGAAGTAGACACGTGACTTTATTCTTCTGTAACATCCGGATCTTATATGTATTTTCATCCTAAAATCAATGTATTTCAATGTTTTGGGACCTATTTTTCTCTTACTGGGACCTATTTTTCTCTTACAGCGACCTATTTTTCTATATCGGGACCTATTTAACTGAAGGAAAATAGGCTTTCCAATGAAATCTAAGACACTGGTCATCGGGACCTATTTTTCTCATATCGGGCCCTATTTTTCCCTTACTGGGACCTATTTTTCCCTTATGGGACCTATTCAACTGAGAAGGAAAATAGAGTTTCTAAGAAAATCGGACTAAGGTATTGGTTTCGGGATCTATTCTTCTCTTACCGGGACCTATTCTTCTCTTACCGAGACTTATTTAACTGAGAAGGAAAATAGAGTTTCTAAGAAAATATGATTGAAGTATTGGTCTCCGAGACTTATTTTTCCCCTACCGAGACTTATTTTTCCCTTACTGGGACCATTTAACTGAGAAGGAGAGTAGAGTTTCTAAGAAATATGACTAATGCATTGGCCTTCAGGACCTCTTTTGCTCTTACTGGGACCTATTTTTCCCTTATCATGACCTATTTTTTCTTACCGAGACATATTTAACAGAGAAAAAGAATATAGAGCTTCTAACAAAATCTCTCAACAAAAATTTCCCAACATAATATAGAAATATATTTCCCAACAAAATATATTAATCTCCAATCAATATACATGAATATCCCAACAAATACATAATTACATTAGTTATGATGATCTGGGTCAGTAAATGAACTAAGGCAAGCAGGAGCCTTTGTGTGTTTTCGGGCCACCATTTTTATTCGCATCTGCTTTCCCGTACCCTACAATATGTAAATATTTACATTACAATTATATACTATGTCGGTCATGAAATTTATTACTTATATATCACTTTAATAATATACTGTTACATGTGATGATGAGGGATGAATGACAGATGGAACCATTGCAGATGAAGGTGGAGAGTGACCTGCTGATGGATCTGCTGTATATAGAGGTGAGGAATAACTAGCAGGTGGAGCCACCGAAGATGGAAGTGGGGGATGACCTGTTGATGGAGCTGTTGGAGATGAATACGATGGATACGATGGATACAATGAATGAGTGAAGTCCTTCATCTATTGTATTATCCGAGCCTCTTAGGCTTCAATTTCAGCCTAGAAAGCTTCAATCAACCGCGTCTCAGATGCCATAATGTCTTAATCCTTTCTTCCATGGCATCATAGTCATACCGGTATCCCTCATACTCACCTCCCTCCTCACCACCACCTTCATCAGCACCTCCCTCCTCAGCACCTTCCCCACCACCTTCCTCCTCACCACCTTCCTCCGCATCATTGTGTCCAAAAAGTTGTTCCGGACACAAATCCTCCACGGATGGAACATCCAAATCCATGAAATATGGTTGCCGACTCTCAAAATTTGTCGACTCAAGCGAAGGAAGCACATCCATCCGCATATAAATTTATAGTTTGATAAATATCACAAACATTCCCTATATAGTATATAAGGTAAAAACATCAAACCTACTCTTGAAGTGAAGATGCTCTTAATTATTTTTGTGGATGAATGTCCGCTGAAAGTCTATTGGCAAATTCTTGGACAATCTTTCACTCCCTCACGAGTCCTTACTTGAGGAAGGACTCGCTTCACATTCACAATCATTTCAAATGCAAGAATTTGAAAATGATAATAAAAGTATTAAAATAATAAATTTATCATAAATTGAACTAAATTATATTTATACAAATGTTACATGCCTATAAGACCCATGAAAAGCCAAACAAATTGCACTTTATTACTCCATGAACATGTCCATGACTGTGCAATGATTGGTGGAACGTCCTTAATAAGTACTGATATACAAGATTCCCCCAAGGAAATGAATTAAACTCGTCAAGATTTTCCACCAAATCCTACCACCAATAAGGTAGCCCTTGTCTTCAATCAGTGCCTCAAACAAATTGTCGTAACAAGAGTAATAAACTTAACTTGACATCATCAAATTGTCATCTTAAATTACCCTAGACTAACACATCCTAATTGTCATCAAAATAAATATCATTTCGCTTATGAAAATAGCGATATAATACACCACGCAGTTAGCCTTATACTGATCAAGATTCGAACAAGCTCCAAATTTAGTCTCGAAATGAGGCAAAACTCTCTTATGGTTATTTTCATTATTTGACCTCGCTCAGAGAGGAACCACATCTTGTCTCTTGGCCCCCAACGTGTAATTTCTCTTAGCAATAAATTTACTACAAATATTCCACTAAATGCCATGCCTCGATCCATATCTAAGAAATGTCCGAGACAACTTTGTCTAAATCTATTCATCTCTACTCTTCGACCAAGTGTACTCTTGATGTCCTCAAGTACCTCAACATGATTATGTCGATTCAATTTTAGACAGAACCATTCTGTATGAGAAATTATGTTATTTTGTTCCATCTGCATAAGTAAAATATGTCTCAATTAATATAAATATAAATATAGGTCTCAATACAAAATTCATTAGGTCACGATACACTACAAATAGTGTTGAAATAGTATAAATATGTCTCAGCAAACCAAAAGTAAAGTGTGAATCCAACACGATATAAGTTGGTCTCGGTAAACAGTCAAATAGGTCCCGATGAACTATAAATAGGTCCCGGTAAACCCTAAATCACGCATTCTACTCACAGAATAATCTAATCCAATCTAAGTATGAATCTACCCTGTAATAATTCAACCAAATCAATGACAAGCATACCAACCTTCCACTCCGGGACTTGGGGCAGCAGCTCGCTCGGTTTGTTTTGGGGGCTCAGGGAGCTTGGCCTCTAATGCTTCTATGGGGGCTGGCTCGTGCTTCGGGGAAGGCTCGACTGCTAGACTCGGTCATTCGGGGGCTGGCTCGAGCTCGGGGGGAGGCTCTGGTGCTCGGCTCCAACTCGGTTGCTAGGGAACGGCTCGGGGGAATGGCTCTGGGACAGGCCTCGGGTGCTTGGGGGTCGGCTCAGGTACTCGGGGACTCGAGCTCCGGTGCTTAGGTTCTGGCCGCTTAGAAGAGAGAATAAAGGAAGAGAAGGAAGAAAAAGAAAGAGGATGTCTACGAATGTTTGGCAGGAGGGAGGAGGAAGGAGGAAGGAGGAAGAAGAAAGGATGATGGAGGAGGGAGGAGGGAGGAGGGAGGGAATTTGGGTTATGAGTGTGGAGAGGGGAGGAGAATTAAAGTAGCACTATTTGGTGAAGGATTTGTAAAAGTAGCACCAACTTGTAAATAATTGTAAAAATAGCACCATTATATATCATATTTTACAATATTTTTCAAAAATCTCATAATACACTACTCACTCTTAAACCCTAATTCCCTCCCTCCTCCTCCCTCCTCCCTACTGCCGTTCATTCGTAGCCATCTTCTTTCTCTTTCTTCCTTCATTCTCTCTTCAAGCAGCCAGAACCCGAGCACCGGAGCCCGAGCCCGCCCCCTACCACCCGAAACCGAGCCCTCGAGTACCCGAGCAGACCCCCAAGCACCCAAGGCCTGTCCCGAAGCCGTTCCCCCTAGCCCTCCCCTAGCAACCAAGCCGGAGCCTAGCACCGGAGCCTGCCCCCGAGTCCGAGCCCCAGCAGCCGAGCTCGAGCTAGCCCTCGACTGAAGCACCAGAGGTCGAGCCCCCCGAGCCAAGCTGCTACTCCGAGGCCCCGAGTCGAGTGAGCTGCCCCTCCCAAGCCAAGCGAGTTGCTGCCCCGAGTGGAATGTTGATATGTTTGCCATTGCTTTGGTTGAATTATTACATGGTATATTCATATTTAGGTTGTACTAGATTATTCTGCGAGTAGAATGCGTGATTTAGGATTTACCGGGACCTATTTATAGTTCAATGGGACCTATTTATTGTACAATGGGACCTATTTATAGGACCAGGACCTACTTATACTATATTGGGACCTATTTGACTGCATCGGAACCTATTTCTGTTATGCATCGGGACTTACTTAAATTATGTAGAACCTATTTATACTATGCATTGGAACCGATTAGTTGTTGAATTCACACTTTACTTTTGGTTTGCTAAGACATATTTATACTATTTTGGTACCTATTTGTACTGTATCATGACATAATAAATTTTGTATTGGGACCTATATCTATATTTATATTAATTGAGAAATATTTTACTTATGCAGATGGAACAAAATTACAAAATTTCTCGTACATAATGGTTCTATCCAAAATTAAATCGACATAATCATGTTGAGGTACTTGTGGGCATCGAGAGTGCACTTGGTCAAGGAGTAGAGATAGATAGATTTAGACGGAGTTGACTCGGACATTTCTTAGATATGGACCGAGACATGGCATTTAGTAGACAGAGTTGTCTTAGACTTGTAGTAAATTTATTACTAAGAGAAATTACACATTATGGGCCAAGAGATCATATGTGATTCCTCTCTGAGCGAGGTCAAATAATGAAAATGTTCATAAGAGAGTTTTGCCTCATTTCAGGGCTTAAATTTGGAGTTTGTCCGAATCTCAATCAAAATGAAACTCCTCTGCATGGTGTATTGTATCGCTATTTTCATGGGCGAAATGATATTTATTTTAATGACATTCAATATGTACTAGTCATGGGTAATTTAAGACAACAATTTGATTATGTCAAGTTAAGTTTACTACTCATGCTACGACAATTTGTCTAGGATACTGATCGAAGACAAGCAGTACATTATTGATGGTGGGGTTTGGTGAAAAATTTTGACGAGTTTGATTCCTTTCCTTGGGGGAATCTTGTACATCAATACTCATTAAGGATGTTCAGCCAATCACTGCACAGTTCTAAACATGTTAATAGAGCAATAAAGCACAATTTGTTTAGTTTTTCATAGGTTCTGCAAGTATATAACATTTGTATAAATATAATTTAGTTTAATTTATGAGAACTTTATTATTTTAATACTTTTATTATCATTTTTAGATTCTTGCATTTGAAATGATTGTGGATGTGACGCGAGTCCTTTCTCATGCAAGGACTCGTGAGAGAATGGAAGATCGTCCAAGAATTTGCCGATGGACTTTCAGCGAACGTCCATCCACAAAAATGATTAAGAGCATCTTCACTTCAAGAGTAGGTTTGATTTTTTACCTTAGATACTATATATGGAATGTCTGTGATATTTATTAAAGGGAGGAAAATTAAAGTAGCACTATTTGGTGAAGGATTTGTAAAAGTAGCACAATTTGGTGATGGATTTGTAAAAGTAGCACAAACTTGTAAATAATTGTAAAAATAGCACCACTATATATCATATTTTACAATTTTTTTTTCAAAAATCCCATAATATCCTCTACACTCTTAACCCTAATTCCCTCCACCCCTCCTTCCTCCTCCCTCCGGCTACTCATTCATAGCCATTTTCTCTCTTTCTTCTTTCTCTTCCTTCATTCTCTCTTCCAAGCAGCTAGAACCCGAGCACCGAACCCCGAGCCCACCCCCCAGCACTCAAGCCCGAGCCCCCGAGTACCTGAGCCGACCCTCGAGTACCTGAGCCGACCCTCGAGCACCCGAGCCCTATCCCGGAGCCGTTCCCCCTAGCCCTCCCCCAGTAACCGAGCCGGAGCCGAGCACTGGGCCCTCCCCTCGAGCCCCAGCCACCAAGCCCGATCCTTCCTTCGAACTTGGGCTTGGCAGCAGCTTAAGTAGGCCGAGAAGGAGAGAGACTCGGGCTGGAGAGAGAGTTGCTGCCGTGTTGGAGAGAGAGAGGGAAAGAGAGTGGAAGGAAAAATTTTTGGAGGGAAAATAGAGGGAAAAGAGGAAAATGACAAAAAGATGGGCAAACATGACAATTACCATAACTTTGTGCTATTTCTCCAACTTGTTGTAACTTGATGCTATTTTTGTAACTTGGGTGGGAAGTGGTGCCACTTTCAGTCTTTAATACTTTTCAAAAATAAATAAATTATATAGATAACACAAAATCCAGATTTTTAAATAAATATTTAGTGTATAATACATAACAAATTCGTTGTATAAATCAACGTTAAAATCTTGACACGTGTAAAGTTAACTCTTAAAAACTATGAAAAATTTTCACGTATCAAAATCTGAAATAGATTTACACAAGGAACTCGTTATATATTACACACAGAATATTTACTCTAGATTTTTCCCACTCGCATTGAGGTACTCGCTCGACTCATCCTTCATTGACATTCTCCTTTAGTATAAGTACATATTTAGTATGTAATCATAACGAATTCGTTGTATGAATTATCGTTCAGATCCTGACATGTGTAAAAGTTGACTCTTAAAAACTGTGAAAAATTTCACATGTCAAAATCTGAAAAAATTTTACACAATAAACTCGTTATATATTACACACGGAATATATTTTCTTACTCACACTAGGTACTCACTCTACCCATCCTCCATTGACATTCTCCTTTAGTATAAGAATGTAGATTTAAGAATTGAGACCAAGTAGGGACAAGATGAGCGGGGGATGAAAGCTTCTCCGTGATAGCATCTACCACGAACTCTACCAACTCTTAGTAAGATGCGATATTTAATGGTAAGATTGGCAAGATGGGTTGCTCTTCTCTTTCAAGATTCGAGTTTGAATCTTGGGAAAAAGATTTTATTGCTGTTATAATGTTACCGTGCAACCTACCCGGTCCGGAACCAAAATGAGATATCCTAATGCAAGCAGAAACTTCAACCTCGCCTAGCTTGGCCTAAACAGATTCCCATCAAAATCAAATAAGGTTGAACCGGCAGAAGAGCATTACCGTAAAAGTATATGTGCCAACAACCAAGGCAGACTGAAGATTCAGTGTGGAGGTGGCTAGGCAGAGAGGCAATCCCAAGGTGGAGAAGCAATGCCAACTGATGGACGTTGCAATGGCCAAGTCAGATTAGACTTCCCAGTGAAGTGGCCAATCTGGTGGTGGTGACAACCATGGAGAGGCAAAATGGCAATAGCAATGCCGACTGACAGAAGTGGAAGCACCGGCTATCAAGGGGATGGCTACACTGTGGTGATCGATACTTTTGAGAATCTAATGACCAGGAAATAAACTAATCAACGAGAACAGGGGGAAAAAAACACTCCATAAGCATTAAAGGTTCTCATTAATTAAACTCTGATATATATAGTTGTGATGATTGTAAACCTTCTATAGTTTTCTCACTTCTAATACACTTGAACCAATTCATTTTACTCAAACAAAACTACCCATGTACGAAAATTCTAGAGAGCATGTATACAGAGAGTGGAAATATGCTACTAAGTCCAACTATGGAAGCATGCACTTACATATGAAGCACTGAGTACTCAGACAACTCATATGGATGTTTTGAGCGGGAGCAGTTTCCTGCCAAAAGTGGGCAGGGCAGGGCAGACATTTGCAAACTGTGCGTAACCTAAGAAAGGCAACCTATCGCTGGATATTGAGCATTTCCTTAGCCTCACTTTGCTCTTCCAACAACACCTCACTTGTGTACTTGCTCAACAATTCTATCTTCTTCTTCTTCTCAATCACCATCCTCTCGATCTCTTTCTCGTCGGGCAACGGCACGTGGGCCACGAATTCCCTCTCCTTCTCTTGCCTTTCGCTCTCTTCCTTCTCCCTCTCAATTCTCCTCTCTTCCTCCACGTCCTCCTCTTCCTCGAACAACACCTCCTTGACATTCACCACTTCTCCACTCTTCACTGCCTTTTTGGCCTCCTTCCTTATCTCCTCCATCCTCCTCCACTTTTCCACCGCTTCTGCCCTCATCTTGAACTCTGTTGGTCCCTCCACTCTCTCTAACACCCCATCTTCATCATCCCTGTACCCATAATAACTAGCATCAATCCTTTTATAGATATCATATCTCGTCCTCCTCTTCCTAAGCTAAGGAGGCTTCTCAAACAGTTCTCTGACACCTGAAATTTGAAAATAAACAATGACAAAACAAGTCAGTCTCAACAATCATAATTGGCAATCATACAATCATTATATAAGGAAAATCAAAAAAGAGAATCCAAATCCAACTTCTTTTTTCTTAGCCCCCATCATTTACATATCTCGACCTACAGTACGGTAACCTGCTGTATTGTTCCACAACATGATCATCATCTCAGCAAATAGATGTTCCAGTAGTTCAATCACACAAATTGCGATGAGGAAATCATAGCCTTAAGATTTCCAGAAGACGAACCAGAAAGAACTAATTTAGAAGATCAAGTCCAAATTTTCAAATTTTTTTTCAATTCATTTCATATCTTCTGCCAAATATTCGACGTATTTATCTTATCATATTGTATTTATCATATTATTCGTTTGATTAAAAGTTTGAGATTATTCTCTTATTCAATAAAAAAAAATCTTTTATGATCTATGATATAAGTATTAATAATCAGAAATATATTACCAATTGGGTTTTTTCTAAACGGAGCCTGGATACTTCATTTTATTGGTCCAACCAAGCTAACCATAAATTATTTTAATTGATAATATTCATTTTAATACCCCTCAAAATACATCTAATTGCCATCTAATTGCACTTCACGGTGAAATAGAGGATACCTCGACCGGGGGAGAGAACAAGAAACCAGACTTGATCACCTAAAGATTGACCTTAACGCAATCAGAACTCAACGGTATGCGTACAAATTAACCAGAAACCATGAGAGTGCACCGAATGTGAAGATGGAAATCCTTTCCCTAGAATCATTAGACCTCTCGAAAGCACGATCCTTCTTTCAAGTTCACCATACTTAGCGTCAGTTATACACTGCACCTACATACATCTGTAGTAACATATAGTTGCTAACACCAACATAATTTCCAACTACTTAAGTCATCCCATTTCTCTAGTAGCCATCCCCAACCCTCACGCAACTGAAAAGCTATTATTAGCACCTATGGAGAACTAATCACTTTTTTCTTTATAATGATAAACAGTGTAAGAGACAATATTGTTATCAGTGCAATCGCTAATGAGGGTCAAGAGCTAAACTTTACAAATGACGATTTCAAGACGCATAAAATCAACGTACGAAATTGGAGAAATGTACGAACACACGGTGCGTGAAGAAAAAAATTCTTAAAAAACAGTTGCATGGAAATTATTTTCATGTGTGCCGTTTAGAGATGGTATGATAAATATATGATCTCAATTTTGTGAAGAGATATCTCTTAACAGATATAATTAGTTTATATTTGTCATCTCTTCTTATTTTTCAGTAAAGAGATCGTATCTTCAAGACTCAAGATGCAATTTTAGGTTTAATAGGTTTAAGCTTACATTCGTCAAGACATACGATCTCAGTATAAAAATGAGATCGTAAGTTTTGATCTCTTGACAGTATAAATATAAGTATTTTGGTGGGAACGATTTTTTACGAATTTTTCCCCCGTACGACATTTTCGTACATTTATCGAAGAAATTGAGCCATCAGCTTTCTCATAATGCAGAGAAGTTCAAGAGCGGGCAAAAATGGCAACTTACCGGGCAACTTCTTGGCGGCCCCAAAGTACGGTACCCAGGACCGCGGCCACTAGGATTCGGAACGTCGACAATGTTCCCCTCCAAATCGGTCATTTTCGGGGCATTCTTGGTGTAATTCGGCCCGCCGAGCTCCACGATCCGCCGCTTCCAGTGGACCTTCTCCCGTAGGAGCTTGTTGATCTCCTCATTGAGGTCCCTAAGCCTGTACTCCCCGAGGCCCTCGTTCTGGATCTCGGCGACCTTGCGGCCGATCTCCCGCATGATCTGCTGCCGCCACTTGTCCGCCTCCGCCAGGTCCCGGCACTCGGAGGCAAGGTAGGGGCGGCGCTCCTTGGGCTTCTTCTTCTCCTCCGCCTTCATGGCGATGAAGCGGTTCAGCATCGACTGTGCCTTCTCCTCGTTACGCGCCATCTCGCCACGACCTTCGGATTACAGTCTCCTGCAGGGTTGGAGATCTCTGAGCGACAGAGTGTCGAGCGAAGAGAGAACCAAAACCCTAATTCAGGGTTTCTCTGAGACGAGACGATTACGAATATAGATTTTCCCCGTTTCCTCCTCGGCGCGTTCACGGTACGGTAGGATGCCGGAGGCGGACAATGAAAGTCGCAACGACGTCGTTTGGCTCCGTTGAGATGGTTCCAACTTCCAAGGTCCTTGCCTTCCTCGATACCTTCTTAGGTTCGGGTCGCAAAATCAGAGACCGAATTGGAGTCCGAATGGGTTGGAATTTTTCAAATGGATAATATGCAAAATATCATTACTACTGTTATTATTAACCAAGCCGACCCTAGTAATATTCAATTTAAAAAAAATCCATGTCTGAACAAGTTTTTTTATTTTATTTATTTATTTAAAAAAAAAACAAATTTTGCATCGCACCTTACTTCCTCAGATACCACTCAACAAGCTTCTTGCTCTTTCTTACATACCTACAAATCCCTAATCGTAATTAGTTCACCTTCTCTCCTTGATCCTCAGTAATCAACACGCCTGCACGGCACCTGCCCCACATCCTCTTCCTCACTTGGCTTGTAAATGCTCAACAAGACTCTGTTCACTCTAACTAACCGAGCCCAAGCTTGCGACATTAGGCCTGCCCAAGCTTGAGAGTTCATATCCGGGCTCACAAATCACCAAATCAACCGAGTTTGAACATGGTAGATTCAAGATAGGCTCGACTCAGCCCGGCCCGGCCCGTTCACACCCCACGTACACATAGGAGTACATCAAAACGAAAACTACATTTTCCTAATGTCTATTACATGTCCTAATTTCCCAGGGCAGCTTGAAGAAGTTGTGTTTATTGCCTGAACTGAGAAATGAGGCAATGCAGTCATTTGCTAGTTATTGTGGGGACTATAATCAGTTCAGCATTTGCCTCAGCTTCAAGAGGAGAGAAATTTGTCTTTTTGAGATCCTTATTCTCAGCAGCATCAACCATGTAAGAACTCTGATCTCGTCGAGATCCAGACTATCCTCTAAATTTTTTTCCCCTCTTAAGAAAGTCTTAAAAAGTTTTAAAGAACACAACAGAGAAAGTTGGTGTGCCATCAAACCTCGAAGCAGAAAGCCAAGGCGCCTTCCTGTTTCTGTAGGTTGGATCTTGTTGCTGGCAACCTCAGCACCAAGCCTGAACACCATCCAGATGCTTGAGCAACCTTCATGGCATACTAAAGACCAAGTAACTTCCTTTGGCTTCCTGAACTCGGTTTATTTTTCTGTTCACTGGAACTGCACTGGTTAGTAGAAAAGTAAATGTCCAAGCTTGTCATCTCCTACCAAAGACTTGTATCCTTTTGAAGGTCCACAATCACAGCCCTACTTTGTGTATACTTAAGCTAATGAAGTATTACTCACTCATAAAAATTTACTGCCTCCAGCAGTAATCCTGTACTGTAATAATGAGTGGGGCTAACACTTCAGTCCGAACGCCACCATCCTACTCTGTAATTTTGGATTATCTGAGTGATAATTCAAGGCTACCACTATTAAGGCAAATGTGCAAACCAGCAGCTAATGTACGCTCCCATTTCCTTCAGGTTTGCCATGAAACTTAAGGCCGCACAAAGAAATAGGGCTAATTCATAAGTCGATCACATTTCTTCGATTTCCAGAATGTTGTACCAAAGGAAAGGATTGATGGAAATGGTTCTCATGCATGAACACGCAACTAGGAATCTCAGACACAGCAAGGACCCCAAGAGATAGAAAAGCAAGAAAGCAGATGGGTGTGGTTCAAGCACATCCACACTTATTATGCTGCATCCTATGCAACAATCAGATGAACTTCCTGTAGGGCCTTCCGTTATCCTCATCTTGCATATGCTGCCCAAAAGATTAAACAAACTGTCACTGATTTGCGCTATGTAATTTCAACTGCACCATTCAATTTGATTACAAGGCGAGCAATGTATGAAACATGCTGGGCTGATCAGTAATAATCTGTGAGAAAATATATGAATGAAAGGCCATGTATAATCTAACAGCTGGAGCACTAATACCAGGATGTGTACTACAGTTGTTGAGGAAATCCTGCAAGCTGACACAACGCTGTGCTGTGGACTCATCTAACGCAAAATAGTGCGACACAGAGCACAGGGCAGAATCTGCTTTCACTCATCAATATTTTCTCTAGGGTTCATATGGCTAGGAAAAGCAAGGATCTGTTAGAGGAAAAGGGCCCAAAGACCTATACATGTGGAGATTGCCCTGGATAATGTCAAAATATCATTCTGGAATGGATGAATAGGTCTGGACAACCTTATGGTGATTAAATCTGTGACTGAATGGAGTATTTTACTTCCGATGGCTCCATCTGGAGAAATGCTTTCTAGTTGAAACTCCATTCTCATTAATCCAATTATGGTCAAAACTCCACAACCAAGGCAGCTAGACCATAGGCTCTTACAATGAACTTCAATGGCTATGGATAAGAACATTCCATCATGCCGTGTAAACCACAACCCAGAATGCTTAAGACATCAGAAAGTTATTTGACGAATATGATCTTTACTTCTGACATCACAATTTTTATTTGGATAATCTAACAATTTAGGATGCAATGACTCAACTGTTGTCTAGTTCACTATATCTTCTACTCATACAAGACCATCCCTTCATACTCTTATTAGGTTAGATTTTAATCCAACAAAGTCGGATTCTTTAGATCTTTGGTTAACATCAGACTTCCTCTTTGAAGTTCAAAATCAGGACTTGCTCGCGAACTACCATCACTCTCAGGCAAGAACGAGGAAAGATGAATTGCCCTAATTTCGACATCTTGCTGCGGAAAGCCGCTCCTGTTAACTCTCCATTTAGATTCAAGCAAGACTAACAATGTAAACTCCGCCTGGACAAGCTCACAAAAGAACAAGCACCAGCAGAAATGTACGTATGCACACAGACAGATCTCAGGCCACCTAATCCTATCAATCGCAGGAAGGTATTGACACACAAGTCAAAATCCAAAGCTACAGCAATCGAGTCATAAACACAGAGAGAAGGAGGGAGGGAGGGAGGGAGGGAAGGGGTCGAGGGCTTACGAATTCTCTGACGATGCCCTTGTAGATTAAGATCGGGATGGCGACGCCGAAGATTCCGACGAGAGCCAGGTTCCGGCGAGTCCACCGGAAGTTGTGCTCGAGGTTCTCCCTCGCCGTGCTCCAATCCTCGATGAACTTGTTCTTGTGCGCCTCCATTCCACCTCCCATCTTGTCTCTCTGAGCTCACTTTCCCCTCCAAGCTCTCTCTCTCTCTCTCTGTTGTTGATATCGACTTTGTTCCGTTCATAGTGATGGCCGCAGGTTACAGAAGGAAAAGTTGATTGACGGGTCAACCCGACCCGATTAAGATGGAAGCCCATCTAACGTAATGGCCAACCATTATTCTACTGGACCGGGCCACAATCGGCTCATGTATCTCCTTATTTTATCATAATTTAATTGATATTTTCTCAAATTATAAATGAGGGTGAGTTAAAAAAATCAGTTCGAAGGGAACCGAACCAAAACTAAATTGGTTTGAATCGATTCTAGTTTGTTAAGATTTTTTAAACAAAAAGTTGTTCGATTAATTTCTAAGTGGGAACGGAATTGGTTTGATATAAAAATAACTTTATAATACAAAAATACAATTTAAGACCATTTCGGTTTAGTGCAAACAAGTTTCGAACCGGATTGAGCAGTTTCAAAACCAATTCAATTCAGTTCAAATCGGATTTTGAACCAAACTGAACCGCCTTAAAACTAATTCGATTTAAACCAGTTAACCGAATTGATTTAAACCAATGCAATTTTTTCACACAAACCAGTTACAGTTCTTGCCGACTATGTCAAAACGAACCGAACAGAACATGTTTAGAGCAAAATAAAATTAAAATTGTCATTCCGATCTTCATTTCATTCCTCTTATTTCACTGACCATTACTATAAAATGACCATTCGTGCAATTTTTTCAAATTTGGTCCCATACTATAAATAAAGGAATGACTATTGTTTTGGCCTATTGATATGAGTTGTTAGTTAAATTATGAAGTGTTAATAGAAAAAAGTGATACACCTCTCAAATCATCTTACATAAATAGCACCGACTTATGCATGATTTAAAAAAAATAAATAAATTATGTAAAATCTCATATTTACCCTTGAGAAAATCTGACTCTCTCCTCTGCCTGATTTCCAGCCCTTCTCCCTCGAGCTCTCTCTCCCCTCTTGCTACAAGATCTCTCTCTCCTCCTACTACACTCCATCCTCTGGCTGATTTCCATTTTCGACCCTTCTCCCTTGAGCTCTGTCTCCTTCTGCTACGGGATCAGTGACAAGAAGGGCGAAGGGAGCGGTGGTAGACGGTAGGAGGAGAGACATGAACAGCGGGAGAAGATGGCTAGAATTAACAGCGGGAATGGTGTGGCAAGGGGCCGACGGGAATGGCGGTAATGATTAAGAGAATTCTTAGACGCCTAGTAAATGGTGGTTTAAGAATAAGAGGGCAATTTTGACATTATGAAAAAAATTCATTAAACATTCTTAAATAATGATGCTGGCTTTAAAAACCGCTACAAATTGATGCTATTCATAAAAACGCATCTTTTATTAACGCTACATGAATTTTTACCCAGAATTATAAAATGTACCTAAATTATTTTTTTGTTATTGTCGTTCGGGATAGTAATAGGTTGGGTCGGGATTGATATTTAGAAACTTGAACTCGGTCTGCACTAGGGGTGTAAACGAAATAGTACAATTCGTGAACTGTTTTGGTTCGACTCAATAAAAACTTAAATTGGACTCGATTTTAATGAGTTTAAGCTCGGCTCGGCTCGGTTTGTTAGGTAAACAAGCTAAACTAAGCCTAATAATATTCAAATCGTGAAATTTGCGAGTTAAACAAACTTTTGTTATTTTATATAATAATAATTACTATTATTATTTAACTTTTTTAAAAAAATCAACATTATTATCTCAAATTATTATTTAAAGAAATTATTTCGTTCTTTTTTATTTGCTCACAAACTATTAATCATAATTAATTCTCATTATCTTTCTCCCTATTCTTCCTCACTTTATGTAATTGATACGATTACCCCGCGCCTGAATTATATTTTCTTTCTCGATTCAACTCGTACAGGCTCAACGACCCTTCGTTTACTATGACGAGCCGAACCCAATATTAAAATACTGGGTTTGGTTGAATTCGAGCCTCGGTCCGAGCTCGGAAATCGATAAATAAACTAAGGTTGAACATTATAGATTCGGGTTCGGATCGGATCGTTTGCTGCACGAAGCGACCCGCCCGCCACCTCGTGACCTTAGTGCTTCTTCAAACCCGCCAAATTACAATTCCGCACCACTGTGCAGCCATGGCCGCGGCTTCTGCTTCATCTCCTCCACTGGGACTTCTCTCACACTCCCCATCACGCCCTCGACTCCTCTTCAAACCCTCATCCTCCCGCAATCTCTCGTCATTCCCTTCGACATTCAAGCGAGTCAAAGCCCCGCCGATCCTCTCCCCGGCAATCTTCCGAGGAGAGCTTCGCGTTAATGGCGATAAATCGGTTAGTGCTTAATTCGCCGGCGGTTTTCGTAGGTTTGTTCCTCATTTATGCATTCAGAACTGTCATAGTTCGGCTTGAATTTTCTGATTCAGTGAGAAACTCCGGTGCTCGTTGATGAGTGGACGAGTGAAGCAAGTTACTGCCTAGTAGTGCTTGTACTAATGCGTGAATGGAGACTTCTTGGAGATTAGTCCTACGTAGGATACCTTCTGGAATTTAAGGAAAATGGAGGGTGGATTAGGGAAAATTGATTATCCCTTATTGTATGTTTGATGAACAGCTTTCTGAAAACTGGTTCTGGAAGTGTTCTTGCAAAAACTGATGCTTTTAAGCATGGGTTTGAGGAAACACATTTGCCAAAAATATGATTTATCTGGTGCAATAGATAATTGCTTCGGTTTTTTGTTTGTCGGCTTAAGAACTGGAAAGTTGACATATGCTGGTCCTTCGGATCCAGGGAAGAAGTGATGTTGGGCTTGCAGAGAGTGCAGACAAGAGAGAAGGCAGAGCTCATTGCAGCACAGCAGGTGATGCTGCGGTCAGAAACCACTCGGTTTTCCAGCAATGCAGCCCTCCCCCTTTAGTTAGTGCCCTAAGATCTTCTGCCCAACAAGACGCTGCGAGTTTCCATTTCCCAGGACACAACAGGGGTAGAGCTGCTCCATCATCGTTGACTGATCTCATTGGAATAGGCACATTTCTTCACGACCTGCCCGAGCTCCCTGAACTAGACAACCTCTTCTCTCCATCCGGTCCCATCTTTGAAGCACAGAGGGAGGCAGCCAAGCTGTTTGGATCCTCAGAAACGTGGTTTCTTGTTGGAGGGACCACGTGCGGGGTTCAAGCTGCAGTGATGTCCACATGTTCTCCAGGGGACATCGTCATTCTCCCTCGGAACTCTCATTCATCGGCAATTTCTGCTATGGTTTTGTCTGGTGCAGTTCCAAAGTACATCATCCCTGAGTATAGCTTTCAATGGGAAATTGCTGGTGGGATCAGTGCACAACAGGCAAGTCCAGCTAATGCAGCTTGTCATTTTTGCAGTTTACTGAAAAATGCATGCTGGCTGAATTTAGATCTATTATCATTGCTTTGGCATATATGAACCCAGCAACTCCAACCAAAATGCCATGGAAAAAAATCTAGATATTCCTTTAGAAATATAGCTTGGCAACTGAGATTAGGTTTCTTAATGTGTAAATGGTTTGGAGTGTAAGAGAAGAAACAGAGACGATGCATGGCAGTGGCCAAAGACAGTCTATATATGATCCTCTACAAGCAGAGGAGTTTTAAATGGTAAAGGATATAATACCTCAATTCAATCTGTCTTCTGTTCCTTTTTTGTTCTCTCCCCCACAGCGCAGCTTCAGTCTATAATGAAACTATTGAATGTGAGTACTATCATTTCCAAATATTATGCATGAAATGTGAGGTTTATGGTGGCCCCTAAATAAGATTTTCCTGTTATTGATTCACTTTGCCTCATCAGTCATGCTCCAAGATTGTTGCACAGCAAATTGAAGGATGAAGATTGTCAGTTTTTGTTATGACAAGCGTGATTTGAGGTATTTTTGCTAACTGCAGGTCAAGAAAGCATTGGATGAACTGGCATTAGAAGGCAGAGAAGCTTCAGTGGTATTTCTCACTTCTCCAACATACCACGGTCTATGCAGTAATATAACCGAGATTTCTGAGCTGTGTCATTCTGCTGGGGTACCACTGATTGTTGACGAGGCTCATGGGGCACACCTAGGGCTTCACCATAAGCTGCCCCCCTCAGCTCTTGCGCAAGGAGCTGATGTTTCCATACAATCTACACACAAAGTTCTCTGTTCCCTTACACAGTCATCGATGTTGCACTTGTCTGGGAATATCATAGACAGGGACAGGATCTCCAGGAGCCTGCAAACTCTACAGAGCACTAGTCCAAGCTATCTGCTTCTGGCATCTCTGGATGCTGCTAGAGCTCAGTTGAGTGAAAACCGAGGAGCCCTGTTCAGCAGGGCGATCGACTTGTCAGTTAATGCTAGAAAGCAGATTGAAGAAATTCCTGGTATCAGGGTTCTCGACCCTTCGAACTTCACTAACTGCTGTGCAGTGGATCCTCTTCGACTGACTGTTGGTTTTTGGCAACTCGGCCTATCTGGCTATGAAGCCGATGATGTACTGTATGAAGATTATGGGGTTGTCTGCGAACTTGTCGAGAATCAGTCTATCACTTTTGCAATGAATCTTGGAACCTGCCAAGAGCATGTGGGGAGGTTGGTTTCGGGAATCAAGCATCTGTCTTCTGGGAAGATCAGAGACAGCGAGAGAAGTCGAAGCCACCATTTCGAGCCCTTTGTCAAGATTGAGACAAGGATGAGTCCCAGGGAGGCATTCTTTGCAAGGAAAAGGAGAATGAATATCGAGGATTGCATCGGAAGAATTTCCGGGGAGCTTATATGTCCATACCCACCCGGAATTCCCATAACAATCCCCGGCGAGGTCATCACTGACAGAGGATTGGATTATCTGCTGAAGGCTAAGAGGAATGGAGCTGCCATCAGTGGTGCTTCTGATCCTGAACTCTCTTCCATTGTTGTGTGCTGCGAGTAATTCGAACAGGTCAGTTCTAAGATAATCTCATCAGATAAATATTTGTAACCGACTGAAGCGCATAATAGAAATCAATGGTAAATGACAGAGGGGGTTAGAGATGTCTGTACCTCATCAATTTTTCGTGATCATGAGCCTACATGACAGTAAGTGTTGCATCTCATAAAATTACTGCTAAAACTGCACTTGTGCTCCGCACGGAAGGAAAATAAAAGGTAACAACAGTAAATGGAGCATTTTGAAAAATATAAAATTTGAGAAATCGTTTTTTTATTGCACAATTATATATGGAATGAGAAATGAGAAAGAAAGCGATAACAGAATTTTTTTTTTTTTTTTTATGACGAGGGGTATTCGGGGTATGGGACCCGACCAATCTCCACGGGAAGTTGGGATTCGAACCTCCAACCTCATCGAGTACCGCTAAGTCAAGCGAAAGTCTCACCATCGAGGCTGGTCTCAAGAGGTTGACAGTAGAAAAAGATTTAGCAGTTAAATATTAATGAATTTGTCACCTACGTTTAATAGTAGTTTGTGAAATTATAAGAGACACCAAAATCTCAAATGTTCGCATGTATTAATATAAATGTTTAAGAGTTGCATTTTTTAATTGAAGTTTTACATATTTCAGTCAAAGATTTTACAACAATTCTGACGCACCAAAGAACCAAAGAACTCGTCCGAGTATACTGACATCTGCACTATGATACAGTTTGAGAAAATTATTTTGGAATTCTTGAATGATTTTATTTTATTATATGAAGTGAAAAATAAATTTAGTACAATAACATCGTTGTCATAGGATCAAGAGTTCTTGTGCTCTTATTTTTCTAAGTTACCTTATCATTTGCGCTGTCAATTTTAATCATCCATAACTTCATTTCTTGGACTCCAATTCTCGAACTCATTTTAAACCTTTGGTATCTTAACTGGGCAAGATCCGATCCAAAATTTAGGAACTGGACTTATATAGAGTAGGATCCTCATACCATAAAAAAAATACTATAAGGTACCAAGACCGATCATCCCTAGTCAGGGAGGGATCACTACCGAGCAATTCATGTATCACTTGATACAGACGACTTCTATTTTTCCACCAAACTACACTCTTGACCTCTGATCGAGCTACGAGTGCAGCATTCCACCGCTTCGCCTAGCAGCACAACACTTCTATTACTCTCCCACAACCCCGTTTCACAGTTCAAGCTGCTACCATTTTGCTCACTGCTACTATGGAAATCGCTTTTACTTTCAGAAAACTCTATGAAATCCTATATAAATTTTACTTAATTTTATCCAATTTTTATTGAATTGTGTATAATTCGTCCCTCTGAATTCTTCACTTCACTTTCTTATAGAGTTTCACTCCCTAAGCAAGTTTTCTAGATCCATCCTTGTCTATGTAAGGCATTTGTCCCACTTGTCCATTCGATCCAGATTTGATGGAGAGAGTTCAGCGCTTCTACCTCAGTTTCTATCCCTGAGTAGTTGGTAAAGTGATAGGCTGATTTAGGACCAACCTTTAAGGCCGCAATCGTTAGTAAACATTAGATAAGGGCAACCATCCCTGAGTAGTTGGTCAAGAGAGAGGCTGATTCAGGACGAACCTTTGAGGCCGCGCTAGTTAGTCAACATTAGATAAGAGCAACGCGCCCGTTACAAGAGTTGATCTTTAATTGAAAGGGAAATTTGTAACGACTTCAGTCAACGTGGCGTTCCAGCAAAATCGTGCAAATCTTGAAGTTCATGTTAGGGAATTCTTCCCCTGGAGACTCGAAACTTGAGTGTCAGTATCTACTCGTCTCAACCAGCATGATATGGATTGTAGTGTACACACAGGGCAATGCCTCGGTCAAGATGCACAACAACTGCAAAATCGTAGTTCGATATACATGACTGTGGGTCCATCCCGGGGTTGTAAAGGGCTAGTGCCACGAGAAGATGTGAGGAGTGCGTTGGGCTTGTTACGAAGGGACTGACACAAGAAGGAGTTGAAGCGTGGGTTAAATGCAACTGATGAATGGAATAGCATATGGACACACTGCAACGAGAACGTTTAGAGATTAGGTGGGGCAGAATGTCAGAATAACTCGGACGACTGGTACCTCTGACCAAAACATAATTTGACTTCGAAAAAGATGTATTCTCCATCGGCCAACATGTTCCAGTTATTGACACCGAGCACACGATTGGGCCGAGGGATATGGACTCGATGGCTGCAAAGGCAAGAGGATTCGGAATGAATCCCATGAACTGAGACTACTCCTAGGAAAAACATTCTCAAACTGCCCGTGCTTACGAAAATTGAAGAGAGCATCTCTATCCTAAAAGGGTTGAATCACTGTCACCTGTTGAAGGGGAAAAGGGTGTACGAACTACAGACACTCTTCACTACAAATTACAGCCTGCAGATCAGTTGAATCAAATCATCAGGCAAGGTAATGTTACAGACTCCAACCTTAAAATCTCAAATACAGAAAAGAAAAAGTGTCAAACCTTTTGGCCTTCTGATATGCTGAATCTTAACTTCTGCTAGCAATACTCATTTGGGTCTTCTTTGCTTCGAATGAGCGGGACACCGTCGTGCCTCCAAACTATCCTCTCTTCACACAAAGCAGCGGTGACCTCCACATATAATTTGTGCTCCTAATATTTGTCAGAAGCAATTTATGCATAATCTGCTCGTTAGAGATCCAAATGATTGATTAAGGATGGTCAAACAATCGAAAGAGTGTTCGGTTTACCTCCTTGAGGACCCTAGCTGCGAGCTCCTCCGCTGTGTCAGTAGCAAGGACAGGGACAACTCTTTGAGCAAGGGTGCGGCCAGTGTCATAGTGCTCATCGACAAAATGAATTGTGGGACCGGAGTACCTGCACCCAGACATTGTATACAGCTCTTGTGGTTGTGACAGAATAAAATTGTAAAATGAAAAAAAATCATGAGATGAATTGTGAAAGAGAATTAAAACAGTAATGAAGTTTTAGTTTTTTTACAAACTCAAGCAGTGGAACATACCGTGCCCCAGAAGCAATGACTGCTTTGTGAACCTTCATGCCATAGTAGCCTTTGCCTCCAAATGCTGGGAGAAGTGATGGATGAATGTTGAGGATGGATTTTGGGTATGCCTGAACTAATTCTGCTGGTATAAGTTTAAGATAACCGGCAAGGAGAACAAAATCAATGTCGGCGCTCCTAATTAAGAGACAGATAATGGTGATCAGTTCAAGAATGATCCAGATGAAAGTGCATAATGCAATAAAATGGCAGGTCTCTCTAGAACTTCAAGAGCATTTTCCTAGAAACAAAGACATGCACAGCCACTTTCAAGAAACACATGGAAAGAAAGAGGAAGAATGGTGTGACAAGGGCAAACCTAAGAGCAGTTACAAGGTCAGTTGCTGATAGACCATAAGGTTCTCCTTTTGTTTTGGGAAATAAAAGAACTTGGATACCCTTGTTTCTTGCATACACTGCACCTCCACAATCTACAATATGGAAGTTAAAAGAAAATGGCTCGTCACAGAAATTTCACAAATCGATGTGATTCCTTGCAAACGAGGAGATTAAAGTACTTGAACTTGCAGATGATACTTGAACCTAGAGTTGGATATATGATGAACCTCTCAACATGTTACGCTTATCAATGTGAATATGAACCACAAAATAACTTTAGACTGTCTTCAAAACCACACTCAATTAAAGGATGCAACACACAGAGAAAAGTCTGAATGTGAAGAGACAAAAGAGAACAACCATTTCAATTAACAGCATAAGCAAGTGGTCCATACTAGCCACAATAGATTCTAGAAAAGAAAACTAAACAAACAAGGTCTATTGAAGCTACTCGGTAGATTAATGTTGAATGAAACCTCAAATTGTCTACTTGGCTTCTTCATGCCATACATATTCACAAAAGGGACCACGCATAACACCCCTAAAGGAATAATATTGAACTTATACAAAGCAATTGGATGAGAACTCACCTCTTTTATTTGTAACGAGAATGTCAATATCTCCATGAATTGATCCATCTATGCATGCCTCATGAATTGACCGGAAGTTCGATCCCCCGCCCGAGACAAATACTGCAAGCTTCTTTCTCTTAATCCCCAAGGGGGAACCCCCAAGATTAGAAATCAGGTCTCCCACCTTCTCCACGCTACTAATATTCTGATTGAAGCAACCCTTTATTGCAAAAGAAGCTACACGATTGTTGGTTTTCAGGGAGATCCCATTGATTGAATGAATTAAAGAGTTGGAAGAGAATGAAGTATAAGTGATTAGGAAGGATTTTTTGAGATTTTCGAGTAAGGGGAGCTTGGCATTGGGACAGATGCCAGAGACACTGCGCTCCATTGTCTGAGTTTCTCAAGCTCGCAATAGGACCAGATTTCTCAAGCTCTGCGCTCCAATTCTGAATGAAGGTTGTGAACAAGAAGACAGTCTCTAATTCTTGGGCTCAAATTTTACAACCTGTAACTGAAAACAAAGCTGAACTAAGGGAAGAAAATCATACCAAAACAATCCACTTGCTGATTCTCAGCTTCCAAAAGAAGCTCAGAACTCCCAATAGCAGCTCATTTTTAGGGCAATTAGGCAGTCTTTATAATTTAGAAAATATAAACAGGATTCAAGAACTAATATTCAGAGATACAGATCTGGAAAATAGAAACAAAAAGGAACAGCGATGAACCTATCCTTCAATATGATGCAAGATTTGGGTTAAAGAACTGCAATGTGCTTACGGTTACTTATCCATTTGTCCAGAATAATTGGTTGAAAAAGTTTGAAACCTTTATCATGCACTGAATCACTATCACCATATTAGCTGCCACTTTCATGAAATGAAGTGTTTAAAGCAAATGAATAAAATCCAAAGATGGTGCATTCAAGAAAACAAGTTGATCCTGAATAAGTTAGTATTAACTAGTAACTGAAGTTCACTGATAAAAGCTGCTCTCTGTAAGTGGAAAAAATTGGGGTATGGGCAGTCTAATCTGTGTATAGTAGAATGTGGTCTAATCTGGACAAATATTTTTGAACAGCTAACTTGGATTAATAATTTTACCAAGCACAATGTGAAAGATCAAGAAAAACTGAAATTATTATACCTGTCCAGTCAGTATCTTTCCCTGCACATCCTGAGCTGCCTTCTAAAATTCTTCTGTCCCCTAAAAAGGAGTTAAATATAAATCAATTCATATATTGGGAACAAAAAAAGGTTGGATCTGTTGCAACACAGAACAAAAATGGCAAGTATGCATAGCGGAGTTGGGGAGGTTTTTATTAATAATTCTTTAGTTTCCATTCATTGAAAAATCATTTACAGCCTTGAAACGTTTTTGCATCAATTCTTGCAGTTCAAGTGTGCTGATTAGAGAGCTGTGTGCAATTTCGTGTCCTAATCTAGGAACAGATGCTATTCTACTTTGACAGAGTTTGAGAGGTTAAAACTTAAGAAGAACACATTAAGTATTATAATCATTAGATTTTGCAATAGAGAGGCAAGTGGGGGAACACAAACAGAGAGAAAAGTCAAAGCAACATTTATTTTCTTTGTCTAACATGTTCTCAATGACAAATGTTTTGTGATAGAATGATAAATCCAACAACCACAATGAATCAATGAAAATAAAAGATGCTAAAGAAGTTCAAACACTTAAACTAGATGGATAGGAAAAACTGAATGATCCCCATGCCAAAGACAGCAACAACTATTGTTCCCATAAATAGTCCAAAATAAAGAAATAAATTAATACAAGTTCTTACAGTTACAAGTCCAGATATGATAATATCTACGTCCTCTACAGCCGGGCTTTTGCCAAGTTGCTGATAATCTGCAAAAGAATCAAAACCTGTAAGACATTAGAAGAAATGCATACAGTTGTGGATTGATACGTGGTCACCGCATACAGTTGTGGATTGATACGTGGTCACCAACTTCACCGAAATGACAATATGGTCGCTAAGTTCAAATCCCTCGGTCAAATAATCCAAAGAAATATATTGGATACTGTAACTGATCTCATCCATAAATGAGGTGGCTACTCAATATTTAGTTTGTAAAAACATGAGATGTTGATCTAAGACCATGCATGGAGGACCGTGTTTTGGTATAAAGAAGACCACAACACAAAAATGCAAAAGCACAAAAGCACCCTAAAAACATATCCAGCAGACCAACATAAAAGCACCACCAATTAAATAGACGCAGAATCCGCTTGGGCATTTCCTCAAACACCTGAAGTGCCAAATTTTAGGACCCGTTAACTGGAAGCAGCAAAAGGGTTGGTTCTGTTTATTTTAATTTAGTTTATGCAGATGGGAAACACAGAATATTGCCCAGAAATCAACTCAGACCACTTTATAAGTACGAATTACGCTCATGTTCCAACTTGGACCTGAGACTCTGCCAGTTGCCTATCCATTATTCTAGAACAATCAATTCAAATGTTGAAACTTTTCGCATGCATTCAACTGCTATCAAGATGAAAATTAAATGCGAATCAATCAACTCATTCCAATTAGGAGGACTAGAAAAGCCTACAAATTTACAAAACCCTGGTGAAAACTCAAACCTCTTTCACTTCTGGGCAGTGGCGGAACGGCGAAAGAAGTTGACGGTGCAGATGATCAGAGGCCGCTGGGAATAGAGAGGGTTTGAGGCAGAGGACCGGGACAATTTATTATACATATAATATAATTTTGAATTTGAAATTATGATTTTTAAAATGCAATGTTATAATATAAGATTTTTAACTCGTATAAAATCATATTAGAGTAAAAATTTACGATCAAATACTGCAAATTGCGACGCTCTGCCTCACTGTTATTTTTGAATTTCCTAGCTGTTGCATTCGATTCGAGTTCAAAATTTTTTTTTTCCATTTTCGATGTCCATCAACATCCAATAAATCATGATCGGGATAAGTTTATGTATAAAATACACATACGGGCAATCTCGTCGAGGATGACGCACTCAAGGGGATTGAATTTCTGATGTCGTGGGACTTCTCGTCCTATCTACTTAAGTTATTCCACTTATTTAATATTACTTTGTTTTTTTTTTTTTACTTTTACTGGGAACAAAAAGTTCCATGCCGTTCGTCTCTGTACTGTACTAGATACTGAACGGCAGAATTGCTCTGGAATACACCAAAAAGGACAAGCATCCCTTTTCCCCGCTGTGGTCGAAATCCAGATTTTCCAAGCTCTGAGTCCTCGGAACCAGGTAAAATTCAAACACACACACTCCCAGCCACAACGATTAGTTCAGTGGATCGGACCTGCACCCGAATCGTGTGGAACTACACAAGATCGGAAGTTGGATTTCTCTCTCGAACACGCACAGTTCAGTTAGGAAAGGCTATGGCACAATTAAGTGAATAGGCATCCAGGCGGACAGAGATCTTAATAAGGATCAAATGGGCAATATGAAGTCCATGCAAATTAATGTAACAATAGACTTATGCTAATCCAAAACCCCATCCCCTTAACTTTATTGAAAAAAAAAAAAAAAAGCCTCTCTATTATATGGAAACCCTTTTCTACTCACAAATGAAAGATAAAAACTAGTATAGTTAAAATTGAGCATTTCGTCATTTAAGCGCATGAAGTGAGGTGATAGAAGCACACATCGCCTCGACCAAGCCGAATGCGCTTTAGGGGCGCTCTCAATGTGCTTTTCTTCTAGGCGCAAAATGCTCGCTTCTACGCTTTAGTGAAATTCACCCATTTGGGCCGAATTATTTGTTAATGGGTTGGCCGAAGTTGAGCCCACCCACTTATTACTTATAACAATTAAAAAAACAGTTAGAATTTCGTTCTCTAACCTTCCTCCTGCAAATTTCATTTATTTTTATAATTTGTTCTCACATTTTATTTTGAATTGCTAGTTTACTTGATGGATTATGAACTCATTTTGCTATTTTCCTCCTTTAATAGCTAGTTTGTTTGATGGATTATGAACTTTTAGTTTTGAATTGCTAATTTATTGGATGAGAATAGCAGATATAATACACTTTTATACAACACATCTTACTTCATTGAAGCAAGCCCTTTTTTTACACTTTGCACCTCAGGCAACATGGGACCCTTTACACCTTGAGTGCACTTTACGCTTTTAACAACCTTGATAAAAACGTATCTAGGACCTGAAAATTGGAATCCCAAGTACATCTCTCTTGTGCAGCAACTCAACTGTCTTAACTCTCTCTCGATCATCCCGGGTCGCTCTATGATTTCTGCTTCAGTAGGGTAAGACTAAGACATGCACCGGAACCATTTAAGAGTTAGAAGTGATCATATGCGATGCAACAAACAGAATTGACAGCACATAAGGTGGTCTGGTATAACTCGAACCACACTTTCTAAAGCACAGGCATGATGAAATTTGACTGGATGCCTATGCCAAGCCGAAGAAATTTACTTGTATTCCAAAAGGTAAGTGTCATATCTCTACACCTACAATACAAATCTTCAAATATGGGATGCCAAAAATCTTGTTGAAATATTCTAGCCTTAGAGAAGTACCTATGAAACAAATGCATCTGGAGGCGCCTCTTCTGGAATCTGCAAAACACCGGAAAAGAAGCCGTCACAACCTTACTTGAAAGTTTAGTCTCTAGATTTCACACCTCCCTCGAAAAAGGCTGAAACTACAACATGAACCTTTCAGCTCAGGCTTGAAAAGTTGCACAGAAAAAAAAAAAGCCTTGTATTAACTTGATAGTAAGAAGCCTTGAGATGTCATAATGAGATGTCAATACACTCTTTGATATAGAGCCTGCCTTTTCTTTATTAACTTTTGGAATGAGTGAAATAGGACAACACATAGATCACTCCACTAACATGCCTCAACATACGTAATCTCTTGACATGATTGCATGCACGACAGGAGTGGAGAGGAGGGGAAGAGACAAGACGAGAGAGGGGTGGATGGTCCTTTACCTCTCCAGGATTCCATTTCTCTTTCAGCCATATACTTGCATCTCCTGATATAGTTTCACTCCGCATGCTATTTCTGAGGAAATGAGAAGAGAGACCAAAGTATAAGAACATCTGAAAAATCTCAATATCATGATTTTTATTTTTTTCTGGTCGATGAGGGACTCCTCGGGAAGCCATAAATTCAAGTAGCCGAGTCTGCTCCTCTAGGCTCTAACATCATTTACTAGAAATCGAATCTAAATGTAAAACCAATTGGACATAGACAACTAGGAAAGAAATTGAGGTCCACCAATTCACTGTGCATAAGAATAACCGACTGCCACAGATGCTCAGATTGAAAAATGCAGAACAACTGTCTAAGCTGCGACAGGGAAATCAAACTGACTGAGAATTTCGAGGTATACTTACGTCAGCTGAATTTCTGAAGTTATTTGCCCAAAACTTGAAGTAGACTGGTTGTTTGCTGGATTACTAACTTGCGGCAAGACAGTTGCAGTAGAAAATAAGTTACTCATAGAACCAAAACCGCTGGTGTTTGAACCTTGTGTGCCAAAGGATGTAGAGTTCTCATGCATCTGTGCTGGAAAATGGCTGCTATTTGGACCTGACATTCAGAGTCAGAAATTCTATGAAATAAACCCACCACAAAACCAATGAAGTGCATTAAATATAATACACAAGTGAGCTAAATAGAGATAGCCAGAACTACATTAGAAATCATTCTATAATATTTTTGATAATACAGAATCAGATTAGATTCAATACTTGTAACCATATTTCATGTGCATTTGATAGCATAAATATGAGCATCCACCAGCGCTCTAATTGTGCGGAATGTTCCTAAGTCTCTCTCCTAATTCTATTACTTGTTTCCAAAAATGCCACATCTGCAATAATTCATTACTTTCTTTGCTCAAATGACTATGAAATTGATGTTAGCTTTGCCTTGTTTTGTGACGGAGGAATAGAACATGGCATCAGTATGTCCATTCTCTGGTTGGCTATATTATCAGATGGGAGGACCAAGGTCAATAAAGCGTACCTATACTTCCCAACTGTGAATTATTCGTCCCAAATATGCTTGTAGCCATGTTCGAGTTTGAGAACAGACTTGAATTTCCACCAGCTGGAGAGGAACTTGGGTTTCCAAAAGCAGCAACTGTTGGGGCAGATGTCCTGATGGGAGGAAAAAGATTCTTCGGTTGTTAGAAAGAGCCACAACAGATCACAGTAGAATTGGAGGATATCCACATCACGAAAACATCATTCTGTTGGAATAAAAAAAAATAGATATCAATATTTGATTAATTTAATTGTCCTTACCTTGCTCCAAAACCTGCACCCAGTGATGCAGCCTGACTGAAAGTTGAAACCACAGGCGGGCTAGCATTTGAAGAAGCCGATGAGAATGGATTTGCAACAGCATTCTGAGAAGTAGTTTGGCCAGTACTTGGATTTGGCCGAGCTATGAATGGATTGCGAAGAAGGTTATCAAACTCGGCTAATTTGGAATTGAGCAAACTCCTCTCTCTCTCAACCTGTAGCACAAGTGTTTCAGGAAGACAACACGAAAATGGCACCAGACCCACGAGAGAGAGAGAGAGAGAGAGAGATTTCCCTCCATAATTTCAACAACTCAAATCCTTAAGTTATTTAATGAGATCTCAAAACTCTGTGATTTGAACCTTTGTAAACCTTGCAAGATGAAAAACTAACGTCAGGCAAAAGTTCTTACAATTGCTTGCACGCTCAATCCACGCTTGGCGTCATCATATGCTGCTGTCCGCAATTCTTCATAGCTAATGTCACCCACGATATCACACGGGAAACTGAAGACAAGAATAGCAAAAGAAAAATTTAGTAGTGCCAGACACAAGATATTTACCAAATTGGGTCTCTCAAGACAAGGTGTAGAGCATACCATTTCCAATGACCATAACATGTAAGCTTCCACAGAGGCCTTTCATTCTGAAAATCTTCGGCAATCAGGCGTTTGCAAGACTCGGGATCTGTGCATCTTTTTTACAGGAAGAAATTAATCAGGCAAATCAGTTGTATTGGGAAATAAGTAACTATTAGACAGAGATACAACGATTCAAATTCAAGGAATAAGAGAATAGAGCCTACACATGATTTGCTGATTGGGTTTGGTTATCAGCTGGGCGTGATGAGGGAGCAGCCGCATTACGGGTCCACTGATTTGCAAAAGGCTGACCAACACACAAACAGTTAGGCAAGGCCACAGCACAGCGATGCCATCATTCAGCAGAGATGTAACAAAACGAAATTCCTGACTCGATCATCATGCAATCACGAACCTTGAATTGGTCTCTTCTCGGCCCCGTGTCAGCACCAGAACCTAGCTGAGTGTTGGTCTTGACACCAAAACCAAATGGATTTGGGTTCTGCTGCTGCTGCTGGAAACCAGCTTGAGCACCAAATCCAAATCCACCGGCCTTCTGCTGCTGCGGGGTCGAGTGAAGAAACTTACATTGAGCACCATATCGACAGCTGCAACGTACCATCAGATTAAGCTAAGATACTATCCATATATTGTCGCGGCAAATGCAATCCCAATATATTCTTCATCTTAGCAGTATAAACTCCACTCAGCTTCACATGTACGACACTCAAACCCACATGCGTTCAAAGAAATACTATTCCACTAGAATATCTTACTGGGGTTTTACATAAGCCCTAGGAGTACACACACAGATTCAGAGCCGATCATCAATGTCAACCCGTCCAGTTCTCATCCCGTCTTCCTCACCGCAAAACCGTCACACTCTCTCTCGCCCAAGATCCCTCCGGCTGAGAGTCATCCGAGGGATAGGAAGAAACGGTTTCCAGAGAAGAGGGAAGGAGTATGGGAGGTGGAGGAAAGGAGGAGAAACCTGCCACGCTGAAAATTTCTGCAGAGTTCCCTAGGCATGTCTCTTCCGCCTCCACCAGATCACTGTTTCTTCTTCTGCTGCTTCTTTAATCAATCAAGTCTCAGGAACCTACAGAGCAAAAAAGCAGAGGAGAAAACAAGCAGAATTGGCCCAAAATGGTCTCCTCCCGGGCGTGTAAGTTGAAAACCGAAAACTTGAAAATCTGAAAAAATTGATCGAACTGGAACCGAAAAATCGAATTTATGTGTCCCAAGATAAATTCGAGACGGTTTTTAATGGAAAAAAAACCGGACTAAAAAATTTGGATCCCTACCGAAAAATCCGGCGGGACCTGAAACCGAGCCGGAAATTATGTTAAATTTATATTATATGTAATAAATTATTTTATTATTAGATTTTGACAATCAAATAATATATTTAATATTTTTAAACTTGAATCTTGATACTTATTTATGCATTTTATTTTCTTAATACACTAAAATATTTCTAATTAGTGTTTCTCATTTATTATAATGTATTTTATTTTATTATTTTTGTATTTAATATATTATTATAATAAAAGTCGAAACCCGATAAAACTGACCAAAAAACCGGACCCGAAGTGGATGGTTTTCATAACTCTTAAACGGTTCTTAGTACGATTTTTTAACTTGAAAAAACCGGACCGAAAACAACGGAGACCAGTTAATTTTCGAAAAAATCAGGTTCGGACAGCCTGTTTACACCCCTACTCCTCCCTATGACAATTTTTAAAACGCAGTAAAATTTTAACTATTTCTGTAAATATTATTTTAAAAATATATTTTAAAGATGTACTTATAATTTTGTATAAAAATATATTTTTCAACATTAAAAGTGCATTTTCAAAATACTCCTTCTATATTTAAAACTGTATTTCTTGAAATGCCTCAAACTTTATCACTTTTTAAAAATTTATCCACGACCGTACTATAGTATTTTTGCCCAATTCTCCTGTAACAGTTATGTACGTGACAGTCTGTATATAATATCACAAATAAATAAAAATTGGTAATATGCATTAATATTGTGAAGATTATGCGTCAGTAATCTCCGAGTCACAAGCATAATAAATCTCGCATACCGAGTTGAAGTGATTTTCAAATCACGAGTTTTAGTTGTATATTTCAACCGGTATGTCGAGCTTCAATAATCTTTCAGCCGCAGGTTTCAGTCGTACAATTTTACGTTTTTTAAGTGGTGAATAGTTTTCATGAGATGATAATACCTCCACGATGTGAGGATCTATATAGTGATTATCATAAGGGAGGTATGGTGATTTTCGAGTCACGGATCTCGATTGTACAACTCTACGAAATTTTCATAATTATTATGAGCAAACCTCTACGGTCTTCACCGAGGGGGTTGGGCCGTGTGGTAAGCAGCTCGGTGCCGCTTAAGGAGGTCTTGAGTTCGAGACCTCACGTACGCAGACACCCCCTTGGGAGCCTCACCCGCCATTACCAGGCGTGCGACCCGGGGCGACCAACGGATTAGTCAAGTATGGTTGGCTGAAAGATGTCATCTCACTGCTGGTAGGGCCTGCTTGGATACCGTGGCTGGTGACAAAAAAAAAAAAAAAACTCTACGGTCTTCGGATCGTCAAGAACCGTGGCGCGATTATCGTAATGGAGTTGCAGTGATTTAAGAGCAGCAAGTTTTGAATGTACAATTCTACGGTGTTCGAGCTATAAATAATCCATTAACCGATACAAGGCTACCTTCACGATCTTTGAACTGCGAGAGTGCTAGGAGGGATGCTAACTATCTGTATCGAATTCAAAGGATTGGTCCATCGTTTAAGGTAACATAAAAATATTCCATTGGAAATTTAAAAAAAAAAAAAAAAAGGGAAGTTTTTTTAGTGTGAAACCAACAGAAATATATGTACCAATTAAAAAAAAAAAAAGAAATATATGGAAGCATATAGATACGTGTATGCTGAATGCATAGATTAGCAATTACCATGAACTCAAGCCTCAACAGAGAGGTCAAACGGCTAGTTTCCCATGGGCACCACTATGCAGCACTCGAACTCTACAGGCTACAGATCCACCCTTCCCAGCTCGTTGCCAGCACCTCGATCCTCCCCTCGATCATCAGAGCGTGCGCTTCTGCTCGGTCCCACAACCCCTTGGGCAGCCAGCTCCACGGCATTGCCCTCAAGTCCGGGTCCCAGTCGGACTCAGTCGTGTCCAACTCCATTATCTCCATGTACTCGAAGTTCTCGATGCCCGGTTCCGCCCAACAGGTGTTTGACGAAATGCCCCACAGGGACCCCATCTCCTGGAACTCCTTGATTAACGGCTACCTCCAAAATGGGTGCTTGGTGGAATCGTTGGAGGCACTAAGAGAGATGTATTTGCAGGGTTTCTTCCCGAGGCTGGAGCTGGTTGCGGGGCTAGTATCAGTTTGCGGGCATTTGGGAAAACTAAGGCTCGGGAAACAGATTCATGCTCGTGTTTTATTCAATGTGAGAAGCGAAGGCTCGGTATTGCTGTCCACAGCTCTCTTGCACATGTACTTGACATGCCATGACTTGTGGACGGGCTTCCAAGTCTTTGACCGAATGCCTGCCAAGAATGAAATTTCTTGGACAGCCTTGATCTTGGGCTGCATCGCCAACAACAAACATGAAATGGCCATGAGTTGCCTTTGGAAGATGCAGGATCTAGGGTTGAAGCCCAATAGAGTGACAATGATCGGTCTGTTGCAGGCATGTGCAGGGCTTGGCTACCTCAAACATGGGAAGGAAATCCACGGGTATGCTCTCCACTGCGGGTTTGACTCCGAAGATCGCTTCTCAGCAGCTTTACTTCATATGTACTGTGAGTGCAAGGAACAGTTGACTTGCTCCAGGGCAGTCTTTGAGAGCTGTGGGTCTAAGGATGTTGTGGCTTGGAGTTCGATCATCCGAAGCTATGCTCTGGCAGGAGAAGCAGCCAGTGCCATGGAACTTTTCAGTCAAATGAGGATAGAAGGCATTCGACCGAACTCTGTGACCCTCTTAGCAGTTATGTCTGCTTGCACTGCTCTGTCTTCTCTGACCCTCGGTTGGTCAGTCCACGGGCATCTGATAAAATCGGGCTTAAATATGCAAGTGTTGGTTGAGAATTCCCTCATCAATATGTATGCCAAATGCGGATGCCTCCTGGCTTCCCGACAAATCTTCAGTGAAATGGCAGAGCCAGACTTAGTGTCATGGAGCACCTTGATTGCAGCTTATGGCCTTCATGGTCATGGAGAAGAAGCTTTGGAATTATTCCGTGAGATGAAACGCAGAGATATACAGCCTGATGAGGTCACTTTGCTTTCAGTCCTGTCTGGTTGCAACCATGGAGGCCTTGCTGAGGAAGGGCAAAAGCTGTTCAAAGATGCTGTTATAGAGAATAAGATCCCCTTAAGCTCAGAGCATTATTCCTGCTTTATCGACCTTCTAGGAAGGTCTGGACAGCTCGAGGAGGCTTGTGAAGTCATCAGAACAATGCCAATGAAGCCAAGCTTGAAAGTCCGGACTTCTCTGGCACATGCCTGTAAGGCTCGTGGAAGACTGGATATTGCAGGAAAGTTGGTGAACCAGCTCGCCAAAGCTGAGCCCAAGAGTGCAGCCAACCACACCTTGTTCAGCACGGTGCTAGCAGAACTGAGAGACTGGTCCGGAGTTGAGGAGGTGAGGAGACTCATGATAGGCCAGAAGCTCGAGAAATGCTCTGGGATCAGTCGAATTGAACTGCATAATGCAAGTATAATTTGATGTAGAGTCATCATGTACATCCCCAAAATACAAGGAACTCCTGAATGTGAGTAAAGCCACTGAACATATTCCTGACTGAGCATTTTGGCTTTCAAGGTTATCGCATGTCCTACAAAACGACAACAGTTCACCAATCAGACAAAAGCATCACCAGATTCACTTGTAATCTTACTGCTGTTTTGTTTCCAACACTGACAATTCTGCATCATGTTTAGCCATATACACATTTGACATCGGCGTGCTTCCAAACTATGGTGTCAAGAGGAAAAGAAAAGCTTAGTTTGCTGTTTCCGATGAGACTTTCCTATCCACAGTCCAATTATTTGTACTTTGTTTGAAGGGTAATTACCGGGCTGAACCCAAAAACCATGGCGTGAGGACAATTGCCCCCAAAGCTATATCTTGGGACAGTTCGAGGCGTCAACCCCACACGACGACAAATTCGATGGCACTAACAGTCAAATTGAAGTAGGCAGTTATAAATTTTACAGCAGTAAGAATAAATGTCTTCATAGGGTTACACTGGCTAGCATGAATAATTTCAGTAAAAACCTGAGTCTATGCTCTTTTGCTACAGATAGCATCAGAATCAATATCTTGTATCAACCAGAAAAGATTGATTGTCTGAGCATCAAGAAGGGAGATAGCACGGATAAGCCAAGAAACATAACTAACACTTCCCAAACAAGCAAACATCTTGGATTTCCTTTTTATTTACCCAAACAAGACAACCCTCAGAAAATTCATAAACAGCATCTAAAGAGGACTAGAATTTAAAATGCAACAACACAAATTAGACAGTGGAGTTATTTAACAAGCCAATCCATGAATCTCAAGACCACATCATCACTAAATAAATGTTCCGGAGAAGAAGCACCCTCCATGGTCCTAGAGGGGCATGGTGGTTCAGAGACCCCTGCACCTGCACCTTCCATTTCACTGATCACAGGAATGCATGGCAAATTTGACGAACCGCCCAGTACTTGAACAGTCACAGGAGGAGGAGGAATATACGGCAAATCCGGTGAACCACCCGGTACTTGAACAGTCACTGAAGGAGGAGGAATGTAGGGCAAATACTGAGAATCGCCCGGTACTTGAACAGTTGCCAGAGAAGGAGGAATGTATGGCAAATTTTGAGAACTGCCCGGTGCTTGAACGGTCACTGGATGAGGAGGAATGTAGGGCAAATACTGAGAATCGCCCTGTACTTGAACAGTGGCCAGAGGAGGGGGAATATAGGGCAAATCCTGTGAATTGCCCGGGACTTGAATAGTCACCGTTGGAGGAATGCAGGGCAAATCCTGTAAATTGCCTGGTACTTGATTAGTCACTGGAGTCTCTGATTCATTAAGTTCTGCAAAACTTGCTGCAATTTCCTTTATCTTTTCGTTGGACAAGGAGCCAGGAGGATAAATGGGCCTCTTCTCATTTGGGAAATTAAACACTGCATTGTCGCCCCGAAGACAATACAGAGCAGCATCGTGGGCTCGAGCTGCCTTCTTCGGGTCATCAAAAGAGCCCAACCAAATCTTATTTCCATTTTTCGGCATCCTAACCTCAGAAACCCATCTTCCCCACGGCCTCATTCGGACACCCTTATAGGGTCTTGGTGATATTACTCGACAGGCTTTCATGGGTTTGGACTCAGGCTTTAGATCCATGATGATGATGATGATGATGATGATGAGGAGGAGGAGGAGGAGGAGGAGGAGACTGCCAATAAAATGAAGAGATTGATGTCCTAGCAGCGGCGGCGGCGGCGGCGGCAGAGACTGCCAATAAAATGAAGAGATTTGATATGTCCTAGCGGCAGCGGGGGGGAGGGTATATATAATGCTATTCCATCCCTACAACTAAAGCAATGCACGGCACTGATTACTTGGGGGAAGGGACAGAATGAACTGTAAACGGCAGATGACACGCCATCACACACTGTTCTTACCATATAAATGGATTTCACATTAAAATTTAGTGACCACTCTGCAAGCATTTATACAAAATAAAGACATTGCAGTATAAAAATGCCAATAAAGGAACAATCAATTATGTTATTTACCACTCCTAATAGAAAAGGACATGAATTTTTCTCTTGCAGAAGTATTATTAAGGACCCAGGATTATCCCCTTAATATATATTAAAGGAAAATATAATTTTCTTTCATAGTTTTTATGAATGCAGTTAAGTGCAAATGAATTTCTCAATCATTGAAAGTGATGGACACAATCAAACTACAACCTCCACATATAACGCATCTTTAGCGCAAGTGAGGGCAGGTCAAACTGTGTTTTGGCTGCAGAGTTATCCCTAAAATGAGTACAATTTTTTGTGTCCACGTATAGCACAAAAAAATTTGTGTTTCACATCTTAATATGAGAGGAGAACACAATCTACAAAATTCATTCTTTAAAGCCCATACAACAGTGTGTGACGCCTGCATAAGCCACCAACATTTAGAAGAATGAAGCACACCTATGTGATATACATCAGTACAACTATTACAAGTGCAGTAGCATTTGGACAAAGATTTATATATATATATATATATATGTATATATGCACTTTCATTGATCAAAAGATATGCCACTGAGCCTGTACAAGAGGATCAAAGCTACTGGAAGCTTAGAAGGTTAAGACTAGCGAAGGTCGAAGCTGGTTTTGGTAAAGAGCTAATTCTTGTCTTTAACAAGTTAATTACTGAGACTAGAATAAAATTTGAGGACCTATACTAATGGTGGAAAATTCTAGCATATTTTTCTCTCCACATGACTTAGATGAAAGATGTAAAAGCAAGTTTGTAGATTGTTGATTGAGGGGATCTTCCACTCCTGTAATGGCCACCAGATGGCAATCCTTGCCTAATTCTTTGGACAAAGAATAAGTTCCAATGAACTCCAATGTCGGATGCAATCTACATGTCTAGAAAGAGGCTTTTTTCCCTTTTCTAAACTGGATGGTGGAAGGCGGCCAAAGAAAATGATGGTGGATGTAACCTAACAGAACTATGTTGCATATACACCTTGAGCCGAAGACTTCAAGTCCCATAAAAACTCCACAAACCTATGGAACTGCATGAGGCTCATTTCTCAGCATGTATAGAGTCACCTCAATAAGGGCTTTACCAGCAAATAAATATAAACCTATAACCCCCTAATTTCCTGAGATATAAAGTGCATTGTCTTCTACCACTCTGTATTCGTTGGGGATTCTAGAAACAGAATATACTCCATTTATGCTAGGCCTTTCTACACCCTGCAAGAATGAGGAAGGCAGAGAAACTTCTAAACATGAAGTTGTTAAAAGTTTTCTTTTTATAGAAACTGTTAGACTGCACTTTCAGTGTATCAGTTTTTGTCGAACAAAAATAAGAAAAAAAAAATTACATGCATTAATGACAAATATGTATTTTTCTAATGGCCCAAACACATATGCAATACCATAACACGCCATCGCTCCAGAATAGCAAAATATCTTTCAGAAAAGTAGTCATAAGTACAAGATTCATCCTACTGGACCAAAACATCAATAAGCTAAAGAGTCCAACATTTCATTTCAACAATTATTGAAAAGTTTAAACAGTTAAGGTGTGGCTCATACCTGAAACCTTTACTGGTAGTCATATCTCTCTCCCCTATGTCACCCATAGTCCAACTTCTCATAACAATACCCATCCTGAAATGAAGGTTCGTATTGAAGTTATGGCAGCAAGAAAAGAGGTATAATTGTCACCTAGCAGTGCCATAAGAAAAATTAACTTTTTGGCTCGTTCGGCCTCAGGAGTTTCCATTGCAGAAACTGCAAATACTTGAGAGGTTAAATGCCGTTAGATTGGTTGTAAGTTACCATGCCAGGACCCTACAGTAACATTTGGCAACCAATAAAATCAAGAAAGACAAACATCAACTAGGAATGTAGCAACTCAACAGCAATTCCATTGCAGCTTCATCCACAATAGTTTAATCAGATTGCACATAAAGAATGGCTCTCGACTGAATCTTGCTGCTTAAACACTCCACGTTCCTTATTTTCATTGTTTCATCATAACAGGCTTCCACCAAGAAGCAAAAATTTATTCACAGCCCTTTCAAATACCCTCTTTTCTGCTCATATGGAACCCACAAAAAATGAAAACTTGAGCTCGTGAGATCAATTGGGTATCCATGAGCAGATCATTCAATTCAATTCATTGAAAAAAAAAAGGGAAAAAAAACCCGAGTTTGCCGACAAGAAAGTTAATACCGCTTTATGAAAGTAGCTTAGGCTCCTCGATTTCCTCAAATCGGAGGTGCATCGACGACGGACCGGAGAGCTCCACATCTTCATCTTCAGCTTCATGGTGCGGTGGAAGAATTGAGCTCGGCCATGTGTCTTGGAAGGGCTCAAATTGAAAATCAAGAAAAATGATTTCTTGTTAAAAGAAAAAAATTATCTCAAATTTTCCCTGATATTTGTATTCATTCTCAAAATGCTCCCATACTTTAGGCGTATTTCTATTTAGCCCCTAAGTTCACCTGCTACTTATAAATCAAACTTTTGAAAAATCGATTTCGTTCACCACAAAACCTAGAATCTTAACTGTGTAAATTATACTCTGGTGGCTTTCTCGACTCCGAAGTCGATGGTGTTTCTCTGTTTTCGGGACAAAAAAAGTGATTTGATTAAATTTTAGGGGGGAAGTGATGAAACTTAAACTAGAAGGAGCATTTTGAGAATAAATCCATAGTATGGGGGCAGATCCTAAACACGAAAACTGCTTGGAGCAATTTCCCAAAATACAAAATTATATCCGCAATGGTATATTATCCTATTCCAGTGTCTGATCCTCTGTAGTCCGACACGGGTGCTCCTCCCCTGCCATGACCTTTGCTGCCACGAACGAATCATCTACGTAGACCTCACAATTATCCGATTCTCTCCGTTTCTCTGTTGCTCGCGCAATTTGGGCTTGTGGGTATTCTTGAAATGATGCTCTGTCTCTCTCTGTGGATGGCGTTTGGGTTTCGCTGCTTATGTCTAAGTTACTGAGTGAGGAAGCATTCTGTTGTCTCCCCGAAGTCTGTTGAGCTTAGAAGCTTGCCTTTCTTCACTATCGGCTCAAAGGGGTGCTGAGAAATGCTGAGTGGGATTTGCGTAAATGAGCAGTTCAGTCGTCCTATGCCGCAGCCTCATCTTCATTAATCCCAGAATCTGCCTCAATGCTCTGCTCTTGCCTCCCTCTGGTGGGTTCTCGGCCAGAAGGTTAAGGAGATTTGGTGGGTTGGTCAATGCTAAGAAGAAGGGCAAGAGCCATTCCAGGAAGAGGAGCTGGTGGCAAAGGTTCTTCTTTGATGATGATGGGAATTGGCTTGGCTTGAGGGATGATGACATGCTTGATTATGATGGTGGTGGTGGTGATGGAGAGTATGGGGCAACTAGCGGGGAGAATGGGAAGCTGTCGGAGAGTCACAAGTTTGAGGCGTGGAAGAAGAGGGCCGAGGCAATTGTCGAGTTGAGGGAAGCGCAGGAAGGCATGAGGAATGAGGAGAGCCGTATGTGGGAGGACTGGCTCATGGACGATGAGATGAACGCTGCAGATGGTGGAGCTGCAGACTCTTGGAATCGGGATTTGGGCAACGGAGCTGTAAACAATGTGGCACCTGACGGGAGTGATATTGTTCCCGAGAAGGGGTTGGTTGAATCGGTTAGGGACATGGTTCTTGGGAGGGAAGATGATGATATGCTATACGAGGATCGAGTCTTTCGATATGCCTCCTTGAATTCAGCCAAGTTTCTGGCGATATTGATAATTGTTCCGTGTGTATTGGACTTTGCAGTTCATGACTATGTCCTCATGCCTTTTCTGGACAGGTAAATCAAATTAGTATGCGGGCGGTTTCTTTCGAATAGATTCTTTGCCATTGTGACCGAAGCCTGTGTTAAATATGAGTTTAGAAGTTTCTTTTATGTAGAACAGAATCAGAGTAGACAGATGGAACTCCATTCCTTTTTGCTGCCAAAGTATACCATCTTTATTGAAAAATTGATTGCTTCTAAGATGAGTTCAAGAGAATGCAGGGCATATTTAGCTAATGAGGTTTGTCCTGGCAGATATGTGAAGACTGTACCTCTTGCAGCACAGATGCTCGATGTTAGAAAGCATCAAAAACTGGAAATGGTTAAGGAATTGAAAGTTGAGAAAGCAAGGTTTCGACTAGAAGAAGAGATTGGCAAGTCTCCACCACTTTCTGATGAAGAGGTTTGGTTGGAGCTGCGTCATAAGGCGTAAGATTGCTTTCTTTTCCCTCACTGATTGTTTTTCCCCATTATCATCCATTGAAATTTGATATTACAATCTATTGTGATAATAGTTCTCTGAGCTGGTGTGCTGGGTTGAGCTAGTCTGCTAGTACCATAATATCCTTGATAAATTAGCAAATTCTCTTCAACCATCAAGTATGACAAACTATTGAACTTTCCTAAGGTGCCAAATAGAGTAACTTCTTCACCAATAAGAAGCATTTTATGCCTGCTCTTTTTGGAGTTTGGTGGGTCACTTCTGATGCTGTTAAGCATTTCTTTCTGTTGCATGAACAGGTTAGAATTGCGTGATGAATGGAGGTTGGAGAACCGTAAAGCGTTTGCCAATATATGGTCCGATATGGTGTTTGGGATCTCGCTATTTCTTCTTCTGTATCTCAACCAAAGTAGAGTATGTTACATGATGTCCATATTTTTCTCGTGTAGTGGAAATACTAGAGTAGCTTCAAGGTGACAATTGAAACATGCTCTAAAGGAAGGCTCCATTACATGTTTCTTTTGTTGCTCCTTTAAATGAATTATTCATGAATATCTCATCTTCCCTTTAGAGGGAACAAAATAATCATGGAGTTATCACTATATAATAGGAGAATTTCTTAAATGATTGCACCTCACCACGTGACATAAGGAAATACCAGTCAGATTGTAATAAATGAGCAAATTGGTACTATTCACCTGAGCAATTGTCTTAATTATTTCTAATCAAAGTAATTTAATTTATTCTTCCTCGTCATATCATTGTGAGGTAGGCCCATTTAAGATTTTTTCATATAATAGCCATATGTTGCAGCCCAGCATCATTAAATTTCAAATGTCAAACATTAGATATATCTGTGACTTATTATCCAAGTGTCATGCTAATCTTATATTATTCTTCCATGTGTGCTATATGCAGGTAGCATTGCTAAAATTCACAGGTTACAAAATAATAAATAACATTTCAGACACTGGGAAGGCATTTCTCATCATACTTATCACGGACATTTTTCTCGGGTAACTTTCTCAATCTACAACACTTGCACAACCAAATGTTTATGTTTTCTGGTAACATTCCTCCGGTAACTTTATGTTTTCTGGGTGTTTAATGTTCATTTGTGTCTGCCTCTGTCCTATCCTAAGACACTTGTCTGAACTTCTATATGGCCAAATCCTGCTTCAGAATTCTATCATAGTGTGACAGAAACCCCGTTTTCTCCCGTGCATGACTTGTCTTTTGTTTGATGCATACTTCTAAACTAAATGGATGTGCATTTGCAGGTATCACTCTGAATCGGGCTGGCAGACTTTGCTAGAGATAATTGTTGAGCATTATGGTTTTGAAGTTGACCGATCAGCAATCACAATATTTGTCTGCCTAATCCCTGTTTTGATCGATGCTTGTGTGAAGCTATGGGTATGTTTTTCTATCAATCTCGAAAAAAGACAGGAAAAAACCTTTTTCCTGATGTTTTACTGCTTGTGAATGGTGCTATTTAAGTCTGACTTCATGTTCTCTACAAATGCGATATTGAAGAATCAAACCGTCATAATCTCATTGGAGGATGCAACTTAATGATAGACATACTACATCCAGTAGCTTAAGCGCATACATGAGGGGTCCAAGTAAACATTTCATAGAAAACAATGCCATCGAGTGATGGTGATGAGAGAACTAGAAAACATGTCATCCACCAAGTTGTCATGAGAGAACTAACCCAACCCGCAAATAGACGTAGAAGATCTAGGGTGGCATTTAATTTGAGTATTGTTAGATTGCATGGAAAGTTAGGAGTACATGAAAAATTTGAACTATGATAAAATTTTCTTGAAAAGTGGATTGGAATTTGAGATTGTGGTGTTTGAAATAATATAAAGTCGATTGTGAAACTTGATTGGTGTAGGTAAAAGAGTTATAAAGTTGATGTAATATGAGAATATTGTATGTTTTGAATGTAAAGTGGTTATCAACTACACCGTAAAGTTTTAACTCATGTAATCTCATATCACAGTCAACTTTACAACTAAACATTGTAATCCGTGGTGTAAAGTGTAGTATAATATGATATTACACCACATTTTACAACTGAACCAAACAGCACCTAAGTTTGTCCCAAAAGTTTTTGCAAGGGCTCAAAGTGCACAGACTCCTCGAGCCCCTGTCCTTGAATGGAAATCGGACAACTCCATTTCTGCAGCATGGTTTTATCACAGTATAGACGAGCCTCTCGGTTCTGGATGGGCATTTCTCTAGTAAATGATTTTGACATAGTACGTTGTTAGGTGATCAGGAACTTCCACAAGTTCCAGTGGATGATAATGCTGTTTTATCTGTTTTTGATTCCATTGCTTCTGATGCTGATCCCCATTACTCTTTTTTGCTGCAACAGTTGTTTAAATTCCTCCCCAGACTCTCTCCCAGGGTCTCAAATATATTCCAGGAAATGAAGCGGCACTAGAATAAGCGAAGCGACATTTCCTACACTGGATCCCGATATCTCTCGAGAGGACCATTGGAGTACCGTTTTACTCCGTAGTTATACAGTGCATTCTTTTGTCCTTGTAGATCTCTGCCATCTTTCCTGGTAGAGGCCATATATCAGTTTTTTTTTATAGCAGCAATGTTTGCCTCCGTGAATCGTAGCTGATAAGAGTTGCATTCGAGTTCTATACGGACGGTACAAGAACATGCTAGTGTCAGTGCAACTTTCTTCTCGATTTGTTTGTGCAACAAAATCTACAATCAGTTTCATGTTTTTTTTTTTTTTTTTCACTTGTATGCCCAACTTTTGTCCTGTTTGTTCTGAGAAAAGAAAGTTCAATGCATACTGCTCAATCCGGCAAATATTGTTCAGAACCATTGGCATCAAAACTGGAGGAGTTAATAAAGAGGGACTATGGCTGCTTGAGACCCAACCGGTCTTGCCCGGCTGAACCACACAATCAGAGCCGGTCTTTGTCCTCCATTTTCTGTTCGGTCATACAGGGCAGGTTTATAATACTGCCATCTCCAGTAAACCGGGATGCTCTCCTGTCCCCAACTCCCGAGAAATTCTTAAATAATCTTGCCGCACCACGTCATGTGCGAAAACACCAATCAAATTGTGGCAAACGAGTAAATTAGTGAGTAATTTAATCGATACTTTCTCACCGCGTCATTTGTATATCCGGTCCAATGGAAATTAGGCTCAGTCTCAAGTTTTTTTACCATTAAAAAGGAGTATAACAGTAATAACGACCCATCTATCTTTGTTACGTAATGTTTGGACCTTTAAATTTATCTATAAATATATTAGATAAACTGACCAACTAACTGTAACTTTGACCCGATATAGTTAACATTGGCTCCAAACGTTAGTTAATGAGCCGCCAAGCCAAGTCAGACTTTTTCCCATTTTGTCGTGTAAACATTCCAAAGCAGGGACAAAAACACAACTTTCAATCAACCTTGGAATTTCTTGGTACAATATTAGAGTGGACACAGAAGGACAACATATACACACCAGTCACTCCTTCCTCCACTATTAATAATGAGAAGAGGAACTCATTGAACTGAACTGAGCCCCTGCATTCCTCGGACGCTGTTGTTTTTAATCTTATCACTAAAACTTCACCTCCCCTATATAGATAAACACGCACCTGCTGATGAAATTTTATTTGCTCCATCCAAATTCTCTTGTTCCGGCAGTCAGTCCATGGTCATGGGCTGGGTCATGCAGCACCTGAAACGGGCCTTTCGGATGGTAGTCATGATCTCAGTCTCGGCACTCTCCAGCAACTGGACGACCTCGGTGAATGGAGGCCTTACAGTGGGGTTTGCGTCCCAGCAACGGGTCATTATCTCCCCGAGGATCGGGAGGCAGTCATTGGGGATGATCGGACGGATGCACTTGTTCACCACTGCGAAAGCTGCCTGTACCGCTGTCATGTTCTGGAAAGGAAGCATCCCCGTGATCAGCTCCCACAGCACAATCCCAAAGCTGTACACGTCCACTTTCTGGTTGTAGGGCCGGTGCTGGATCATCTCCCTGGGCCAAATTGCACCATGCCAACAGCACAGAAAACACAACAGAGAAAACAAACATCAACAAATTCTCAATAGTTCTAATAGATGCCGGGACCATGCATGGGATTCTATTCTTCTTGCTACAATATGAGATACTTAAAGAAACTCACATTCAAATATCAATATTTTAAAAGTTACAGTCAGCAAATCAATGAGAATTAATTTGGGTCCAGCAATTAATTTTTCTATTATTCTACTCATCTTTAGTCTACTGATCTCTCTAATCAATGGCAATGATATGAGAACTATAATCATTTCTGAGACAGCAAGAAGTATAGAATAGAGAAGCAGCAGATGGAGGAGAGGCAGCAAGATCAGGAAAATGCATAGAGAATAGCTGTTGCAGGGTGGCCGCATGAGAGTCCTGGGTTTAACTGATTGATTATTTTCGTTCCATCTACAGATATAAATCCAATGGCATGTGACAATATGATTCCATATAATGCGTGGCCATTCATCTTGTCTATACACATGAATAATTGCATGCAACATTATGTTCTCAAATCCCAACAAAGAATTTATAGGACGTCACCAAAACAACAGAGAATGGATCAGACATGCAGGAGACAAATTTAACTGAGGATTGTATGCAGAAACTCTCGCTGCAGAGTATACTGAATTGAAGTTTCAACAAAAGGAAGTGGAAAACCCAATTTTTGTCTTTTTCAGTTAAAATTTTAGAAAGAGTATAGAGCCTCACGGAGCCATCCAACGGTATGTCCCTGTCTCAGGCGTCATTCCTTCTGTCTGTACCTCAATTCGAGCCACTCCAAAATCTGCAATCTTAATTGATTTGTCAGAAAAAATCAGAAGGTTGTCAGACTTCAAGTCTCTGTGAATCAGCCCAAGCCGATGAACATATGCCATGCCTCTTGCAACATCCAAAGCCTGTCTAATTGCCAGTTTCAGCGGAACAGACCGGTTTTGCCGTTTCATCAAGAATTGCCGAACTGAACCTCCTTTTGCATATTCGGTAACAATACACCAGACCACAGGCTTACGGCAAGCACCGATGAACCGAACAATATTAGGGTGCTTTAACCTAGCCAGCATCCTCACTTCCTGCTGAAACTGTTGCTCCATCAGCTGTGCCCTCTCAGGGTCGTTCTCTGGCCTCTCCAAGATCTTGATCGCAACCTCCTCCCCATTGTAAGTACCTCTGTAGAGCTTGCCAAAAGCTCCCTGTGCAAAAGGTGCGCCCATGTTAAGCTTCCTCAAATCAATGGTCCACTCATCATAATTCTCAAGTCCCAAGGTGGGAAAATTGTTGTCCATGAGAGCTTGGGCCAGAGCATCATCACTTAGAGCATGCGTCACCCTTCCCCTCCGATGATTAACACTTTGTGCAACTGAATAGTTGTCATTAGCACGTAATCGCAGCCCCTGGTGGTTCAGGATGTGAGTATGCGAGTCACTAGAGTCAACACTACTATTACCTACAGACATGGCCACAGAACCTCCACCATTACTTGTCTGAAGGCTTGCTAAGCTATCGATCGACATGTTGGAACCTTCATCCAGCTTATGATACAACCCTTGGGACAGATCGTAATAATTGTTGTCATGGCTTTTAAGGCCTATAATCCCCGTAAACCTGTGTCCACCCTCCAACATTTTCCTCAGACCCAGAAGTATAGGCTCCCAGTTACCCCTCAATTCTTCTGCATTTTGATTGCAAATCCTCACTTCAATCCTCCCCTTACAGAATAAAGCCCTTATAAAGGGAAAAAAGGAAGCTAGTTTAGCATATAATCTCTACAAACAACTAGATAAGAAAGGCTCTTATTAAGGTAATAACCAGAGTTACAACAAACCATTATGATGACTTTAGGCATCTGAACAAAAGAAGACCATTTCTTGATCCCCAAATTCCCTCATTGACTGAAAAAAGCAACAAGCAGCTGCTGAATCTTGACCTAACACTGTTCAAATCTTAACAAAGATGCTCATTCAAGAATGAGAAGCAAGCAGATAGCCCAGAAGTATTGTTGCTTAGATCTTTTCCACGTAATTTCAAGACAAGGAGCTCAAGAACATGTAGCTGTTCAAAGATCAGACATTAACGGAAACATGGAAAGGCATACGAATATTCCAGCAGTGATCATTCATTCATCCATAAAGACAACTTTGAGCTGAACCCGGAGTTATTAGACACTGTGGAAATCACAGCAGCAGTTAAGAAGCAAACACTCCCCACAACAGCAAAGCAACCACTACGACCATCAATCAGACGAATCAGAGCCAGAATTCACCTCGATTGGCTCTCCGACTATCCGATTCGGCCAGAGAGAGCTGCACTGCAGTATCAGAACTCCAGGCAGGCACGGCTTGCCCCCTTGACAATCAAGCGACTATGGCCGTGTAGTACCAAGAAGAAGAGGATGATCATCGAGAAGTGAAGAGAATCAACAGGCGGAATGCAACAAAACGCACCGGTTTTGCTTCCTTACCTTCCCGTTTGGCATTTACTCATTTCCCCTTATTTATTTATTTGTTTGTTTCCATCTTTTAGGTGTGTACCGTTAGGCGTACGCAAAAACTGGCTCGGATGCCGACTTCGAACCGAAATGAATCAAAAGAACCGGGTTCGGTTTGTTATACTAGATGTTCGAACTAGAATTGGTTTTGAGAAAAACCAAGTCGGTTTAAACAAATTTAGAGACTAGTTTAAATTGAATCGAATCAGTTTTGGTCCTTATTTTAGAAATAAAACAATTGGTTCGAACACAATTAAATTGTTTTTTAAATAACTAGTTCATTTCAGTCTGACTTGAACCGGACCGAGCAGAACCAAACCGCACCACTTTTTTGGAAGAATTTAATATATCAAAACAGCTGGGTTATATTCGGATCAAATTAATTTATTTTAAAAATCTAAAAATGCAATTGGTTTGATTTGGTTTCACTTAATCGAATTGCTTTTGCCCTAAAAATCAAACTAAAATAGAAACGATTCAGGAGAATTGAACGACTGATGCTGATGCATGAAGAATATATAAATCTAAAGGGAAATAAAAGAACGAGAATCGAATGGAAGACTTTTGCAATTTGAAAATATTTAAGTTTGACTAGCTTTATTTTATAAATTTTAATTAAAATAGAAATATGAGTCACATTATTTGTTAATTGTCTTAAATTTTCTGCAATAACTTTTGGTAGGAAAATTGGTTGGTTTTTCCTTTTTCGGACAACAGGTTCTTTTTTTTTTTTTTGATGTGCACCACTGGCATCCTTAAACTACTGACTGATTCAGTTTAAATCCGATCATCGGCTCATTAAGAGATAAAATTCTTCCGACATGAGTTTTCTCCATTTACATTCAATTTACGACCGATTAACAATCAATAACCAACTTTTTGTCCGAGTTGACCGAAAATTTTAGTCAATAGTTGGATGGGAAAATTGCAACTAATATATATCAGTGGCAACCAATATCAGTCGATTGAGATTGTATGATATCTTTTTTCTTATTTTTTTCTTAAATAAATTCTCGGAATCGAGTCTTGTTAATAGAGAAAATTCATACTAAGAGAGTTTTACCGTTGAGTGAGCTGACCGCTCGAACCTGAACTAGTTAAGACCCGTTGGCCTTTCAGATAACAGGCGCTATACACCGAAAAATATATATTTGTTGCACTATACGTTTCTAACTAGCCTAAATGGACCTCATAGTTATGGGTGGCAATTTGTGCCGGGCCGTCGCGACCCAATAATAGAGAGGCCCATTAAGTCATGGCCCGGTCCGACATGGTAAAATTATCGGCCCGCCAATAAATACATTAATCACTTAAATTTTCTCTTATACGAGGTGAAATTTGAATGAAATAAAAAAGGGTTTTTCTAAAATAGAAGGTAAGTAAATGCCATAGACACACATTCTACAATAGATCAACAGGAAGGTGTTTTAGGGTTAATGAATGAGATTGAGACACGATTAAGATAGATAAAAAAATAAAATTTTTAAATGGGCTAATGGACCAGCCCGACTCTTTATTACATGGCCCAGCCCGGTACGATAACTTTAATGAATCGGCCGGTCCGACTCAACAAGATTTAGGCCCGGCAAGTCTTGGCCCAGGCATGACATTATTTGGCCGGGCCAAAGATTGCCAGGCCTACTCACAGTTATTAGAAGCCGTAAGATGGTGTTTGGATCAAGGATTATCGGGTCCTTTCTTATTGGGTCGGGTTGTACTGTGTATATTAGGTCCATTATGGCTCGATAACTCGACAACCCAATAAAAAAATTATTAATATAAAAAATATTGATAAAAAATTATTGTCTGATAAAACGGCGCACCGTGACGACACGACCTGATAAGCTGAGACCGTACGAGTTTTCATGCTTTACTGTCGGTGGACTGTCCACGTAAGGTACCTAGGCTCAAAGACTTCCAAGTCCCGTAAACATTCGTACGGGGAACATGGAGCAATACCATTCGAAAAGAATCCTTTGCCGGGCAAGAAAGAACCGGAGAAAAAAATATCTTCTTCCGTAGAAGTCCTGGTACGAGCACGTGAGATAGGTTGGGGCGGATCGATAATGTGAGTTGGCTGGGATGATTTAACGTATTCTTGTAAAGGGGCAAATAACCTAATTGTACCAACGAAGGTTGGCGCAAGTGGAAGGGGCTTGTGTCGCTTAAACAGAGTTGCCGGGTTCGAGCACCTGTGAACGCGACTGACCTTCTCTGGAGGGGTCACCCGAATCCGAATTAGTCGGCTAGCCTTCAGGTATCGGAAACTGGGTGGGCAACCAAAAAGAAAAAAACCTAATTGTGCATGTACTTTAATCAAATTCATACTTTTAGCACGAACTTTTTCACGTGACCTACGAAGACAAAAACTTTAAGGTATTTGTCCCTGTTTAACACGTCGTTTGTTCTTCCGTCAAAACGAATGGCCCTATCCTACGTGGCACGTTAATGACAGCTGATATAGCAATGCCACGTCAAACACGTTTAAGAAAATGTTGAGTTCACACCTTAATACTCATCATTAATTTAAATGCACGTTAATTACTCTATTTAGTCACTTTAAAATTTTAAAATTTATTAATTAACAGAAGATTACGTTCGAACTGGATACTCAGAACCTGTGGTATAATATAAGTTCTGGAAAGCTGCAGGGATGTTTAGAGGAAGAAGAAGTTAAAATTATAAAATTATCATCGATAACTCTAAATTAATTAATAGTATTTAAGGGTAAACTCGGTATTTTCTAACGTGGCAATGCCACATCAACCGTCGTCTGCCACGTCAGCGTAATTAACGTGCCACATAGGGATAGAAATTTTAAAGTTCATGCCTTCCTAGGTTACGCGAAAAAGTTCGTGTCAAAAGTGGGAATTCGATCAAAGTACAGACGCAATTAGATTATTAGCGGTTTGAGCATTACAAACGAAGTGTACCTAAAACTAGTGTACTCCTTAGAGGACCGATTTGACTTAACTTGAATTTGAATGAGTTAGAACCGCTAATTGTGGTAAACACCCAGATCTTTTGCCCAAGCATGACAAGAATCGAGACTTGTCCCAAATAGTCAAAGATAGAGTCTTATAAGAAACCTTTGATGCTGATACATTAGGGAAGTGAACAAAATTAGTCCCTTTTTTTTTTCCCACTTTTTGTGTTTACGTACAACACATGGTATCAAGAAATTTAATGGACCCGACTAATTCAGATTCGAGGTGGGTAGCTCACTGAGGGAGTAAAACTCTCCCGATATGAATTTTGTTCGTTTACAAGACTCGAATTCGAGATCTCATATAAGATTAAGATGGGTCCTGCCACCTCAATCAATCTTATTTAATTACAAGCACTCTTCCACTTTGCTGAAGAAATGTCAATTTTAGTAAGGAAAAAACATGATTCCAGTAAAATGTATATTATAACTTTCGAAATGCAACCAGATAAGGTAAATATAATATACTCATTTTATTCTATTCGTCCACACGAGAATGTGATCCAACTTCCTTTCCCTAGCAGCACGTTTGGTCCGCTAGAACGACTATTTCTTGGAATATCTGTTTCGGAAAAAAGTAGTTATTATACTGTTTGATTGACATATCAGCAATACTTACGCCAAATGAATCTGGAATAGAGAGGGAATGCCCTGTAAGAATAGTTATTACCTTTAAAGAATAGAAATGAAATAATAACACTACCCTTAACTATTCCTTAAATTTTCAATATTAATATTTCCTTATTTTTTTAAAATAATCAATTTTGAAAATATATATTTATAATCATTTTAGTCCTTCATTAATTTTACATATTATATTCCCTCCGATCTAACAAAATCGTTATCAAAATTTAAATTCTATTTTCTATTTATTTTTTTCATATCTATTTTATTCTCTATCATTTTTTCCACCAGATCAACCGAGCCCTAAGTCTATCAGAATTTTGACCTTATGGGCTTTACTTTTTCTTTTATACTACATGTAAACGTTTGGAAAGTCTGATGCCTTTTTTATTTTTTTTTCATTTATCCTTAATTTAATTCACACATTAAAATCTATGATATGCATATATTTGGTGAAATCTTCTGAATTAAGAATAAAATAGTAATTATAAACATTTTCCTTTCATTTCATATTTATGATTTAACAGTAAACATTTTTTAATTAATAATTTAAATTCTTCCTTCTCACTCTATATCTTCAATTTTAATAGCAAAAGTATGTTACATTAATTTAAAATTGTACATCAAAAGGTAAAATTAACATAGTATGAGATTACTCTATCTATCACCGTAAATTAATAAATTTTAAATTAATTAAATTGCGTTGAATGCTGTGTTATTGTGAGCGGGCCGTTGGTGGAGTCGGCGACTAGGGTTGAGAGGAGATTGTCGGGTTTGCAAGCTTACTTCATGAAGGAACTACCGAAGACGAGCTTAGATTTACGTGTGGTCAGGTGCTCATATACTATGTTATTGATAATAGGCCTTGCAAGATATTTGGTCTGTTTCCGCCCAAAAGTTTAAACATTCAGGTGATGATATCAAGTTATCTTATAAACCTATTATTATTTCTTGACTCAGCCGATGTGGGATCTAACAAACTGCATTGTGTTACAAATAAACGATCTAATTTTACGGGTTCATTCCAGTATTCCATATTTATCTATCCATATTTTCTTTTCGTGCATAAAACGAGTTTGTGTCCAGTATAAACTAATATGTGTAGCCAACTTAGAATTTCACAGTATCTCGCGAAAAAATCCAAAAATTCTTCAACATATTCTTTTTTATCAATAAGATGAAGGTAACAATAATAACAACGCAATTATCCTGTTACGTAATGTTCGAATTCTCCTGTTGAACCGCGATCATATTCAACTTGTTCATTCTGATGACATGGTGCCCACACACATGCATCTTAATTTGTCGTAATAAGTGAGCCGAGAAATTTAGTTTATAGTCAATTAATGAGTGTAACGTGTTCATGGAGACATGGCACCGCACGAAACCCTAACAAGAAATTCGTCTGCAATCTATCTCATCATCTGATATATGAAAATCCCGATATAATTTTTATAAATGCGTAAAAATTAACCCCTCTAATATACCATAATATAAACCAAGTCGAGCGTTTTTTTCGCAACATCAAATAAAAATTCGAGCAATTTAATCGGTCCTTCCTTTAACGACAACATTCAAGATTTCCCACGATCAATTGTATGCAACTACACGAAAACAGTTGTATGACAAAGGTAGCTCAAATTAAGCAACTCTCATTATTATAGTCGCGATTACTTTCGGTGAGTCTTAGCCACGAGAGCTGAACCAAGGATTTCTTTTTTCTTTTAAATTGATGGTGTCCGACACCGTAATAACTGACTAATCTATCGGTTGGCGTATTATATGATTTGTGACCCGTCATTAATTCCAAGATAGGGTTCTCGGGAGAGTAGAGCCCTGAACCTGGCCCACTTCATATTGTCAGTTTCAATTTGAGTACTGATATCACTGTATCGGAACTCTTCTGATATTAACTTTGCGAATTTAACTTCACATTTTCATTTTTCTTTCATTTTTTAATAACCCTTTTGATCTCTACATGCCAGAGTCGTAAAACACCTTCGACATGACACAAGTTGAAAGAAACAACGAAGAGGGTAAAAAAATCATAGATGTTGTTAGCTCGATTACGACCGTTATCTATTATCACATTAAGAAATTTTAACGGTGTCCATCGAAAATTGACAGTTTGTCCAATATTATTACGTTTTTAAAAAAGTTTAATTTTAAAAAAATAATTTTTATGCCAAAATGAAGGTTTAATAAAAGTTTTTGTACCAATCCAAGTGAAAAAAATAACAAGTTTGGTAGGATGAAGTGTGATAGCGTGGAGAGCAAAATTGATGTCTTTCCTTAGTTAGGGGGGAAAGGAAGGAAAATGATGTCTTTGGTGTTCGGTAGAACAACGTAAAATCTCGAGTTTGAGTTCTTATATATGAAAAAAAATTCATATTATGTGAGTTTTACTTCTTTAACATACCAACTCGGCTCGGAGCTGAATTAGTCAGGAGCTACTGAACCTCTGAATCCCAAGTGGTATATACCGAAAACTAATGAAAGCTTGAAAGCTCGACTCGATAACTATGGATCTAACTCAAGAAAAAAACTCGATTCCGGTAAAATGCATATAATAATTTTTAAAAGTGTAATCAAATAAAAAAATAATTCATCTCATTTTATTCCTAATCTTTTTTTTTTCCTAAATTTATGAGAATTTAGATCTGGTCGGCTTTCCCTTTATAAAGTGATTTACACAACCAACCTAAAATTTCACACTCTCTTCCCCGAGAAATTCTCAGGTGATCCACCCTGTCACGCGACGTGAAAAAAATCAATCAAAATATGACAAACGAACAAATTAATACTAATCACCCGAGCAGTTATGATAATTAATGCTAGTGACAACAAATTTGATTGACTCTTTCTCACCACGTCATTGTAAGGCAGGACCATCTAAGATTGTTTACCTCTCTCCTTGACCAGAGTTTTCATATTCAAATCTTTCTGAATGGAGAAAATTCACATTGTAGAAGTTTTACTCTTAATGAACTGACTGAGTTTAAACTGAATTAATCATAACCCGCTTCTGAATACTTATACACCCGAAAGAAGAGTTCCACAATGTCTCACTAAAAAATCCGAAACAATCCTCTCCTCATTCATTATTACGATATCGTGTCCCCACAAATCGACCTTGATTTGACATAGTAAATGCGCCAAGAATTTTGGTTAATGGTCAATTATTGATCGATGATGTGTCCGTTCACATGTGATGTCGCGTTAGACCTGAATAGAAAATTCTCTAACGATTCTATCCAGTTATATAAAAAGAATTTTCTGTATAACAAATGTATTATCTGATACATATCGTAATTTAGTAAGTGTTTAACGTATCCGTATATTATTTATAACCTGTAACTCCTCCTCCTAACATATCATACTTTAAACAAATTTAAATAATCTAGATTCTTCTTCACGTATGAGGTGAGAACACTTGTGTGTACACTCCATGAAAGTGGTTGTATGACAATGATAGCTCAAACTAAAAAGATCTTACTATTATGGAAATCAACTGATTGAAATAGTTCGTCATCTCTTCACCTTAAATAATGTATTAAATTTAAATTTTATAAATGAAAAAATTAATAATAAAAGAGCTTTACCTCTCAGTAGACTGACAGTGTTCGAACTTAGATTAGTGAGGTTCCATTTGGTTCTTGAATACCACGGGATATACAACGAAAAAAATCGGAGTATTACCCTTGCAGAGTCTTTTAGTTACAGAGAATTTCCGTGAGTTTAGAAGAGAAACGAGTAAGGAGATCCATGGCTTGGAAGAGACATGAGTAAAAGGAAAAATAAAGAGTTAGAAAAATTCCTACCGACAACAATTAAATCGAAGACTTATTGATCTTATATTGAATTATGTCACCAAATTTAACTTCACATTTTCCTCTTTCTTTCATTCTTTTACATAACGTTTTTGACCTCTACGTGCCAAAGTGGTACAACATCTTCAACGCAACACAAGTACACAGAAACAGAGGACAGGATCCAACAAATCAGAAACTTAATTAGCTCGATTATAGCAATTAACGATCGGACCGGACCGGATCGAATCCCTTAGGCCTTGTGTGGGTAGAGGCGGACCGGCAGGCCCTTGGCCGGCATCGGCATCGGGTTGACGATGATCTTCTCATCAGGCAGCACCTTCTCCCACCGGAACCGCTTGACGAGGTTGTACATGAACACCAGAATCTCGAGCCGGGCGTACTCCTTCCCTGGGCACATCCTCGGCCCTCCTCCGAACGGGACGAACGTGTACGGCGCCGGGCCTTTGCCGTCGAACCTCGAGGGGTCGAACTTCTCAGGGTCCGGGAAGTAGTCCGGGCTCCTGTGAGTCGAGTGTGCGCTCCAATACAACTGCAAACATCACCATATTACCGGGTTAGGAACACATCTCACGGTCCAATACTACCGCCTATAAATTTAGGTTTTTAATTATGAATTCGATTTCTTATAATCTCGGTGAATATTTTACATGATATCAGAAGTAGGTAACCGGTTCGGGGACAGAACAAAAAGCTCATACTGTGGTGGCGTACCCCCACTCTGCCTGAGTGCAGAAGAAAAAAATCTAGCTGGAGGTTAATTATTGATGACAGGTATTCAAGAGCACGTGATCAACACATGTAAAGTTACCATCTGAGGGCAAATGTCAAGAATTAAATTTCACGTCAAATAGTTTATGAAAATGCTACACCGGACATTTGGTGCCCTTCATTTGGGCACCGAAGGAAAGCACTCAGTCCAAAATTGGTTATTCAGATCGGCCATATGAATTCTAGTATATAAGAAGATCGGGTACGGTCACATATAAGTTCAAGATTTTATATATATATATATATATATTTAATCTCTTATAAACTTGGTGAAAATTTAAAGGGATCCGAGCTTATACCTTCCAGCCTTTGGGAATGGAGAAGCCATTGAACATGAAGTCGGTCAGGGCTTCCCTGAAAGCACCTTGGAGTGGAGAGGCGAGCCTCAGCACCTCGCAGGCCACGTTCCACGAGTACTTCATCTTCTGGAGGTCATCCCAGTTCAGCAACTCTCCTGGTGCTTTCGATCTCGCAATCTCCATTTGCTCTGTCGGATTCAAATGCAACCGATACCGATTAACCCGATCATCGATCGTTTAGGGTCTGGCGTACGGGTGCAAATAAAAAATCGAAAAAAACTGAAATTGACCCGAAACCCGGCCGCCTAAAATTGACCGAATTCATGCAAAAGTAGATACTACCTTTAATAATTTATTTTATTATTGAATTTTAATAATAAAAACGATGTTTTATATTACTGATCTTATTGATATATTCACCAAGAAACTATTCAATATATAAAAACATTAATAATTTGTGTTCTTACTTATAATGATTAGTGATCTAACTTAGTCTTCAAGGGAAAAAAAAAGATCTAACTTAGTACAATGAATTTTTTATTTTTATTTAATTTATTATTATATTAAAAATCGGATCAAGAAAGTCGTATAATTAGCGGCTGCTTTTTCATTATTTTAAATAATTCTCAATATAGTTTTTTAGATTTAAAAAAATGGACTACAAAATTCAAATTCAATAATTTGCTCAAAAATATCCCATCTAAACCATTTTCACTCCGGGTAGGAGGCCATTAGAGATCATATGAGTACCTTCATAGACACCCTCGTATATGTGGGGAAGCTCGGCGAGGTACTTGACGATGAAGGTGCAGGCGGCGCTGGCTGTGTCGTGGCCGCCGATGAGGAGTCCGAGGATCTTGTCGGCGATGTCGAGCTCGTTCATGTGCTTCCCGTCCTCATCCGTGGCCAGCAACATGTGGGAGAGGATGTCCTGGGTCGGGGACGCTGTGCCGTCGGCGAGGTCGATCTTCCGCTGCTTGATGATAGCCCCGAGCTCCTTCCTGATGAAGTTCGACGCATGTTTGGCCCTGTTGAGTGGCGTCCCGGGGAGATCGATCGGGACCGAGAAGATCCCGGAAGCGATCTCGTTGAAAGGGTCGGCGAACTTGGCGACGTGGTCCGGGTCCTCGACGCTCACAAAGAGGCGGCAGGCTAGCCAGAAGGTGAACCTCTTGGCCAGGGGGAACACCTCAACCTCGTCCTTGTTCTCCCAGCCCATGGCAAAGTGTCGCTGTGCGATGTGGTCCATTATCCCGATATACCTACTCGATTTCATAGACTGTGTAAGTAAAAAACTAAAAAATTTTAAAAAAATTCACTAGGCTCAATCCGAAAAAACCGAGTTTTTGGACCCTACATCAAATTTGATCGGTTTTTAAGAGAGCAAAAATCATGCCATAACCCGAAAAAACAATTTAAATATATGAGATGTGAAAACTTTGAATTGTTGAATTGAAATCTTTATCTCAACTCAATTGTATTGAAAATCGGGAGTCGCAAAAACCGCATCGAAATAGTTGATTTTTCATGATAAGTTTTCTGAACTTGAAAAAATGAGCCAAAAACAGTTGAGGTACCATAAACACCGACCCGTCCCATATGGTACGGGGGTTGGTGTCCAGGAAACTTCGTGTACGCACCTTTGGAGCGCTTCGGGTTTAAGGAAGTTGGGGAGCATCTTCCTCATCCTCCTGGCCTCCTCCTGGGAGGATGTCTGGAGCGACGACGGGAACACCTTGTTGACGGAGTCGGGCCACCATGCCGTGACGAGCTTGTTCTCGTTCGAGAACAGGAACTTGTTGCCAGCAGCGCCGCAGAAGACGGCCGTGGGCTCGGCGAGGATGGAGGTCTTGAAGATCTCGGAGGAGTACTTCGACATCCGCTCGAAGAAGAACTTCTCCGGGTAGCCCTTCCACCCGTCGGCGAGGAACTCGAGGGTCTCGCCGATGAAAGGGAGCCCGAACCGGCCCGGCGGCAGGTTGGTGCCCCGGAAGTGGGAGAGGTGCCTGTAGAAGACGAAGAAGAGGGAGAGGGTGATGAAGGAGACGAAGAAGAGGAGGACGGAGAGGTAGAAGTGCTCCATGGCTGTTTCTTCCTTCGGATGGATGGAGTAAGGAGCAAACGAGGTTGCCTGTTGTTTGTGCTCCTGAGCTCAGGCTATTTATAAAAGGGAAAGATTTTTTTTTTTTTTGGGTTATAAGGAAAAATCAATAATATTGAAAATTGTAAGATAAATTCTTTGTAAAAGTATAGTACGTTACATATGTAACAAGTTAAGGTGTGTTTAACATAATCGTATGGTGATTGCGATAGATCAAATATTTGTAATGACTTTAACTGGTGCGTTAAATAATAACTGACTTGTTATAAATGAAACGTGATATACTCGTTACATATAAGACTTTTTCGATAAATAGAGGAATAAATGTATACGAAAAGATTCAATCGATGGGAATCAAACATTGATTTCTTGATACCAGATCGAGAGCGGTATCATTATATCAGACCAATTGCACTTTTCTGGGGATGTGTTATTTTCTATTGTAGCCTATTTTAACATCCATAAATACAATGAACTTTGACTAATCTAGAGTCGGACATATGTATCTTGATCTTAAACCGAGAGCAACGTTACTGATTCAGACCGATGGCACTTCTTTGGAGATGTGTTATTTCCTCGGGTGGACTATCCGATATTCAGAAATACAATAAACTTGAACTAATCTAGATTCGAACAGGATCAGTCAACTCAAAAGTGAACTCTCCCAATCTTAAATTTTCTTAATTAATAAAACTCGAGCCCCGATTCTTATTAAAAATGAGTAGATGTTGAATCAACTCGACCAGCTCATTACTTACAGGGGTAAATTTGGTTTAGGATGTCATATCATGATGGGATGGGGGTAGTCTGGTCATTACGGCACAGCTGACCGCATGTGAGACAGTCAAATAAGGTTTGCTACATCGATCACAAGGTTGTCTGTAAAGTCATTGTTAGTGCCATTTATTTTAGTCAGGCACTCCATTAGATTAGCGAGGAAAGTTTTTGAAGTCCACTCGCCTTTCGCCTCGTGGACAACTATACCTGTTTTTATTATGTCATTTTTCTTCCGATTATAAGAGAGGTAAGCAGTATTAAATTATATTGTTGCGAGTAGACCGTGTAAAATGGGTGGCCGGATCTAGTGAAGACTGTCGAAAATGGATTCGGGCTTATGTCAGTGAAGTGTCAGAGATTACCGTGATCAAGCACTGATATATTTTACTAGATATGGACCCGTGCTACAATAAACAAATGTGAAATATTGGGACGGGACCGTATAATTAGATCATTTATTTATAATTTATTACAATTTAATTCGCTTAAAATTCGTTAACTTGCAATAGTAAGTAAGCAGAGTATTCTCAGTTTTCATTATGTCAATTTTACCTTTTCAATTTTACAATTATGTGACATATTTTTTCCATTAAAATTGTAGATATTGAGAAATATGGAGCGAGATGAGGAAATCCGAGCAGTTAAAAAAAATTTATCGTTAAGATCGTACTGAAAAGACTGAAATTACTATTTTATCCTTCATATGAAAATTAGATGCATGTCATAAATTTTAATATGTAAATTAGATTGTGGGTAAATATGAAAAACGAATTTTAAAAAAACTTTCCAAACACTTGCAGATAACAGTATATGTTATTGTTAGCGGGCCTTGCAAGTAACTGAGCATGTTTCTACTTAAAAGTCTAAACTGTTAGGTGATGGTACCCGATTTACTTATAAACCCATGGTTATTACCTTATCTGATCGATGTGGGATATAACAAGCAGAAGAATACAGAGCAAAATAAATTCCCCTATCGGCAATCAAACTCGGGATGCTTTTGATTGAAGATTGAGAATGAGATGCACCACACTCAAAACTTTCTCAAAAAAATTTTTTTTTATCAGGATGAGCAGTTAGGATGATCGAGGCGGTTCGATACATCTTCATTAAATCTTGTGAATGCAGAAATCCCACAACGGCGAGGGCATTACTCATTCGTGAGCTGGATCGATTCGAACATAGATCAGTCGATCGATTGAATTTTCAGATATGGGGTGGCGCAATCAAAGGACAGGTGGTTTAGTATTGTTTTGTCGATCTCACGCTCCATCGAGTTGAGAGTATGGTACGCACCCAACGCAGTTTATTGGCAAAAAGAATAAGCGATGATTAAGACATACGGGCAACGAAGGTGTGCTTGAAGAAGGATTAACATCAGACTTTTGGGAGCTTTCCCACGCTGTCTGCTCAAACAAACCGCAGTATATGTGTGTGTATATTATATATATATATATATATATATATATATATGAAACCAAGAATTTGATGCCCATAGAGTTTCATTGAACTCTTCACCACACACAAAAAACACACACCTATACGTAACATTAAAAGAGTGCATTGCGATTCCTATTTTTGGCCAGTTTTTATTTTCGACACACAAAAGAGACACATAAGCCTATGAATAGTAGAACAGAATGGGAAATAATAAAGGGATACGGGGAGTCTTACTGGTGAGAATCGAATCCCGTGCCTCAAACCTAAATCGAGAGCTGTACCGACTGGATCAAACCTCGTTTCTTATTTTTTTTTTAGTTATAAAAGAGTTCTGCTAATTTACAAAGAAATACGAGAAAAAATGCGAATAGATGAATACCGAAAGTCTTTTTAATAACAAAAATCGAACATGAAATTTTTTAATCTTAAGTCGAGAATTATACTATGTATTAAATGTGATTTCGTTCTCTTTTTGTTTTTTTGGTCATGACTTCTTGATGATTATGCTGTAATTTGTTGGTATATGTTCATATTCACTACAGATAAATGCATGCATATATAATACATAAAAGGGTGTGATGTAATTTTCTTTCTTTCTTTTTTTTTTTTTCAAAATTTCACATTGAATATATTTATGATTCATAAAGAGATAGAATAAAATGAGAATAAACAAATATAAAAAACTATATCGACAAGAATCCAACTCTCTATTTGTTAATCTTAGACAAAAAATGATATATATATATATACACACACACATATTACTTGTTTGATATTTATGCTATAATTTGTTGGTATGTGCTCACTTGGAAGTCAATTCAACTGTGGACTATTGCCGTCGTGGACCACAAGGAACATTAACCAAAAAACAACTGCTACATGATTTTCTTATATATCAACAGGGATGATCTAACAATTCAAAACTCACTCTCATATGATTTGATGGGATCGAGATCTCATGTTCGAGTCACGTTCTAAACAAAATAATCAGGAGGAGTCTCTGAACTTAAATCTTAACGGACATCAATTATTATTAAAAAATGGGTGGTAGAATTTCTTTTTCTTGACTTTATATTGTTTTGTGTATTTATTTGATCTTGGAAGCAAGATATGGGTTTCAAAAAGTCATGTTAATTGACATCTATGTTTAAATAATTGCTGGAAATAATTTATTTTGGCTTTTGAGTTTGATAAATTTCCATAATCAATAAGAGTGGGTGCTGAATTGGATCTCAGTGCAAGACAAAGTCCATAGTTGAATTATCACAAATGGAGGGCAGGAGTTGGAATGGAAAGAGTCAAAGTTGCTTCAGTTAAAAATGTGAGAAGCCGGGTTGGTTCGGCGAGGTCGACGGTTCTTCAGGGTTCAGATTTTACGAACAGTAAAGTTTATAATGGAGAGAATTTTAATTTCTAAAAAGCTGATCCGATTTGAATCTAAATAGATGAGATTTAATGAGTGTTGGATAATGGACAGCGGACAACCGAAAAGGTTGGCAAAGGTCCTCGCAAGACCAGGGAAAATAGAGCTGGGTCTACAATGGTGGTCGGGTCAATCCTCCTTTTTTTTTAAAAAAAAATTGTTTTTATTTATTTTTGATTATTTATTTATATCTCTTTCATGGCTTGAAGATCCTGCCTGCATACTTTGTAAGTAAATTAGCCTGATTTTGACTTTCTAATCACCATATGATTGGACCCATAAAATTTTTTCTGTACTATCATCTGATACCTAGATATCTAAAAGGCATCGACCAACTTGGGTAGGACCGAGCCAGCTGCTGACAGAGTAAAACTCTTGCGGTCATGAATTTTTTGATCGTATAACCCAAACCCGATCCCTGACCTGACCACCGCAAATGGGTAGCATGCATGCAATCTTGATGCAACCCAATTCAGGCCAGCTGCATTTTGAAGATTTAAATTAAAAATTGATGGGAGAGGTTGGGTCTAATGAAAATAGGCAATTCGAGAAAGAAGGTACAGTACAATTAGTACCGTTCTCGTCCTGTAACCTAAAGGTTCTGAGTCTGATCTTACCGGTGAGATTTTCCGTGTCATTTTTACCCATCGTTCCTCCATTTTAGACTTATGTGTCCTTTTTTTTTACACCGAAAAAAGAGTAAAGTCAAGCTTGATTGGTTCCTACCTTGGCGGCTGGCCCGTTGGAATTTAAGTGTTTGTTTACTACTACACTTTATGTGGACACACACACTTTAAATGTGCATGCTTTTGCATGCAAAAACTGAAAATTAATTGGCAGATATATAAGAGGTTAGACTCTTGTTAATGTAAAAGTCCAACGCTATCTTAGCAATGGTATCTGTGAAATTTCCACCCAACCCACAAAAAATTGGACTCATATCTATCCCAAAAGCTCCAACTTATAAGATGATAATACTAACTCTCTTATAAACCGGACTTCTTTTTGTCATTTATCCGATATGAGATTCATTCTCAACACTCGCTCTCACGTGACAACGTGTTTATATTTGACATGTACCTTCAAACACCCGCCTTCAACGATTAACCTCGAATCGGGTATTTTTTCTTCCGTGCTAGGGCGATGGGGACAATTGACCACGAGTTGGATATTTTTTTTTCTTCTGGTCTCAGGCTTAACGGACCACGAGTTCCACACTCGAGTCTGACATGATGTGAGTTCATATGGTTGGCCTTAATACCATGTGAAATTTTTACCCAGCCCACAAGAGATTAAGCCCATATCTATCCTAAAAACTCAAGTTTATATGATGGTGGCACCAACTCTCTCATATACCATACTTCTTTTTGTCATTTATCCGATGTGGGATTCATTTTCAACAGTATCCGATTCTCTTATACTTTAAAATTCTTTTTTATTATATTTCTGATGACAGATTCAGTTTTCAACTGCCATCATAGCGTTATCATGCGCACTTGATCACGCGTCTCAACAGTTAATTTCAAGCCAAGCGTTTTCCTTAGTTCTTAGCCAGGGGAGAACCGATCACGAGTTGAGTAGTTCTTACATATCTGTCTCACTGATCGTGGACCAGATATTGTTCCTTCCGATCTCAAACTTCTTTTTATTAACCACGAGTTCCATACTTGAGTTTTAGCGAGACGTGAGTTTCATAGAGTGTCGTGCTCTGATATCGTGTTAAATTTTCACTTGATCTATAAGAGACTGAGACGCGTCCATAAAAATATTATAATAGGAACTACTGATCTACGAAAAAAAATTATATGCTTAATTACTAATAAATGAGATGTCTCTTAGTTCATTAGCTGAAACTAATATGTATGTGCGCTCGCACTGCACCAACCATAAAATGTCTCCAGTGACTTTTGAATAGGAATGGCAATGGGGAGGGCGGGTCGGTATTTGAAAATCCAGACCGGGACCCGAACCTGCCCCGCACCCTTCACAGGGTGGGTCGGGGAGCGGGTCCACCGAATTATAAATAAATTTTCAGTATTATAGGAAAATACAATTTAGAATACAACATAAATACACAATTATATTGCTACAATAACTATATTTAAAATAATTGAAATTTACAAAATTTATGAAGATAAAAGTGTATAAATTAAATAAAATTTAAATTTAAAATACGTAAAAATATAATATGGTATTAGGTTACGGGGCGAGGTGCAGCAAAATTGTCATCCTTAGTTTTGAACCGTTGCAGTGCAAATAAGCTCCGTCTGACGAGAAAGTTTCTACTGTAGCGGTCATACCAAGTAAACATTACCGATATAGTATATTCATATAATCAGAATCCACCATTCATATATTTATCCGATTATGGTTCACAATTTGTTAGGATTTTTAATATATTTTAGGAAATTTTATTATTTAGTAATTATATCTATATAATTATTAATTACATGCCAAATTTTAATTGGATTGATATATCATACCATAACTGGTGTATGATATAACCGTTCCACCGAAAACTTTCTCCTTAGTATCAGTACTACATCTTACGTCAAGTTAAAAGAAAAAAGGGCCATTCACCCAAAAAAAAGGGAAAAAGGGCCACGTTTTAGCATTTTCCGAGGATCAAGTAATTAATTCGAAGACAGCTACCTGCCGCCAGAAAAGAGTGATTATGTACTTAGCCAGTTACTAACGTTTCTTGCCCCAGTCGATTTCGATTTTACCCGATTTTCTCCACACGAAGGTGGAAATTTACGAGAAAAATTACTGAATTAAGGTAATTATTTTATTCCTTACAAAAATCTTATAAATCCTTGCCAGCAAAAGACTTTTTTTTTTCTGGACAATTTTTGAGGAAATTAAGAAAATGTCTATATTATCTCTATTACTTTAAGCAAATTCAAAACGATTTTGGTATATTTTCGCGGTCCAAAAATACCTCAATCAGATTTAATTTACAGTTGGTCAAATTTAATTTAAAATGAAATAATAGAAGACATGAAAAGAATTTTTCATTACTTTCGTTATTTTAGTCTACTTGTCTATTTTATTAATTTATTTTATTTTGTTAACTGTTTTCGCGATTCTCTTAACTGTTTCTAGCGATTCTCTTAAAAATATGTTCTTCTTTAAAATTATCCAAGTTTATAACGTCGCAACTTCTATAAAAAAAAATCTACTTTATTCACCAAAAACTCTTTTAATTCCCTTGTTTTTCCTCATTTTCATTTGATTTAAGCTAACAAAAATGGAATAGTGAATGGAACTGTTTGGTCAGTAAAAAATGGAGCAGTTTGAAAAATAAGTTTTGAAAAATAATCATTTTATTGCATAATTATGGCGTGAGAAATGCGAGAGAAAGTGATAATAAAGAAAGATTTGATAGTAAAATATTAGTGAATTTACTGTCATATCCTTATTTTTACTAAATCTAATGGATATAAACAATTATAATTTGTACTTTAATTAGCCGGTCGTGAAACTGAAAGAGATACTAAAACTTAAAACGTTTGTATATATAATATATATATATATATATTTATATAAAAGAAAGTCGGACAAATTGATAGTAAAATAACTTCTTATCGAAGCCAATGAAGACAATTTTCTTTGTTAATTTCCTTAACTAAGATACCAAGAAATGTAATTGCTTACATAAGAGGACAGACCAAGGAATCGCCGGCATACTCGACTGCGAATAATTTACTAATTCAAATTAATTTATGTCAAAGTCTTTTTTTTAAAAAAAGAAATATGCCCTTTTTTTATTTTTATCCAAATAAAGTTGAAAATTGGAATAATTAACTCGCCCTATAGAATGATTTAATAATGCGATCGAGAAATATTCGCCAAAATCCTATTCACTCAATAAAAAGTTACTCACAAAATGGATGCATATTCTATCTGCTCCATCAACAACTGCACACGAACATGCATGAGGTAGGCAAACCTTATGGACTACCTGACGCTTTTTTTTTTTTCAGTGTATATTACTGATATCCAGAAGTCAATCGGTAATGAGCCATGGAAATTCGAGATGGGCCAGTCCACTAAAGGGTAGGATTTTCCATACGTGAATTTTTTCTATTAACAAGACTCGAACCGAGACATTTATTTAAGAAAAAGAAGTGATATAACTGTTTCGAGCAACCCATGTTGATTATCGACGGGCAAATATTTAGGTTGGTGAAGGTTGAGAGAATACATTCATGGGTTAGGAGCATGATAACCAAGCTAAGGTCGAGTTGGGCAGTCGATATTGTAGGAAAATTTATTCGAGATGTGAGAAATTATTAAATGTAAAAATGCACAATAAATATGAATATAAATACATATAGAAATATAAATAATCAGGTTATTGTACAGTGCATAGTCTGATGGTGGTCGAAACCTGAACTGCAGGTTTAGAACGTAAATAAGAGGATTTACATTCATACTATACACGGGGTTCTTGTTCACTATAGGTGGTACCAATTTTGTAACGGTCTTGCACTATTCCAGTTTAACGAGCACTCTAAGATTTTACCGGTAATCCATAGAAGTAGCCACTCACCTCCGTACTTGCACAGGCAATCTCATCAGGAGTGTTCACAATTAATTTATCGCTCCACTTCGTAAAGACTACGAGATCGTTAAGGACAAATGTCTGGCCGTTGCGAAAAGTAAGTGCATCAGGAGATATTGGACTTCAAAAATTACCCCAGTATTTCTCAAACATTCAATAATGCACTAAAAATTTAAACGTATATTACATTTCTAATACAGTCCATGGCGAATAGTCCTTGAACCTTTGAACATGGTTTCTCTTTAAGAGGCCGATTCCCCTTAAATAGAATCGCTATAGAGAGGGTATAATCCACGTAGACCGTTTAGTTTATCCGATAATAATCCCATACGACACATGATTTTATAATTCATCTCCTTATCGAAGCATTAACATGCATATATCAAATGGGTATCGGTTCCATTCATCTCCATGCTCACGTGGTGGATTTTCTTACAATTATATTCTTGTCTCATAAGACTAATATTTGCGTCCATGGAATAATCTCATTGAAACATGTTTTTTTGGGTTTGCATCATGCAGTATCCCTGTACCAGTAGAAGCGCACTCGATCTGTGGTCGGACTAGGATCTCCCTAGGAAAATCCCTGTCAACCCTCATAACCTGGGATCCGATCCTGGGATCACCCATTTGAGGGTCTAGTGAGAAAACCACTACGCCAACTCCAAATTAGCAATCTCATAGAGATATCACTTCTTTCTGCTACGCACATTTTCACATCGATAACTGCTCGAGTTGAATTTACCTCCCTGGACAAGTCTCGTGTTCACCCTCTTTTTAATTCACGAACAATCTCTTGTATTTACGAAAATTTCTCTATTTTCATTTACGAAAAATACCCTAAACTCAAAGACTGACATTCACATGAATAAAATTAATCAAATATAATGTAATGCATGCCCTCATTGTTCAATGCAACGTAAAATCAGAAATTATTTCGTGGAATTACTCATCTGTACACATATCTATTACGTGATAAAAATGATTGAACTTTACCTCCTCGAGAATATCTTTCTCCTCAAAAAGTCTCACGAATCATACATCGAGAGTTTCGTTTTGTTCAATGCAAACCTCATTTGCGTGATCTCCATGTGTTGAAACAATTGATCCAACTTGGTGTAGATGGGCCCGAATCGACGATATGGAGGACCCCGTCGAGAGGTATTGTCCGCTTTGGGTGGTGGCTCGGCCCTCACGGGTTTGTCCTAGAGAAGATTTCTTTTAAGGGAAAAGGGGTTTGCACGAGCTTATAAAGAACCAGCTTCACCCTTACCTTTCCAATGTGGGATTAGTCCCTCATCACATATCCTTTGAAGAGAGATCAGGTCGGACCAGAATCATTAACATGGAGGTCCCCGTCGAGAGATTATTTGCTTTGGATGACAACACGCCGGCTCAGCCTTCACGATTTTGTACTAGAAAGGATGTCTCTCGAGGGAAGAGCAGTTCGCATGAGCTTATAAAGAGCTCACTTCATCCTTACCTTTCCAACGTGAGATTATTCCTATCACAATTGAAAGACTTCCTTTTATGTGTTAAAACTCTTCGGTAACCCCTCCATGAAAATATATAATCAATTTGTTGTCGGAAAATTCGTTCAAGATGTAAGAAAATCACTAGAATCAAAATAGGTGAAATTCATTATAACAAATGTGATACACAAAATCGCAGTCATCAAAATCAAATTAATTAGAAATACTAAAATCAAAAGATGAAGTGGTGAAAAACTCAAAGGAATCGAAAGCTTCGAAAACGAAATTATGAGCAAGACGTATTCAGAAAACTCTCTTAAGAATGTATATTTTTCCGTAATGTTGCAGCGAGATTTCAACGGAAATATCCAACCTGAAAATATAATGCCTACGACGAGAATCATGACTAAAAAACACGAAACTCTCTCATTAGAACAACAATTTAAGAAAAAAAATACAATAGATGAAATAAAAATAATACTAAGGAAGAGAAACAATATATATTTCTATATCACTTCTCCTTTTTTTTTTTTTTTATGGCCTGGGTGTCCAACGCCTTACGGCGCCGACTAATCCCCGGAGACCTACCAGTTTCTTACCGGACTGAGGTCCGGGGTAGGATTTTGCCCAGCCGGCTAGGGGTGGGGTGGCTACCCGCCATGACGCCAGCTAGACGCCACAGAGTGGAGGATCGAACCTCCGACCAAGGGATTATCATCCCAGGTGGAAAGCGCAATCGACCATCCTGGCTGTGCCCGGGTGGTATCACTTCTCCCTTTATAAACTCATATATATATATATATATATATATAAATAAGTTAAAAAGTCATAGTTAAATAATCGCAACTATTCAAAAAAGATTCAATTAAGATATCATATTTTTTCAATTCGATTTTAATTCTCCCTCCAAATTTAATATCAACGGTTAATTTTACGTTGCCTTCTTGACTTTATTTGTTTAATTATTCGAATCTTATTTTATTATTATCATTAGTAAATATTTATTTGTTATACAGCAGTCAACCTTGGCGACCGCCTTAATGGGGTTGGTGGTTGGTCGGGTTACAGAGAAATTGCTGAGATAAAATGCTACGTTATCGATAACTTCGGTCAATAATCATCCGACGCGTTCATAAAAACGTATCACATCACCTTTTGCTATTGTTACTATTAAAGTGAATTTAGTTGAGGCGGTAAGGCGCCTGTTTTTCTTCAGTAAAATCCCGGGTTCGAGTCTTGTAAATAGAGAAAATTCACCTTCCGAGATGTGTACCTCCCGATGGGTCTTCCTGGCTCGAACTGGGTCAGTCGGAGTCCACTGAATTTCTAGATACCAGTGATTCAGATCAAGAAAGGAAAGATAATGTGGCTCTTTATATTGACTTTCCAAATTGCAGCCGAGTTTACCATGTCCCTCCATGAGTTCGGCTCGTTTAAAGATTTCCTGGTTTTCCATAATGTCGACTTATATCATTTTCCTTTAGAAATTCGGTTCATCAATGTGAAGGGAACGTAGAGAACGAACACAGGGTACGGCCTGTCAGCTTCATCACGACACAACCGTTGACAAACACAGCCGCGAGATAACGACTCCCAGCTTATTGCTTGACGGCAAAATTAATAAGATTATTTTAAAAATAAATATGACAATTATTCGATCGATTGATATGCGACCGCTGATTAAAAAATTAATCGTGATGAATTGCTTCAAAAGATTTCTCGGAGTTTTTGTTTTTAATTGTGTTTCAGCCTGGACTGTTGTCCGGATTTCTTAAGAGAAGCGTCAATATTTCTGTGCACTAACATGAATTGGTTGATTTTGTTTGATCCCATTTTCTCTCGAATAAAACATTGGATTTAAGTTTCAGGGGTAAGGAAATTCGTGATCAGGAGAGTTTCATTCCGGGTAGACACCGGATTGAGTATGCAAGTTGATGTGGGTTTAATGACTTGACATCGCCGTTAGAAATGAGAATTTTTTGGGTGGATAGAGCATGCGAGTTGATCTAGTGAACTTGATCGGTAATTATTCTACCCGTCTACAAAAAAAAGACATCACGTCATTGTCAAAAAGTAAGTATTTTTACGGATAAAGGGATGGTAGCAGTAGTTGTGAAGAGGACATGGTCGTTATGCACTGTTCGGATTTTCGCGTTCAACTGCGAACATGAACTGAACAAACGATACTAGCACTTGATCGTCAATGCAGGACTACCAAAAGCTTGTTATAATTCAAGAAGACGGTTTTCGCTAAGATTTAGGCTCAAAGAGTGCTACATTTTTGCTCAAAACGAGGTGCGGAGATGATATCTCAACCTCATCGAACTGTATGCGTGTGAGCTTTGTGTTGCTATCCTTAGCAGTATCAAAAAGTGAGTTTCATAAATGAATAAAAAAGATTGGTATGACATTATTATTAATGTATCACCGAACCTAGTGATCTAGCAACTTACAACTCAATTTCGCGTAGTTTGATGAGGTCGAGATCTCGTGTTCGAATACTCTCTACGCAAAATATGCTAGAAGGGCTCTTTAGCTCTCGGCGTTGGTCGTAGCAGTGTAAACAAAAATCTGCAAAACTGAAACCGACCCAAGAAAATCAGTTTGCATGACGCTCAAATGGTTCTTAATACAATTTTTTACTCCTGAAAAGAAGACTCGAAAAACTCAAAACTCGATAATTTTCTTAAGAAACCATTTGATCGGAACCATTTACACCCATGTTTGGCAAACACTGGTTTTTTAAATTATATTAGACTTTTGGTGGTACTATGTTAGATGGGACTCGCGTCAGTGCATTCAGTTCACTTAATATGTTTCCGATCAGATACAAAAATATAAATATTACATAGTAAAGGAATATGAAATTATTAGTAATGTTACGCTCATTTTAATTTATTAAAAAAAGACATTATTTCGAACGTGTTAATAATTATTGATCGAATTTATAAATATCCTAACCATTTGTAATAATTTGTCGGTAGAAAATACGGCTGCTTCATTGTCAATAGTAACGACAGCGGGGCCAGGTCTCTCTTCGTTTGCGCGTTCTTTGGCGCGTTCCATTTGTCGTTCATGGCGGCCATAGCCGTTCCTTGAACGAGCATTCCTCTCTTCCCCTGCCATCTCCAGACTCCATTCTCCCCCATAGACCCTCCCATCTCATCAGCTCTCCTAGCCATTAACAATAGACCTCGAATCCACCGGAGAATGAGGGCTCTGATCTCGGGCTCATACTAGGAAGGGTCTCTGGCTCGCAATGGAGGTCCTGACGAGATGAAAGGGTCTAGTGGGGGCTTTCTTTCTTGTTGGGTCGATAGAGATTCATGGGGGTTTGTTTCAGCTGCGAGGAACCTGTTCTGATGATGAACCCAGGTACCGATCACTTGCCTTCGCTTTGCTTCCGATCCCTGCATTTCTTGCCTGTTACTGTAACCGTTGATTGATGGTGCGCCTGTGAGATTGCTCATCGTTCTCATTGATCTGCAAATGAAGTCTGAGGTAGTGAGTGGTTCTTGGTGGAAATTTGATTCCTTTTTGGGGGCTCGTAGGTTCATGCTGTCAGTTGTATCGAACGGTTTGGACATGATAACTCGAGCTTCTAGGACACATTGCATGATATCGATACTCTTCATGGTAACAGTGCTAATTCCTAATATATGGGCATTATTAGTTAATACTAATCCGAATTAGACGGAATCTTACATATGTATATGCATATACGAACTTGTATATATTTCAGCAACGTGTGCTTGAAGACACCAGAATGTCTGAGCACTGATCCAGCTCCATGTCCACGTCCGTGTCTGATAGTTTATAGAATGTGATTGATGTGCCCAATTCCCTCATGGAAACATGTACCCGATGTCTCATAGCGGGTGATTCACTGTTCCTGCCAATAATTGAAGAGCTGTCCCAAACTGTGTTTTCGGCTACTTTCGGTCCATGAGATTTGGCACGTCCACTGTCAATAATTACTGCGCTACCGCGACCTTTGTTTGTGCAGCTTTCACTCCATGAGATTTGGCATGTCCATCAGATCCCCTGCCTTTTTCTCTTCCTCACCGGACATATTATAGACAGAGCACTGAAAAGTTTTACAGTCAGTCATGCCTTTACAAGGTTGAGCCTTCCTACTATTAGATTTATCTGGGAAATGGGGACAAAAATGTTTCTTTTTCTTTTTTGTTTTTATTTGATATTTTTTTCTTTTTTTGCACTATGCTTAGCATAGCTTCACCTTGTATAAGGTGGTGTCCTCAGCAGATTCACCCTGATGATTCAGTGCTCCTTCATCAGATAATTTGGTGAATGCATGTGAAAGCATAAACCTTTTTGTTTGTGTGAGTGGGAGGCTTTGTCATGATAGAAGAGTGTACTTTTGGTTTTTAGTATATTTGTAGCTCTAAGAGCTTCATCTAATTCTAATAAGCGATTTTCATCCTCAAACCCAGTAAAGGAAGGCACAAGAGAGCTCAAGACACCTCCACCTGAACCAGAACTGAGCAACAAGATGAAAAGCTCTGGCTCAGGAGGCATACCTTCAGCACTCAAGAATGTAAAAGATCTCCGGCAAAGTCCCATAAATAGCAATGTGGATATTTTTACTTATGCAGAGATGAGGCTGGCGACAAAGCATTTTCGGCCTGATCTAATCATTGGAGAAGGAGGGTTTGGGATTGTGTACAAAGGAGTTATAGATGACAGAGTGAGACAAGGTTATAAAGCTACAGAGGTTGCAATTAAAGAGCTTAATCCAGAAGGTTTTCAAGGTGACAGAGAGTGGCTGGTATAGACCCTTATCCCTGTGTATTCTAAGCCTCAGTTATATCATCTAGCTCTGAGGTCAAAGATCATATAGTGGAGGTTTGGACATGGAGAAGAGATAATTGATTAAATTTTGAATTGGTTGATAATGAAGCAGGCTGTGGTATGCTGGTCATGGGAGTGAGATAGTAGTTCTCTCAACTGTTTGGCACAAGTAGCTACCTCATTCTTTCTTCCCTGGTGCCAATTTTTGAGAATGTGCAATAATGACGCATATATAATCTGTGGTGAATCAAATACCGTTTCATTTTCTCTTCCTAACACAAATATCTGTTTTGAAGTGATAATTTGCCATTGCTTTGCACAGCAGCAGATTTTCAGTAATATATTTAAAGCTGCATTCCCCAGTAACAACGAAGATTGGTCATCCATCTTATTCTATTATGCTCTGCATATCAATGATCCTCCTCTCATTTTCAGTCATATAGAACGGCTTCTGCTGCAGTGTCTTGTTGGGCTGTTTCGTTTTCTGCATCAGAATCACTTTGTCTTCTTGAGGTCCATAAAAATGGCCCCTGAAAAAGATATAAAGGAAATACTAGCCCTCTTATATGAGTTTCACATTATTATTGCATAGAGTCAAGAAGACAATTGTTTCCAGGTGCTACCAGAATTCACTTATTCTTGGCAGCATTCTTGACGCAGACGGAAGTCATTTATTTAGGGCAGCTTAGTCACCCGAACCTCGTGAAGCTTATAGGCCACTGCTGCGAGGGTGAGCATAGGCTCTTAGTTTATGAATACATGGCGGGTGGCAGCCTTGAAAAGAATCTTTTTCGAAGTAAGTTTCGTATACTGTCTTTTGTTTGGTGTATGCGCATATAATAGGGATAATTGCAGATTAAGTGCTCCGTCATAACAACATAAGCACATGTACCCATTCGGCATGCTTTTAATAGAACAAGAAAGAACCAGACAACATTGTACCGAGAGCTTAAGCATCACAATCATTATTTGGGGCAAGGACGTCGGTATAGTATTGACCAAGGATTAGTATTCATATTCATCAGCTTTGCTTATGGTGTGACAGGAGTTGGTTGCACGTTGACATGGCCAAGACGTATAAAGATAGCTCTGGGGGTCGCAAGAGGGCTTGCATATCTTCATGGTGCTGAAAGATCGATCATATACCGCGACTTCAAGCCATCAAACATCTTGCTGGATGAGGTTCGTCTCTTATGAAACCCTTAAGATCATTTGTTAGGAGGTGAGGATAGGAACCCCGGTGTTACTTTTTTTGGGAAAATCATGCAGGATTATAATCCTAAGCTCTCCGACTTCGGACTTGCGAAGGAAGGGCCTGTAGGTGACCAAACCCATGTGTCGACACGGGTGATGGGTACTTACGGATATGCCGCTCCCGAGTATATAATGACAGGTAAGGCCAGTTGATCGCAATCTTGAGTTTCTGATCCATCAAACATGACATTTCGCAAGCACATTATTAGAATTAGGGATTCGAGTTTGAAAACTTCTGAATGTTGTGCTGCTATTGTTTGCTTTGGTCTGTGCAATTTGAGCTGCAGAGCTTAACTAGCTCTTCTGGTGGTGCCCAGGTCATTTAACAGCTCGAAGCGATGTGTATGGGTATGGGGTGGTGCTGCTCGAAATGCTTCTCGGGAGAGGAGCGATGGAAAAGAGCAGACCAGGCCGAGACCACAACCTGGTCGAGTGGGCGAGGCCGCTTCTTAACAATAACAAGAAGCTTCCCAGGATCCTCGACCCCCGACTCGAAGGTCAGTACTCAGTCCAAACCGCCATGAAGGTGGCAAACTTAGCTTACCAGTGCCTAAGTCCCAACCCCAAAGGCAGGCCATTGATGAGGGAGGTCGTGGAAATCCTCGAGGCTCTAGAGGAAGAGGAAGCAAGCCCAGAAGAAGCCGTTCTCGAGAGCGGATGCGGAGGCATCACTCCCTTCGTAGCTGCTCCAGGCAATGATTATCCTCAAAGGAAGGAAGAAAATGATGAACCCGAGATCCAGCCTAGTAACGAGTCGCATCCGAGCGATGGCATGAGACCTAAGTAGAAGCTGAGAGCATCGGAAGGGTTCGGTTTTGTTTCCTGGTAGGGATGAAGCTGAAATTGTATAAAAACTAAAACTGATAAACTTCTTTGTCCCTTTTGTAGGTTTTGTTTTTTTTTCCTCTTTGGGTGAGATAACATTTGTTCATCATCCTGCCCTTGAAAGTTGAAACAGCCATTGCCAGGTGCCACTACCAGCATCATCATCATCTATGAATAAGATGCATTCTTCCGCAAACCAAAACCAACTTTTCTCATTGATCCATGCAGCCTTTCTTTGGAACAAGCAGGAGGAGGTTGAAACCACAGACCTATAAAAAGTTCAGTTATGAATGACATTATCCCGCCAAGCCACGGAGGAAATTATCAGTACTTGTTTATCTGGATACAGAGTGTAATAATGTCAATGTGAATGGATCCACAACTGAATCACGAAGAGGATGCACAGAAAAACAACCTATCACTGGGAGCTCTGTTCTACATCATTGTCCCTCATCCATAGGGTCGTTGCGGTTACATGACTGAGATCTTAAATCCTTGTCTCCGATCTCTGTTGATTTTGATACTGAATCTTCCAGTGCCTCGAGGAAAGATGAAACAGTGAACTTGTCTGCCAAAAAAAAAGGGATTGAACGTGACTTAGCCCCACCTAAAAGGAAAATGTGAAACAAGAGGAAGGGGTTATCTTTTTCCAGCTGATACCATTCTTTGAAGTGTCTTTTGTGCATAATCCATCTGGTCTTTGAAGCAACAATAAGATGATAAATTATGTAAATGTTGTGGACTAGGTGCTATCCCTTGCAGGGCAAGTTCATCTTATCCGACCAAAACTAAGTTTCATGATCTGATAACTAACATCTTCTTTTCATGTGTCCAACCAAACATGATGGATTCAAGAATGTGATGAGATTACTCACATTTTGTTGGGTCAATCCCAAACTGAGTTAAATCTATCTGGCCTGTTCGGAGTACCTATATCAATATTGAAAAAAAAAAAATGAAATGAATGAAACAAGTCAACAACAGCAGGTTGTTCATGATGAGATGAGTCAAGGGACAAAATCCTCACATAGGTAAATGAATCTACTTGCTGGCGGAAAGGTGGACTCTGGAGCAACTCCAAAATATCCTCTGGAGTCCACTGTCCCTGCAAAGCACATGACAGATATCAGGGTGGGGGAAGGAGAAAAGGGGGTAAAGATACCCAAAAAAAAAGGCAGAACACAAATATGAGGTAATTCATACCTCTGGAAGGTATGATGCTAAAGTCTGCTCCAACGGCAAAGTCTCCAACAACGGCATGATCAACTCAGGCTTCAAAATGTCACCTAATCCCAAGCCTAACATAAAGGAGGGAATAGCAGGAAAGAACAGAGCAGAAAAGTCCTTTTAGTATCACAATCTTTCCTCATAATAACCAGTTCAAAAACCTGCTGACAGGCATTTAGAGCAAACATCAAATGAAATCTGCAAATAAAGAAATAGACAAAGAAATAATTATATCACCTGCATCTGATTCTCCAGCGATACCTGCAAATACTCATAAAGACATGATGTCAGACAGTATTAGAAAACAGAATTGAAAGATCAGCAAAGCATACATTTTATTCACAGTCAAACAAAATACCTTCAGGCCCAATGCTACTTAAAATTCTTTGCAAGTCTTCCAATTTTACCGGTCCAGATGATGTCACATCGCTACTTCCTTCAGCACCCAAACTGGAACCAACCAAGTCTCCAGCACTGAAAAATTATTTCCACGAAGTGAATGCATTGTGGTAGAAAATAAAAAACTTATATTATATCAATAAATTACAATTATAGAAGTAGTCTTTCTAAGAAAGGTGAAGTCACAACTGAGTCTTACAATAAATACAAGTCTAACTAGACAAAAAGATGGCATGTGCTAAATGATCCTGATTTATTAATTAATGCTCCAAATGAATAGTTAAATGCTGCCTTGGAAATGGAGGAACCCATGCCATACCGTGATGAGATTTCATCTTCAGCAATATCTTCTGAAACTTGTAGAGGAAGAGACGCATCGGGTTCATCTTCTTCAGGTATTTCTGTTTAGAGGAACATTAGCCATTGTCTATAGATAAGAAAATAATTTATTCATGTTTGGGCACCAACTAATTAACATGTTTCCTTTTACCATCTGTACTATCAATTGGTCAATTATCTCATGCAAACCATTGAATCACAGCAATCTTGTAGAAGAAAGAAGGGCCAAAATTTCTGGATATTTCATGCATACCCAATGGTTGATTTATGTAATAGTTGACAGATGTACATATCTGAGCATCACCGTCAACATTAGGCTCCTACACAAAAACACCAAAAAAAAAAAAAGGGCAAATCTTACGGTTAATCAACCATTACATTAAACGGCACTGGGTCTTGAAGTGTGGGGAAAGGGAGGGCAATAGATCTACCTGCATCCAGAAGAAAAATTTCCTGTCGTCGCTATTAAACTTCAGGATATAAACTCTTCCTGAAGCTTGATTCACCTAAAGGCAAGAAAAACAAGAACTGAAAAACAGTAAAAAGAGAGACAGAATAAAGAAATCTCAGACAATATCAGGGATAAGCTCAGTGGGAGAAAAATTTAATAGATAAGAATAGCAGTACCTTCTCAAACACTGCCTCATCAGGAAAAATGATCTGATCCTGATACAAATATTGTCAAGGAATAGCATACCTCAAAGACCATATGAAAATAATCTGAATTGAGCAAAAAGCTTAGCCTACGTGATCGCAGTCGAAACTCATCACGTGTACAAGGAGCACTGTAGGTGAATAACAGAAGGTTCCATGCATGTGTTGAGAGATAAAAGCAGTGTCTAGCATATTTTTGCTTGTTAATTGCACACAGCAACAAAATATAGGATACAACTTCCACAACATTTTGAGCGCGGTCAAGCCACTGAAAATGCATCAACCCTTCCTCACCCTAAAAATCAGAGCAGTAAGTGATAACTTGCAAATCACGCCAAAAGTGTGAATAAACTGTTATTCGATTATTATAATACAAAACTGATCAATGTCAAACGTTATCTAAGAGGTTGCCAGTATAGCATACCCTTGCAACACGCACAAGCCCCTTACGATTATCAGGGACAACCCTTCTCCCCTCAAGGTTCATCTTACCGGCACGAAACTCAAGCATCCTTCCCTCCTACGAGATACAAGGAAAAAGGAGTCAACTTTCATGCAAATTATGCGCCCAATTCTCTCTGTGGACATGCACCGAGAAGCATGAACGAAGACAGAGGTAGAAAGAACTCGTCTTTGGCACCAACACACGGAGTAGGGAAGCCCCTCCACTCACGTTTTCACCAAGAACGTTACTACAATCGGAATTCGCAGTAGAGAGCAAGATACACAAAATCCAGACATTGATTACGAAAGACGGAACGCAATCAGAATGAGAGGGGAACATTACTCTGACTTGATCTGACAAGCGAGGAGAAATTCAAATTGGAGTAGTAAGAAGAGCACCGACCACTGTTCCTGCCTAGCTACAGGATGTCACAGCTTGCTGGCGCGATCGGAGTGGAGAGAAACCCTCGACACCGACACCAGGCGACAGTGAAACGGGATGAAGCAGCCGGAGGAAGGGTAAAGAAGAAGAAGACGACGACGATGACGGGTGGCGTCGGTTGATGGAGCGCTTCAAATTAAGAGTCGGAGCCCTCCAGCCCAATCCGGACGGCCCATCAGGCCCAATATCCGTCTCTAGGCCTCGGCCCATAAAGTATTTGAGGCCCATTTGGGTTGGTAGAAGTATTCTGCTGTAGCAGAGGCCAGGGGTATAACCGGAAAAACCCGAGCAAGACCGACCCGAAAAACCTGATCGTCCTGGACCCTATATAAATTTTGCCTTGTTTTTGTGGCCTAGGAAAGCCTAGAAATTTCAGTCCGACTCGAAAAATTTGACAGAGTCCGAGACCAACTGAATTCATGGAAAAATAAAGTATCATATTAAATATTTTATCTTGTTATTAAATTTTGATAATAAAAGGATATTTTTGATATTTTTATACTTAAGCTTCGGTTTATAATTATGTTATTAACTTATTAATGAAAAAAAATTAATAATGAGTAATTCTTATTTATTATAATGAATTTTTTTTCATTTTTGTATCTAATTTATTAATGTATTGGAGGATGGCGTTAGAAAAAACTGGACCATTAGTGATAAGTTTTTTTTACCACTTTAAATGATTTTCAATATGATTTTTTACGCTTCAAAAAGATGCAAAGATACTGAGTTGGGACAATTTGCACAAAAACAAAGCCTCCCAAGTGAACCATTTTCACCATGATGGTGGTGGAGTAAATATTCAGTGTGTAATATATAACGAGTTCGTCGTATAAATCACGTTTAAATTTTGACACGTGCAAAGTTGACTCTTGAAAACTGTGACAACTGTACACGTGCCAAAATCGAAGAGGAATTTACACAACGAGCTTACTATGTATTGCACATTGAATATTTACTCAATGGAGGCATGATCCGAGAAGGAAATAAAAGGAACATGAGAATCTAATCACTCAGCCGACATGGATAGGTGCAGTTAAGGGTGTTCGTGGTTTGGTTTAGGGGTGTGCACGGGTATTCGATAGGATAGGTTAGGGTAAATTTTAATGGGCACACGGTAAGTTCCGAGTAAAAAGATGAGGAATCGGTTAAAGTAGGTTTCGATTCCAGTTCCATTAAATATGTGCTCGGGTACCCGTGCACATCCCTAGTTCGGTTCGGTTCGGTTTGAAAAATCATTTCAAACCGAGCTGTAAATTCAATTGGATTTGGAATATTATGTCCTAGCCGTAACCATTTTAAACCGCAAATCATTTTTGAAATTTCAAATCCCCATATCTTCCTCAGCTTATAATTGCACCCACTATTTTTTCTATACAGCACGACAGGACACAGAGTCACACGAGTTGCATTCTTCGTGTTTGAACGGATCGAACTCGTATGACCTGTATAAATAAACTTGTTAAACCATATTGAATCCGTACAGCCTGATTAAATCTGTTCAACTAAATGTGTTTATTGCCTATTTATCCTGCTAACTTATTTAATTTGTTTATATGGAAAATTACTATTATACCCGCCCAACATATGTTAAACGTGTGAGTCCGGGCCATATAAAAAATTAGATACGAACCCGTGCTATGTACAAAAGAGTACAAATAAATAAATGTGAAACACATCACTGGATTCGTACAATTATATCATTTATTTATAATTTATTACGATTTACTTTATCTAAAATTCGTTAATTTATAATAGTGAGTAGAGCATTCTCGATTTTTATTAGTATACTATATCGATTTTACTTTTTTATTTTCACAATTTTAAATTACTCGTTCGAAAAATATGATGAATTTTTACGATAAAATTATATATACGAAGTGAGATATGTGAATCCGAATAGTTAACGAAAGATCTTTACTGTTATGATCGTAGATATAAGGTGAGATGAAAATGATGAAAATTATTATTTTGCCCTTAATATAAAAATTAGATACATATAATAAATTTTAATATGTAAATTATATTAAGGACAAATACAAAAAGTTAAAAAAATTAAATCTTTTAAACATTTGTATATAATAGTATAGATTATAATTTCAATTATCGAGAACGCCAGCAAAAGGTTTCCAATAATTTAGTTGCTACGATCTCGCAGATCTCAGCCCAAATCTTGTGGATGAAATGCGTGGTTTTATTTAAGCACAGCCTTAATTTTCCCGCCAATTTCGGGCCACGATGCAACTCGTGGGCTGGAGAGCGCGACACATGGAATCATCCCCCAACCACCTCCCCTCAAACCTCTCATCCTTAAACACATCGACGACGCGATACCGCGACGCGCTTCCCTGCATGCCGGTTCACAGTCCATCCGCTGCACCTCCACACGTGCTAGATTAAAATGGACGCCACATTTAACCTCTCCTATGACGTGGCGGTTCCCCGTCGGTCGTCCTCGTCGTTGTCACGTGAGCTTAGCTGCATGCTGACTTGGCTCGGGATGCTTTATATAGGCTCGTGGAGCACGTTTCCTTTTTCCAGAACAATAAACATCGGACCTCCTCCGTCGATGAAGATGAGTCCTTCCCATTTCAATGAAGATGCCCAGAAGCAGCAGCCATTGAAGGTCAGCAAGGACTCGCACAGCTCAATGAAGAGATCGTCGCCGCCGTCCTCTTCCTCGTCCTCCTCGTCCTCACCTCAATCGTCCTTGTCGTCGGCGTCCTCCTCAGGATCGGCCCTGGCCAATGCCGCCTCGAGAGGCGGCCCTTCCCGGGGCCCTCACCACCGGCAGCCCGTGATCATCTACACGCATTCACCAAAGGTGATCCACACCCAGCCGCAGGATTTCATGGCCCTCGTGCAGAAGCTCACCGGGCTGTGCCGCCCCGAGGAGGACCACGACGGGCGGCCGCCGCCCTCCCAGCGGCCGAAGCGGGAGCCCTCCTCATCAGACGACCCCGAGGATAACAAGAACCAGTTCAAGATCACCCTCTCCGACGAGACGGATTCGTCCTCAGTGATCACCGACGAGAACATCTCCGTCAACAGCATCGGTGACGGACAAGTGATCAGCTCATCCTTCTTGCCGCCGCCGATCTTCGAAGGCCCTCCAAACCCGTACATGACGGGTTTTCCGGTGTTCAACCCGAGCTCTTCAATGGATTATTTACTATCGAACCAATCGAACTTCTACAATAATTACGGCGATAGGTTATTTTTCGGCCCGAACATCCGGAGCACATTCTCATCAGCTCCTAGCCTGGAGATGATGATGAATGAGTTCCGTGAATGTTGAAGTTATGGCCTTGTTCATTCGATTTCTTTCCCGAGGTTACGAAAATAAAAGGTAGGAAAAAAACATAAAAAGCAATTAAATTAGTTATTTGTTGAATTAATTCCAATATTCCGAATGAGTATTCAATTGAATAAATTAAATTATCACTATGAAAAAAAGGGTAAATTTCGATGGATATTGAGTTTTAGATTTGCTTTGAATTTTTGGCCTTTAAATTTTTTGCAGGTCATATGTACCGACAAATGACAAAAAGATGGTATTCCTAATTTTGTTTGATCGCTATGATTTGAATGGGTTACGTGCTGTCGGAGTTATTAATTTTGACTGAGAAGGAAGAACATGAATGCCAGTGAAATCAGCCCAAATCTCATATGTCTACGTACAAAAAAAGTCTTTGATGATCCTACCTCACAATAAAGTAAAAAGAATAAATTAAATTGCTTTGATTAATAATAATTATGGTAACTGTTTAGATGATTAACGCTAATTTACTCATTTATCGCATTTTAATTATTGATTTTTCCCACCACGTTGTACCCCGTGGATCTATTTCAGCTGCATTTCGCCATATGAATTGCCGAATTTTCCCCTAATCCTTACGTGTAATTTAATTAATCGGACCCAATCAGTAAGAATAGTCCGATAAACTCCTCGTTGCCCATGGAACGACTCCGCTAAATTTGCATATTTCCTACCAAATTCAATTTTCTCTTGAAATAGGGGCCTAGTCATCATATTTGATAAGTTATAATCAGTTTGAATCTTCTCAAGGTATACTTTTTTTCATCTCGAGAGCGGCACTAATTCAATTGTTTGTTCTTAGGTGGTTACCACGTGGGCTAAGCTCCTTAATGTGCTGTGCGTAAGAGCTGGGTGAAATAATAATGGGTTTATAGAAGAACTGTATATCACCACCCGATAGTTTAAATTTTTAAGTTAGATATAGGTTCAACGTCTTATAGGTCAGGTGTAATAGGTTCTTCGGATAAGCCGAATAGCCTATTGGGTGGATTCCTTTGTTGTTGGAGATGGGCTGCTCCGGTGCGGGCTCCTCGAGATTTGCAAGAAATCAAGTCCGATGGTGGTTCTCCAAAATGGCCCTCCGATGCTTAAGTTGGAGATAGAGGATGGGAATATGAGAGGGAAGTGTCTATAGTAAGAATAGAATATTCCCTTTACCTGACTCCTCAATGGCTTATTTATAGGATCGTCGATACGGTCGAATGATATCATCGTGTCCACACGTATTTGGCACGTAAGGAATAGTGTCTCTGTGTTGATGCGCTTTGGTGACGAATGGTGTGACCTTTTTTGTTTTTGGTCAATAAAATTTATTTATTCAAGAAAAGGATGAGGTCAATGGTCCCTCAAAGTAATACATATCCTCAAATGGAAATGTTTTTCCCCACTGACACAAAAAATGAGCTATACAATTAAATTTCCTAGATATCCAATTACAATCCCAAAACAGAAAATTTCTTAATAAAATATGCAGTTGATTGAATATGGCTCTAGTATCCCATGATGGTGCTTTAGCCTTCCTAAGAGCTTGGGGTATCTCTTGTGCATCCGTGAATAATGAGATGCGATTCCACATTTGATTTTTTGCTACTAATGCTGCCAAAAAGATTGCTCTTGCCTCAGCTTGCAAAGGAGATGCCGCTGAACACTTCTAGGTCCATGACAAAATTATGCTTCCCTGCTTCTCAGCCACACCAGCAAGACAAGTTATGTTTTGTGACCATGCAGCATCAGTATAAATATGGATTGAATCATCTATACATGGAGATCCACTAGGATACTCACTAATACCACCTGTATCATTTTCTTCAGAATCACCCACAGAACTTGTACTGAAAATAGCATTAGAGTGCTCAGTGAAATCTTTTTCAATTTTTTCTAAGAAACTTAATAAGTCAGCACTATGTTCAGAATATAAAACAACAGTCCTTTCTCTCCATAACCAATAGAACAAATTTGCACCAAACATACAGAACCTTTCCTTTTCTCTTTTATCAAGTGAAAAATCTGGTGGATTCAAAAGAAACTTAATAATATCTTGCAGACCATTCCCAAGAATCAAACTATTACAAACTTTCCATCTAGATTCCCTCCAAGCGATTCGAGTAAACATACAATCTCCAAAGAGATGCTCATACTCATCTGGACCTGATTTACAAAGAGGGCATGTGTTGTCCTCAGAGTATATCCAGGGAAGGCTTGTAGAAGCTATTCTCCATAAGTGGAGTTTTAATCTTTCATGAATCTTCAAATTCCAGATTCTATTCCAAAAAGATTCATTTCCTTTGTAAAACCTTTGTTGTTGATCTGATAAATAAAAGCTTTTGACTGAATGTTGGCCACTTTTATTTGGTATCCAAACAAAGTCATCGATTGTATCATGATCAGAAGGGACTATTTTCAAAATATTTCTTACAGTGTTTTGATCAAATAGTACATTTAATATATTTGTATTCCAAGTGCTAGTATGAGGAATCAGTAGATCACTTACAGTGGTTGGATGAAACTCCAAATCACTTACAGTGGAGGAGAAGGATGCGGATTGCTTTGGCTTGAAATCTTCATTGCCTGGGATCCAAGGATCCTCCCAAATTCTTGTGTTCCTGCCATTGCCTATTAATTTGCAAGTACATTGTATCATCGTATCTTTACATACCTGGAGATTCTTCCAAACTTGTGACTGTGATGTCCTGGATGTGTTGTGTGCTTGTAGATAATTTCCATACTTATTATTAATAACCTTTGCTGCCAGACTTTCGTTATTTGTAATAAGATACCAAGCCATCTTCGATAGCATGGCTTTATTGAAGTCAGTAGCTCTTCTAAATCCTAGACCTCCACATTGTTTTGGTTGACAAATACTCTCCCAACTAGTTGGAGTAAAATACTTACCCTCTTTATTTTGTTTTCCCCACCAAAAGTCCCTAACGAGTTTATCTATTTTCTTGCAAGTCTGCTCTGGAAGCTTAAAAGTAGACATGGTATAAATTGGGATGCTGCTAAGTACAGAATTTATTAAAGTTACCCTACCTGCCCAAGACAACACTTTTGATTTCCATCCTGATAGTCTACTTTTAATCTTTTCTATTAAAAACTCAAAAGAATCTGTTTTTCTCCTCTTTAAAAATAATGGATTTCCTAGATATTTTGTATCTTTAGTTAACTTCTTCATATGAAAAACAGACTTTAAATTTCTTTTATTTTCTCCTTTAGTATACTTAGAGAAAAATATTCCCGACTTTGAATGATTGATTTCTTGTCCAGTCCATGAACAAAATGTGTCTAGAATACATTTACAGTTACAAGCATCTGAATTTGAGGCTCTTAGCATTATCATAAGGTCATCAGCAAATAGAAGGTGACTCAACTGGATATTATCTTTTGATATTTTAATTCCTCTTATTAACTTTTCAGATTCAGCTTTGTAAAACATTCTAGATAAAACTTCCATCGAAAGGATAAAAAGATATGGGGAGAGAGGATCTCCTTGTCTAATGCCTCTTGAGGCAGAGAAAAAACCCCTTGGGGATCCATTTATGAGAATGGAAAAACGGGCAGTAGTTATACACTGCATAATTAGGTTAATAAAACTCGGATGGAAACCAAATTTTTTTAATACTATCCTAATAAAATCCCATTCTAATCTGTCAAAAACCTTTGACAAATCAATCTTTATCCCAGCCCATCCTTGCTTTGATCGTGATTTATTCATAGTATGAACAACTTCTTGTGCAAGTATCATATTTTCATTTATCCACCTACCTTCCATAAAAGCAACTTGGTTTGGTGAAATTAGTTTGTGTAAAACTGTTTTAATTCTATTTGCCAACAATTTTGAAACTACTTTGTAGCAAGTATTAGTTAAACTTATGGGCCTAAAATCAATAAATTCAGTGGCATTTGATTTTTTAGGAACAAGTGTAATAAAAGTGGTGTTCCACTCTTTTAGAAGAAAACCAGTTTGAAAAAAGGATTGCACTGATTTAGCAAAATCATCTCTGATAATACTCCAAAATTTCTTGTAAAAAAGGGCCGGCAACCCATCAGGACCAGGTGCCTTTAGAGAATTCATATTTTTAATAACCTCTTCAATTTCTTCAAGGCTGGGTATTTGAGTGATTATGTTATTCTCTTGATCAGTTATTGTGGGATACAAAAGGTTATGTAAATCATTTGGGATCATAGGCTGTGATGAAGTGAAAACTTTTTGAAAATTTCTAAGAAAATATTCACCAATAGCCTCTTGTTCATAGACCCAATTTTTGTTTTCATCCTTAATAGCATTTATAGAGTTATGGCTTCTTTTTACAATGGTGGAAAGATGAAAGAATTTGGTATTTTTGTCTCCATGTTTTAGCCAGAGTTCTCTTGACTTTTGTCTCCAGATTAAGTCTTTTCTTTTCAAATATTCTTGTAGTTCTGCTTGTAATTTATTTTCCTTCAATTTATTTTCTACTGAAGGTGAATCTTTCTGCACTTTATCTAAAGCATCTAGAGTTTCTTGTATTCTTTGATCACAGTTTTTAAAAATTTTTTTATTCCAAACTTTTAATGCTACTTTGGTATTTTTAATCTTTTTACTAAATTTAAAAGCAGCTGAACCCCTAATATTAATATTCCAGGCTTGACCAACCACTTCTTTACAATGTGGATCCCTAGTCCATGCTTCCTCAAATCTGAAAGGTGTGGGTTTCGAGGATGTATTTTGCCATAATTTAAGTAATAAGGGATTATGGTCTGAACTTACTGCTGGTAGATGTGTAACTGCTGCCCTAGGAAAATTAATTCTCCAACTACTATTTGCTATCACTCTATCTAGTCTTTGTCTAACATGTCCTAGGCCAGATCTTTTATTTCTCCATGTAAACTTATTACCACTGAAACCTAAATCTAAACAACCAGTTCTTTCAAGGAATTTTTCTAGATAATTCCTACTTACTGCTCCATAAGATCTCCCTCCCAACTTTTCATCAGAGCTCAATATTTCATTGAAGTCTCCTATAACAGTCCAAGGATCATCTATAGTGAATGCAAGTTGTTCTAACTTTCTCCAAAATTCCTTTTTATACCTTAAATACGGTGGGCCATATACACAAGTTAAAAACCATTTACACGGTAAGATAGAATGGTTAATTAAAACATGAATCATATTATTATTCTGAAATAAAACTGTTACCTGTAACTCCTCATGCCAAATTAGACACATCCCTCCAGCTTTGTTGATAGCATCAACAGCACATAGGCCAGTTAAACCACAAGATCTTGCAACATATTCGCATCTTTGGGAGTTCACTTTCGTTTCTGCCAAAAAAATAAGACTAGGTCTGTGTTTATTTTTGAGGAGTCTTAAAGTGCGAACTGTCGAGACACCTCCTATTCCTCGACAGTTCCATGAGATCAGGCTCATGAAAATAAAATAGAAATAAAGGATGAGATTAAATACAGAGTATACTTTTGAACCTCTAAATGTTATATATCTACAACTAACCCAATTCCAAATCAACTACAGAACCTTCAAAACCTGTTCATGGAGATATGCAAGACGCAAAATCTCTAAATTTCAAGACTGCAAATTTATGTACGATTTATTTTCTCAATGAAAATTTCAAGAATGCTAGTTTTCAATGTGGATTTTACTTCAAGCTTATTTATTTGAAATACAGGGGAGAAAAAGTTAAAATGGGGATTATCCGATGAATCCAAAGAATCTCACAGCTACATTCGTTCGAGAAGTCTAGAGAAATAAATCCCTAAATTTTAAATCTACAAGATCTTAGCAGCCTCTTGGAGTCAATCGACTCTGCATGCACCTCAAAGGGACTAATTAGGGTTTACCTTTTCCAGATCTCAGTAGCTGACACCCGAGAATTTTGGATCCTGCTTGCTTTCTTAGTTCGTGGTCCTTCGCCTTGGGGACTCAGATCTTTCCTGCAGCAGTGACTATTCGGTGGAAAGAGAGCCAGATACGAACCCTTCAAAAGGAAAAAAACTCCCACGAAGGGGAATAGATGAAAACTCCCACTGAGGGGAATTGGAAAGACTCCCACAAAGGGGAATAGTAGAAGAGCTCCAACAGAGGGAGCAATATTCAACGATCTATGAACGATCGGTTTGGCTGGAGCTCGAGAGATCGAGCGATTAACGATCAGATTTGAAACCCTAAATGGGTTTGGGGACGCTTTTAGAGGGAAGTTTGCGGGAGAGAGTTTGGCACTTGTTCGAAACTTAAACCTATGACGAATGGTGTGACCTATCTTAGAGTATTGACTACTGCCACGTCGGTAAAGGGAATTGTCCGGTCAGATACGAGCGAAAGGAAAGTTGGGCACCGGGAGGCTGAGGCAAGTCGGGTATCTAGGTGGCAAGGTAAGTCGGGCATCCGTTGCCCAAAGGAAGGGAAGTCAGGTGCCTAGGTGCCACGGTAAGTCGGGTCCTTCAGGGGAGGGGAGCAAGTCCGATCTTGATAGATTAGACGTGTATGTTAGACCATATCAAGGTTGATATGCTATCGGTAGTGTCCAAAATAAGTAATAGTAATCCACCACACAACTAAGATGTCCAATTTCTTTACGTACCTCAATTTCTTGATTGTGACTTCTTTGTCTGATGTGAAGGTAAGTGTGGACGCATGGGCCCATGGACGAGGAATTGCTTTCCTATTTCATAGATTTTTTGTTCGTTCATTTGTGGTTATCAAACAATGGCTGTCTTTTCCATGGTAGCCGATGTTGCCATATGTGGTATTGTTCTCATCATCGTATGCCTCTACACATCTGTAAGAATCAGCCAACGGAGCCGGACCGAGGACGACCATGGCGGTGGCCGGAAGAAGCTCCCGGAGCCGTCGGGGTCGTGGCCTTTCCTGGGTCACCTTCTGCTCCTCGGATCGGAACCTCTCCTCCACCGGACTCTTACTGCCATGGGAGACCGCTACGGGCCTGCGTTTTTGATCCGGCTCGGGACGCACCGGACCCTGGTGATCAGTTCCTGGGCACTAGCCAAGGAGTGTTTCACCACTAACGACCGGGTCTTCGCGACCAGGCCCCGGTCCTTAGCGGTCAAGATCATGGGCTATGACCATGCTATGTTCGGTTTTGCACCTTATGGGGCTTACTGGCGGGACATGAGGAAACTCGTGGTGAACGAGCTTCTCTCGGACCATCTGCTGGAGCTTCTCCATGATGTCCGCGAATCGGAGATCAACCTGTTCCGAAGAGACTTGTACGATCTGTGGCTCAACACAGGGCGTGTTCCAGTCCAGGTGGATGTGAAGGAGCTAATCGGGGACCTCGGAATGAACATTGGGGTCAGGATGCTTGCCAGTAAGAGGTAATTCGAAGTCGTCATTGCCGTTTACTCTAATAAAAGTTAACCTCATTAAGCAACTGCACGGTTTATTCTTTACTACTTAGCAAGTACCAGAGTACTGGCAGCAGTGAGGCGGAGTCGAGACGGGGCCAGAAGGCCTTGACGGACTTCTTCCAGCTGACGGGACAGTTCATGTACTCGGATGCCATTCCATCTCTCGGATGGTTGGATGTGATAAACGGTTCGACCGGTAAGGATCCTATCCGATACATACTACCATTAAGAAGGAAAGTTCTACTTCTGGAGAGGACATAAGTATTACTGATGTGTCGTTCCACAGGTAAATTGAAGAAGACAGCAGAGGAGATAGACTGGCTGCTCGGAAGCTGGGTCGACGAACACTGCCGTCGACGTAACCGGGATTCCGCCAGGGCCGAGATTGATGAGACCAAGCAAGATTTCATCGATGTCATGCTTTCTTCCTTGGATGAAACAAGGCTCCCTGCACATGAGATTGACACTAACATCAAAGCTACTTGCCTGGTACATAAACTAAGTCCTAGAACATTGCACTATTTTGAATTGACTGCTACTTGTAAGTTAGCTTTTTAAGTGAATATAGGTTGAATCCCCTCGTGGGTCGGGTGAAAATTGTACACGGTGCCAGCGTATAGGCTCACGCCACATGAGATCTGAGTGCGGAACTCGTGACCTATAAAACTCCAAAATAGAATAAATATTTTTGGCTTGTAATTAGTAAATAAAGTACGGAAAAGGTCAGGCTCACATAAGTTGTATAATCCGGGAATGGAAGAGAGAGTTCAACTCGTAGTCAATATGCTAGGCTCGAGATCAGTCGTACATGGTGGGCGTTTAATGATACGTGACAAGTGTAAATGACTTTACAATGTGATGACGGATGTTGAGAATTGAATCCCATGTCGAATGATTAATAAAAATGATCTTTATCTGTTAAAAAAAGGGTAAATTTTTAGGTGGATAGGTGCCCAATTTTGTTGTTTGGTCGGTGGAAATTTCTCATTATCCAAATGTCACAGACCTTTCAAACCTGATAGTAATCAAAGGGCATGGATATTTGCTTGTGGCAGAGTCTGATCTTAGGAACAAACGGCACCGCAGCGCTCACACTCACATGGGCGATCTCTCTGCTCCTGAACAATCGGGAGTCCCTAAAGAAGGTCCAACACGAGCTCGATGTTCGTGTCGGACGGCACCGGCAAGTCGAGGAATCCGACATCCCGGGTCTCGTGTACCTGAATGCCATCGTCAAGGAGACGCTCCGCCTATACCCGGCGCTCCCGCTCAATGCACCACGGGAGGCCATGGAAGACTGCACGGTGGCCGGATTCCACGTCCCGGCAGGCACTCACCTTCTTGTCAACATGTGGAAGATACACCGCGACCCGAGAATCTGGTCGGATCCGCTTGAGTTCCGACCCGAAAGGTTCGTTCGGTATTTTCTATTAACAATTTAATTAGTATCATTACTGACAAGTTTAGACTTTTAAGTGGATATGCAACCAAACCAACCTTAGCTCATGGCCAGTTTATCCTAAAGACAGGAGTGAAAGACCATTTTATATTCAGCCGTCCCCTCGCCCAAGTACGGAAGGAGAATAGCCGGCATATGCTTAAGGGCACATGAAAAATGTAAATTGCGTTGCCGCATGAGACTGGGTGTGGAGAATTTAATTCCACGTCATAATCTCGATATAAGGAATCCTAAGCATATAGCAAGATCCGGGTTAGGTGGAAATCGACCAAATCTATTACAGGTCTAGTGGAAATTTTATATTTTCGAATGGATGATAGGACGCAACTTTCATGCTGTGATCGTTGAAAGTACATTCTGGACATGGTACATAGGTTCATGACGACCCACAGGAGCTTGGATGTCCGAGGCCGGGATTTCGAGCTCATACTGTTCGGTTCAGGGCGGAGGATGTGCCCAGGAGTGTCGTTCGCACTGCAGGTTGTGAACCTGACGCTCGCTAGGCTACTTCACGGGTTCGAGCTGGGAACGCTGCTGGATGCGAGGGGTGGACATGAGCGAGAGTCCGGGGCTAACCATGCCGAGAGCCACGCCGCTGGAAGTCGTTCTAGAGCCGAGGCTGCCCTCTACATGCTACTAGCCCGAGCTACGAGGGAACTCTGGGCTGGCAAACGGTAATTAAGTATGTGGATGAGAAATTTCATTATCTTCAGCACGATAAAGATGGGACGAATTAATTTTAAGGGAAACAGTGACTGTCGCATGTCTCGACTTTCATTGTTTGTGCCTCTGCACTCTTCTTTGTTAGTTTTATATTTCAATTTATATTACCGTATTGTTGTAACACAATTTTGTGTCGCGTGCTTTTATTTCCATTTTTAATAGTAATTTCTTGTCATCCGAAACTAATATATATACACACTAAAATTTGATCAATGCTATGCACGGATTTTGAAATAAAAAATTGAATATGTGGTAGATGATAAAAAAAATTTAATTAAAATTAATTTTATTGTATGTGAATTTTTGTTCCTGATAAATCAAATATGAAAAATAAGTAACAGATTTAAGAAAAAATTGAACGACAACGAAAATGGTAAAGAGAAAATAATATGAAAATGAATGTAAACTGAAGAGAGATGAGAGAGTGTGAGAGTAGAAGAGTAAGATCAGACAGTCACTTATTAATAATTTTACCATCACGTGTTTAATTTTTCTTAATCTACTGGATGTTAGAAGTCGAATTTTACATGTATCTGGGTAATTTGAAAAGGTAAAAAAGGCCAAAATTTTTAAATGGTTGCATATATTAACATATGTATGTAGTATTTTTCTAGCACTTTGTTGATTACATTTCTAACATATGTAGTTGACATGGTATCATGAGCCAATTAAATTCAGCTATTTTTACGAATTTTTTAATAAAACGTAGAAGGAGAGAAAATAACCCTATAAATGATTTGATTTGATTGACTCATCACTTCACATCAACATTGTCACATAATATACCCGTTACATACAAGACTTTCTCCACTTGAACAAATTTGAAACCTGACCATTGTTTCAAGGAAGTGAATATCACGTCGTCAGCGAGATCTGCGGCCGAGAGCTAGTCGAGATGGTCAGTAGAGACTCTATAGAACCCCATGCTGAACTACGACTTTAACTCGATTAAAAGTTCATCTGCCCAATTACTTGAAGCACAACGACAATTCTCTCAACAATTGAACCTAGAGGAGACTGCTAGAGGCAGATCTTGATGGATTTTGATTGGCTGATATCACAGCGTAAATACTACCAAGTGGTGACACCGTTACATACAAGACTTTCTCATAGATTTGGCACCATATGCAATGTAAAACGGTCAATTTTCGCTCTCTAGGCTTCTTTTTTCCAATATTCACTGCGTAATATCCAAAAGATTATAGGGATACTCGAACCAATCCAAATTTGACAGATCGGCCTACTAAGAACATGTAAAAATCTCATAATCGTGAGTTTTCTTCATTAGTAAAACTCAAATGTGAGACCTTAATCGATGGGAAAGAGATACCGAACCAAAACCAGCTTGATGTTGAAATTGGACTCTCTTTTATTCGTTAAACGTCTTGACATACGGTGACTCCCCTTGACTAATTAAGCACACAGGAAGGTTCGCTCTGCAATTTCATAGTGTTACAGACAAGAAACGTGCGTTCAGGTCGGGCGGTGTCGGATTGAATGGCTAATGCAACTGTTGATTCACAGAACTACGACCAACAGAGTTCCCTCGTAGATCAGGCTAGTAGCACGTAGAGGGCCGCCTTGGCTCGAGAACGACTTCCAGCGGCGTGGCTTTCGGCATGGTCATCCCAGGGCCCTCGGTCATGTCCACCCTCGCATCCATCGGTGTTCCCAGCTTGAACCCGTGAAGCAGCCTAGCAAGTGTCAGGCTTATGACTTGCAATCCGAACGACACTCCTGGGCACATCCTCCTCCCCGAACCGAACGGTATGAGCTCGAAATCCCGACCTCGGACATCCAAGCTCCGGTGGGTCGTCAAGAACCTAACATGATAGAGTTGTTCTGAGAATGATTCGTGGGTGCTTAACTACTACTGTTTTCTTCAACAATAACTCTGTAATCAGAAACGAAATCATCAATTTTCCTTATATGCATTTTAACAAAAAAAAGAATTGATTCTGATTCTCTCAAATGACGGGTTTGACGCTATAATCGGAATCAAGGGAGGAATCAACCCCTAGAAACCCAAAACAATTGCCCAAAAAGTGTAAACTAAAACCAAATTTCTTTACCTTTATGAATCACATTTTCTTTGGGAGTTTGGTAATTTTCTTTGCGTTTATTTAATTTGTATCGATTTTATTCACAAGTTTGCTCTAATTGCTCTTTATCTCGGTTTTTATCCGACAATAATAAAAAAAGAGAATCTAATTTCAATTCCGGAGTTAAATCAAATAAAAAATTGAGATCTTCATCCCGTTTCTGATTCTGGCTTCGTTTAACAAACCTTTCAGGCCGGAACTCTGATGGATCCGACCAGATTCTCGGGTCGCGGTGTATCTTCCACATATTGACGAGAAGGTGAGTGCCTGCCGGGACATGGAATCCGCCCACCGTGCAGTCTTCCATTGCCTCCCTCGGTGCATTGACCGGGAGTGCCGGGTACAGGCGGAGTGTCTCCTTGATGACGGCGTTCAGGTAGACGAGCTCCGGGAAGTCAGATTCCTCCACCTGTCGGTGCCGCCCGACACGGACTTCGAGCTCATCCTGGACCTTCTCCAGGGCTTCAGGGTTGTTTAGTAGCAGGGCGATCGCCCAAGTGAGGGTGTCACCTCCGTGGTGTCGTACGCCCCCAAGAGCAGACTCTGCCACAAGCAAATATTCATCGTGTTATGATGAGGTCAGATGCCATTCGACCTGACTCCGGCCCGGTGGAGGCCATGGCCATCCAACCTGATCCCGGCTCGACTGCCATCCGGGGTGCGGACCGATTTTTGCTAGTCCGATTGTCCGATTAGGGATGGGACATCAGATGACTTATAAGTTGGACGCCAGACTCTAGTCATGTCAACCAGAGTAAAACCATACTCTCGTACATATCACATCGACCAGGTTGCCCGACTGTTCGGAGCAAATCTCTGACCAAGTCAAGCAGCCATGGTGCAAGCGGCCACCGAGAATATCTTCTTCATGTCTCTTGAACAAAGGTATAAGATCAAAGTCATAGGGGTTTGGGTATTTCATTTCAAAGTGTCCATTTTAGTTAGTGCTGTTTCAGAAAAATCAAAAATCGAACCAAACCGAATAAAAAATACTTGAACCGTTCAAATAAGTTCATGTGGTGTTCTGAGATGTACTGCTCTACATACCAGGCAAGTGGCTTTGATGGTGGTGTCAATCTCATGGGCAGGGAGCTGGGATTCATCCAAGGAAGAGAACATGACATCGATGAAGTCTTGCCCGGTCTCATCGATCTCGGCCACGGCGGCATCCCTCTTATGCCGACGCCGGTGTTCATCGACCCACTTCCCGAGCACCCAGTCTAGCTCTTTTGCTGTCTTCTTCATTTCACCTGTGGGACGCATTAGTAAATAGTAATATCCTGTCTAGCAGGGTATGCAGAAACCGATTCAGCCTTCGAAACAAAAGAACCGGTTCATTTTCATTCGATATACTAAGTCCAAACTATAACCGATATAGGGGAAAAAACCGAATTACTCTAAATCAATTCAGTTCTCACCAAATCGGTTTTCTTGCACACTTACATGGATTCGATGCTTACCAGTTGAACCATTTATCACATCCAACCATCTGAGGCATGGAACAGCATCCGAGTACATGAACTGTCCTGTCAGCCGGAAGAAATCTGACAAGGCCTTTTGGCCCCGTCTCGACTCCGCGTCGCCGCCACTGCCGGAGCTCTGGTACCTTTTTCCGGCAAGTGTCCTAACGCCGATGTTCATGGCTAGGTCCCCGAACCTCTCCTTCATGTTGACCTGGACTGGAACCCGCCCGTTGTGCACCCACAGCTGGTACAAGTCCCTTTGGAAGCAGTCAATCTCCGACCCTCGGACGTGGCAGAGCTGCTCGATCCGGTGGCTTGACAGCAGCTTCGTCACCACTAGCTTCCTCACATCCCGCCAGTAGGCCCCGTAAGGGATGAAACCGAGAAGTGAGTGGTCGTAGCCCATCAGCCTGACGGCCAAGGACTGGGGCCGGGTTGCGAAGACCCGGTCATTTGTGGTAAAGCAGTCCTTAGCCAGTTCCGGGGAACTGATCACCAGGGTCCGGTTTGACCCAAGCCATATCGAGAAGGCGGGTCCGTAGCGGTCCGCCATGGCCGTGAGGGTACGGTGGAGGAGGGGCTCTGATCCGAGGAGTGGTAGGTGGCCCAGAAAAGGCCATGACCCCGGCGGCTCCAGCAGCACCTTTCCGCCGCCGCCCTCCTTCCCTCGGCTCCTTCCGGTGATCCTTGTGGAAGTACAGAGACGGATGACGATGATTAGAATAACAGCACAAATGGCGATATCAGCTACCGTGGGAGCCATTGATCAAACCTGCGACAGAATTAAACAATAGAAAAACAATTCCTGTGTCTTATATAGATCATATCTGTGAAATATCCCGGCTCACAGGAGATTGGTCTCATGTCCATCCCAAGATCTAAAGCTGATAGGATGGTAGTACCACAATCTTATAAACTAGATTTCAATTGCTTATTTGTCCGATGTAAGATTAACTCCTCAACACCGCCCTTATGTGGTAACGCATTCACACTTAACATATGCCTTTTAAATACTAGCCCCTTAACAACTGAACTTGAGCCTGGTAGCACTATAAGAATATTGTCGAATACCGACGGATAAATCGTCGGACAAAATCCATTGGAAATACCGACGGAATGCAATCCACAGGCATTTCCGACAGATTTCCGATAGATAATCCGTAGGGACTGTCAACATATCCGTCGGTAAATCCGTCGAAATATCATGACAGGAATAGCGCGTGAGCTTTACTGACAGATTATTCCGTCGGTAAATCGGAAGGCAATTACCAACGGATTGTATTCCGTAGGCAAATCCGTCGGTATGTTATGGCGTCAATGGAGCGGGAGATTTATCAACGGATTATCCGTCGGTGAATCATGGACAAGACATTTTCTGACGGATATTCCGTCGGTAATTGAATTTCATTGGCGGGATTTTTCCCGCTCTTCATCGACGATGCCGATTTTCTGACGGATTTTCCGTCTGTAAATCCGTCGAAAAATTGCTTATATATATCCTGAGCCCGGCCTCTCCTCTCCCATTTCCTTCGGTGATTTCTCTCCCAAGGTGTCCGCGCTACGACCAATCCAGTCCAAGCCACGACCCACAGAGTCCGAGCCCCGACCCCTCAACACTTGAGCCCATCAACTGAGCAAGCGTGCCACGAGCTAGCCGAGCCCCGACCCCAAGCTCCGCTGAGCCCCAGCCTCGGCCTCCAGCAAGTCCCAACCCCAGCCTCCAAAGAGCCCCACCGAGCCACGACCAGCCCTGCCGAACCACCGACCGTCACCCAAAACCCCGGCCAAGTGCTACCTTGAGCCCGGAGCAGACCCACCAAGGCCACCCGAGCCACCGACCGCCACTGCCGGCCCCTCGAGCCCAATCCATGCCGCCGACGACCACCCCGAAATTTTATTTGTATTTTTTTTCCGGATAAATATTATAAATATTTCTAATTAATAAAATTTACTTTCTTGATTAGTTCAATATTTTATATTAATAATATTTTATTAATTTATATGATTGATAAATTGAACATATAAATAATTACAAAATAAAATATATTAATATTTATAAAATGCACCAATGCCCAGAATTTCCCGAAGGACAATCCATCGGTAATCCGTCGCGAGCGAGCAAGCCGTCGGTAATTCTCTACCAATATTTTGTTGGCAATTCTTAATTTTCCGACAGATATCCGTCGAAATAAATTTTCGACAAGGGAAAACGCGATGGCGTTTATCCGTCGGCAATCCGTCGGGAAAGTTATTTACCGAAAGATTCCCGACAGATCCGTCTGTTATAAAATAACTATTTTCTTGTAGTGTAGTATCATTTGTACTCGGGTGGGGCGAGGGGGGTTATTGACCACGAGTCGGGCATTTTTTCCTTCCAGTCTCGAGCTTAACGGACTATAAGTTCTACACTTGGGCCGTAGCATGCTGTGAACCTACTCGATTGACTCTGATATCATGTTAAATTTCCACCCGACCCAGAGGAGATTGGACTCGTGTCCATCCCAAAAGTTCAAGCTGATAGGATGGTGGTACCGTGTTCTCATAAACCAGATTTCAATTACGTATTTATCAGGTATAAAATTGATTGACTCTTCAACAATATCTACCTAGTTATCATCGTAGCAGATAAAGGAATCATCTTCAAAAAAAAATAAAAAAAGGGTTAAAGGAGTCACGACAACGATCTCCAAGAAATTGACGTGCACAAAGAATGTAAATATCTTAGCTTGATTGATGGGCAAGATAATCGTCAGTGGTGTAGTGGTGTTGTTGGTAACATCAAATCCAAGTCAAGTTCATCATCTTCGCACCCGTATTTGAGCCAAGCAATTTGCAACACGGATGAGCCCCGCGTGGAGGCCCAGATCGACTCCCCATCGCAAGTTAGAGAGGAAAATATCAGTAAAGTGACTAATATACATAAAAAATGATAGTTATTAATAATCTTCACATAGATAACATAATAGGGGTATAATAGTAAATTTAAGATGTGAATTCTTTTTTTTAATCTCCTACTGCTCACTCCCCCTCTCTCCCCTCTCTCTCTCTCTCTCGGCATCTTTATTCTTAATTTTCATTTTTTTTAAAGTTTGCAATTCTTCAACCATGCACGCTCTCAATTTATGCATCCAATTTCATTTATTATAATTCTCTTATAATTATCTAATTTATAAGTGTCAATAAACGACTTACTCGGAAAATTATTGCAGTAATTTTCTTGAATTATGTACGCATCCGTATTTCCAATCGATTTCAGTAAATGAAATATACGGTGCATAGCACGGACCGGCGTCTGATTTTTATTATTAGATTCTCTCTAACTGCTCTAAGTTGTGTTCGGTTCCTGTAAAGTGAAAACTTTACCCTGATTTTTTGGGGTGTTGAGTGGGCCCCAACTTTGAATTATGTACAAACGGAGAAGGAAGCAGTGTAATGACGTCACGTACTTATATAAATAAATTATTTTTAATGCTTATTTTTATTTTTAAGATTTTATTAAAAATATTAAAATAATTAAATTTTATTAGTTAGAGTTATCGTATATATAAATACTGACACGTGATATGATTGTTGCATGAGAGAGTTGCTCCTTTGCGCAATCAATGTGAAATCGATGGCTATAATGGTCCTAGCAGATGAAATATTTATTTATTTTTGATGATGCAGGTTTAATCACGCGGCCTCTCCGGCCAGCTTTTGGCCATGGCACCATAGTGCCACTTTTACCGGGTGGCCCTTTCTAGGGTTTAGAGCAGGGTGGGGATCGAGCTCCTAAACTTGGGGAGTGTTTCCAATTCGGGCGCTCAACCTTACCACCGCTGCTGGCCTTGGTGGGTTAGAAGATGAAATATTATTTAATTTAAATTATTTACTAAATCACGAGATCTGTAAAAATTTTCTATTTTGTCATGACCGTCAATAATACAAAACATCAATGCGTGCTTTCGTTCTTCCCCAAAAAGTCACAAACATAATACCATTAGAATTTTTCGTTAAATTGCTAATATGATGTGCTGCTGACATGTCATTTTTATTGCTAATATTTATACAGGGATAGAGAAGATATGGAAATTGCTAATATTTTGATAATTGAGTATTAATTAATTTTTTTATAAATGGTTGATCTTTAAAGTGTGCACAAATAAGTAAATAAATAAAATATGTAATTAAAAATAGAAAATTAGATATTAGTTATAATATTATTTGGTACTTCATCCATATTTATCTTTTTTTATTAAAAATATATTTATCAAGGGTATTTTGAGAGTTCAACAGTAAAATCCACTAACCACACTCCTCCCAAATAATAATAGATTTTATAATTCTTATCATCATCTATCAAATACGATATCTGATTTACGTAACAGATTTGTCATGTCAGCAATAAAAAAAATGTCACATCACATGCCACATTGGCTATTAACCGCAAATTCCAACAGAGTTAAAAGTGGCTAACCGAGAACACGATACAACGGCATCTCCCTTGGGTGCCCGATCCATCCAGGAACAGATCGGGATACCGCATCCAGGAAGTTCTCTCCACCCTCGAGAGCACGTGTGCAGATCCATACAAATTATGGCATGCAACATATGAAGCAGTCAATTCCTACAGACATGGCTCCGAGACATTCGTGCACTCTGCGATGCACCATATTTCCATGATTCACTGTTCAAATTCGAATTCGTTGTCAGTTCTGTTCTATTCATTCAAAAGGAAACAAAGGAGTGATTCAGCATGTGAAATGGCAGAGAGATCCTTCGGCAGAAGTAGACTATGGCACCACAGATCACAAAACCGGTTTTTGCCCCAGCTGCATAAGACCCTTGACGTGTCCAGAATAGAAGAACTGCCCCGACCATGGAATCGTCATTGTGTGTTGCACCTGAATCGGGAAAGCCCGGATTCTCAATACCTCCCAAGATCCGGCATGGGTCGGATCTTCTTCCTGAACATGGGGAAGCATGACACTTTCTGATGACCAATTGGAACCTCCTCCTTAACCTTTCTCTTCCCCGGATAAAATCTTCATCAGGGCCACACGTACGTGTATCTCTTGGGCTGCTTCATTTGAAGATGACACGAGAGCCCGCTTAAGACTTATCCCGTGCCAGGGAATTGCCTCTGCCTGGGTGAGCCAAGATGTAAGTGGCAGCAGGTATCACTAAATGTAGGAGTCCCTGCTCTCTGCTCTCCGCTCTCCAGAGCTCGGGGCACTAAATTCTCATAATCGAGAGTGATGAAAAGGGTGGGTCGCTCTTCGTGACTTCAAATCCACGGAGTCCAACCTTCGTACATGTTGCAAAGGTTGTCCAAGCTCGTGGCTTGCTTAAGCAGATAATCTACCTGCTCCGCTATGCTAATGTGTCTGCAGCATGAAAACGAAAAGGATTTCCATCAGCGAGAAACAAGATTTGGATTTTTGGTGGTGACTGTAGAATATCATACCCAGTTTCAGAGATATCCCGACCATCTAGTTTCATGTCCACACGCTTCAGAACCGACACTGCGTAGGGGTTTTTACCTGGAGGCGGCCAGATCAAACAAAAGATCAGCAGAGTGCGCCAGAGTGAACAAGCTTACCACCATCATCGAAACAAATCACACACTCCAAGATTTATCAATATCACATGTTAAATTAATTTAAAAGTTTGTAGTACGTGAAAATGGCTATTCTGAAGGGTCCGTGTCTATGACGAATACAACTACTAACAGTTACCGACCCAGGTCTAGTAGAACCCAAAGTATTTTGTTAGACAGACTAACAACAGTTTATTCTTTGATCATTTTACAAGCTCAAGTAATCAACACCTGAATGTTGTGTTTTCCCCTACGATGGCCAAAATACAGCACGACCAATTGCCAAGAACCAAATCCACGAGGTGAAAAACAGACTTTCGACCACCATGGCTCATCTCAGAGACCTGAATTGGATTCCTCGGGCTTCTCGTAAGATTCTAAATGTGGTAACTTTTCATAAACCAGTTGAACACGTGAATAAACTTTGAATATAAAGTCCGAAGCATATCCATTTATGTCAGAGCACGATCAGAAGAAGAATGACCTTGATGCTGGAAGCACCTTACTAAATACTGTATAAAGTGTTGGTGATTCATGGTAAAGATGGAAATAAACAACATCAAATAAAACATACTTTCCAAAAAACATATAAAGCAATAGTATATTGCAACAGTTACAGAAACATTATAGAGTCAACATTCACTTTGATCCCTTAATTTGTAATCAACCACCACTTTAGTCCCTAAACTTTCTTTGCCAACAATTAGGCTCAAACATCCATGTTTTTGCCAACAAATCAGTCCGACCGTTAGTTTGTTGTTCGATGTATCACTTACGGGGTTAGATTTATACTTTTTTATTAGCAAAACATTAAAATGACATCGTTTTGCTGAATAGAAAATATAATGACTGTTTTATCATTAACTATTGATCATATTTCTAACGAATTATCATTAGTTTAAAAAAAATTCGCTGAAAATATGATCAATAGTTAATGATAAAACAGTCATTATATTTTTCTATTCAGTAAAATGATGTCGTTTTAATATTTTGGTAATAACAAAGTATAAATCTAACTCCGTAAGTGATACATCGAACGACAAATTAACGGTCAGACTGATTTGTTGGCAAAAACATAAATGTTTGAGCCTAATTGTTGGCAAAAAAAGTTTAGGGACTAAAGTAGTGGTTCAGTACAAATTAAGAGATTAAAGTGAATGTTTACTCAACATTATATATTTTCAATACTTACCCCTGATTATGGGACCATTAGTATGTCTATCAATGGAAAGGCCTTCATCATTATAATCTTCAGTCCTCGTTTTACCGGAGGGAATTCCATCTTTAGCCCCAGATCTCAACTCCCCGTCAACGTCATTCAGGGAATATTCACTTTGGACTGTATTCTCTTCATCTGACACTCCTCCACTGGTGGCCCTACAGGATCCTCGAATTCTAGAAGATTTGCTTGGGACTATTTGAAATTCAAGAATTGACCGACACCATGGTTAGTTTACAATGAATAAGGTTACATCTGAAGATTCTTACCAAGTGCTGTAAAGTAGATTAGAATTAGTTCAAAGAAAAGGAAAAGGAAAAAAGATGCCTGAATTCTGCCTAAAACGAGGAAGATAGAAAATGCGGAGAGATTTAACCAAGCAACTAAGTCAAAAACCAGTAAATTCATGGAGTTGACTGAGACATGCTTAAGGAAAGGAGTAAGTATAACTGCTGTAACTGGCAATTGAATTCTTTATAAAATATCTCTTATCCTCTTCCCTCATCCACAATCTTGTTCTTAACTTCTAAGCCCTTACCATCTTTTCCTATCTGATATCTAGCCTTAAAAAACTCGATATTTTTGAGTTTGCTCTTACTTGTTTACCGTTCCAAAAACAAAAAAGTTCATTCTTACATGAGAAGTGTAGAGCAGAAGACTTACCATCTCTTCTACTGGGTCATGTAAGCTATCCGAAACACTTGCATCAGCAGGGGAACATTCAGATTCTGAACTACTAGTGCAAATGCTATCTGGTGGAGATGTCCATCCTTTCTCTTGCAAAGAGAGACCAGAAAAGTGCAGTGTATCCTGGGTCTCACCCTCACCAAAGTGGGATTGCTCTCCGCCCTCGTCGTCAAGGGGAGAGGCTTCCCCGTAAAAATCAGCCTTCGACAAATCGAGTCCCTCCGATCTTTCTCTCTGGCTTTCTCCCACTCCTTCAAAAGCCTGGACAATGTGTGTTATAAAAAGTTATCAAGTAAAAGAACCGAGGCTGTGTTAAAGAGCAGCTATAGTTAGTTGCACTGGGATTAATAATCTTTAGTAGCATGTGGTCCTTTCCAGTGCAGTTCCAATAATAAGCATCAGAAATATCTACAATTTCATATTACCAAGACCAATTAATACTAAAAGCAAAAGCATAGTCCGTTAAACTAGCTGAAGCATAAGTGCAATGATTATTTTTTCTTTCTAAATAAAAGATTCCCGTGTCATAAGAAGGTTAAGAATATAAGAAGAGGTGTATATACAACTTGTCTTTCATCACTGTGTTTTGGTAAAGAATCCACTTACTTTATGAAGATTGCCAGCATGCAGACTTGCTGTCTTGGCGAGCCCGGTCAACAGAGAGAGCAGACCCTTCACAGATAACATAAGTGGTGGTAACAGTGGCTTCAAGGTTTGACTAGCTTCCCTGATTCGAGAAGAATATGACTGATATATAGCTTGCCCATGAATGGGAGAGATCTCCACTTTAGTCTCTCTTTCTCTTTCTATAGCATCAGTCATGGCGGCTACATCTTTTGACAATACTGATTCCAGTGGCAGAAGAATTGCATTTGCCTGGGCCACCAACACGGAAACAAGGTGAAGAAAATAACAGATCGTATGGCTGGCAGCCAAATTAACCGTATGGCTGGCAGCCAAATTAACCTAGTCTCGGAAACAAATCATATAAGGAAAATTAGGAAGTGACTCAAGAGAAACCTTTGAAATATGATCCACAAGAGAGCGGTGCATTGCGGCAGCTTCTTTTCCCAGACTGTACACATCGTGTAGATCATCAGTCATTGCCAAGACCTGAAGAGAAGTGAAGTTTGAGATTACTAGCCCCGTAAACTAAAACTGTTTTGACTTACAAGTGGTAAAAAGCTTTGAAGGCTCAACGACTGCAATATTTCCTCGGAGAAAAACAATCAGCTCAAGGTCCATGACTGTGAAAGATACTTTCAACAAATTCATGCCTCCTACAACCAGGCTATGTTCGGTTTTGCCCCTTATGGGGCTTACTGGCGGGACATGAGGAAACTCGCAGTGTACGAACTTCTCTTGGACCACCGGCTGGAGCTGCTCCGTGATGTCCACGAGTCAGAGATCAACCTCTTCCTAAGAGACTTGTACAATCTGTGGCTGATGACCGGGTGTATTCCAGTCCAGGTGGATGTGAAGGAGCTAATCGGGGACCTCGGAATGAACATCGGGGTCAGGATGCTTGCTAGCAAGAGATAATTCGAAATCGTCATTACCTTTTACTCTAATAAAAATTGACCTTATTAAGCAACTGCAGAGTTTTTTCTTTATTACTTAGCAGGTACCAGAGTACGGGCAGCAGTGAGGCGGAGTCGAGACGGGGCCAGACGGCTCTGACGGACTTCTTCCAGCTGACGGGACAGTTCATGTACTCGGATGCCATTCCATCTCTCGGATGGTTGGATGTGATAAACGGTTCGACCGGTAAGGATCTTATCCGATACATACTACCATTAAGAAGGAAAGTTATACTTCTGGAGAGGACATAAGTATTACTGATGTGTCGTTCCACAGGTAAAATGAAGAAGACAGCAGAGGAGATAGACTGGCTGCTCGGAAGCTGGGTCGACAAACACCGCCGTCGACGTAACCGGGATTCCACCGGGGCCGAGATTGATGAGACCAAGCAATATTTCATCGATGTCATGCTTTCTTCCTTGGATGAAACAAGGCTCCCTGCTCATGAGATTGACACTACCATCAAAGCTACTTGCCTGGTACATAAACTAAGTCCTAGAACATTGCACTATTTTGAATTGACTGCTACTTGTAAGTTAACTTTTTAAGTGAATACAGGTTCAATCTTCTCGTGGGTCAGGTAAAAATTATACACAGTACCAGCGTACAGTCTGACACCACATGAGTTCCGAGTGCGGAACTCGTGACTTATAAAATCCAAAAATAGAATAAATACCAAAATTCTCAATCGGTTGCATATATTTACATATGTATATATTATTTTTCTAGCACTTTGTTGATTACATTTCTATTGTATGTAGTTGACGTGGTGTCACGATCCAATAAAATTCAGTTATTTTTATGAATTTTTTAATAAAACATAGAAGGAAAAAAAATAACTCTAAAAATAGTTTGATTTGATTGGCTTATGACACCACATCAGCACTCTCCACTTGAACAAATTTCAAACCCGACCATTGCTTCAGGGAAGTGAATATCATGTCATCAGCGAGATCCGCGGCCGAGAGGCAGTCGAGATGGTCGGTAGAGACTCTATAGAACCTCACGCTGAACCACGACTTTAATTCGATTAAAAGCTCATCTGCCCGATTACTTGAAGCACAATGACAATTCTCTCAGCGATTAAACCTAGAGGAGACTACTAGAGGCAGATCTGGATGGATTTTGATTGCCTAATATCACAGCGTAAATATTACCGAGTGGTGACACCGTTACATACAAGACTCTCTCGTAGATTTGGCACCATATGCAATGTAAAACGGTCAATTTTCGATCTCTAGGCTTATTTTTTCCAATATTTACAGCGTAATATCCAAAAGATTATGGGGATCCTCAAACCAATCTGGATTTGACAAATCGACCTACTAAGAAAATGTAAACATCTTATAATCGTGAGTTTTCTTCATTAGTAAAACTTAAATATGAGACCTTATAAATCGGTGGGAAAAAGGTACCGAACCAAACCCAACTTGATGTTGGAATTGGACTCTCTTTTATTCGCTAAACGTCTTAACATACGGTGACTACCTTTGACTAATTAAGCACCCAGGAAGGCTTGCTCCACAATTTCCAAGTATTACAAACAAGAAACATGCGTTCAGGTCGGGCGGTGTCGGGTTGAATGGCTAATGGCACTGTTGATTCACAAAACTATGACCAACAGAGTTCCTTCGTAGATCAGGCTAGTAGCATGCAGAGGGCAGCCTCGGCTCGAGAACGACTTCCAGCGGCGTGGCTTTCGGCATGGTCATCCCCGGGCCCTCGGTCATGTCCACCCTCGCATCCATCGGTGTTCCCAGCTTGAACCCGTGAAGCAGCCTAGCAAGTGTCAGGCTTATGACTTGCAATCCGAACGACACTCCCGGGCACATCCTCCGCCCCGAACCGAACGGTATGAGCTCGAAATCCCGGCCTCGGACATCCAAGCTCCGGTGGGTTGTCAAGAACCTAACATGATAGAGTTGTTCTGAGAATGATTCTTAGGTGCCTAACTACTATTGTTGTCTTCAACAACTCTGGAATCAGAAACGAAATCATACATTTTCTTTGCATGCATTTGTTTAACAAAAATCTTTTTTTTTTTTTCTGATTCTCTCAAATGACGGGTTTGACCCTATAATCGGAATCAAGGGAGGAATCAACCCCTAGAAACCCAAGACAATTTCTCAAAAAATGTAAGGTAAAACCAAATTTCTTTACCTTTATGAATCACATTTTCTTACCTTTCAGGCCGGAACTCTGATGCATCCGACCAGATTCTCGGGTCGCGGTGTATCTTCCACATGTTGACCAGAAGGTGAGTGCCTGCCGGGACATGGAATCCGCCCACCGTGCAGGCTTCCATTGCCTCCCTCGGTGCATTGAGTGGGAGTGCCGGGTACAGCCGGAGAGTCTCCTTGATGACGGCGTTCAGGTAGACGAGCTTCGGGAAGTCAGATTCCTCCACCTGTCGGTGCCACCCGACACGGACTTCGAGCTCATCCTGGACCTTCTCCAGGGCTTCAGGGTTGTTTAGTAGCAGGGCGATCGCCCAAGTGAGTGTCACCACCGTGGTGTCGTATGCCCCCAAGAGCAGACTCTGCCACAAGCAAATATTCATCGTGTTATGATGCGGTCAGATGCCATTCAACCTGGCTCCGGCCCGGTGGAGGCCATGGCCATCCAACCTGATCCCGGCTCGACTGCCATCCGGGGTGCGGACTGATTTTTGCTAGTCCAATTGTCCGACTAGGGATGGGACATCAAATGACTTATAAGTCGGACGCCAGACTCTAGTCATGTCAACCAACGTAAAACCATACTCTCGTACATTACACATCGACCAAGCTGCCCCCAAGTCAAGCAGCCGCCGAGAATATCATCTTTATGTCTCTTGAACAAAGGTATAAGATCAAAGTCATAGGGGTTTGGTATTTCATTTCAGAGTGCACATCTTAGTTAGTGCTGTTTAAAAAAATCAAAAAACCAAACCGAATTGAACAAAAAATAGCGGAAGCGTTCAAATCAGCTCATGTGGTGTTCTAAGATGTACTACTGTACATACCAGGCAGGTGGCTTTGATGGTGGTGTCAATCTCATCGGCAGGGAACTGGGATTCATCCAAGGAAGAGAACATGACATCGATGAAGTCTTGCCCGGTCTCATCGATCTCGGCCACGGCGACATCCCTCTTATGCCAACGCCGGTGTTCATCGACCCAATTCCCGAGCACCCGGTCTAGCTCTTTTGCTGTCTTCTTCATTTCACCTGTGGGACGCATTAGTAAATAGTAACATCCTGTCTAGCAGGGTACGCAGAAACCGATTCAGCCTCCGAAACAAAAGAACAGGTTCATTTTCATTTGATATACTAAGTCCGAACTATAACCGATGTAGGGGACAAAACTGAATTACTCTAAATCAATTCAGTTCTCACCAAATCGGTTTTCTTGCACACTTGTACAGATTCGATGCTTACCAGTTGAACCATTTATCACATCCAACCATCCGAGGGATGGAACAGCATCCGAGTACATGAACTGTCCTGTCAGCCGGAAGAACTCCGACAAGGCCTTTTGGCCCTGTCTTGACTCCTCCTTGCCACCACTGCCGGAGCTCCGGTACCTTTTTCCGGCAAGTGTCCTAACGCCGATGTTCATGGCTAGGTCCCCGAACCTCTCCTTCATGTCGACCTGGACCGGAACCCGCCCGCTGTGCACCCACAGCTGGTACAAGTCCCCCTGGAAGCAGTCAATCTCCGACCCTCGGACGTGGCAGAGCTGCTCAATCCGGTGGCTTGACAGCAGCTTCGTCACCACTAGCTTCCTCACGTCCCGCCAGTAGGCCCCGTAAGGGGCGAAACCGAGAATCGAGTGGTTGTAGCCCATCAGCCTGATGGCCAAGGACCGGGGCCGGGTCGCGAAGACCCGGTCATTTGTGGTGAAGCAGTCCTTAGCCAGTTCCGGGGAACTGATCACCAGGGTCCGGTGTGACCCAAGCCGTATCGAGAAGGCCGGTCCGTAGCGGTCCGCCATGGCCGTGAGCGTCCGGTGGAGGAGGGCCTCTGATCCGAGGAGCGGTAGGTGGCCCAGAAAAGGCCATGACCCCGGCGGCTCCGGCAGCACCTTTCCGCCGCCGCCCTCCTTCCCTCGGCTCCTTCCGGTGATCCTTGTGGAAGTACAGAGGCGGATCACGATGACTAGAAGAACAGCACAAATGGCGACATCAGCTATCGTGGGAGCCATTGATCAAACCTGCCACAGTATTAAACAATAGAAAAACAATACCTCCGTCTTATATGACCCTATCTGTGAAATATCCTCCTCTCTACGAAAATTGGACTCATATTCATCTCAAAATCTCTAGGATAGTAGTACCCGCGAGCTTATAAATCAGATTTCAATTACTTATACACTGCCCTCACGTAATAACGTGTTCGCACTTAATATATGCCTTTTAAATACTTGTCTCTCAACGACTGACCTCGAGCAGGGCATTTTCGTCCATACTCGGGCGAGGGGATTATTGACCAAGAGCCGAGCATTTTTTTTTCCTTCCAGTCTTGAGCTCAACGAACTATAAGTTCTACACTTGGACCGTGGCATGGTGTGAGCCCACTCGGTTGGCTCTAATACCGTGTTAAATTTTCATATGATCCACAGGAGATTGGACCCATGTCCACCCCAAAAATTTAAACGGATAGAATGGTAGTACCCGCGTTCTTATAAATCAGATTTCAATTACTTATTTGTCCGATATAAGATTGACTTTCCAACAATATCTACGTGGTTATGGTCGTAGCAGATAAAGGAGTCACGACAGCGATCTCCAAGAAATTGAGGTGCACAAAGAAGGTAAGTATCTTAGCTTGATTGATGGGAAAGATAATTGTCTGTGATGTGGTAGGTAACATCGAATCCGGGTAAGGTTCATCTTGGTATCTGTATTTGAGCCAAACAACCTGCAATAAAGACAAGGCCCGTGAGGAGGGCCGGATCGAATCCCCCACACAAGTTAAAGAGGAAAATATGAGTAAAGTGGATATCATACATAAAAGTTTATAGTTATTAATAATCTTTACATTGATAATATAATAGGGATATAATAGTAAATTTAGCACGTAAAAGGATCCGTTTTTTTTTTTATCTCCTACTACTCACTCCCCTCTCTCCCCCCTCTTTCTCTGGGCATCTTTTTTCTCCTTTTTGTATTTATTCTTAATTTTCATTTTTTTTAAGTTTGAACAGTAGATCATGGAAGTCTGGTGCATCACTGAGTGCATGAATGTCTCGGAGCCATGTCCGTAGGAATTGACTGCTGCACATGTTCCATGCCATAATTTGTATGGATCTGCACACGTGCTCTCCAGGGTGGAGAGACCGTCCTGGATACAGCATCCCGATCAGTTCCTGGATGGATCGGGCACTGATGGGAGATGCCGGTGTGTCATGTTCTCGGTTAGCCAATTTCAGCCGGCATTTCCAGAGCGAGGCCTAAATTGCTGACGGTAGAGCTCTTCGATGATATTGTGGCAAGCTCTTTGTGATCAGGTAACGGGCTTTTTAACCAATTAAATAACAAGACAAATTTGACCAAATTTCTTATTTTGTCATGTCTTTTAATAATACCAGACATTTGTCACTTGCCTTGTGTCGCGAACCCTTAACTTCGCTGGAATTTGTTGTCAACAGCTAACGTGGCATGTGATGTGACATTTTTTATCGCTGACTGACAAATCTATTACTATATATTAGATATGGTACATGATAGATAATAAAAAGATTTCTAAAATATATTATCATTTAAGAGGAGTGTAGTTAGTTAATTTTATTTTTGAACTCCCAAGTACCTTTGATAAATGTATTTTTAATAACCAACGAAAGTTGGCGCAAGTGGAATGGACTTGTATCGTTTAAGTAGACGTGTCGGATTCGAGCCCCTCTGAACGCAGCAGACCTTCTTGGAAGGAGTCTCCAAGAAACCGCCCGACCACATCCCGAATCTGGATTAGTCAGCCAACCTTCGGGTACCGGACACCCGGTGGAAAAAAAAAAAAATATATATATATATATATATATATAAAATAATAAGGACAAATGGGGATGAAGTACCATTATCTGTTCTATTCATTCAAAAGGAAACAAAGGAGTGATTCAGTGTGTGAAATGGCAGAGAGATCCTTCGGCAGCAGTAGATTGTGGCACCACAGATCACAAAACCAGTTTTTGCTCCAGCTGCATAAAACCCGCGATGTGTGCCAGAATAGAAGAACTGCGCCGGGCATGGAATCCTCGTTGCGCTGCACCTGGATCGGGAAAAGCCCGGATTCTTAAAACCTCCCAAGATCTGGCATGGGTCGGATCTTCTTCTTGAACATGGGGAAACATGACACTTCCTGATGACCAATTGGAACCTCGTCCTTAACCTTCCTCTTCCCCGGATAAAATCTGTATCAGGCCACACGTACGTGTATCTCTTGAGCTGCTTCATTTGAAGATGACACGACAGCCCGCCTAAGACTTATCCCGTGCCAGGGAATTGCCTCTGCCTGGGTGAGTCAAGATGCAAGTGGCAGCAGGTATCACTAAATGTAGGAGTCCCTGCTCTCCGCTCTCCAGCGCTCGGGGCACTAAATTCTCATAACCGAGAGTGATGAAAAGGGTGGGTCACTCTTCATGACTTCAAATCCACGGAGTCCAACCTTCGTACATGTTGCAAAGGTTGTCCAAGCTCGTGGCTTGCTTAAGCAGATAATCTACCTGCTCCGCTATGCTAATGTGTCTGCAGTATGAAAAGGAAACGGATATCCATCAGCGAGAAACAAGATTTTGGATTTTTGGTGGTGACTGTAGAATATCATACCCAGCGTCAGAGATATCCCGACCATCTAGTTTCATGTCCACACGCTTCAGAACCGACACTGCGTAGGGGTTTTTACCTGGAGGCGGCCAGATCAAACAAAAGATCAGCAGAGAGAGCCATAGAGAACGAGCTTACCACCATCATCGAAAGAAATTACACTCCAAGATTTAACAATATCACACGTCAAATTTATTTAAAAATTTGTAGTACGTGAAAATGGCTATTCTGAAGGGTACATATCTATGACAAATACAATGACTAACAGTCACCAACTAAGGTCCAGTAGAACCTAAAGTCTTTTGTTAGACGGACTAACAACAGTTTACTCTTTGACCATTCTACAAGCTCAAGTAATTAGCACCTGAATGTGGTGTTTTCCACTACTAAGGCCAAAATAGAACACGACCGATTGCCAAGAACCAAATCTACGAGGCGAAAAACACAGACTTACGACCACCATGACTCATCTCAGAGACCTGAATTGGATTCCTCGTGCTCCTCATACGATTCTAAATATGGTAACTTCTTTTTTCATAAACCAGTGGAACACATGATATATAAAGTCCGAAGCATATCCATTTATGTCAGAGCACGATCAGAAGAATGACCTTGATGCTGGAAGCACCTTGCTAAATACTGTATAAAGTGTTAGTGATTCATGGTAAAGATGGAAATAAACAACATCAAATAAAAAGTATTTTCCAAAAAACATATTAAGCAAGAGTGTATTGTAACAGTTACAGAAACATTATAAATTTTCAATACTTACCCCTGATTATGGGACCATTAGTATGTCTATCAGTGGAAAGGCCTTCATCATTATAATCTTCAGTCCTCGTTTTACCGGAGGGAATTCCATCTTTAGCCCCAGATCTCGACTCCCCGTCCACGTCATGCAGGGAATATTCACTTTGGACCGGATTCTCTTCATCTGACACTCCACTGGTGGGTCCTACAGGATCCTTGAATTCTGGAAGATTTGCTTGAGACTATTTGAAATTCAAGAATTGACCGACACCATGGTTAGTTTACAATGAATAAGGTTACATCTGAAGATTCTTACCAAGTGCTGTAAAGTAGATTAGAATTTGTTCAAAGAAACAGAAAAGGAAAAAGAACTGGCAATTGAATTCTTTATAAAATATCTTATCCTCTTCCCACATCCACAATCTTGTTCTTAATTAACTTCTAAGCCCTTACGATATTTTCCTCTCTGATATCTAACCTTAAAAAACTCAATATTTTTGAGTTTGCTCTTACTTGTTTACCATTCCAAAAACAAAAAAGTTCATTCTTACTTGAGAAGTGTAGAGCAGAAGACTAACCATCTCTTCTACTGGGTCATGTAAGCTATCCGAAACACTTGCATCAGCAGGGGAACATTCAGATTCTGAACTACTAGTGCAAATGCTATCTGGTGGAGATATCCATCCTTTCTCTTGCAAAGAGAGACCAGAAAAGTGCAGTGTATCCTGGGTCTCACCCTCACCATAGTGGGATTGCTCTCCGCCCTCGTCGTCAAGGGGAGAGGCTTCCCCGTAAAAATCAGCCTTCGACAAATCGAGTCCCTCCGATCTTTCTCTCTGGCTTTCTCCCACTCCTTCAAAAGCCTGGAGAACGTGTATTATAAAAAGTTATCAAGTAAAAGAACCCAGGCTGTGTTAAAGAGCAACTATAGTTAGTTGCACTGGGATTAATAATCCTAAGTAGCATGTGGTCCTTTCAGTGCAGTTCCAATAATAAGCATCAGAAATATCTACAATTTCATATTTACCAAGACAAATCAATAATAAAAGCAAAAACATAGTCCTTTAAACTAGCTGAAGCATAAGTGCACTGATTATTTTTTCTTTCTAAATAAAAGATTCCCGTGTCATAAGAAGGTTAAGAATATAAAAAGAGGTGTATATACAACTTGTCTTTCATCATTGTTTTCTGGTAAAGAATCCACTTACTTTATGAAGATTGCCAGCATGCAGACTTGCTGTCTTGGCAAGCCTGGTCAACAGAGAGAGCAGACCCTTCACATATAACATAAGTGGTGGTAACAGTGGCTTCAAGGTTTGACTAGCTTCCCTGATTCGAAAAGAATATGACTGATATATAGCTTGCCCATGAATGGGAGAGATCTCCACTTTAGTCTCTCTTTCTCTTTCTATAGCATCAGTCATGGCAGCTACATCTTTTGACAATACTGATTCCAGTGGCAGAAGAATTGAATTTGCCTGGACCGCCAACACGGAAACAAGGTGAAGAAAATAACAGATCGTATGGCTGGCAGCCAAATTAACCTAGTCTCGGAAACAAATCATATCAGGAAAATTAGGAAGTGACTCAAGAGAAACCTTTGAAATATGATCCACAAGAGAGCGGTGCATTGCAGCAGCTTCTTTTCCCAGACTGTACACATCGTGTAGATCATCAGTCATTGCCAAGACCTGAAGAGAAGTGAAGTTTGAGATTACTAGCCACATAAACTAAAACTGTTTTGAGTTACAAGTGGTAAAAAGCTTTGACGGCTCATCAACTGCAGAGTAGGGAAATATTTCCTTGGAGAAAAATAATCAGTTCAAGGTCCGTGACTGTGAAAGATACTTTCAAAAAATTCATGTCCCCTACAACCAGGTTTAACTGATTACCACATTGTATATGTGCTCTCCATTAATTTAAAGTAAAAGATTTGCAGTAAGGACAGATTTCTACTACATAATTTAGAAGTAGCTCAAAATTGAAATATTTACTCTTCATCGGTGTGAAATTGCATAATTTTGATACTAAATATCATGGTGAAGTAGCATGATATCTTGTAACACCAGATCATACCTAATAGAGTAAGAAATGATACACAGCCTGATTCTCAAGTTCACGATGATATAAATAATGGTTAGCATGGGCACCACTAATGAACATACCTCTTCAAGCATGGAACCACATTCTGATGTCAAGGCTGTATGAGTTCTTGAGACATGACCAAAAGCAGAGAGTGCAACACTAGTTTCATATGCACAGTCTCTCATAGCAAGAACAGTGCTTTGCAAATCATCTGGGATAAAAAAGGGTGATTTAAAAATATAGTAGGATAATGAAGATTAAGATACATCGTTCTTGAGTGGATTTATGACTCAATTGCAGACAGGGAAAAAGATAAGACCTGAAGTTGTTTTTGCTTTGAGGGAAGCAATGCATAGTTCATTGGTGGCAGAGTACAAGCCACTGGAAGCAGCTTCCATGCTGCTTTGCACAAGCTTCCATTCGTGTTCAATACCTAAGATATAAGAGGGGGTAGGAGTAAGAACGAACTCCAGAATATGGAGTCTACAATCAATCTGATAATGAGAACAGGAACTCACGGCTGAATGAATGGTAGGTAACCTCTAGTCTTGTTATTGCATTGAAATACACTTGCTGCCATGCCCTATTATCACTACTAGTTGCGAATGGGCGAATCTCTCCAGGAACCCACAAAATTCCATCTCTAGATGCTTCGAACTCCAATATTGACATGCAAACCTTAATTATATCTGATGCCTTCTCCCTAGCATCCCACATAAGTTGCTTCCGCCTCATGAGATGTTGATGGAACTCCGGAGGAATCCCGGAAGTTTTAGCTGGAGTTGGGCCGCCACAAGCCCAGGCCATTGCCCTCTCGAGCTGTCCCTGCGCCGCAACAGAATTTCTTTCAATTGACTGCAGGCCCTCAATAGACTGAGCTATTGTCGCTACAGCAGATTGCATGATTTCCAACAATTTTGATCGACTGAGACTCGTGATAAGTGGACATAGATCATCATTAATAGGAAGGACATTCTGCAATGTGACTAAGATGTTTTGGGAAGGAGCCACTAGTGAATCATGCATCCATTCCATCTGAACAATCTCAATTCCAGTCCTGCAAATAGCCTCTCTGAGCTCTTTTGCCTGCCTTTCCATAATGGAAGCTGCTGACCTTGCAGCTTGTGCAGTTTCATGCGTGCTTGCGTATTCTTCAAGCATAAGCTGGACTTTCTTCACTGCTCCATGGTCCCTCCTCATATAATCAAATGTGAATTCCCTTGATGCCCCCTTCTGCTTTAATTGCTCAATTTCCTTCTCTAGCCAAGTCACTATAGCAGGTATAAATCGTTTTATCAAGTAAAGACTGATGTGCCTCTCGAGCTGCGCAGTGAGCTTCTTCCTCAAAACACCAAGAAGCTGATCAAACCCCAAACTTTGATCGAGAGATGAAGCAATATCTTGTATGCATGAATCAACAAAAGAATCCATAACATACATTTTCCAAATAAACAAGGCATGACTATTCACCAAGCCACCAAGTTTCCAGACATTTTCAGATAATGACTGCCCAGAAACCCTGGTATCTGCTAAGTTACGAGCCACGTCAGAGAATGCAAAACCATTAGTAAATGAGGACAAGACTCTGTCAGTTAATTCTAAATCCATGAAGGGTTTGACTAATGCAGACAATAGTGCTTTGGTTCTTGAAGCATGTGATTCACCAACATCTTCATCACTAATTAGATTCTGAAAACGGCTTTCACAGGACATCAGTACATTTTTAGCTTCAGCTTCCCTCTTAAGGAGATAATAAGCACGCTTGTCCTTCTGATTCCATGTCTGATGAAGCTGATCTAGCTGTACCCTACAGGCTTCTTCCTGTGAGGCCAGTTCTTCAGCTTCTTCCCAGGAGAGGTGATCCCGGCCCTTCAAAGCAGCTTCCTTAAGGCCCAATTGCTTCTCAGTGATGAGGCCAACCTTCACGAAGTAGTTCTTTTCTAGCTCAACCAAAGACACCCTCTCCATTTCAATCTCTACAAGCTGCTCCACCGCAGCATCTGCAGAGGCCCGAACTTGTGTGATGGATTCAAACAGATCCATAACTTCTGAGTTAGAAGAGAGAGCAGCTCTTGCTAGATCAGGCAGAACAGCCTCAATCAATTGATCAATGAAGTTTTTGCAACAAACCAAACTGCTTTTAAAAGTGAATGGCAATTTTTCATCAGAATGCAGATTGCCTAAATCAATCGGAGGTTTTGACGTCTCTGACCGAGCAAACTGACTCACTTCATTCAGAAACTCACTGAAAAGGTAGCATTTCTCTAGTTGCCCTTCAAGTTCACCGCAAAATGTTGAGAAATCATATGAACTTCCCACTCCTACTGTATTGCCTATCCCTAATACTCTATCCTTCACATCAGTATACAAAGCTACAACAGCTAAACTCAACACAAATAACGCCTTCTCCTTCCTCTCTAACAAATCATTTTGATTTCTCACATCATAATAAGTGTCATCGTTCTTCTCCATAACAGAAGATTGCATGAACTTTCTGAAGCTAGAGAGGGCACGATCCTTAGCTTTTGATTCAGTCTCAGAGCCAACAGAGTTTACCAACTCCAGACGTTCTTCTTCCACTTTTTTGACATCAAATGCATACTTATCCAGTGTATGGCAGAGATTGTCATGCACAAGCTTGATTGAATCGTGACCAACAGTCAAGATATTAGAAACCAATTCAGCGGCCCGTCTTCTTGCAATAGAAAGAGCATCAGACGATACCATATCAGAGCATAACTGTAGAACTTGTGCCCAGGCATTCACAGTACTAGTTGTATGGTAATTTAGAGGAAGAATCCTTCGCAAAGCCACTGAATACACGTGTAGTGCAGTTAGGGCAGAAGCCACCCCATGATCCAAATCCTGCACAAGCTTCAAGATTTCTCTATCTATATCATCACACAGAGCTTGTGTAGGCTCAGGAACAACAGATAGTGGGATCCCTGCCACAGAGACTGCTGATGTAAGAGAAAAACTTTCTCGCTCATTATTTAGCTTTATCCAGCCATTTACTTCTCCAGCTGAGTTACTTCGAAGAGCACCAAGGACCTTCCCATGCTGCTCGATCCAGGCTGTCGCCTCTTTGGCTTTCTCAGCTACCACAACTTTCGCCTGAGAATATTCTCGTGCATGAATTTCAAAAGAAGCATGAATTTTCTCCGAGTTGCATGTAACTTCAGCAACTATAGATTTTGCAGATGATTCATGAACAATGAGATGAGACCTCTCTTGATCAGCTTGGCAGAACAGGGCAGAGACGAGTTCATATTTGCTTAGAACATCAGCAAACCTCTGGAGAGCAAATATTTAGGTTAGCTAAAATTTCAATAAAAAAACAACCGACAGTGATCAAGAGATTTAAGAGGTAGCAATCTTCCATACCTCAAGGGCTGACTCAACAGCTGGCAAGGAGGATAATAACAGATCGTGATGTTCCTGGATCAAAAATATAACTTTTTGGTCACTGCCAGGTAAGCAAGAAGTTGCAATCAATAAAAATACAGCCCGTGCACCATTCACAAGCATAAGCATGAACCTTTTCCTCATCCACATATAATGTACAAAGCCAAATAAGCTTTATGTTAAGAGGCACCTGTTGCAAAGTTGTTTGTGGTGTTAATACCTGCAAAGGAACACGAATTTCTTGCACTCGAGAAGAAAACAAACTCAAGCTCACAGCCAACTCCATGCCCTTCCTCTCCTCACCAGCAATTGCTGCATCATCGTGAAAGTCTCCCCGGGTCCATTCAACAAGAGGATCCCAAACAAATACTTCTAGTAGCATCAAAAGAATGTCTTTGTTCTTCCTCAAGATACCCATAACTGCCTCACAATTTGCTCTGAAGGTACCTTCTATACCAGTCAACCCTAAAGCTGCTTCCATTGTATGGGTTAGTCGAAAAGGAACAATCTCTGGAACTTTCAGTTTCTGCCCTTTATCAAAGCAAATATTGTAATCAATATGCACTATATCCCCACTACAGAAATCTACAAGAATATTATCAAGATGTCTGTCTCCAAGGCCTAATATATGTCCCACCATGCTCATTGCCGCAATAGTTCCAGAGTACCTGAAAGTGTAATTGACAAATAGTAATTTTAGGCCTCCAGATATTTATGAGAATTTGTTTTGTCCTACAAAGAATATGGTTTACTAATAAAATCCTATGTAAATGCAGATTACAGCCATTACAACAAAGAAAAAGGGAGGAAAGTTTTCAGGCCTACATGATGCATAAAGATTTTATCAGAAAACATATAAATTATTCTTTTCTGACTCTCTCCAGTATATAGGGATATCTGGAATTCATCTGTTGCCTAGATAAAAATACCATAGAAAATATATTATAAATTTTGTTCAACAAAAATTTCATTTTCAATGGGGATGATCCATAAACTAAACAATATTTTATCATCAAACCATTGAGCACAATGTGAATAGTGAGATTCTAGAGGAGATTATCCCCTGTTAATAATATATTTCTTTAGATTAGCGAAAGAAGTGCAAACAGAGCAGTCTCCTACTTCAGTCCCCTTTAACCTAGTGAAGAAGAATCAATCTGATTAAAACTTTCAATCCTTCTGATTTTACTTTAAAAGGTGTCTGCTTAAGTGCAGACTTCTGTACAATAAGGAGCTATGTGATGAGACTATGCCATGTTTGATCATTGACTTACTGAAGTGCGGGAAACAAACTTTGTCTGAGTGTGGGGAAGAACTTAGGAAGATTACTCTGTCTTCATTGATGGACTGCCTTTGTAACTCTATTCCTTCTTCTTTGGATGATAGAAAAATTTCTATTCTATACTTCCTGCCTAAGTTAACAGTTTTATGAGAACAAAGTAATTAATTATTGCCAAGACCAAACACGGGACAACTTGTACTATAAGTGATCTTAGTTTTATTTATCTCTCAAATTCAGATAATTGAAAAAGGATGAAGTTGAAGCAGATTTTACAGGAACTTTTTGTGAGATATACCTATGGGAGGGTCAATGATGAAATCTAAATGGAACCTACTAGTCAGAATAGTGAAATGGCCCAACCTTAGACTCACATATCCATGATATATCAGCATATTTGTCTCTGAGTGCTTACAACTTACAATAGCAGCTGAATAAACAAATTTTCTATTAGAAGAGCTTACTTGGAAGACAGATGATAAATAGCATATGATTTCAGAAAACAAACAAAAAATATCAGGGAAGTGGGGTTAGCTGGGTCATACCTTTTCAATTTCAAATTGAAGGCTTTAAATCCTTCACTGGCACACCAAAGCTCCTGATAAAGAAGCTGCCTCGGGACCTCCTTAATGAGATCTATTAGAACTTTTCGCTTAACATCTTGAGGCCAATCTCTCCGAGAAATAACTCTTCTTATGCCTTTCTCCTTGAGTGCTGGAATAATCTTACCATAGAACATATCACTCGGACGGGGAACAGAGTAAGCTACATTTTTTGTATCACCAGTGGCTGAAGATGAAACTTGAGCTGATTGCACACGGGTTTGCCAGGACTTAAAGACACTGTATATACTTATCACATTGTGCACCCACTGAATAAGACCAGCACGACCACTTATCGGCGTCACAGAGTAATAACGAATATTGATTGGGCGGGTACATGAGGCTGGGGATGATTGAAGCAAGCAGTTAATCGCTTGCAACAACTGCATAATTCTAGCATCAAGCCGCAAATCTTCCCTCCCTTTTAACAAATATGTGTACTTTTGACCATCTGAACCCATTATGTTGATCTTCTTAGGTTTAGTTTTGGTTGATAGAATCATGACTTGCTCTGAAAAGGAAGAAATTGTGATGATCCCCTGAGAAGATGCAAGACCTCCATCAGATTCAGAATCATTGACCTCTTTCTCAAGGCCAGGCATGGGAACATCCAAAGATGACAGGAGAGCCAATTGCGGGGCCACTTCACCTAAGGAAACTGAAGACTTCCTCTGATAAGAAGCTAAAGATGCAGCAATAGCATCAAATGAACGCCATACATCTCCTAGAGCAGAAGCAGATTTTGGAGGAGTCTTGAAAGACAAAACAGCAGCTCTCAACTGCTCCATGAACTGCTGATGGAACAACAACTCATGTGGTGTTTCAGGTTTCCGAGAAGTAGAGGCTAAGCGACGCTCAAGAGTTACGATAATTGGAGCCATCATGGCTGAATATTTAGCAGCATTTATTTTGTTCTTCTCAGACTGGCTCAATGTAGTATTTTCTGAAATTCTTGCAACTTCTTCTTTGAGAACATGGATGCTCCTCATGACATCTAGAAGGTGACTGAGTTAGATCAACAACAATATAGTACACCCCATGCACAGTTGTATTAAAGAACATGTACCAAATAATTTGTTAACTGATAAACATTTCAAAGTCATACAGAACTTATATGATAAGCTAAAACAGTAAAACTCAACAAATGTCCAACAGATGCATGCAAGCAACAACCTCATGAGGATGATATCGTACAAGTTCACATTACCTGCATGAAGATCTTGAAGAGTACTAAGCCAAAGCTCCTCCCACAGAACAGTCATGTTGCTGAGCTCGTCTATCATGAGTTGCACACCCTGAATCAGTCTTGGATGAAGCTCTCTCTGCATGTAAATAAGTCAAGCTATTGCACCTCATGGAACATTGATGATACACAATACATGACACAATTAAATAATGAAAAAGCAACTTCGTGTATCTTCTGGTAAACAGAAGACAACGAAAACAAACTCCATCCATTTATGTATGCAATCAACGTAATCATCTATATAGATACAACACAGAACTACATGAGAAACTTAAGGAACCATGAACCTAGTAGCATAAAGGATCTTGCAAAAAGCTAGATAAAAGTGCCCTCATGAGCATGACCATGCTACCAGCAGAAGATGAGCAACCGTGGTAAAGTAATTCACGCTCAATGCCCAAAATTGAGGACATTATCAACATGACATGCTGCAGAAAATGGATAAAAATGAGAAGCTTACCAAGCAGCCCAATATTTGCTGAAGCTCCTCCGAGCATTTGTCTTGGTTAGCATTTACATCAACTAAAGTTGGGTACACTATTGACCAAGGAGATTGCTTGCCAAGCATCATCAGCAAGCTCTGCAATTGCCTTCGGACCGCTCGTTCTGGGTGGGAACTTAACCGGGCAAACAATTGGGGAATTATTTCCTACAAAAGAGTGCCCTAAATTATATTTTACTATATTAGCAAGTGTACAGAGAAAATTAACAGGAGTCATAACATCACTTGCCTGCCATGGCCAAAGAGGGACAGCAGATAGAGAGGGTTCAAGAGTATCTTGCAATTCAACTCCATAATTGAGAATAATACACAAAAGGTACAATGTTGCCTTTAAAGTGTAACTGCCGGTTTTCAGTGACTCATTACCCAAGTCAATCAGCTTGCTGCTACAAACGTTTGAAGACGAATAAGAAAGGCACTGTGTAAATCCCTGAGCTGCATAGCCAAAAAGTGATACTCTTCTTTTCCTTAAAGTCCACCAAATGTCGCTTAACTGGTCCAACTGATTGACCTCAAGGCTTACATTTGCATTAAGAAATAACATCTGTATCCTTGAAGCAAAGGAAGTAGAAAGTCGTTCACTAGATTCCTCTGCACCAGGTGCCCCAGCAGCAGCCTCAATAATATTCACTACTTGCTGCAATAAAGCATTGAAAAGGTGGTTATTGCTCAAATCCTCAGAGGAAACAACGGTAACATGTTGCTCATCCTCTTCCTGGTTCAGCCTACTGTTATTGCTGAACTTCAGAAAAATCTGTGAAATCAAAGCCCGAACTCTTTCAACTTCATCTTCACTCAACATGAACCTGCTGGCTTGAACTTCTGAAGTGAGGAGAGGAGAAAACAAGCATGACTTAAGAGAATCACGTGGATTGATAATGGAATTTTGGGCCTGAGTAAAACACCAGATGCCATAAGACATCCAAGACTTCACCAAATAAGGGCATAGTTGAGTCGATAATTTTGCTGCTGTACCCATAATTTCATCAATAACTGGCCCAACGCTCCATGTGCCGCTTAAGCTGCCATCACTATAGAAAGCCTTGTCTCTGCCAAGAGAATGAACATCGGGAATATTGAAATCTTCCTCAATCCCCTGAACAATTATCTTTCTAAATGGCTCTGAATGATCACGTAGCCAGTTTGAAAGTTTCAAGCAGGCCCTTGCCTTTAATATACTTCCATTTGCATCAGACACTACAGATTCTGAGGAAATTATGTAAGGACGCAGACATGACCAGAGAGCAGTGAAAGCTTCTTCATAGTTGCTTTCAGCATATGCAAGCAGAATCCTCTCATATTCCAAATTGGAGGCTAGAAAATTACGGAATCTCTCCTCTGAGCATCCGGCTAAATGCTCTTTGATATAGTCGTTAAGACGGTGAGCTAGCATTAGATTATTCTGCCTCCGAGCTAAACTGGACAGGTTCATGGACAGGTTTAGTGTGACAGGAGAACTAGGGGAAATTGTCCGATAAACTCTTAGAACTTTCAGCCATGGGGAACAATCCTGGTGCGTCTTACTAATAGGACTTTGCATTACCTGAAAATGTGAAGGATATATAGAATATAAGTGTTTTGACTTGTCCTCTCTACCTTCAATGTTAAATCCATCTTCAAAGGCTGCAATGCAATGCAACTGAGTGGCGGCTGCAGCTGCATCTTCTAACCCATCGAGTGCTAGAACAGACAAGGTTTCCTCCAGCATCAGTTTAGCCTTCTGCAGATCCTGAGGCAACTTGTCGACCTTCCCTTCAACCCGAAGAAGCAATGCCTGCAAGAGCATTAGCTCACTCCTCTGTAGTGCCAATTTAGGATCAAGTGCGAGTTCAGCACTACTTTTTGGTGTCAAATCGAGATATGCCCATGCAGCATGAAGATCACCTTCATCAAAACGTGACAAAGCATGGATGGCATTAATTTCATTGCCAGCCGTTGTTAAAGCACCAGAATAGCACTTCCCAGCATGCTTTGCACGAAGCATTTGCAGTTCTAACAACCATGATTCTAGTGACTTCCAATCAGACAAAGCAGAGTAGCTCTCAATTACACGTGCTATTACAAATTGTACTCCATCAGAGTCCATTGAGCTCAGTGACTCCTCAGACTGAAGCAAGTGAGTAAAGTATGCAGCAGCCCTTTCGTAGTGACCTTCTGCCTGATGTACTAGACCAGTGATCCATGTGAACGGTCCTGGAATGCTACAATGATCTATTGACTGGTTATCTTCAACGAACAAGGAAATAAATGTTTGTGAGGCCCACGTTAACAGCCCACCTAAAGCTTCTGGTTCATGGCTCCTGCAAAGAGCCAGTGCTATATGCCTTACGACCCGCAAGACATCCCCACCAAATCTGCCCCTGATGCTCTCCAGATTTGATTTCTGTGACCTAGATTTGTCCTTTAGAGCTGAAAAAACAAAACCACTGAGTTCAGACAATCGCAAACTACAATACTGAATAGTTGCATAGGGATATTGCAGTGCCAATCCAGCATTCATCATGGGCTCACATATACGAGAAAACCACTCCTCACAGACTTTCTTATTCGCACGAAAAAACAAGGAACTTGCACCAGATACAGGTGATAGCACTGCAGATCCTTCGTAAGCATTATAAACATTCTTCTTCAAGGCTTCAACAAAATCCAGCAATAGTCTCATAGGTAACAGATGAGCACCGGAAGAACTAATTATACTTAGACTTCCGTCATTTTGCTCATTTTCAAGTTGCAGTACATGAGCAATGTCCAGAAGCATCCGCTCCAATGCAGCAAAAGTTTGACTGGGCCCACCAAGGTTTGTCCGAAGGCGGGTTGAAATACAATATCTCGCAGCTTCTTGTACAGCCCACCAGGCGCCAGCCAAGACATTAGAGGAGCAAACTTTTTCAAGAAATTCTTCATCTACTTCAATGGCTAACCAAGACTCGGAGACAATGCGTTCCCCTATATCCTCAGATTGATTAGGCAGCAGATCCTTTGATTTCCGACAGCTAGGGATGAGCCGCTGGATCCACGATGAAAGAGGCATCTTCAACCTCTGAGAAATGTAACTCAAAACTGAAACAAGCTGTTGTGCTTGAAGCCGTTGAGGCAACTGCCTTAAAGAAAAAACTTGTTTCCAGAGCAAGGGTGAGCTACTGACCCCTTTAGAATTGGGCCCACATGCAAGGGTAGTCCCATATTCGCACAAGCCACATGAATAAATCATAGCAGGCAACACATTCGACAGCAGTCTTACAAATGTGTTCTTTATATTATTATCGGGATCACCGAGCTTGCTGAGAACTGTGTAGGCTATCTGACACAAGCTCATCCTATGCACAAGTCCTTCTTGCAGAAGCAGCTCCAAGACCAATGTAACATGTGACCTCACTTTCTGTTCCTTGTCAGATGCCGCATCCAAAACAGACACAATAATTTTCCACAATGCACCTGAATGTATAAAGGATTTGAAAAGGCAAAGGTCCATCTCCTTGCGGTTCACTAAATTGACAACATCCTCGCAAAATCTTTGAATCCATTCTAAGGCTTTTAATTTTACAGCAAGAGGAGAAGATACATGAAGGGCTTTGACAAGCAGCCTACTGTACTTCCTAGCATGCTCCTCAACTACAGTTGAATGCAGATACCTTGAAGAATCAAAAGCCTTGTCATCACATTTCACATACTTGCTCAAGAATTCAATTCTACTAAGCCTCTCCAACGTCCCCAAAACACTTACTTGCAAATCCACACAAGCCATTCCCAGACTATCAAAAGGATTCATATTCTCAAAAATAAAACATATGAGTATGTCTGACCTCTTCAAATATAAAATGGCAATGTCTGGTTGACTAATCAAAGTCTCAATTCCATCTAAAAGTATACATGTCAATAGTACTTTCAAATCAAACTTCACCAAGGCAAACAATTCGAGTTTTGTGTATGTTTTAGAATCACTACTGCAGACTTGGTCTCCATGGCCGAAGGCTTTCTCCACCATGCTTCTTAGAGTTTTCAATTCAACAAGCAACAAAGCTATTGCCTGCTCCACAACTTCCAGGTTACTGTGTTGCAGCAAGAAAACATATGTAGCAGCACAACTTGCAGTCACTACATGATTTGGATGCAGACGCAACCGAGACACTGAAGAGTTGAAATGCAGTATTTTCTGTATAGATGAAGGTAGAAGGCCAAGCTTCTGCAGAGACAACAACTGAAGATTTGTCTTAAGAATTCCATGAATGTAAACCGAACTGACTTTTTCTATTCTTCTGGGTGATTCATCATCATTCATTTCCAAACTCTGGAACAAAATATCGACGGTAAGTGGATAAAAAGCAGCAAATTTCTCACGTAAAATTTCTGCCAACAGGGTCAGACACCTCGACAAATCACTGTACCATTTCAACCACCCAAATCTTCGTCCAACTATTGATAGGCTGGCCAAAAACCGAGGAAGCATCTTGCTAAGGGGCTCGCCTATTTGTTCAAGTAAATTTAATTCCAACAAGCCAGAAGCGGTGGACTGCAGTACTGCTGAAAAGCATGAAAGCAGCGCAAGCAACCTCCGGAATTGTTGGGTGGTGCCAAGGCCTCCATCATGAAGCAGTGTCTCCATGTCACCGAGAAACTTTGACAGCAATCCAAGGGAAAACTGCAGATTGCCAACCCAATGTTTTTGAAATTGCAAGAAACAGTCCATGATAACTCGCCTATCGGACTCAGAAAGGTCTGGGACCAACGCCCATCCAAGAAGAAGATCCACAATGTCGAGAAAATGAGGTTGGAAGCATCTCGCAAACTTTAAAGAAATTAAGGTTAGAACCCCAAGTAGCCGGTGCAGCAAGTTCAAGGAGGTTCTCTCATCTTCAAGAAGTTGCTGGCACGCCTTGAGAATTGGCAATGCGTATCTTTCAATTCCATTAACATCTCCAACATTAAGGAATTCCCTGAGGCTGTCAATTGCCAGTTCCGCAGGTCCATCTCCAACACCAACATTGTTTAGCAATGGAAGTGCCCAACTGATGAACCGATCAACCATAGCACCGAGGACGACATGGTTCTGTCTCGCATTGGAGGTTATGGGAATTGAACAAACTACAGCACAGAGTGCTCCAAGAGCGGTTGCTGCTGCCTGTCTCACAGAGTAGGATCTGGTCAAAAATTTGAATAAAGTTACAACACAACAGCTGAAAGAATGTCAACATGAAGATGTATGTACTCCATGAAGGTGGACAGAAAGAAGCTGGTACCATGTTCTTATTTTTCTTATATGGTTCTATTTTTATCCAGGTTTTGGAGAATCTCCAGTCTTTAACAGATATCTCACATTATTCTATATCTTTATGGGAATTACATGGACATCTAAGTTTCATTCGATCTCCCAGTTGATCCCCACCAATCTGTTCCACTTCAATTGCCTTCCAAAAAGCAAATCTCCCAAATCACCTGCTAGTCACTGGGTTCAAAGCAGGTGCTGTGAATCAGGTTGCACTTACAATTAATCTTTCTTGGTGCTTATGAGCACTTCATTGCAGAAGGGCTGATATCTATTACTGACACAAATCTGTGGAGAGCCATGATCCTAAATAAAGCTCGTAGACACACCTTATACGAGAGCAAAATCTAAATCTCGAAATCAAGCAGTATGTGTTGTGCCCTTTATACTTCATAATAAATTGACTAAATCACAGAAAGTATTACTATCATTAGAAAAAACACGGACCCACATATGTATATGTATGCTTGTCTTCGTATATATAACTTGAACAACCTACTTGGAAGAATTTGTCTATAACTTCATCACAGGGCTCGATGACCGGCAACCAGGAAGTTAAAAATTCAATGAAACACGAGATGGATGAATGGATGGATAAAGGGCATGAGGGAGAGAAGTGCAGTTACTGGTCGGAGAGGAGCTGGGAGATGCCCTGGGAGAGGAAGGAGGCGGAGTGGGCGACGAGGAGGGAGTTAGGCGGGTAGAGGATGGCCCTGTGTAGCGAGTTGATGGCGCCGAGTCGGGCCGATTCATCAGTGTCGGGGGCGGCAGAAGAACCGACGGCGACCTTTGAGGATGACGCTGACGACGACGACGACGACGACGAAGAAGAAGAAGAAGAAGGGTCGCTGATGGAGTCCTTGGGGAGGGCGGCCGAGAGGAGGGCTGCCAACTGTTGTTGCTGCTGATGGAGCCCTTGCATTCTTCTTCAGAAGCGGGCGAATTCACATCCCTTCCGCTGCTCTGACCTTCCCGCACTGCTTCTCCTCCTGCTCTCTGTTCTCTGTCGCAAGAAAGAAAGACGACTTGCTGCGCCTAGTTTTTGTTTTTATCTTTTTAATATCAATAGTGTCTAATGTCGGCAACGATTAACACAGTTGACGGTGAATTATACGGTTTGAGGCCCGTCAAGTTGAATCATAGACCTCGTCTACTGCTTGTTGTCAGTTTATCAGTAAATTCGTCTAAAAATTGTGCCATTGGAGGAAAAAAGGTATATAGCATGAAAAGTTAATTTTTCATTTTACTATAACTTTAGAAAATATAAGAAATTATTACGTATTTCTTGTGAGACATCACTCAATTAGTGTCATTAAAATTCTCCGTTAAATTGCTGACGTGATATTTCTATGATCAATGTGACATTCTTATTACACGTGGATAGAGAAACCTTTGAAAATTACACTATATATTTAACCGATTGTCACTTTAACTAATTATGTAAATACGAATCCAATCTTTTACGGATTACTAACAAATTTTGTCTAGTATCAGATCAGATTTACAGCAACAAATATGATCACATTCTATAATAACAATAATAAATCTGACATTATCCTGTCAAATTCACCTATTTTTTCTATTTATGTGTAAATAAAAATGACATGTCAGTAATGAATAATGATACGTCAACAACTACATCAACGCTTAACAGAAATATCTTATGAAATTAGATCCGTGATATGCCATGGAGAAAAAGAAAAACACGTGACAATTTCTTTTATTTTTTGAATGTCACGATAAAATAAGGAATTTTATCAAACATCCTGTTTAATAGATAATTTATCAAAACATGGTGTAATTAATCAAAGTTGTAATCTCAATTTATAAAATTGAGTTACAACAATATTTAAATACAAATTTTAAATCTTGACTACATTGTATCGTCAAGGCCTTAAATGATGAAGGGAGTGAAGTTACCATTTTGCCCAGCTTCCGAACTTACCATTTTACCCTACTAGAGGCTTAGTTTCCCCCTAGTGACTCTGGGAAAGTCCCACCATGCTTCACTTACAGGAAGAAACTAAAACGCTCATGACTCATGAGCAGCTAATCAAGCCTGGTAAGGGCATGGGAGATTCCATGCTTGCATTCGAATGTCTACATTCAATGTTGGAGACTAGGTCGACCGGTCACAAGCTGGGCATGCCCGAGTGCATCCCATGGAAGGATCTTATAGCAAGGGCAAAAGGCCGAGTCTAAATGAACTATCTCCACATAGGAGCCGACAAGAGCTGCAATGCACTGAAAGCAAACTGAGAGGTGGTAGAGTTTCTATAACGGAGAGTACCAACCTGAACAAGACAGCCACTTTGGTGATTCCGCAGACATTAGTGTAACTGATGCATCCAAGATGTTCAAAAGACAAGATAGATTCCCTACTCACTTGGATGTGGAAATAGAATAGAGGGCAGCGAAAGAGGGCAACAGGCTTTCCTTTAAGGCTCTTTCAAAAGCATACAGAGGCGCAAAGGATGGCAAAGCCTCAGGGCTGACTTCAGGATACAGTTCCTGCATTTCATCTCGAATAGACAATAGCCCCAGAAACAGCTTCACCTTGACATTGATGCTCGAGCAAAGGACTGCTTCGTAAGCTAGGCTACCCTGAAACACTTGGATGGCTCGAGCCTTTGCCTCCGCCACTGCTTCCTCTTTTTTCCTGAGCAGCACGCTCTGCATCTTTCTTTGCCAATGAAGCCACCCTATCTGTCTCCTTAAAAGCCTCCTCGAGCTGGTTCTTTAGTTCCCTGACTTGAAAGTTCATGTCAAAAATCTTCTCCCACAGCCCTTGAGCCTCTTGCTTTGCTTCGTCCTCCTTAGCTTTAGCCTCAACCACAGCCTCCTGGGCGTGACTCCTCTCCTCCTCCAGTGACTTCAAAGTGCTCAAGAGTTCTTCCTTCTCTTTTTGGAACCTGTCCTTCTCAGTACGACGAGCTTCTTCCTCTTCCTTTAATCTTTGCTCACTCTCAGCCAACCGTCCATGAAGCTGAGTAAGCTCAGACCGAGCACCTTCAAGCTCAGACATGACACGCTTCACTAGCGCTTGTTGAATGTGGGAGCATCTGAGTGCCTGCGCACCCAAGGAGAAATCCCAGAGATTTTACAAGGATTTTCAGTCATGGGATCACCGACTAATACCTTCAGTTGGCACTGAGTGCCCTCGTTGAAGAGTTCGTCAAACTTAATCCCACTGAGTGTCACTGGGTCAGCCTGCGCTTTCCCAAACTTAGCAGTATTCTCCCAAGATGGGAGATTCTCAGAAGGATTCATCAATTCTAACTCCCCAAGCTGAGAAGAAAAGTTTGCATCCATTTCGTGCAAGTCTGCTGATGGCGGCTGAAGATCGGATGCAAATGAAGCAGGAGGGCCCATTGGTGGGTTAAGCTCCATAGCCCAAGTCAGATGGGGAACATGCCCAGAAGTCCCAGTAGAAGGATTCTCCATGGCAGCCTTGCTTCTCTTTGAACCCGTGGCCTCTATGGTGGTTCCCTTAGCTCTCTTTCTTGTTAGCTGAGAATGCAGCATTAATTCATCCTGAGGTTCATCAGCAGCATGCATCTGAACCAAAAGTTTGGCTATTTCCTCTTCCATTCTTGACAATGAACAAGAAAACGTGAGAATAAGAAAACATGTTTAGACAATGCAACAGTACAAGAAAACCTACATGAAACTTTAAAAGACACGTGAGATTCGAGAGGCCATACTCAAGGATGAAATGCCTTCTAGAGACACAGAGGCATGCGAGGAGTCTGACCATATCCATCAACTCCTATACCCTCATGACAAGAGAATGAAAAAAAGTATCTTCTACAGCAAAAGAACAAAGCTACGACTGTGACTAGTGCAGAATATGCATCTTTATGGAAAACAAACATCCCCCGCAGTTTGCAAAGGGAAACAGAAATTCAGAATGTCAGGTCAAACAATACGAAGGAGATCTCAGGGCACGTCCAATCACTTATGAGTTGAACAATCTCTCTGGAGAGAGTGTCGACAAAGAGGAGCCAAACCCAAGCTTCCGACTATGGATGGACTCAAGTACACTTCCGTTTATTTGCATACTCTCTCAATGAATTCAACACATATTATATGATCTTGGGTTATCCATTTTCAATTCCAACAGAAAGAACACAAAGAAGATCATGTAAAGACAAGAAAGTTGGGTCCTTCAAACAATATATATAATATTAAAGAAAGTCGGGTTCCGATAGATTTTGGGTGGACATGGAATCAGCATATGCACTACAACATTTAACAGCTACAATAGAAAATTCAATGGCTTCCATTTTGGATTTATAGAAGAACCTTCCTTGATCATACACCACACATTTTCCAGGGAGTGGCCACATGTTCAGCCGTAACAACACCAACAATTTGCAGGTGGTATCAATAGGAACAGTGCAAAGTGATTTAAGACGCAGACAATCGAACAAAACAGGAGACGATCAGTGCAGCTACTGATTCCAAACAGAGCCCTGAAAAAGAGTGGCGAACAAACGATGCTATGAGAAACAAGCAACGATCGGACATTGCGGGGGACAGGGGGGTGGTTTTCCCAAGTAAATCGCATTTTGAAAATGAGGTTCAGGTAATTAATGAGTCAGTTTTCTGTGGCATTCGCCACGTAATATATAATGATTTCGTTGTTCAAATCTCTCTCAAATTTTTATATGTATAGTGTTTTAATAATTTTTAAAGGTAAATTTTGTAAATGTTAAAATCTGAATAACGATTTATATAATGAATCTTTTATATATTATAAACTCAATACTTACTTCACCTACTCTATGTCTGCTTTTGGAGAAAGTTTTCAGTTGAGCGATTATATCATGTCAGTATCGCTTACATGATATATCCGTCCAATCACGACTTAACATGTAATCAATAATTATACAATTATAGTTATGAAATCCTACAAAAATCTTTAAAAAATATATAAAAACCTTAAATAAATTGTGAATCATAATTAGAAATAATATATAAATAGTAAAAAAAATTAAAAACCTAATAAATGGTAAGTCCTAATTGAAAATAATATATAAATTGTAAATTTTTTTAAAATGAATACATCACGTAAGCGATGCTGACGTGGTATAACCGCTCCATTGGAAACTTTCTCCTCCTTTTGAGACTTTGTGCAACGGCTATTGGGTAAATATTTACTTTGCAATACATAATAAATTCGTTGTATAATTTTCGTTTGACTATTTGAATATGGTATACTTGGCACTAGGAATCGCAGCTTAAATAAAAAAAATGTTTATGTATTATACACGAGTATATTATACATTTGACTGCATTAGAAGTTGCGGTTCTTATTTAATAAAAAAAAAATGTAAAAATCTGAACCGTATTTTTAAGATACAATTTATTTTAAAAAATAAATAATAACAGTAAATTACATGTTGAAGATGAAGCTTATTCTTTGTATTCTCCCAATCACATTCTCGTGAACCGCTTTTTACAGAATACTCTTTCTTTTAAATATGGGTGTGCTTGGACTCTCGCTCAAGGCCCAACAGCTTGTTCTCGGTTGAGGAAGATTGTGGATCTATCGAGACCTTTGGGCTTGATCCGACAGTCTCTAGTGATGGCCATTGGCTTATTCTCGGTTGAAGGAGATTGTGGATCCACCGGTGCCTTCAGGTTTAATTTGATACGTCCGCTGAAGTCTCAAGCGATGGGCTTATATAGCTTGATCTTGAATGAGCGATGGTTGTGGAATCACTGAGGTCTAAAAGCATGAGCTGTTGAATCCGCTTTTGGGTCTCAAGTGAGGGTTTAGGCTTGTTCTCGGTCAAGGTGGAAATACCAGTGCTCCTAGACTTGATCCGTTGAATCCGCTTTTGGGTCCCAAGCAAGGGCTTGGGCTTGTTCTCGGTCGAGGTGGAAACACTAGGGCTTGTGGCCTTGATCTGCTAAGTTCGACTTGTGATCTCGAGTGAGGGTTGGATTAGCTTGATCATAGTTGAGGTGGAAACACCAAGGTATTGGGCCTGATCTGCTAGGTTCGACTTGTGGTCTCAAGCGAGAGTTGTAGAAGCTTGATCTCGGTCAAGGTGGAAGCCCTAGTGTTTCCACCTTGACCATGTAATTTCTTCATGGGACTATGTCCATCACCCAGATTCTCATCTTCCTTCTCTGCATGAGCGTGTTTGTGCACCTGTCGTGTTCTTTTTCCGACCCGGATGTGGACTAAGGGAACATCCACAGATCTTCTGCAAGTGGCCCGACATCCTGGGATGGCACGACTGGCTCGAGAATGAATCCATTAAGTCGGAAAAGATTACGGGCACAAAAGGGTATATGATAAACTCGGAACTAGTAGGTAAGTAGATTTTGGATCAATTTCAATAAGATTAGGGTCGATCCTGGATAATGAAATAAGAAACCGGTCGGTTCTGATTTCAGTTTCAGTACGACATATAGGGTACCCGGAACCGGAATCTATTAACTTAATAGAGCAGTTAATTTGAATTGTTTATGACTTCCTTGTTTGAACTCTAATTCTCAATCCGGTTAAATCGTTACATTCCTAACTCGATAAACTTTTATTTGACACGGTAATTATATATATTTGATGAGCTTATAGTTTATGAAATATCACTACAACTTACATTACGTTTGGTTCACTGGAACAAAATAAGCATGGAATGGAATGGATAGGGAAAAGGAATAGATGATTAATAAAACTAAATGAAGAATAAGTGTTGTTTGATTAGAGGAAATAAAATGATATGAAACATGGTATTCTAAGATAAAATGATAAAACTGCCCCTCATATATATATATATATATTTAATTTAGGGAAGATTAAAAATTTAAAAAAAAAAGTGTCATGTACCGTTCATCATCTTCAACAAGCCATCATCGGTGAACAAGACAATTGCACGATGGCAATTCCACACTAACCAATCATGGATCAAACGAGACAAAATTGCTCGATGGCATGAATAGATGAACGATCGTTGTGCCATACAAGCTAGACGGTCCAACCTATACTCGCCGGAGGTCATGAGTCGTGTAGGGGGAGAAAGTGAACGGACAACCAGGCGGTCGTGCTTGTCGGCTGAGGGTCGAGCTTGTTAGAAGAGCCACACGGTCCACGGGGGTTGTGGGTCGAGCATCGTGCATGTCGCCGAAGGTCGTGGGTTGTGGGCTCGAACCCTGTCACACCGAAGGTTAGAGCTCCTGGTTCGGGGCTCGGGAGCTCAGTGGGTGGGTTCGCGACCTCTGGTTCGCCAGCTCGTGCTAGGGTACAGAGGAGGACGATCGCCGGAGGTATGGCCGCTGGTGACGGGATGGAGGGAGGAAGAAGATAGGGGTAGAGTTGGAAAGTGACTGAATAATGATGGTAATATTGTCATTTCCTTTCTATTCCTCATAAGGAATACCGATTTTTTATGATGGAGAAGGAAATACCTATTCTGTATATTTATTTCAAACCAGAATTCATATTCCCATTAACTTGTTTGACTCACCGGAATAGAACCCTATCCTATCCTGTCCTATTCCACCCACCCAACCATACCATTAGAGACTGGTAATGAATAATAATTAAATATAGCTTAAGCATGCTTAAAATTACAGTATACTTGACTATGATAAAATAACTCCGTAAAGAAGTAATAATTACCGAAGTTTATTCAATGCGATTTTTATAACTATTAAAAATATGAAAAATATCGAAATAATTTATATTATAGAGATAAAAGAAAAATAATAAACAAATTCCAACAGACTATCTATGGTATGTTATAAGTTTCAAGTAGGGTGGCAAGGTCCGGTTATCGTCGGGACCCGATCAACCCCGGAAGGATTATCAATACGCCCGTATCCATGACACTACAGTTCATCTTGGAACTATTCCGAATCAAAGAGCCAGAATCATGAGAGAAAAAGAGCACTGGGGTTGATTAAACTTCAAACTTGCAGTTACTCTTCAAGGTATCTAGCGTCTCTCTCTACTGTCCCCTACGGAGCAAAAGCTTAGTGCAAGTTAATGGAATGGCCCCTGCCATGACTGACTTCAACTGTGTCCCCAACAGAGAGATTTGGCCACAGATTTTTCCTTTTAAATTTTTTTTTTCTTCATTTAAAATAAACGCAGGTGAATATTCGAGTGCAAGTATGACAGACGAACATACTCTGATAACATGCATTTCCTTGGTCGATAAAATCCTCCAGCTCGGGTTCATGAGCCTGACATTCCTGGTTCCAGCCGGAGAGGAAGATTAGACTCTGCTCTAACAATCACAAGTCTTTGGGGTGTCGGTCGCTCTCTGTTGCAATAAAAAACCATGACGAAAACACCAAAAGAGAAAATTTAGATGGCACAAATAGGAAAAACTTGAAATTGATATCACATCATACGACAATCAAAGCAAATGGTTTGGGTGGTAGGAAGGCTCAAGCACAGCTTAGACAGAAGCGAACATGAGACTGATACTCGGGCTGTCTTTCCATTTCATGGGCTGTGTATTTCCACAACACATCCCCTACCCACTCCTCTGGAATGACAAGTACAAATTCGAGTTCCAAAAGATCTCGTTTTCAACTAGCATAGTATACATCATCAATATGTTCGGGTGGAAAATGGTATTGTCCGACTGACAAGTCTGAACAAAAACACAAGAGTATTGTCTTACTATGAGAATATGACGAGAGCATACATGCACGGGACAGATTAGATGGATAGGTACTGACACTGTGAACATTTGCTATCCACATCATTCCATCACAAATTATGCATGTGCTCAGGACGAGCACAAGTTGTTAAATGTGTAGAAATCTATAGGAAAATTGAGGAAACAGTCAGATTACCTGGGGTGGATCATGGCTGTCTTATCAAGATTTCAATGTCAGCTCCAACCTCTGCAATCTTGGCTTCTTTAGATGCCTTGGCTGCTTTGGCAATGCTCTCGACATCAAAGTCAAGAGCGATTTGTTTCACAAGACCATCATGCATCTGGAGACCATCAAGGTTTCCCGCATCAAACATCTCGCAAATACTCCACCAAATCTTGCTGAATCATGTCAAGTATGATCCAACTTTTGGTTCTTGTTTTGGAAATACATTCATAGCTTATGATATATTGGTATCCACGAATAAGAGAACAACATGCATATTCTTAAAAGAAAGACTTCATTAGCCAATCCAGACAGATTGACCGGAGTAAGGAAATGGGACCGATTGAGTGAGAGACATGAATCATACCAGAGAACCGATGGCTACCAATGCCCGGAATTTAGAGTCAACTTCTAGATTTTCCTCAGCAATCTGTAGAAGTGTGAGATGTTAGAAACAATGTAAAAACAATAATCATGATCTCTTCAAGAGGCAAAGAAATAGGCAGAGCCACTAATCAATCAGCATAAAAAAGTTCAATCAAGCAGCAAGCATCTTGCCTCTAGTGCAGCCGAAAGAACTTGAGATTGACCTTCTTCATCCTTCTTTTCAATCAATAGAACTGCATAACTGCAAAAGAATCATGCTAAATCAACCAAGAACAGTAAAGCTTTCTGGAAATGTGGTCGATTTTGAAAAACGCGAGTATGAGATATTATACAGGATGCCATTTTTGTGCAATAAGTGCTTTTGAACAGCCATTTAGCCAGAGTTAAAAGGAGGCTTTTAGCCTACCACCATGAACTCGTATTACAACCAACACGAGACAAATTGGACTAGAGAAAATTTTAGTAATTTTACCAAGCATTGCCACTCCAAAGGACTAAGTAAACATATATCAAGTAACTTGCAAGAGTGAATTCACATGTGATAGAAGGAGCAAGGGTAGTTTTTTTTCCATTGGTTATCCTGGTAATGATTGGAACTAATCAACCAAGAGGTATCCCTCATTTCAGTCGATATGCTACCAACTTGACATTGTAGACCAGAATCTCTCCCTAGCAAAATATTACCTTGTGCCTTCTCGGGGAAAATTAACCAGAGAATAGAACAAAGTTTTTCCAAGAAGCATCACAGCAGTAAACATGCAAGATAGAAGAAGAACATGATGGATGTCTGCAAGTAAACATGCAAGATAGAAGAAGAACATGATGGATGTCTGCAAACAACCAATTACAGTTACATTCTTACTTTAGAATTAAGGTTGAATATGACAGTGGTAAATTTTTGTTGGAAGATGAAGAGCAACTTGAATATGCATCGAGGATCTGCACCATTCAGGCCAAAAAAGAAATTAGCAAGCTAAATTAACTCCACGGCTTGTATTCACTTCCTCTCTTTGGTCTCCACCTCTCTCTTGGATATTCGAATTGCAAATAGCGAAGTCCTTCTGCAACTCACAATTTAAGATGAATCAGATTTTGGTGACACTAACCTCACTGCGGTACTTCTGCAACCAGCTGTGGTAACCAGAGCTCTTAAACAAATTGGTCACAGCTCGGATGCTGGTTAAAAGATTTGCAGGAGCTGCAGGTTCTACTGTAGCTTTCTTGATTATCTCCATAAGTATGTCTGACACAAATCAGAAACAATAAACAAAGGAAAAGAGAGAGAACATCAATGCTCTACATCAGTAGAAGCAAGAAATGTCATGAAGGAAGAGGAGATGTCAACTAATAGTTTGTGAGTTATTACTGAGCTCTTTTTATTTAGAACCCCTGAATAGTTGATTCTGGAGAAGACCAGCCCATTTTGCTGCAATTCAAGCTTGTGAGTTATTCGATTAAACCATGTCCTGTTTGATGTGCTTAAAATAATTGGTGTAATTTAGATCATGTTCCACCCTATTTCCATTTTATTCCATCAAACCAAAAGAACCATGACAAAATTTATTTCAATACTCAATGAACACATCCCACGTACCATTTTCGTCATTTACATGCTTAAGCAGCGTCGCCGCCCCATCAGGGTGTAGGACAACCATTCTCATAATATCGATAACTGCAGCAAGAAGCAGAATTAGACCAACTAAACAAGTACTACAAATCCATATATTATATTGAGTACCAACACCAGAGTATGAAGCTTGGTTATGGGAACTAGTTGAAGGAAGTTCACTTGAGGTTGAAGAAGTTTTTTCTTTTAAAATATTAATTGAGGTTGCAGAAATTATCATAGGTAAGAAGATGGAAATTTGTTTACTGACCAGGAAATATCATTGCAGTTGGCCACGATTTTAGCATTTTGAGCAACAAAACAGTGTCAGCATCAGCGAATCTACTAGTATGGTAATGTGACGTGTCCTTCAAAACTTTAACAATAGCACCTAGCCTTGAAACCTCCATATCAGTCAAACCAACACTCTTCTTTTCCTTCAAAAAAAAATACAGACAAATTCTGTCAGTCAGAGAATACCCATAAATTGGTGAAAAACATCAAAATAGGATTGTCCATAGTGCAGACTGTCATAGTAATATGGTGACATGAAGCTACCATCAGCTATAACAGCAACGTCACCACTAATTGACTGAAACAAGTATCACAAAGAATCACAATAAGTATGAGTTTCTGCAAGCTAAGAAGTGATCAAACAGAAGGAAACAAGGAAAAATGTATTTCAATCCAATAGCGCCAGTGACCATATATCAACATGAAATTAAACAGGCAACAGATTTTATAACTCAATGGGATCAGTAGTTATCCATTAAGCAAAGAATGAAAGAGAAAAAAGTAAAGTGGAATATATATAGACTACCTGGTCAGATAGTAGACTGCTGTTAAACTCCGTAACTTTTTTGAGAATGCCATCGAACTGGGCTACATCAAACACCAGCATTCCTTTCTGGACACAAAAATAAAAGTACATAAGCAAATGAAACTTTGACCAGAACCATCTTTTAAATAAAAGAGGTTGCATATGGTCCTTATGTTATACCAGAAGCAATGGTCAATGAAAAAGTATGACCAACAGAACTTAGTTTCGTAGTCATAAGTATGACAATCACCACTCAATTTTTCGGACCATTGGGAAGGAAAGAAATATACAAGCTTTCAAAGGAATCGAATCACAAGATCTCAGATTCATTGAACGGTTATGGGGATGTATGCTTTTGCTATAGTCAATGTATGAAGGGGCTCAAGGTTCAGTAGTCATGAGCGACTTCTGTAATGTTAATGCTTTTTGTATAGTCTTGAACACCTTCTTCTGCATTCTTCTAATCCTCTTGGTTTGTGAATAATGAAATTCAAAATTTTATTGAACACTTAAAAAAAAAATTCTTAGCCATAAGAATAGGTAGAAGTGACATGAGGGGCAGTCCAATAACTCAAGAAAATCAAGGTACTCCTCCTTATTTTATCTGCCAAAACATAAACAGATAGAATTTCAGATTACAATGATAACTGACATTTAGACATCCTCTCTTGCTGATTATTTCATCATAAAAGAAAGGCCTGAATAAATCTTCCTGTTAGTATTATAGCATCCAAGTGACAAGAAATCAACTTCACCTCCTAGCCCCTTGCTAACTTTTCATATTTTCTTCACGTTATACGAAGCTACAACACCTGAAGCAGTTACATGCACAAGAAACTAGTAGGAAGGACATCTTAAACCCATTCACCTAATTATTCCGATTCCAAAAAATAAGAACAAGTCTACGAATAGTACCTTGGGTATATGCTTGAAAGTCGGTTTCATCGACTTGGCTGACAAATGAAAACAACAGAATAATAAACAACTGTTAGAGCTTATATATCATATGAAGAATGCGCAAAGAAGACACAAAAATACGAGGAATACACTTGTCAAAAATGGTAACCTGCCATGGAGGGTTCACCAGGTATATATGCACTAGCTGAAAAGAAAAATGTACATATGGGAGAGTGAGAGAGAGAGCATTGGGTCCAACAATGAGAAAATACTTGAATTCAATCTTTTGACTGAAACTTACCGCCAGTATAGGGATCACGAAATGATGAATTAAGAGTAAAGTCCTTTTGACCAGAATTTGTAAGGATGAACTCCACAATTTGTTGCCGGAAGGAAAGAGGAAGATTCTCCTTAAGAAGCCACTTGTCAGCAACATCATATGGATTATCTGGAAAGATACCAATATTTATTGCACCGATTTCAGCAAAGAAACTCATTCACGAAGAAATGATACAGTGAATATAACCAGAGAAACCCATCTCTACAATATTTGAGCAGTTGTAACTGACTTTATGCTTATTTTATAATGCCATTAGCAGATTGCGTAGGGACAATCTTAGATAGCTTTTGTAGACGACATGAACAAGTGAAAGTCGTCATATAGGTTACCTGATCGATTATAGGGTAACTTGCGGATAGGCTGGCCATCCCCAATATCAACATCAAATACTGCGTATAGGATAGGCATGCAATCAACACTCTTAGAAGCTCAGGGGGAAAAACAGTGAAATTGCTATATGGACAAGATACCAACCATAATCATATTGAACTCCATCAAGTATTGGACGGCCCATGCTATCACCAGGTCCATCTACCACTTCTCCAATCTATAAGGTCAATAATGAAAAAGAATGATTCAGAATATGCACAAAAAGGAAACTGTGAATTTGTTACAGGGAAGAAGCAGTTAATATGACTTAATCTGCCATGGGAAGAAACTATTTCATTAATTACTACTAGTATATAAAGCAACCAAAATATCTCTCGTGTAAAAACAAAGCGTGCACATAAACAACACCCAATTTGCAGCAGGAGTGAGTTTTCTGAAACTACAACTTTGATATGTACCGCAGCACAAAAGGTACTAACATAGTGCTAAATATGAAAATTTTCACCATGATTTCCATGATAGCAATATTTCTGGCATAATTTCTGGTGCCAATCCTTTGTCACTTGTCTAGATATGCAAGTAAGCCCCATTTTTTTAAATGGTATAAGTGGGTATAAGTATATTTTTAAGCCCATGATTTATCTGCTAGTAACTCACATTCTATATCTTTTTTGAATTCTTACATATTCTATGTCTTACTTTTAATCAGGGAAAGACAACACCACCGTTCCAAAGTAAGGAAGGGAAATAAGCCACTGATCATGATAAAATTATATGCAGTGAAAACAGCATTCACAGGAATATTTTTTTTTACAAAGCAAGAGCAGAAGGAAGACAAACATAAATTGGGAATCAAGAATACTTTATCCCAGTTCTGTTCCCTCATGTTCCACGCATATGCTACACCATTATCACCTTCTCTTATGACTTTAGTCTGGCCATCACTCTTCCCTGAAAATTCAGAAATAAGTAAGATAGCTTGAAAATGTGCTATCAGCAACAACCCCTCCTTGAAATTTCAGTACAATCGCATCATGCTGGACAGTAGAGTTCTTTAGTGATTCTTGGCTAAAACATGCTAGATAAATAACTGGCCATGTAAATAATGTCAATTTATCATGGTTTTAGTCGTAATCTTTAGGAGAGTTTCAATATAAAGTAGGAAAAGAACAGAAGTTATCTTCGCAATTTCAGTGAAGCATCCATGTGCAGAAGCAATATCACACCCTTTACCTCAGGGTGATAGGGTAGGTGGTATGATAGTGGTAAAGCATTTCAATCATCAAAGCATGAGTACATCCACATACCTGGAACACGTAAAGCCTCTAGACCAGGCAATTCTGCCAACTTTAAACCTCCAACTCTCTTCCTAAAAAAGACAAAAATTGCAAATATATGTAATTAGTATAGAGCAGAGGGTTTTATAGGATGACCAAAAGAGCTTAAGCATTGTGAGCTTTATCTCTAACCACTGGACTAGGCTTATTTATTAATTTGCCAAGTTTTTCCCAAGTTGAAGGACATCTTTGGCAAAAGTTAGCCAACAACAAGCACTTGGAGCAACTTATCCTAATGAAGATACATCTAAATGGAGCAACACTAGAAATCATCAATTCATCCAGTAATGGCCCAAAGAGGACTAACTGGTTACTACAGCTGGTAAAAGAGTTTACTACAGCTGGTAGAAGAGTTTCTAACTTTCAGCAAAACAATCAACTTACTCCATAACAGGATAAGTATCCTACAAAAACCTAAAGTGGAAAAGTATGTAAACAGTGAACAGAAGAAACGTGAACTAAAAGGGCAACATGTCATTGCAACTCCCATTCTATTTATTGCCAGATAACCCTACCTACTGAGCTTGTAAGCAGACAGCTGAGATGAAAAGGACTCAAGGTCAAGCGGATCCGCAATCTTATCTTGTTGTGTTGTCCAAATACGCATGACCCCATCTGAGCAAGCAGTCACAATGTCCCCATCTTCCAAGAATTTAGCATCCCAAACAGAACCGGGATGCTCAAGGCTCTGAATACATGCTCCATCTACAACATAATTGCTTTTAGCAAGACTCAGATACCATGAAGTAACAGATATACCATATTTTGCCACAAGGTCTAAATTTCTTGGGTTTTTTGTTTCCTCAAGAACTGGCTCTACATAGGGGTCACTGACCCGTGCCGGGAAATACTATGGTTCAGGAAACTTTTTGGTGGTAAAAACATAACATGCTCATTATAAGGCCATAAGTTCATGAAGCTTCTGATATAGATTTTAACAGATGCTATTTTCAAACTTCAACATGTTTGATCAACATCCAGGCATAAAAGAAGTATGCTTTAACTTCCATTCTAAGAAATCAAAACAAAGTCCAATAAACAGTAGTATATTAGCTATTGTCAATAAGTTAGGCTGCTAAAAGGAGATGCTTTTTACAGACTGAACAATTGGATCAGCACTGACTTTATAAAAGGAACCAGCTAATAGTGACAGAGTAAGAAAAGAAACAAGCTCTCAGAGACAAATTGGCCACAAATATCTATCTATTACTTAAACAACAAGTGCATTGTGTCCCCTATAGATGTTCGTGTCAGAAAGTGGATAAAGAATTGGGGAATTATGAGATGTTAAAGCCAAGAGGGAGGGACGGATGGACGGACAGACAAAATGATCCCAAAACAGAGGCAAAAGGAAAGGGGAAAATCTCCCAAAAATGTCACCTTTCCATATCTTTGCAGAACAATCTTCACTGCCACTTACTACAAGTCCAGAGGCATGTGCATCTACTGAATAGACAATGGATGTGTGGCCAACCATTTCCATCAAAACTTGACCTGTTACTGCCCATAACCTAATAGAACTGTTGCAAGAGAAGAACCAATTACATGAGATGAGTAAAAAAATAATGCATACAAGGGGCATACAAAATAAAGGAGACTAAATAAAAGAAAGATTGGGGAGAGAACTATACAAAATGCAGCTAGAGATATCATATCTAGCGGCAGCTGAAAAGACCAGCAGAAAGGAATTTCCCATTTAGAAATAAATTCCACGATAATGCCATAGACAGGGAGCTCAGAAGAGAGCCATCTGGCATAGCAATTTTCTCCAGGACAATGCCATACAGTTTTTTTTTTTACATTTACAAAGATGAACGGCTCAAAAATAGCAACTTCAAAGTTCTAAGGCATAATTCCTAAATGACAAGATTTTCTACACTTTTATCAAATTGGGCTGATGTCCATTAAGATGATATTTTGCCAAGGACAGGAGTGGAAAATTCTTTTCATCTAAGCAGAGCGGTTGACAAGTATTATCTAAAAAAAATTCAAACAGCAGTTACTGCCAAAACTTGCATCAATAGATTCCTCTACATAGAAAAGAGAATTGAGTAGAAAATTGCAATGACAGGACTAAATAATCAAACAAAAATAAATAAATAACTATCTTGAAGTAACGAAATCGATGCCATAAGCCCGCCTACCCATCATGTGATGCAGAAAGAATTCCCAAGTCTGGCATCACAGCCAAGCCTCGCACAGTATCTGCACCAGCTCTTGGATAATGAGATAAAATCAAAATTCAAGTAATGGCAAATGGTAAGAAAAATGACGTAGATAGCTGCCTAGTAATGAAATTTTACCAGGCTAAAATAGACAGACTACTGCAGTTTCTACTGTGTTGTAGCAGTCAGAAAGAAAAAACTTTGGTAGCATTAAAACCTTTAGTGGAAGTGTGGCTGATGGAAGCCAGTTACTCAGAAAAAGATATGTTGAAAACCCCGCAAAAATCATCTGAATTGAACTCCATGTGACCCAATCCATAAAATAACTTTTCCATATGCAAACACTTAGTAGTTGACATTAGGTTCCAGCAAACACATTATTTAATGCATCATATTTCAACATCCTATATCCTTGCTTATATTTTCAATGACAGTGCAGGTTCACCTTCTTCATAAGCTCAGAAAGGTTAAATTTTAAAAAAACGATTTATAGCATTCACTGTGTCCCAATGCAAGGTATCAAATCAACGCATAGCATGTCGTCTTCGCACAATTAACTGCCTGCTTCTAAAATTAATTTTCAAATCTTGCCCGTTAATCAATCTGAGAAAGAATGCTACTAGGTATAGCCATCAGAGTCAGCAGTATACTGGTCCAATAACATACTATAAATGCATATCTAATGCATGCTCCTTTACACCTACTGAATACTTGCAGAGAGAGAACTACCAGAGAAATTGCATAAAATAAGAAGGCTCCCTGACAGCTAAGCCATTCTTAGGTTTCATCCTAAGAAAATTAAGAATACTTTAGCATCAATGATAGACTCGAAATTATACATGAGAAAACTCCCATGCATTACAGTTTGATTACTAATTACATATTAGGTAGCAACAAACCTACAAAACTGAACGACTCCATATGTTATTATGATTGAAGCCAACGCCTTCTATAATCTCAACAATTTTTATATTTCAATTGTAGACAAGAAAATAAATCTATAAGGAAATTAACTGTGGTTATCCCAATTTTTTTAAAAAAACAAATGCAGATAGCAGAGGCAAATGGATGAACCTGTGTGCCCTGTAAAAGTGTGAGCGCATGTCTTTCCTCTCCAAAGCTTTAATGTCTGGTCGCTAGACCCTGGATTGAGGAACATAAAGAGCTCATGCAAATTATTTTGGAACAGAACCAACACGAATGCACCAATGAGAAATTCAATCAATAACCTTAGAAACCAAGTAGAAGAACTAGACAATATCAAGATCAATAGGGAGTGAAAAACTGCCAAATTGATGATTGAGAACACGACTGTTATAAGCTGGGGCAGGAAGAAAACACATTTTGTTTTTTTGGGGTCAATTGTTACTTCACGGATGGGGAGTCACATTGTGGGATTTTAGTCCAAGATATCATCTTATATAAAGCTGAAATAAAGGTTGAAAAGTTATCTTTCACAAACATAAAAAGCTCAATATAGAAAGAATAATGCCATAAATTAAAAGATTGAATAAATGTTAGAATCATTTAGAGATCTACATTATGACTGAAGGGTATGACTATGAGGGGGCTTGGTTGGGCTCTTACCTGTTACAAGCTCTCCTGAAGGCAACTTTGTTACTGCTTGTATTGGGCCATCGTGAGCCTGCCAAGAATCAGTAGGTTTGCCATTCCTCCACTGTCTTAGAGTACTGCATGAGATAATATTATCAAGCAATTAGGCCGAAAGAATAAATATAATAAAGCCATCCTTATACTCAGAGCTTACGATTCCGACGCGTCATATGCCTGCAAACACTACCATAAATTTTACTAAACATGGAATTATGAGCAACTCAGGAGAAGAACTACAGTGGAATTCTGAGAGCATGGTTATCAACCAATCCTGCAATAAGCTATTTTATGGTATGAATTAAGTGCTGAGTGTGCATTTGATTCCAATTAAAAGAAACTCAACAAGCTAAGATCCTTCTAAGATTAGCATGGTTTGTAAGACTGCTGCGACAGAACCTGCAACCACATCAAGCCACTAGCCAGCACCGATTGAATAACTCACCAGTCAATGGAAGATGAGAAAATGTCGCCACTATCACCCAACACAACGCCAGTAACTTGGGACTGGTGGCCCCTCAGAGTATGAACTTTCTCGCCGCTTCCTAAATCCCAGACCAGAACAAGAGTGTCCATTCCACCCGACACAATTCCACCTTCAGGGTGCTGGTCATTCGGAGGAATCCACGCCAAGGGACCCACGAAGCTCGTGTGGCCCACCAGAATTCTCATGGACTCATACTTCCGCCGATCCGAAGCACTCAACGACCACACCCGCACAGTCCGGTCCCGGGACGATGTCGCTATCTTATCGCCGCCACAGATGCAAATTCCCCTAACCTACAAAATTGCACCAAAAAGCTATCAAATTTCGCACTTTCAAGAGCTCTCCGGGCACTGGGTCTTCCCATTGATCAATTAAACTTGCATTTGCTTAAGATTAAGTGGACTGAACTAAAACAAAGGAACTGAGATTTACATCGTCCTCATGGCCACGGAGCTCACAGCGGAGCTGATACTCTTTCTGATCAATCTCCATGGGCGCAATTCTGAGGATTTGACTAGAGAAGACGAAGGGCCAGCCAGTGCTTTGCCTGCTTAAGCGGCGGCAGAAGCTGCAGATCTGTTCCTTCCTGCCCAAGTAGCCGAGCCTCGCCTCTGCACTGAGTCCGCCATTGCGTAAATAGAATCGCTGTACTTATAAATCATAGTTTCAAAAACCGGACCGGACCGTCCGGTCCAACCGGTTGAACCTGAAACCAGTGACTAGGCTGGTCCGGTTGCATAGTAACTCAGTTTGCACGTTGACTCGGGTCGAACCATGTTGAACCGGCTAATTTTTAATAAACCGAATTGAGCTCATAAGATATTAAATTATTAATACTTGTATATTTTACGTTATTACTCGTACTTTATATATTTATTATTTTTAAATAAATCCGGTTCGACCTGTTGGACCTCCGGTTGAATTAGTAACGGTCTCTTGACCGGTTCTCGATCCGATCCGGTTTTTAAAACTATGATATATATATATGCACTTTAGTGGGGAATTAAAATCCATTACTTTAAACGAGAAGTTGCATAGTTTTAGTTTGTTTTTCTATTTCTAAAACTATCATTTAATTTAATTATATTATAATTTTAAGTATTTTATTATCATTTTAATTCAAAATAATTATTTCATTCATTTTTTTCTCCACAATAATTTTTGTTTTCAAATTGTATATAAATCTCTCAATAGCCATAATTATATGAACTATTCGTGGATGGGGATGTCATTCAACAATCATTTTTTTTGTATATTTTATCATTCGAACAGTTTTGATTCATACAAATGGGACAGTTGATTAATTTGTTTCGTTCACGCATAATAATATTTTTATCATTTTCAATTGTTTTCAACGAACTTCACCGTTGGCTAGTAATTTATAATTACTGAAAAATTCTTGTAATTAGAAAGATAGCAATTTTTTTTTTTGCTGGATAGATTGCAGCTAATTTTTAAAGATCATTATTTTAGGATTAATTTTAAATACCAATGTTTTTGGTATACTAAAATTTAAATAAGTATTATAATTGAAATAAATACTTTAAGTTTATATAAATTTAGATATAAAATTTTGAATTTGAATCATATCTTTTATCCGATGAAGAGTGCATAACTATCACGGTGAAAATTGAATGCAAAATCTTTAGAATTACCATAAAGTCATGATATGGATCGCCCAAATGAATTAATGACCTTTGGGTTTTGGATCATAATTTTGCCGCACCACCATAAGACTGTAAATGAGATGAGATGATTTACAAACGATTCGGATTCGATTCGATAAAAGATCAAATTGGGCTCGATCTTGACGAGTTCGAGCTCGACTCGACTCTGACTCATCTATTAAATGAATCGAGTCGAGCCCAATAATATTAGGTTGAATCAACTCGCAAGCCTAAATCACACTTTTTATTTTATTATTATAATAATTATTCTCTCTTTGAAAAATTAAAGAATCGTCAATTTAAGTGTCTCACCTCATTCGAAACCCCTTCTCTTCTTCTCTCTCGCTCACTTTACGAATCTTGAATCCGTAATCCGTTTTCCTCATCTCATTGCTCTCGATAATTGACAAACCGGCCTGGCGCTCACCCTGCATCCTCCTTTTGGACATGGTTCATTTATATTCAATTTTCGTTTATTATAACGAACCAAGTCCAGGCCTGAAATCTTAGACCCGCCCAAGCCCGAACCCAAGTTCTCAAATTGCTAAACGAGCCGAACTTGAACATGTTAGAACCGGGCTCGATTCAGCTCGTTTACAACCGAGCACCAAATGGTCCACTGAAATGACAAAGAAAAGAACAAACTCATCCTTCCACTTCTGTCTCAAATGCTTGAACAATGAACTGCTGCGTACTTCTCAAGTCGTAACATGTCCCGAGCAACTCCAGGATCGATTCTACGTGCCATGCTCGATGAAGCACGAAAAAACCATTTCATCATAGAGTTGGGACAGGCTGATAAGGCCCCCTTCTGGAAGATCGTCATCCAAAGAGCCACCGACTTCAAAATTTTCTGCATTTCCATACTTCAGATAAGAGGAATTGTGAGCAACCGTTTGAAATCAGCCAGCTGATGTATCAGAAAAGATCTGATGCCGAAACATTTCCGAATCTACTCGGTCAGCGAGCATGGTCCGGTCAAAATCTATGACAGACATGTCCCGGCACGACAGCATGTTGTCCCATCCAGAGGATACTATGGAATCCGAAGTATCTAAGAGCGTGCTAATGCCGGAACCCATCAAATGTTCGGTTTCTGCAGTCAGTCCAAGAGCCGAATCTGATGAAACACTTTATCCAAATAGCCCGGACGGCTACCTCCCCACTCCAATGCTTCCCACCACCGGGTCTCCCCCTCGATCTTCTCCAAACTCTCGGTCACGAACAAAATGCTTCGGAGCTTTGGACAGTCATACACGGTCAGCCTCTCCAACTTCGGCGCAAAGTGCAATATTCTACTGACAGTAACCAGCTCGGGCATGAACCATATAGTCATCTTCCTTAAACTCGGGAGAAACTGACATGGCGGATACCGGTCTCCTAGAATATCTTCACATGATACTAAGCTCTCGATCATCGGGCAGTCCTCTACTCTAAGCTCTTCCAAGCTGCCGAGATTACACAGCAGATTGAGCGTAAAGAGAGTAGTTAGCTCAGGGCATGACTTCAGAGCGAGGAACTTGAGAGAGTGAAAGCATTTCACTTCAGGACCCTGGTGGAGACTCCTTAAACTCTTCATGTAGTAGATGTAGAGATACTCCAATGATGGGAAAATCGATCGAGGTGTGGTCACTCCGCTTCCGATGATGGTTCGGAGTTCATTGCATTCACCCAAGACACAACATTTCAGTTGCTGCATATTCTCGACCCCGAAGTCCGACATCTCCTTCACAGTGGCATGTCTGTCTAGGAAGAGCGAGGTTGCTTGACGAAGAACTTGTCTGATGTCTGGTGGGATGTCTGAACCCCTCACAAATTTCAAGCACCGATCCCATCGATCAAGTTCTAGTTCAGCATCGCATGGAAGTCTGGTCATGATACGTGGATCATTACTGCCAATGATAAACTTAAAGCTCGACAAAGATGGAGACTCCATGGATGGGGTACAACATCTGAAGTCCCTCAGTAACTCGACCGATGGAAAGTAGAACTTGAGCATGTTCAACCTTGTCAAGCTTTGAATCTCCTCGATCATAGCATTGGCACAGTCACTCCAGTGCTCATTACCGGGCTGCACATCGATGTTTAGCTCTTCTAGATTCGATAGAGCCGATATCACGCCACAAGGAATCACCATACCAGACTTCTTGGGGGCCCTCGGGTGTTGGTACAACGTTACTTCCAAGGAAGTTAGATTGGTGAGATACTTTACCTCCTCCGGGACATATACAATCTTCGTTCCTTCTAGATCGAGGATTTCTAAACGTTTAAGCTCGCCGACCTTAGCAGGCAACTCCATGATAAGATTGCAGTCATTCAGGAACAATTTCTTAAGACATTGAAGTCTGAATAGGGAATCCGGCAAGGACTTGATGCTTGTTCGGGATAGATTCAGGACTTGAAGGGTCGGCATGTAGTTGAAGAAAGAGTCGGGTATTTTCCTCAGCTTGCGATTTCCTTGTAAGAACAAGACCGTTAATCCGGGGCATCGTGGGCTGTCGGGCAAGTAGGATATTTCATTATCCATCAGATTGATCTCCTTAGCATCCTTCCATTCACTCTCAACCGGAGGCTCGGTTAATGCCATACCACCGAGCATGAGAAAAGCTCGACTTTCTCCTGGCACAATTATGGAATGCTTCAGAGTTTCCCGATAGATTCTCCGGAACTTGATCAATTGTCCTCCCTCGACACTCTCCAACAACGCTGCATCCAAAAGACTCTTCAGCACAGCCTCCCCCTCAGAATGTGTCGATATTAGACCGAATCCCGACCAATGCCAAATCAGCAACCCCGGGGGAAATGCTGCTCGGTCCTCGAATAAGAGAGTGCAGATGTAAAAGCATTTCCAGGTAGTATTATCCGGAAGACTTCCAGATGCAAACTCCATTACATTTTCAATGAGGGTATCCAAGGTTTCTCCGTCTAGTGCAGCTTCTGTTAACATCTCTAAGGCATCATTCCAGGCACTGACATCGGAAACTTCCCTCAAGGCCCGTGCCATTAGGATGGTGCAGTCGAGATTGCGACGGCACTTTTCAACCACTCCCCTAGCCAGTGGCAGGATAACCGGAAAGGACGGCACTTCACCCACATTTTCACAGAACAATCCCCACAACAATTGATCCTCAAGAATGATGTTCACATCCACTTCCAGTGGATGTGAGCCCTTTCCGGGTCGAGGCAACAGAATCACCTTGCTTCCATTCTCAGGACACTGGTCAGGAATTCCAACAAAGCTGAAATTCAGATTTTCAGGAACGTTCTCGAGGATCAACAAAAACCTCACACATTCCAATAAACTGAGCAAACTCACCGAGCTGTTGCTGTGATCATCTTCTATTGGACTGCACGGAATTTGTCTCGATATCTCCTTCCGCAGATCATTCAGGTTCATTGTATCAGTTAGAGTGACCCAGATGATGCAATCGAAAAGTCCTCCAAGGTTGGGATGATCTTGGAAAGAATCCTTTAGTATTGATGTTCTCTCATCCAGTCCTCCATAAATTCCAATTTTGTAAACGCTGAAGCTTCGCAAGTTCTCCATAATAGTATCCATCATATAAACGGATCCCTCGTCACCTTGTCGTCCAGCTACCTTATCCAGCATCTCATCATCGTATCTATCTTGAGGGGATAACTCCATTGGTATGCTCATCTCATCAATCTGTTCTTGCTCTGCTTCCAAATCACTTCGATTGTATGCAGGTGGAGGCTGTTCCGGGTTTGAAAACATTGCGTCTAACAACCAAGTGATACAACTTCCAGTCTGGTCATCAAACTTAGCATTCCGATGCGCTTCCCACTCCACCAAGGAACTCGCAGGCATTGCTGTGAAAACACCCATTTAGAATAATGAACATGGAAGATATAGGAAAACCAATCAATAAACTCCACTTGCTTGTAGTTATAACCGAGTAAGAACACAGACCGGCACAGCTTCAAAGAAAAACAAGTATTTTTGGGCAAACAAGTATTGTTAGATAGTACCAATACTTGGAAAATATAGGAAAATCAATCAATAAACTCCAGTGGCTTATAGTTATAACCGAGTAAGAACATAGACCGGCACAGCTTCCAAGAGAAACAAGTATTTTTGGGCAAACAAGTATGTTTTTTAATAAAAAAAAAGATAGTACCAAAAGAAAGAAGACATATCAAATTCAATGTCCATGGATGGTAAGGGTATTCGTTCCAAATTTGGAGTACAAAAGTTACGAAAATGGGCAAAGCAAATAAGCAACATAATGAAAAAGGACACAGATGTCCGTGAAAAGTACTTGCTGGAAAAAGCCACTGAGCAGGGTAAAGGCAAATCCGCTGTACTTGAAAATTGGTACTGTGAGAAGATAGGTAACAGCCATAAATAATCCCGAAAATATCACAAAAAAACCTAATAACAAAGTGGGTTTAACTTAGATCGCAGGTTTATAAAAGTCCATAGAGTGGTGGATTCGCCCTGCACCCCTATGGGATCAGTGGTAGGCTCCGGTTTTGGGCTGCTACCACGGGCCCCTTAAACCCTCTAAATTATTCTTCAATCACACAAGTCATACTGCGAACTTTTCGGGTTGGCACAGACAGATTTCGGTTCATCAATACTAACAAAAACAAAGACTCGTGACATGAAACTACTGATGCCTCAGAAGTAAGGTTTACCAGGATCCACTGGCATGGTGCGGATAGTGGTGCTGGTCTTTTTCCCTTTATGGATGTTGCTGGATGTTCCTGTCTTGCCCACTGCATCCATCTAAACCCAAAAGAGAGAAGAAGTGTGTAAAAAAGCTAAATAGAAGCCAGGACCACTGAAGTATTCTAGTCTATTATACCGGATATGTGACACTAAATGATCATAACATAGAGTGACTTTCAACAGCAGCCAATGATGAAAATACTTCTGATGCAGATATCACCATTCTCAAATAAGTAACCAAATTGATGGACGATATGGATTTTGGAAAAGCTCTCCTCTATGCACCACCCATAGAGGATTTTGTTCTGCATATTTACACCATTTGATCATGTGCATATGATGGGAAAGCAGCAGTACCTCCATTGTTGTCAATTGCAGAACATCTATTATCTCCGAAAACTCGGGTCTCAATGCTGGATTCGAGTGCCAGCATCTCTCGATAAGTGCACTGAGCTTCGGAGGGGCATTGTCCGGAATTATGGGTCGCAATCCCTGAATGACATCCAAATACAAGCATCGTACGAGGAAATCAGTTTGAGAAGACAGGAAATACATGCTTTGGTTGAACAGGGAAATTGAAGGTAAAAAAGCCAGGGTACTGACATTCTCGACAACTGCTATGGCAGCTTCTAGAGGGCTTAAGTGGTCATATGGAAGCTGGAATCAAAAGAAAAATGACCTTAGGTACATAAAAATTTGTCATGATTGAAGACACATTATACAGAAGAATACCTTTCCAGTAAGCAATTCCCATAACATGATTCCGAAACTGTATACATCAGCCTTGTGATCATATGGCTTGTGCTCTAGAACCTTCACCAAGGAAAGATATCCGTGAGATAATGAAAAAGGCTCAACCAGAAGATTTAGAATCGGCAAAAAACACTACTGAAATTGCAGGAACCTTTTGAAGCATTCAACCATGATTCTTTTCAAAAGCAGAAGATTCTTTTACTTTTCAATTGTTTAAACAATAGTTTTGAAATAACTCTCAGAAATACTTTCCAGATAGACGCTTCAAAACCGATGATCAACACAATAATGAACGGAGGATGTTCTTATTCATTTCTAGCTACTATACTGCATCATATTCGAGATATGAAGAGCCTAACTGCTAGATTACATATGACAAACCTCGGGAGCCATCCATCGATAAGTGCCCGTTTCTGCAGTCATGACTCCAGATTGAGCTTTGAATCTAGCGACCCCGAAATCCGCTATCTTAACAAGCTGCAAGGAGAAAGCTCCACATTAGACATATCATTTACAGAAAACTGAGTATATTAATTTAAATACCAAGAAATGTGTACCTCGTGTTCATCCATCAAGAGATTGGCTGTCTTCAGATCCCTGTGAACTATGTCACATTCGTGCAAGTATTTCATTCCAGCAGAAACATCCAGTGCCGCTTTAATGATGAAAGAAAGCTTCAACACTCTCTTCTCTTTGTGCAGATAGTCATGAAGACTTCCCTGAGGCATGTACTCTACGCAAATGGTGGCAAAGGAAATTACTTGCTGTATAAAGTTGACATGGAAAATTCGGAGAAATGACAAATTACCTGTGATAATGCAAAACTTCGGGGGCTTGGTAGATGCACCTATAAAACGCACGATATTTTTGTGCTGAATTTTCCTGCAGATTCAAGAAGAATATCAGCACAAGTAAGAACATGATCATCCTGAACAGGAAAATCCTGCTGGTTTAAGACCGTGTTGTTGCTGTTGACAGAACCGATCATAAATAAGTGAATTTGGGTGCATCAATAAGTGAAAGTGTCTAAACTTTGATGATAGAGAAGAGGAACAGGAGGATGTCTGTTTATATCTTCACAAACCTCATAATCAAGATTTCCTTGGCAAACAACAACACCATGTCAATATCCCCTTCCTCGAGGACCTTGATTGTGACATTCTGACCACAATATGTACCTCTGTACCTGTCCGATCAAAAACCAAACTTACAGTAAGTTTTTTGGAAAATTTTTGATGGTATTGGAGTAGAAATCAATGTGCTCGCCATAACATGAGGGTCAAACTACACTATTTACATATCACCAAATGGGCAACGTGAGACTTCTTCTATGAACTTCAGATGCTGGAAATCGATTTCCAAACCATCAGATCCATCTCTAGGCATTGCCATAGCATCGGGTTCTTGCTTGACTGTGCATTGCTCGAGACTGCCCATCGGATTCAAATTGCTATTTCCAGAAACCTGCTTCTTAGAAAAAGCCACGTTACCATGTTAATAGGCAGAAAATTAAAAAAGAATCAAAGTAGTGAATACATGGTTATCAGGATCGACGAAGTATAAAAATGTGGCATCAAATTCTCGAATGTCAACAATGAAGCACCTGCGAGTTACCTGACTGTAAGAAACAAGATGAAACAAAGAAGGAAAGAGTGCAGACAATCCAACTGCCATGCTTAGAGTCAACAACCATGAAGAAGCAAAAAAAAAAAAATCTTGTTTTCTTGGACGAAGGCAAATCTTGTTGTTTAAAGGACTACACTACACAACAATATGATATGTCCAACTTAATTTCCTCAAAACGTTTCAGTCGAATTTGTAAATTAGCAAACATAAACTACAGCAAATCAACTACATAGATTGCAGCAGATCGTAACATCATTACCTTAAGTTTCAAAACCTCCCTCTGCAGTGCAGTTTTAAGAAGCTCTGGCTCCTGGCAATTTCATCTCCAGATCAATACAGAAAGTCCACCAGAGAAAATCATATTATTTTTCATCGATTTCATTAAATAACAAAATCCTTCTTAGCACAGGATCACATGTAGTGTGTTTACATATATAGAAATTTAACTTTCTAAATCACTGAATTTTTGTACGCCAACTAGACAGTGCTCATCCATTCATTCAAAGAAATGTCAGTTACATGTATAGAAGCCAAGCCCCATATAGCAATTTCACTGCTCAGCTATTGGCTTTTTCTTCCATTTTATTGAGTTGAGTATAAAATCATATTGGATTTGAATTAACTTCATATACTTTTGTAATGGACTTTCATCAATGGGCTTGCATGGAATAAATTCGTCCACAGTTTCCCAAATCAGCGCTTAAGTGTTTTCTAAAATTCTTAGCCACGCATATTCATAGAATATTCCAATGAAAACTTCAATTGGGTCCTTTTAGGAGAAAGTCTTGTCTGTCACAAATATACCATGTCAGCACTGCTTGGGAGTACCACAAGTCAATAGAAATTAGCCATATGAGTAGATTCATGAGAGAGAAATTAGATTCAAATCTTTCTAAAAAATAAAAACCCAAAAAACCTGGATAAAACCTCATTATCAACTGGCGAGAAAGGTAAATGAATGTCAAACATTATGAAAACACGAGTTTTTTTAGGGTTTTTAAGGAGTTTTTTAGATTTTTTACTGTTTTTAGAATTTCTACTTAGAATTTAAATTTATATTTTGTTGTCTAATTTATCTCATATAAATTTGTTGATGTGGATAATTACTATGAGTTCATGACACCACCAAACAGTGCTGATGATTGACGTGATCTACCGTGACATTACAAGACTTTTTGATCTCCTCTTAGACCTACCTAAGTGTCGCCACATATCAACTGTACCCTTATTGTGTTAGGTCAAAGTGCAATCTACAAATACAAAGAACTCAAACTATTGCTCGATATACATTGTTCTTCCACTTTACTACAAACCTGAAAGACAGGCAACAACAATGTCGGCAGTGATTACCTTGCATGGCCAACCATCCACGACAAATATATTCAACATGTATCCATCTGTGGTGGCAAAAGCAAACGTCTCCAGGATGTTCAGACCAACCTCAGCCAGCAGTGAAGCCAAGTGCATATACCATGTAAAATTCAACTGCTTTGGTACTGATCCTTCCCGAACCGGGCTAACACAAAACACTACAACAGCTCACCTTAGCATGTAATCTCGGATTGCTTTCCGAAGAAAAATTGATCTGATGTGTGTGCCTACATAATGGTTGTTAGATAACAAAGAAAAGTGCAGTTAGAAGGGGGAAGAGGGCAACTCAGCACAGCAAATTCCATAAGGTGACCTGTTTCAGCTAATCCTTACCTCGGAGGGCTTGTTGAAGAGATATCGGATGAGATCGAATCCAGGACTGAAGAAGACTACAAGGTCGAGAGACAAGTGGAACAATCATCGGTGAATATAACAGAATTTTAAAAGAAGGCATTGCTATGAAAAATGAGATAAACTGAGCTCATCTGATCCAAATTTAGGACTACTAACCAGAATGAACTGATACTAGTCGGTCCAATGGTTTTTACCGACCCACATTTCCCGCTATCTAACATCCACATGATTATTTAACTAGCCGGTCAGTCAAAATGGTCTCTACTGATTCGTCATTCCACTTACCTAGACATTTGGACAACTATCAAGTCAGATCATTGACCTGTCACATCAATTAGAATACCTACACTCTAACACCAATCATATCAAGTTACACAACCAATTTGAAAAAATCTTCTGACTGAATCTAGCTCCCATTCGTAAGTGGGATCATGCTGCATCAGCACCAGATCCATGTATACGAGCCTATAAAAACCTCAAACCACATCATATCCCATATTTACTCAGCATTTACACTCTCCTTCCACCTGTAGCCTCTAACTAGTATTAGAGGACCGATCCGGAACTCAAATCCCGGACTCGACTTCTTTGTAGGTACAGACAAACCCAAACCAAGCTTCAAGATCAGACCCCGAAGATCCTCAGGCCACCCGAAAAACTCATAACAAATGACGGAAACTTTCCAACTGCCGAGTCTTACTGAGCATGTATTACAGGAGCAAGCTCTTTGAATACGTTCGGTACTAGAAGCTATAGAGGACAACAAACCTGCAAGAACTGCACTTCGAGTTCAATGCCGATATCGGAATTCCGAACTAGGAACAGTAAGGACATGTGAACGAGAGCATCTCCTACCCTTTCAGACTTCAAGTATGTCATGTACCTACAACACAAGAATTAAAACAGCCCCTTCTGGAGTCATTCACGGGATCGCCGCGGACAGAGATCATAATACAGTTAGCTCTAGCCACAGGCCAGTTCAGACCTATAATTGGACTGGTCAAACCCAAAACCGAGCCTGAACTGGTCTGAAAATCGGCTCTGGCCGGTTTCCCTTGGATGGAATCAGGACAGCTAGCTCCGAACCACACACAAAAGGAAAATTAAGCTCACATTTTCTTGTTGGGGCGCAATGATCCTTACATCGTGAATCATTGGTCCAATCATCAAGACATGTTTGAACTCCTAAATGATTCCACGACTGCCGGTTCTGGCTAATGCCACTTTAGTTCAAATCATCAACACATGTTTGTGGACTATAGTTTTTTAAAAACAGCAAATTGGTCAACCGAATAAAATCATTCATAATTTATTAATGGCAGCCATCCCACGGACGATTCAGGACCGATTCCATGTAGCTCCTAATCCAGAACCGCAGGCCTAGATACAGTTGCCACGTCAAAATCACTGAACCAGGAACATCAAAGACGAAGCAATCGGTGAAAAAGGAAAAAAGGAACTCAAGGAAGGCGGGTTACTGAGCGGGGAGCCGGTTGCAATGGTCCAGAATCTGGTCTCTGAAACCGGGTTCGCTGGCGACGTCAGGGTAGGTTCTTCGGAGGTGGGTGAGGATCCGAGTGAAGGGACTAATCTGCCTCGGCTTCCTCGACTTCGCGAGTTTGATCTTCCTCATGTGGAATTTCATCGGCCGCGAAGCCGAGGAGGGAGTCGACATCCCGGTCGGAGAAGATCTGCCAGTAGTACAGAACAGAGAGCTTAGCTTGTTTCAGCCTTTAATGGTATGAAAGGGCTCTTGGGCGATCATCAGTAACGGCCACAAAGGTTTTCTTGTCCGTTGTCCCTCGGAGACATCGATGTGAAGCGGGGAAATCAAAGTAGTGCCGGAGAATTTTGTTTTTGGTCCCCAACTTTCATTGATTTTATTTTTTCATCCTGAAAGTTTTTCTCGAGTCATATCTAGTACTCCATCTTTTTTTCTTTTTGTTATTTTATTATTAAAAATTTGAATGGATAAAAAATTAATAACTAGTGAAAATAAATTTAAAAACACAAATGAACAAAGTCGGAGGACGGAGAGGAGAGGGATGGGTGGTTTTCATTCCTACCCTACAAGATCGCTAGAGCATGTAGGCTCCTAACGGCCTTGGGGATGGTGCTTACAGGTGGTCATTGCTTTCTCTTGTGACTATGACCATTTTTTAAAAAAAATTTCCACTATTTTTAATTCTTTTACACAAACAAATTTTAATAAAATTTGGCAATAAAACAATTAAAAGGAACAAAAAGATTTTAAGTGAGAAGTTTGGTAAAAATATTATCTAAAAATGTTTAAAATGAAAAAAAAGAAAGAAATTAAAGGTTTAGACTCAAACCAGCCTTTCTTATCATATGGAAGGTGACCACAATCATATAGAGTCCTGAATATTATTAGTGGTACTTCATTGATTTATCAGCTTCTTTCAAAACCACGCCCAAAGGGAAATTAACAAGCATTTTCGACAAGTGATGAGCTCTAAAAACCATCAATAATATCCGTTTTACCTACGTGATAGATGGTGATGATATAAATAAAACTTGTATAGTTACAGTAAAGTTTTATATTTTGTAATATAATTTAGTCATTTACTGAAAGTTCATGTAATTTTAAACTTCCATCTTTATCTCTGATGCTTCTTGCACAAGGAGCATCTAGCGCAGCTGCGCTACACTACTTGTCTTCTTGCACAATGAAACTCCAAATCTTCACAATACCATTTCAAGCTGTTGGGTTGGGTGTAATGTAAATAACTTTGCCATGGAAAGTAAATATTTTACACCCACTTTACAATGTTTGGGTGGAAAACATAATGTAATTTAATTTTACCAGGCAGTTAAAATTTTACGAGGCCTCCTCTTTGCCTTGGTAATGAGATTGCCAGTAGAAAGTTGTGCAATTTCACTTTCCAATGCTAGAAAGGACAGCTTTCCCTCCTTGCCCATAAAAATGAAAAGGAAGGGAACAAAGATAGAAGGGAAAGAATGGTGTTTTGGTAAAAGTATATTCATTACATATCACATCAAATATTATAATATTATATTTTTAATAACTTTTTCAACAATTTAAAATATTTACTAGGCACAGTAATTTCATATTATAATATACTTTTCTTGTAAAATATTAATTTCTCATATAATTAAATTTTCTCCGGTAATCTAACATTACTCAAACTAAACACCCCCAAGGTCAAGTTTGCCAATGATATGGTCTCCTTTCCTCGACAATAATGATAAACCGTTCAAGTGGGAAAACATCAATTAAATTATTCTGACTAATAATAATTATGATAATTTATTTGAGTAATTAAAATTAATTTGTTCATCTGTTATAATTTAATTAATGTTTTCTTACGTCAAATGATGAGGTGTGATTACTTAATAATTTCTCAAAGAAATAATATAATAACCGGAGAAGTGAAAAGACTAAGCGTCCGGTTTGTTACTCCAAACCAAGTGAAGACGCAGACTAGCTTGCCCATTTATGGAGAAAATCTTTAGTGAAACGGTTATAGCTTGTAGGTAATACTGACATGATTTATCCGTCTAAACAGAATTTGATATATAATAAATAATTATACAATTATAATTATTAAATTATAAAAAATGAAAAAAAATTAATAAATGGTAACCCTAATAAGAAAAATATATAAGTCGTAGAAAAATATTCAAAATTCTGATGAATAGTTAATCATAATCAGACAAATATATAAACGGTGAATCCTGATTGGAAGAATATATCACGTATTTACGTGACATGACTATTCCACTGAAAACTTCCTTCTATCATGAGTTTAGTCAAACGGGTAAATTAAGGAAAAAGTAATTTTAAAATATTAAATAATATATTAGATACTATAAATCTTTGAAAGATTGGATATTCTTACTTTTCAACATTCTAGTTTCAAATTTGATAATTCTGAATAATAACGAAACATATGAAGAATAAATTTTAATGAGAAAAAAAAAAGATTAATGGATCAGCACTATATCTTTTATATTTTATAAATTCGATAATTCTATCCTATGAATCCTCGACTAATTTAGAAGAGAAATTTGATCTTCATGGTAAGTATCGATCCGGTTGATGTGATCAGGACCCCCATAAACATAGACGATCGATGCACCCCACTCGCCGCTCTAAACCCGGTATCGATCTAAGTTGGATTTTCGATCGCATGCCAATTCCAATTATCACCAAATACATAAATAAATAAATAAATAAATAGATTAATCTAAAAAAAATACGAACTATTTTAAAATACGATTTTTTTAAGAAGCACATTATGGTACATCAATAAATTTTTTTAAAATACTAATTTTTAAATAATTTTTTTATACCGTCAAGAAATTACAGGCTCAATGTATAATCTTATTTTTATTAAGAGATCATATTTTTAGTAAGCAATTTTTTCATAAATGGAAATTTCTATTATCACAAAAGTGGAAAGCAAAAGCTCAAATGGTAAGGTTTTTTTAAAACTAAAATAGCATTTTGGCAGAAATATAGTTTAGTACTGTTAATACTGCTATCGTCCTATAACCTAAAAAGTCCAGGTTCCATCTCCTCGTGAGATGTCCCATACCCCTTTTGTGCGAGAAAGTCTTCAGTGAAGCGGTCGTACCGTGTAGGCGATACTGATGTGGTGTATCCGTCCAATCGAGACTTAACATATAGTCAATAATTACACAGTTATAATTATTAAATTCTAAAAAATCTTTAAAAATATAAACAGTCTTAAATAAGTGGTGAACCATAGTTGAAAATAATATATAAATGGTAAAAAAATTTAAAAAACCTATAAATGATAAATTCTAATTAAACAGACATACCACGTAGCACTCCAGACTTTATCCTTCTGTGCCATTTTCCATCTACCTTTCTAAATTTTCTATACATGAAAATATAGCATTTTTAATCTTTCATATTTACAAAAAGATCACATTTTTAAATTACGGTCTCATCACAGAAATAAAAAAGATTGCATACTCTATTTATAAAATTGTAAAAATTTTAAAAATACATGTTAAGCACGCTATTTTATATTAAGGGTGTTTTCGTAAAAAAAAAAAAAACAAACAAACTCCAAGTCTACGGTATTTAAAAGATATTTTTTAAAGGAGAAACACGGTATCATTCCACCTTCCCGTTTGTCTTGATCCTACGCGCGGTCCCTCATACTTCCTCTATAAACCTCACTCTCATCGCTGGCGCTGAGATCACCCCAAAATCTCTACTTTCGCCGTATCTTCCCCTCTGTCTCTCTTCCCCCCATCCGTCTTCTTCTAACCTCCTCTCTGTCTCCCCGTCGTTTCCTTGATCGTCGACTCAGTTCTACGCGCATCCCGGTCTCCGTTGGCGGGTACGTTCAGAACTCCTTCCACAAGCAACCGTTGATTGATCGAAGCTTCTGATCGCCATGGACGATTGCCCCCGCAGCGAGGAGGACTACTACTCTTCCGAATATGACTCGATCGAAGGACTCGAGAACGAGGACTCCGGCCTCAATTGGGCCTCTTCTAAGGGACCCTCCACTAGGGTAGCGAAGTTACTTACGTCAATTTCACGTCTGCGTTCACTCCTGATGAGTGTCTTCTGGTTTTTATGGTTCCCTTCAATGTCGTTGCCTTCTGTGTGTTTCTTGTCGTCTCGTTTCACTTGTATTTCTCAATTCTGTCATTCTAATGCAAGTGTTGGCTTCAGTTTTTACTGCTATAGTGATATGGTGATCATGATCATCCTGAATTGTTGTTGGGTCATTGGAAGGATTTCTTTTAATCACAGTTTAGGGTCAGTAAGTTTGAAAGATCTTAACTTTCGACATAGATACCTTGTTGGGAGATACGTACATTGCAGCGCGTCAAGGATTTTTTTAAAAATTTTTGTTAAATAAGAATGCTCAATTCAAGAGGCATACTGGTTAATCGTGTCTATGCGATTCTTTGTCCCTTTTCAGGTTATCACAAAGGAGTCGCTTTTGGCTGCGCAGGTCAAACTGCCTCAACAAATTGTTATTAATCCAATGGCATTTACTATACGTGTTCTTCAGATTTATTTTTGAAGCTGTTTCACTCTTGTAGAGAGAAGATCTGCAGAGAGTGATGGATGTGCTATCACTTAGAGAACACCATGCTCGAACTCTGCTTATTCACCATAGGTGGGATGTGGAGAAGTTGCTTGTAGTTCTTGTTGAGAAAGGGAAACCTTGTCTGTTTAGTGATGCCGGTGTTCCAGTGGTTGAGGATCAAGGCGAGGGTTGTTCTGTGGCTTCTTCTACTATCATGTGCGATATATGCATGGAAGAGGTTTCTGGCAGTGAGGCAACGAGAATGGACTGCAGTCATTGCTATTGCAATAGTTGTAAGCAATTAACCTGCCAGTTTCTGCTTCTACTGTTTTTGTTTCCTAAAGAGATTGATTGAATTCAGATGTAAGAAACAACAGGAAATATGATCAGCAACAGGTGAATAGTCTCCAAATACGGCAAATCTCATTGTTGTGGCAAAGTTGGTTAATGAGTTCTAGATCTTAGGAAAGTTAAAGCAGTTACCTGTAAAAGGTGCAAATTTGAAACCAGATGTTTGATGTTTAAATTGTGTTTTTTTAGTATTTTTATTATTGATTCTTATGTGTCTTTAGGTTGGACTGAGCATTTTGTTGTGAAGATAAATGAAGGGCAAAGTAGGCGGATCCAGTGCATGGCACATAAATGCAATGCTGTTTGTGATGAATCCACTGTCAGGACTCTTGTTAGTAGAAGGCATCCTCATTTGGCTGAGAAATTTGACAGGTTCCTTCTTGAGTCGTATATTGAGGATAACAAAATGGTTAAATGGTGCCCAAGTATTCCCCACTGTGGGAATGCTATCCGCGTCGAGGAAGATGAATTTTGTGAGGTAGAATGTTCTTGTGGGCTACAATTCTGTTTCAGCTGCTTGTCAGAAGCACATTCGCCTTGCTCATGTTTGATGTGGGACCTATGGACAAAGAAATGCCGGGATGAATCAGAAACAGTCAACTGGATTACTGTTCATACAAAGCCTTGTCCAAAGTGTCACAAGCCTGTGGAAAAGAATGGTGGATGCAACCTAGTGAGCTGCATCTGTGGACAAGCATTTTGGTAATCATTACTATGCTTTTGTTACTGAATATGCATGTATCATTAACGTACTTTTTTACTTGAGACTTGAGAGAAAGTGGATGCACGAATGTTTGTCAGTTGTCATTTTATTTGACCACGTGTCTACACACATGGAGTAATAACTGCATATTCATGAATCTTACCAAGGACAAGGGAAAAGAAATAACCTATCAGATCATACTTACAGGGAGTTGCTGTGGTGCCTAATTTCTGAAAGATCATGGTGACTAGGTTCGCCATTCTATCTTCCTTCCTCTTAAGGGGGTTTTAGTTGTAGTGGTAGCAGGCAGCATTTTACTGGATGTGTTCGACATGATTGTCACTTGACAGAAAATGACTGCTCAAATTTATGATCAATATCACCGTAGATAGTTTGAGTTCCAAGAGAAGTTGCAACTGATTATTGGGATTCTAAATTATAGTCAATTCAATATAATATATTCCTTTATTACTTTTAATTTAGCAACAAATTTTGTGAATTGGTTTTTGTGGTTCTTGTTTTAGATGCTCCCTTCTTTATTTGGCCTTCTCTTCTTCATTGCAAAAGTTAAATCAGGTGACCTTACTTTCAGTTTGTGTTATATGAATGATCAATTTGTTAATTATGATACTTCATTTTACTGAAATCATTCTGCACTAGATGAAAGGTACTTGACAATATTTAACTTTACCACTTCATGATGCAGTTGGCTGTGTGGTGGAGCTACTGGACATGACCACACTTGGACTAGAATTGCTGGTCATAGTTGTGGTCGCTACAAAGAAGACCAAGAGAAAATGGCCAAGCGTGCAAAACGTGATCTTTATCGATACATGCATTATCACAATCGTTACAAGGCTCACTTGGACTCCTTTAAGCTTGAAAATAAACTGAGGGAAACAATACAGGAGAAGGTGTCAATTTCAGAAGAGAAGGAATCAACTCTCAGAGATTTCAGCTGGGTAACAAATGGACTATATAGACTTTTCAGATCGAGGAGAGTTCTTTTATATTCATACCCGTTTGCCTTTTATATGTTTGGGGAGGAGCTATTCAAGGATGAGATGACAGACAAGGTAAGAGAAATAAAACAAAATCTATTTGAGGACCAGCAGCAACAGCTCGAGAGCAATGTGGAGAGACTATCCAAATTTTTGGAGGAGCCTTTTGATGAATATGATGAGAAAGAAGTTATGGAAGTTAGGATGCAAGTCATCGATCTCTCTGTTTTAACTGACTCCCTTTGCAAGAAAATGTAAGTGCTGCTGACAACAATATGTTTGAACCTTATTATGCTACTGCGATTGTCTAATGTTTTTAATGCTGCATGCAGGTATGAATGCATTGAAAATGAATTGCTGGGTTCTTTACAACTTGTTACCCACAGTATAGCTCCTTATCAGTCGAATGGCATTGAACGAGCTTCAGAACTTACTACCTGTTTAAGTACACAAGTGGATGATCCTGGAAAGGTTTTAACATCGTTCAGCAAAGCTGGTAAAGTTTCCAAACGACTCAGTTTTCCTAATCTCGTTTGCGTTTATGCTAGTCCTGATGACTGATCCAGATTCACTTAACTTTCTTTGAAAATGACATGTAACATCCATCACTCATTTGCTGTGGTGAAAGTGAAAAGGAGTGTCACCCCACAAGCTTATTCTATTGTGTAAATGAAATCATTCATCTCTTTACAAATTTTCTGATAAATTTCTGGATTTTTTTTTACCTTTTTGCTTCCAAGGCTTTCCTTTTACATAGCTGAAACTGCATTTCTGTTTTAATGTCATATTGACCTCAAAGTGACTCCGGAGCTTAATATTATTCCAGTCTTTGCTTGTCTGATTCTTCTTTATTGCCCGTGGTTTTGGTTTGCTTCCTGACGCTTCTCCATATTTCAGAAGCATTGCCATCTTTTAATTTTTCTTTTCTTTTGGATGAATGAAGAGTTCTTGTGAAGTCTCTGAAATTCACCTACTTTTGATGGATGATGACGACTTCTTTCTTACATGAAATAAACTAGTGGATTTTATAAGGAGTGGATATGTTTGTTAGTCTTTCATCAGAAGCCTATTTCAAGATTATATTATCCTGAAAGTTCATCTTCCTCTTTTTTGGTTGACTTATGTTAGAGCACTGCAACACTAACTCTCTGGTTATTTAGATATACTCGGTTCATCTGATAACTTATACCCTCATTTGTTTCACAATCTGACACCTCGATTTTGATATGGTCTTTGACATTTCCTGCATTGCATCTTCAGTTCTAATTGGAAGATAGTGGCCGAGCCAGTGAGAGACTCCTGAACTTACGCTTTGTCTGCCGAGAGAAAAGGTTTTTCTTTCTTTTTTGGTCCGCCTACTGTCTGAACCTTTGATGAATATCGTTGTAGTAAATTTTGGTTCACTTTTCTGCACGATTCTTTTCTTTTGTGGAATTGTTCATTGAGAATGCGTAAAACAAAATCTCTCTCTAGAAAGCCGAGCGCCTGAAACAAGTGGAGCCCCATGTAGGATTTCTTATATGTCTATAAGAGGGATCCTTATGTTAAAAATCTTGACACGGCTTATATCTTGAAAGTTCCAACCTCTCAGACCTGACGGGTCTTTCAGAATTTGTTAATGCAGATGAGATTGGATGCTCTTCGCGGAAGCGGGCTAGGAAGGAGTCTCGGTTTTTCAACCTGAGCAAGCCAGCTGAGGTCACTGACAGGAACTGATGGTCAGTGAGGATCAGGTGAACATATTCAGGAATGCAGTCTAACTTGAATTGCTAGTCTACTCTTAAGGGAGATGCTCTTTTGTCCTCCCTCTTTGAATTCTTGCTGTTATTCATTAGTCCATCTAGAGGCAGGAGGGAAGGTGGGATTCGAGAATTTCTGATGCTTGACTCACCGATTCTCTGATCGAAAGCTGGGTATTGTACAGAGAAAGGACCTTATTCATAGATTTTTCGGGTTCTTCAGAAATGTAAATCTGGTGGGAAGGGAATGCTAAGATAATCTTTTTCACGGGTAAATTACAACTGAATAATTTTTATTGCAATTGAATACACTATTGTTAAAAAGTTCCGTCATGGTATGTCAATTCGCACGGGAATTTGTTCTGATACCATATAAAATATCTATCCGAACCTATAAGAGGCTGGGTCTATTTTCAACTAAAAGTCTTAACTATTTGGTGGCAGTACTCGATCCTCTTATTAGTCAAAATCATTTCTATTTATTATCTAATATCAAATTTAGTTCTCAACAGTATGAACTATCGACTTTAGGTTAATGTAGTCACATTTTCTGATGTGGTTGGTGACAATGACTTTGTAGAGGGAGAGGAGTCAGCTAGCTTGAGGGAAAATCCTAGCCACCAGCCTCCTCTCCCTCTCTTTGATAAAGCTCTCTCTCCCCGGACTTCTTTGTCAAATGGAAAGAGAGAAGCAAGAGAGGGAGCATTGACACTATTATCTAATCGGACAATGTAAGGAATATCCTGACATAGCTTAGTACAAGAAGAGACAAAATGGATGCTATCGCTAGCCCGTGCTCATATAGACCTGCAAAAGAGAAAATCAGAAGGAAATCTTGATTTTTCTCTTCGATGCTTAAGTCAGAAATGTAGTCATTTAAAGTAAAGAATAATGTGTAAAGATGGCAAGAATACGTAGAAAGAGAGGGAGTTGGGAGTAGAAGGGTAGAAGTTCATCTATCCACTCCCCCTCCTCTTCTTAACATATTAAGAACTTTTTTATAACTGTTGGGTGATTAGCTGGAGAGCAATTACTGTCGGTTATCATAAACAACTATTCACGCCTTTTGGGCTATGCCCTTTCGCCTTTCGCTTTGTGTGAGCAGTTTATCAGGCTTTTGGACTTTTAGGGCATGTTTGGTTGGGTGGAATAGGAGTATCTATTCTGCGCAAAATAACTATTCTGTCGTTTGGTTGGTCGGAATAGGCCAATCCGGAATAGAGGAAGAATAACAATTCCTCCCACCTCAGCATGGAATATGTGGTCAAATTATGTATATGCCCTCAACTGTTCATTAAATTTTCGTTCTATGCCATTGCCTCGACTGTCCGTCTTTGCCGCTGCATCGGCCACCCACCGCCGCCGTCGCCGTTAGCCTGCCGTCGACATAACCAAGCCTCTCGAACCTTCTTGGACCTTCTTTGAGCCTTACCATTCCAGTCCGAGCCTTCCCGTGCCGATTCGTCTCCCCTCCCATGTCTCCCCCATCTCGTACCGTACCGTCCCGTCCCGTGCCTTCTCCAAACCTCTTGAGCCTTCCCGTGCCCTTTCATTTTGTCATGAATTCGACTATTGAGAGACTGGTTGCTCAGGTGAAGAAATAGAGGAGGGAGGAAGGGGTGGCTCGGGAGTTTGGGATAGCTCGGGAGCTCTGGTTGTAGTGGTTCGATGGGGGCTTATTGGGGTCAGAGTGGCCGAGGGAGGTATATGACGATGTTTCTGTTTTTATTTTTTTAGTTTTTTAAATATTTTTAATATTATTTTTATATATTTTATAGTAAGGATAATTTTATCTTTTTACTTTCAAAAATCATATTCCATATTACTTTATTCCCTTCAACCAAACAACAACATACTCATTCATCGTTTTAGTTATTCCTCTCTATTCTTTTTTCCATTTCATTCTATTCTCACTCTATTCTATTCTAACGAACCAAATGTGCCATTGGACTCAAGCTCCATAAATTCTACCACAACATTACAAGTGAGAAATTCTTATGTTAGTCAGGTAAATGATGGGGTGAATTCAACCTGTACTTTGTTTAACATGTTAGCACTAAAAAGAGTCATAAAAGCTATTATTAAATTTTTTCTTCTACCGCGAACTATTTTTTATCTAGAAAATCACGAATATACTACGTTTTTCCTAATCCATCACTCCGTTAATTTTGACTGTTAATTGCTGATTTGTAATAATAGTTTTTCTGATTCTGCAAACGGAGTCTGACGTGACATTTTATGTTGCATCCACCGGGTTCCAAAAAATTATGAACTATTATCAAATTATATATTATATCACTAACTAATATCCAACTCTTATTTCACCCCAAACTATTTTCCCAAAAATTCATGAATTATTTTTAATTTACCACATTTACTGGGGCATCAATTAAATAAAAGAAAATTATTAAATCTGTACGTCTTACTCTCAATGGTGTCTGATGTGCTTCAATGGATATTACAGTACATGTTATCCTTCTTGGTGTATTTTATTTTTAAAATAATATTTATAGAATGTAAATAGGACATACAAACATGTCTGATATATTACCTGACCTATTCTTTAAAAGAATATCAACTATGTGCATACATTTTCCTTGTAATATGGGATATCGAACCATTGTCAAAATTAGTACATTTCTCACACTACGAGAAATAAATGGTAAAAAAAAATTAGAAAGAGAGAGTGGGTCCTTTTTTTCCCGACGAATAGGACCTTAGCATGCGAGGATCCAATGACGAAGAAAGTCTACAGTGCAGTGGTGGTGCTATGCAGGCAATATTTGTATGGTATTTTCACTTAGCGTTGTTAATCGGGCCGGTTTCGAACGGGCCGCATGAACCGTGAATTGGTCTTGACCGGTTTGAAACCGTAACCGGTCCGGATCCTACGGGTTGAGGCCTTGTTACAGGTTGGGTCAGCAAAATTGACATGTTGAACCGGGACCGGACCGGCCCATTTTGACCCGAAACCGGCCTTGAACCGTGACTGGACCGGTTCATCGAAAAAAAAAAACATAAACCAACGGTCAAAGCCCCACGGCCCCTCACCCCAAAAACCAACAGAGGAGAGTGATTGAGTCCACCCAACGGCTCTTTTATTTTAATAAAATGTATGCCGTATCTAAAATACTAAAATACCCCACATATCAACCAATATAGCTCACTCTAATATTCTACTCTCTTCTCTCAATTCTATTCTACTCTCTCAAGTGTTTCTCCAGTTTCCGAATCGCGATTAACGAGCACTGTTCTGGTAGAGGGTCGATGCCTAACCCTCCACCCAACGGATAGTTTTGTTAAAACGAAATATCAATATGTTTTAATTTTGTTTAAAAACAAATAATTCAAGTTTATTTGAAAATGTTATAAATCGAACATACTTTAATTAAACTAGTTATATAATATTAAATGTAAAGATATAAGCAAAATACGATTAGTCCTGTCAGTTAAGGTTCTTGACTTTCAAGTAGGAGACCTGTGTTTGAATTTTAACAATGAAATATTTCATTTTGATTTTAAAATCATACGTAAAATCCTAAATAATACTATAAAAAATAAAAAATATATATAAAAGAAAAAAGAAATTTGACCGGTTCAGCTTGAACAGGACCGGTCCGGCCCGTCTACCTGCCGGTTTCGGGTCGGTTCATTTGAGCCCGAACTGTGGACCCGAACCAGACAGACCGGACCGTTTATATCCTTGTCCAATTCGGACCCGGTCGGCTCAACTCGAACTGGAACTAGCCCGGCTAACAACACTATTTTCACCCACTAAAATACTGACATGTGTCAAGTTTGGTGATGTGGTATACATATGGTGACGCCCATGTGATTGTTAGTACATATAACTTGATACACTATATTTTATTGGACGGCTGTACCACCGCTGCACTACCGGAAGAGGGTACTCTCCCAAAGAGGGAATTGATGTCCTCAAAAAAACGTGTCATAGCGACATGGCAATTATTGATGATATCAGTGTACGAGTACGCACCAAGCCATCGGTCGCATTATTACAAAGAGGAAGACATCGCATGTCTTATCTAACAAAAAAAAATTAAAGAAAAAAATAAATGGGTGCTGTAAACTGAGAAAATAATTTTTTTTTTAAATTATTTTTAAACTAATCTTTTTCTTAGGGGTATTTTTATTCTAGTCTTTTTAAGTGCTAAAGAGATAAAAGACCTATCAAAGTAAATTAATTAAGATGGTATCACATCTCTTTCCATTAATCAATCTCTGGGGTTCGAGTCTTGTAAATAGAGAAAATTTACCTTAGGATAATTTTACCTCGTAGTGGACCTTTCCGGTTCAAACCGGATTGGTAAAGGTTTATCGGACTTATAGATACTGGTGGTTTAAACCAAAGTGATAGAGACCCGATTGTATTTTCTTCATGTCTTCCAAGTCACTTTCTTACGTGTCTTTCTGAACCTTCCGCCGGATTAGTGCAGGGTCCAAAGCATCATACAATATATATTTTCTCGTAACAAATTTAAATAGTTTTATATTTTTGCCGGGCTATCAAGTTTTCACTAGTAGGGAACGAGCCCATAGTAATCAAATATCTTGTTGGATAAGGATACCATCAGAATTTATCTGAACGCTTTTTAAAAACTTAAAATCAAATTGAATTTATTGAAATTAGCAAATAATTCTCGGTTGTACGATTAGAAATTTTAGTATCAAATGTATTTGCACACGAAAGTTGCCAAATTGGATTGAGTTAACATATAGAGTGGGTTGGAATAAGGTTTTATTACTTTATTCTTACATAAAATTACCAAATATGATTTGATTTATAATTGAATACATATATATATATATGCATAAAAGAGTTGGAAGATACTAAATCCAGTTGACCGAAACTGTTCAATATCTCTTCCTCTTAAGTAAAAATATCAGGTTCAAATTGGGAAAGTTTTATCTCGTAGTAGGTCGACTCGGTCCAAATTAGAATAGTGAGGGTCTATTAGAGTTCTTGAAAAAGTCTTAAATGGTCCCACCTTAAAATGATGTGGTGAGGAAGAACTAATTAGATTATTTTATTTATTATTAATTATGGAAACTGTTTAGCGATTAGTACTAATTTGTTAGTCTGTCATATTTTGATTGGTGTTTTCTCACGTCATGTGATGAGATGGGATCACCTAAAAATCTCTCGGACTTTTTCATGCTAGTGGTGGATACTAAAAGAAATGAGTTGGAAGACCAGTCAAAAATCAAATGGGGTCGATGCCATATCTGTGATTTTTTGTTACATTAGAATTTAGAAATTATATTGGGAATACGTTTCGAATAGGGATGGCAATTTGACCTGGAAATGTGAGACCTGCCCGACCCATCCTTCTTTTGGTGCGGGTTTAGGTCTGACTGCCGCCCCGCCCCTATTTATATATTAGTATACTATATAATTATTATTTTAAAATTAATTTATTTGATTTATGAATATTTTTATATTAATAAATTGGATAATAATCTATTTGATCAAAATTATTTAAATTTTTAATTTTTAAAATTTATTTAATCATCCTATCATAAATATGTAAATTTATATTATATTTTAAATTATATTTTACATATCATTAACTAATTTCCATGACCCGTGACCCGACCCGTGCGGGGCGGAGTGACCCGCCCAGGCCCATTGCCATCCCTAGTTTAAAAGAAGGCTAATTTGAGAAATATTTTTAAAAAAAGAAGACTATTTTAGTATGAAATCGTATCACAGTAAACCGAAATTATTTTTAATTTAGAATCGGAAAATTTGAGATTTGGTTTTTGTCTATAATATCTTTGTAATTTTTACTTCTTTTTTTATAACATAAAAAAGAGAAAAAAAAAATTACCGATATGATAAAACAAAATGAAATGGAACACAAAGGAATTCAACCATGGAGAAGAGTGTCGTAAAACATTTGGCCACAGCAACCAATTCCAAGGCACGTGAATTTGACTGCTCTTTTCCGGTCGGTTTTCTATTGCTGTCCTTGTCTTTCGATAAGGTACCGTTTTCGAATTTACTTTTTCACCCTTCTTCCGTCAACTTTCTCCTGTCTTGTCTAAGAGAAAAATGTCACGAACTTTACTCGTTAGAAGTTATCGAAGTCCCAGATATTTCCGCTCTTATAGTGTGCGTGACTCGGTCTTTGAACATTTGGCCTTGGTAAGGAGAAGGTTTTCAATGAAACGGTAAACCAGGTACGTAATATTGAATCATGTATTCGTCTAATCAAAATTTATAATATATATATATATATATCCAATTCTAATTTACTATTTATATATATATTTTTTAATTAAGGTTCACTATTAATTTAGATTTTTTATACTTTTTTTACGGATTTTTTAAGATTTAATAATCATAATTATGCACTTATTGATTATATGCCAAATCCTGATTGATCGGATATATGACATCATCATTACGTACATGGTATGCTTTATCTACTGAAGACTTTATCCTTGTCAAGAGGCAAGGCCGAGAAAATTAAACGAGAAATTTAAAGTTTAAATATAGATATACACGTGGAAAAAAAAAATCCTCGGAGCAGATGAAAACAATCACATGTATAGCGGGACATTTCACTGGATCGTGAAAATAGGAAATTAGACCTTTAAGGAATACCATCCAACTCTAGATCCATTACAAACCCTAACAGAATGAGAAAGTTTTCAGTGGAGCGGTTGTACATTGGCGTGGTATATTTATACAATCGGGACTTGACATGTCATCAATAATTATACAGTTATGATTTTTAAATCCTAAAAAATCTTTAAAAATATAAAAAAAATCTTAAATAAATGGTGAACCATAGTTAGAAATAACATGTAAATGATTAAAAAATTAAAAATATAATAAATAGTGAACCATAATTGAAAAAATATGTAAAAGACGAATTCCGATTGGACGGATATACCAAATCAGTATTGCTTACGTAGTGTGATCGCTCTACTGAAGACTTTCTTCACTAGAAGTCTTATATGTAACAAGTATGCTACTTGACAATGCATATGTGATATCATAAACTAATAAAATTCAGTAATTTTTGAGATTATTTCTTAGAATTTTACAAAAAAATTAAATTAATTTGTGATATCACACGTTAATAATATCACGTAATGTTATTTGTTTACAAGAATTTCTCGTGCTGAAGCGGTGGTTAGTGGTAACAGAGTATACTATTGGTGACGATCCGCCCAACCGCAGGGAGAAGCAATTAATTAATTTATTAATCAGGGAATTAATTTAATATTCACGAGAAGTTCACAACGTGGACGCAGAAGCAAGGCTGCAAGAATATATAATTTGTCTTTTTCCCCTCCCATATCCGATTCTTAAAAATTAAAAAAAATTTAACCAATACAAGTTTTAATTTATTTGGTATATTTAAAAATTAAACAAATTTGTGAATTAATTATTTTATTATTCAAATAAATTAATTTAATAATTTACGAGAAGTTCGTAACGTGAACGCAGAAGCAAGAATATATAATTTGTTTTTTTCCCACCAATATCTTATATTTAAAAGCTAAACAAATTTTAACTTGAATTATTTGATATTTAAAATTAAACGAATTTTAACTAATACTAAATTGCATTTAGTTGGTTTATTACGAAGCAAAATTATTATAATTATAAATTTTTTTATTTATAATACTCAAATTAAGAAGGTGCACAAGCAGCTGCTATCCTTTAAATCCGGAAGAATTGTAATTTCACTAATTTTTACCGTTCTTTTTGTTAAATTATAGCTTATATGTTCCTTTACCTGATTCTTATTGCAAGTTTCATCTTCCTTAAACTCGACTCCTAAATGTCGGAGAAATTCTTAGACAATCCAACTTCGTCATATGACATGAGAAAATACCGTTCAGGGAGCTAAATTCCAGAGAAGAGGAGCATGTATCGGATGGCTTTATCAAGGATTACATGCTCAGGGGATTGAACATCTGACATTGTGACCTCTTTTCTAGTTCGGGAGATGCGCTCCCTAAATTCATCACTACTCATCAACTTTCTCACAGAACAGACGCACATACTATCCAGTTGAGCTGAAATTTTTTTTCAAAAGTATAATAAATCTTGATTAATGTAGGTTTGAGTAGGGACAGTCCACCGAGTGGATAAGTGCACTTGACTAACGTAGTAACGTGCCCAACAGTCCACAGGAAGCAATCACTTTCTCCGCCATTAGCTCCCTCAGACCACAGCCTGTCTCATCTTTCGCCTACCTTCTTCCCTTAAACCGTGCAGAACCCCCAACCCCCGCCCCGGTCCTCTCCTCCGTCCCCGTCGCCGGCAATTTCTCCTCTCTCCGCCCTCCCGCGCGGGAGGAAGATGGCCGAGCACAAGGTTGCCATGGTCGAGGATCCCCGGAGGTCACCGGTAATCGGAGGCAAACGGCCTCGGAGGAACAAATACGCCTTCGCTTGCACCGTCCTCGCCTCCATGACCTCGATCTTAATAGGTTACGGTAAGTATTTCTTCTGCGATTCCTTCCCATTTCGTCTGTCAGTAGCAAAGACTTCTAGTCGGAGTTGTTGATTTCACGGTTTCACCGGATCCGGAGATGTAGATTGCAGAAATCGATATTTCAGACTTTTTCCTCGTATCGTCAGTCGTCTTGCAGACAGAGACACTGCAGTCGATTGAGGTTTCCATTGACCTATGACAGTCGGTGGAGAAAGACCATCCATTGACTTTCCTTCTCAATTTTCGATTAGTTCATGCTCATACCAGAAATCACAATCAAACGGGCATGAACGTTCTGTTTCCGCACAAAATCTCTGGACTCCTTGAGCTTATTTAGAACAGCTGCTATGCCGGGAAATATTAGAAGGTTCCGACCCATCGGGATTATAGCCATTCGATCACCAATCAGTACAGTGAAATGTTTTGATCGATACGCAAGGGATGGAGGGTGTTTTGAAACCTTGAAACCTTCCCCACCGTACCGACCGTATTCAAAGCCGACATCTCATGTAAAGTCTTGTTGAGACTCAAACTCCAGCCCTCAACCTGCAATTGGGGATGATGATTGAATCCTCCTTTTCGAAGAGATGTTGGAGAAATTTTGCGTTTGCGTAACTATTTCTTGATTTATTTCTGGAATTGTATGCACAGATGGCGGTGTGATGAGCGGCGCGGCAGACTACATCCAGAAGGACCTGAAACTGAGCGACGTCCAGATCGAGATCCTCAACGGAATCATCAACCTCCACTCCCTCATTGGCGCTGCCATGGCCGGCAGGACCTCAGACATGATAGGCCGCCGCTACACCATCGTGATCGCCGGCGCGATCTTCTTTGCCGGCGCTATCCTCATGGGATTCGCCACCAACTACGCCTTCATCATGGTCGGCCGCTTCGTGGCGGGGATCGGCACCGGCTACGCCCTCATGATCGCCCCCGTCTACTCCGCCGAAGTCGCCCCGGCGTCCTCCCGTGGCTTCCTCACCTCCTTGCCAGAGGTTCGGATCACTTTAATATTAAGATTGCGACTTATTGTCTGCCAGTTGAAAAAAGTCTTACATGGGATACTATATTTGGGATGGGACAAAACAATTGATTAGAAAATAATATTATTTATAATGACAACCCAACGAAAAATTATTTTATAAAATTGTATTATTGCATGATAATATCAATAAGACTCAGATATTCTTTTTTAATTATTTTTTAAATTTTATAAAAATTTATAAAAATATTAAATTTTATTAGTTAGTGATATTATATAATAATTATGACGCAAGGTTGTGGACAAAACAAGGACAAGGACAACTCCTCCCGATAATACAAAAATAATATTAATATTATAGATAGAGTCAATCAATTCCTATTTTAAAAGAGTACCGAAAGTTTTATAAATAAAATCGATCCAATAATCTCAAGCTTATAAGATGAGAGTAGTATTAATTATATCAAATCATCTTTTTTATTATTTTTATTAATTTAATTTGGATGGAATCAATTCACTCAAATTTTAATATATATGAGAAAAAGAAATAAAAAAATATAAGAAATTTTACCGACGATAATTGAATTAGAATAACTTGATCTACAACAAATCTTTTCTCTCTCTAAATACTAATCCTAGGTTCTACCAACCATGGAGCGCAACAAATGCTTCATTTAATTTCCATGAGCGTCACGTTCAATACTTATTTTATTATATCTCTGGAAAATTTTATAAAACTGGCAAGGTACGATACCTTGCCGGTTATATAGACACGGCGCTGCGGCGCGTCATGATTAAGCGCCATGGCGCCGTGTCTTATAACCGGCAAGGTACCGTACCTTGCCGGTTTTATAGAGGCCTCCTATATCTCTAGCGGTTTACTTTCATTACACGTTTATTGAAATAAACGTGTATGTGTGGGGACACCCGTACAACATGTTAATAGTTAACCCGGGAATAAGAATCAATTAGATGCCTAGATGAAGAAGTCAAAGATGAGATCATCTACTTAATTAAGGTAAATGACATTTTTATTACTCAACTTTTACGTTTTTATTATTTTCGTCATAAATTTTTTATTTTTCATCATTCATGTCCTCAAATTTTTGAGTTTTTGCTACTTTGATCCTCCCGCTACATTTTTCATCCAAAAAAGTATATTCTATTAAAAAAAGAATATTTCATCCAAATATTATTTTCCAACAAAAAGCTATTTTTTTAAAATAAAGAAAAAAGGGAAAAAATGAATAAAAATAAAAAGTATATGTAGGGTTTTATTGATGTCATATCTCCTTTAAAATTAATCGGTAGTTGTCATCATTATAAAATAGTGACTCATTTTAAGAAAAATGAGTTCTAATTTTAAAAGAGGACCTGTTACTTCGTTAATCATGGGCAAAATATATTTTTTTGAAAAATATTCATGTTGAAAAATGATTTGGAGATGTAACATTATTTTTTTGAGGTGAAATATGCTTTTTTTTTTATGGAGAAAGTAATGGTAGGACTAAAGTATCAAAAATTCCAAAGGTTAAGGACCCGAATGATAATAAATAAAATTTTAGGGCGAAAATAATAAAAATGTAAAAAATTGAGAATCAAAAGTGTTTTTTCCCATTTAATTATTGCCCGCGCTAAGAACACAAGATAGGCTACGTCGGTACGTTAGTTAATATGATTCCTTGAATATTTTTATTAAGTAGAATTTCCAATTCAGAGTCCCGGGAGTGAGAAATAAGAGTTTTACCTCTTACGGTCCATTAAATTTACATGTTGAAAATGAAGTCAAGATTGCTCACTCACATGCACAGATTTGCGCGGTTCGAGCATCTTCATGTAAGTAAGGTTTTGAATTGAGTATTGAGTTATATTAACGATCTAATTAGATTTAAATCAGTTATAATCTATAAGTCTTACAATATTAGATAACGGATCCAACCTCTTGCAGGTACATGTTGATTATTTTACATAATATTAGAGGCTTGCCTGTGTTATATACGGTTTGTGTTATCTCAATAAAAATGAGTAGAAATATATGTTCGTACACGATTAAATAGAATATAATTAATTTTAAGTAAAAATATGTATGTTTAACTTCTAAATTAGGTAGTTACAAAAGTGAATTTTATAAATAGAATTAGAATTCGTAATTTGAATGCAAGGATCACCGATAAAAAACGGGAATGAAATGTGAGAATTAAAAAATCCGTTAGAAAGAAAATAAAAAGAATGTGGAAAAAGAAGAACGTGGCCAGAGAGGAGAGATGAGCGGAAACTAGGTAGTTTATCTATACTATTACATGTAAATATGTGAAAAGTTTAGCCTTTTTTTATTTTTTATATTTATCTATAATTTAATTTAAATATTTGAATCTATAATACGTATTTATCTTATAAAATCATCTAAATTATGAGTAAAATAGTAATTTTATTATATATTTGCGATCTTAATAATAAAAATATTTTGTTAACTGATCAAATTCTCCATTCTCATTCTATATCACTTAAAATATACAATTTTAACTGTAAAAATTTATCACTTTTTTGAATTAATTTTGTAAATTTCTTAATTGTTTCATACGATTTTGTTAACTATACAATCCATATTCATGTTTTTAAAATCCTCTGACTTTTTACGACGTTCTCAATTTCTTTAAAAAATCTACCTTATTTGCTAGAAGTTCTTATAATTACCTTTTCTACTTCATTTTTATTTGATTTGAACTATTTATTTTTCATCTACTTTAACGTTAAATTTTATTACTTTGATCATTATATTATTTCTTTGATCATCTTAAATTTTTATATAATGTATAATTGACAATTCCGTGCGTAGTACAGGTCATCCTCTAGTATGTAGAAAATTTACAATCATATTTTTATTTCATTCCAATTCAAGGATTAAGATATTTCATTTTTCATTCACAATGGATAGAAGTGGAAAAGAAAAAATAAGTGGAGGTTGAATATGTACTAGTCAATATAGCTGTTGAATTCACAATGGAATCGTTTCGTTTTTATTTTTTCTTAAAGGTTTCTTTTCATTCTCGGAAATGCTTGTGAAAAATTGTTTAATTGGAAGATTTATGTTGGGAAAAATTGGATTCTCAATGTTGATTTCCATGTTTCCAGGTATTCATCAACTCCGGCGTGCTCCTCGGGTACGTATCGAACTACGGCTTCTCGGGGCTCCCATTGAACCTCGGCTGGCGAATGATGCTCGGCATCGGTGCGGTCCCCTCGGTCCTCCTAGCCTTCGGCGTCCTGGCCATGCCTGAGTCTCCGCGATGGCTCGTCATGCAGGGCCGCCTGGGCGACGCCAAGCGGGTCCTCAACAAGACCTCCGACTCGCCCGAGGAGGCCGAGCTCCGGCTCGCCGAGATCAAGAAAGCTGCCGGGATACCCCTCAATTGCAACGACGACATAGTGCAGGTGGTCAAGAAGCGGAGCGGTGGCCAGGGAGTGTGGCGAGAGATGTTCCTCCACCCGACTCCAGCAGTTCGCCACGTCCTGATCGCTGCCATCGGCATCCAGTTCTTCCAGCAGGCTTCCGGGATTGACACCGTTGTCCTCTACAGCCCCCGGATCTTCGCCAAGGCCGGGGTCACCTCCTCCGACAAGAAGCTCCTCTGCACCATTGGGGTCGGGTTCTCCAAGACCATCTTCATCCTCGTCTCGACCTTCCTGCTTGACCGGGTCGGGCGGCGGCCACTGCTCCTCACCAGCGTTGGCGGCATGGTCGTGTCACTGGTGACACTCGCCAGCGGGCTGGCCGTGATTAACAACCACCCAGACGAGAAGCTGATGTGGGCTCTCGTGTTGTGTATCGCCATGGTGCTGTGCTTCGTGGGGTCGTTCTCGATTGGGCTCGGCCCGATCCTGTGGGTCTACTGCTCGGAGATCTTCCCGCTGAGGCTCCGAGCCCAGGGGGCCGGGATCGGGGTCGGGGTGAACCGGCTGATGAGCGGCCTACTCTCGATGACCTTCATCTCACTCTACAAGGCTATAACCATCAGCGGGGCGTTTTTCCTGTTCGCGACCGTGGCGGCGCTCTCCTGGGTCTTCTTCTACGTGATGCTACCGGAGACGCAGGGACGGACACTGGAGGAGATGGAAGAACTCTTTGGCAGCTACCACCGGTGGCGGTCCGTGGCAAAGGCGATGAAGAACCACCGTGAAGCGGAGCCGCTGATGCCGACGTCCCAAGAATCACCGGCAACACCAGTACCGGCACCAGCACCGAGGCCCTATTAATGGTTGATGGGTACGGATAAGTGAGGCTGCCCATTTAGTGTCCTAATGATATTAGGCTTACTAGTAAAATTGAAGTTTGACTCACGGAAGGGCAAGGGCAGGGGAGAATAATAACTTCTGCTGTCCTAAGGAAAAATCTACGGGTTCATGTACGGAATCGTTCAGCACTCACTTTTGTCATTGGAGAGTGAAAAGTCCGACCGATTTTCCCTCCAATGGTAGCAAGGATTGCCGAATGTTTTAGGTGCCTAGTCGTAGACCTGCCCTTGTTGTAATTATTTACTTGGTAATTGCTTGCTTATGTATTTTTTTTATATCGATGGTATCTGGCGCTGTAACAACTGACTAATGGCATGGGCCACCGTTACTTGCCTATATATTATTTGACTTAAAATATCGACATTTTATTACACCTATATTTTTTTCTCAATTTTAAAGAAAACTCCTATGAAAGCATGAAAGATCGAGGGCAATAAAAGAGCACATATTGTCTCATTAACGAACTTAGAGGATGAGAGCAATACTATTATTGACGGGTTTGTCCTTTGTATGTATCTATGTGAAATTTATAATTGAGCTTATAAAATACTAGATTCTTTGGAAAAGAGTCTAAATTGACCAATCCATTATAAAACAGATTTTAACTTATCAGGTGTCTGATCTAGGATTTGTATGTTAATATCCACCCTCACGTGACAGTCTGGCTTTTATTTGCTATCTACGCTTGAACACTCACACTCAATAAATAACCCTAAATCATGGATCTTTTTCTGTACTTTGGTGGGGGATACATGACCATGAATCAGTCTTTTTCTTTTATGTTCTTGAGGTAATAATTGGTACGAATCTGACTTTATCTTATGATCTTGATAAATTTGTCACAGGTCAAATATTTTTCTTCCAGTCTCAGACTTAATTGGCCACGAGTTCCGCACTCGATTTAATGCGATGTGAGCTCACATGGCAACTTACCTTGATGCCCATAACACTGGGGTGGGGAACATATGACTATGAATCAGTCTTACTCTTTTCTATTCCCGGGCTAAAAATTGATATGAATTTGACTTTATGTTATGATCTTGATAAATTGGTCACGAGGCAAATGTTTTTCTTCCGGTCTCAGGTTTAGTTAGCCGCAAGTTTCACACTCGGTCTTACGCAACACTACTTTATAACCAATTTTAAAAATAGCATCAAGGGGAAAATTAAAAAAAAAAAAATCATGTTCTATGTTTCAAAGCAATGTGGCTACATAGTAACATGTTTTATACCAAAAAGTTTAATTTAAAGAGAAGTCGTGCCACTCAATTCTCGCATAATCCCAAAATTTTCTTACATATCCTGACGTGGGATCATAATTTTCAACAATCACTATTACATGATGGATTTGTAATTATATGTAACACATTGTATAAATAAAAAGAAGATCCTAAAAATATAAAGGATGAGCACATCGCTCATTACTCGAGTCTTTGGATTGAACATGGACCTAACTCCTTACAAGATTGATGGAAATTCAATTTGTATTGGAGAGTATGTTACCGTATAGGCTCACATATTACTTGGTATGGTGCAAGGAAAAGGTCTGAGCTTAGTAGAAAAATGTCCGCATTTTGATAAGATAATCGAGTGAAGTAGAATCGTTGACTCAAGATCGATGTTGAAAGTGACCATCTCAAATCAGATAAATAAGAAAAAAATATCAAGAATACAAGAAGGATAAGGTCACCACTAATAATTTAAACTTTTGAATCGGACATGTGTATTTCGTCATGAGCCGATGAAACCATCACCAAGTGGAAAAAGTCTTCAGTGCATCGGAGATATCACTTGACAATGTTGATATAATGCAACCGTCCAATTATAGTATGATATATACTCAAGGTCATAATCGTCAAATCCAAAAAAATCTACAAGCAAAAGCAATAGTTTTTCATCGGCACCGCCTTCACGAGGGACTGAAAGTGGAATATTTTATGGTAACAGATCCCCCTCGTCCTGTGGAATATTCTAAAAGCGGAGAAACTCTTTAGTGCAACAGTAGTACCCCATGATGAAATCAAGTGGTATAGTCTTCCAATAAAATGCTGACGCGTATCAGTTTTTATATATCAATAGCAGTATAGGCATTGCCACATGTACTGCCACATCACCAAACTCAACGCATGTCAACATTTTAGATGGCAGAAGTACCACGTGGGCGATTTTAGGCATCCATTGTAGGCCCGAATATGCGAAGATACAAACTTGGAATATGGATCGGTTGAGGTGATTTAATTTTTTTGATAAAAATTCCAATTTGAATATTACAAATAAAGAAAATTCACGTGATGAAGTGTTCTGCTCCTTAGTGAAGCGATCGGGGTTAAGCCCGAGCTCTAGGAATTTTAGGGGATGCATCAGGCAATTGCCACTGAACCTGAGGAAATCTATAAATGGCATAAAAACATGATATATCCATGTAGGCAGAATTCACTATTTATATATTTGTCCAATTATGCTTTATAATTTATTACAATTTTTTTAATTATTTTTAGTAAACTTTAAGATTTAATAATTATATCAGCCTACCTTTTCGACCATCCGTTGTCGACAACATTTTCCGTCTTTGTAGTGGTCCCAGGCCAAGTAGACATCGCATGCAGCAATGTCCTACGGTGGACCGCGAGTTGCGACACCTACACAGAACCGAGTGATATGATTGATTCCCACCACGATTGTTATTCAATTTATTCAGATAAAAATAGACATAAATTAGATAAAATTAATAATAATAATAATAATAATAATAATAATAATAATAATAATAATAATAAATAGGCGGGTCGGGCCGGGTCGAGTCAGAAGACAGGTCAGGTCCACCCTAACCTGTGCGTTGGTCAGGCCGAACATGTCCCCAACCTAGGCAGGGCAGGATAGGTCCCGTGGGTCCGGGTGACAGGTACAAAATCAGCTGGGAGGATTAAAACCGGCCATTGCCACCGGTTCGACACAAGAATGGGCCTTTTCTCGGCCAACTGATCCTCCCCTTACCAAAACTAATTGGGCCACGGGCCTAAGAATCCTTGTACTAGGCCCAGTTATCTCATTGCGGTTCAGGTTAATTTCGTAATTTCAACCCAACCTGCTGTCTCCCTCAGTCCCTCTCTTTCCTACCGCCGAAGTTAGGGTTTCTGATTCTATAAAGATCGCTCTGTCAACAAAACCCAAGCCCCATACTTTTTCACCCTTCTTCCATCAACTTCGTCCTGTCTTATCTAAGAGAAAAATGTCATGAACTATACTTATTAGAAGTTATCGAAGTTCCATATATTTCCACTCTTATAGTGCCCTTGACTCGGTCTCTGCACATTTGGCCTTGGTAAGGAGAAGGTTTTCAATGAAGTGGTAAACCACTTAAGTAACACTGACGTGGTATATTAATAAATACATGACATTCCTCTAATTACGAGAAAATTTTTAGTGGAGCGGTCATACCACGTAGGGGATGGTCATACCACGTAGGGGATACTGACGTGGTATATTCGTCTAATCGAAATTCACTATTTACATATTTTTTAAATTAGGGTTTATCATTTAGTGCAGAGTCCAAAGCATCATAAAATATATATTTTCTCGTAACACATTTAAATAGTTTAAATTTTTACCCGACTATCCAAATATCTTGTTGGATAAGGATACCATCATAATTTATCCGAACGCTTTTTAAAAACTTAAAATGTATTTGCACTCGAAATTTGCCAAATTGGATTGAGTTAACATATAGAGTGGGTTGGAATAAAGTTTTATTACTTTATTCTTACATAAAATTACCCTAGGAGGGCCACCGGTACGTGCGGGAGCACGGACTAACTGCCCGATGGGATTGCTGGGTTCCAATTTAGGCCGAAAACTAGTCGGGTCCCATGTCTCAGATACTCCGTCATAAAAAAAATTATCAAATATGATTTGGTATATGATTGAATATATATATATATATATATATAAAAGAGTTGGAAGATACTAAACCAGTTAATTGAAACAGCTGGATACATCTTGCTCTTAAGTAAAAATATCAGGTTCGAGTTTTTGTAAATGGAAAACAGTTTACTTTAAGAAAGTTTTATCTCATAATAGGCCGATTCAGTCCAAATTAAAATAGTTAGGGTCTATTGGACTTCTAGAAAAAATCTTAAATGGTCTCACCTCGCAATGGCATGGTGAGGAAAAACTAATTAAATTATTTTAATTATTATTAATTATGAAAATTGTTTAGTGATTAATACTAATTCGTTCGTCTGTCAACTTTGATTGTGTTTTCTCATGCCATGTAATGAGGTGAGAATACCTAAAAATCTCTCAAACTTTTGCATACAAGTGGTGTAGACTAAAATATTGAGTTGGAAGACATGTGAAAAATCAAATGGGTCCGATGCCATATCTGTGATTTTTTGCCACATTAGAGTTTGGAAATTATAGTAGGAATACGTTTAGATTATAACTAGGGATGGCAATTTGACTCGCAAACATGAAACCCGCCCCAACCCATCCTTCTTTTGGTGCGGGTTTAGGTCTGACTGCCGACTCGCCCCTACTCGTCCCGCTCCGCCTCATCCCTATTTATATATTAGTATACTATATAATTATCATTTTAAAATTAATTTACTTGATTTATAAATATTTTTATATTAATAAATTGGATAATAATGGCTCTTTCTATCAAAATTATGTAAATTTTTAATTTTTTAGATTTATTTAATCATATTATCATAAATATGTAAATTTATATCATATTTTAAATTATATTTTACATATCATTAACTAATTTCCATAACCCGTGACCTGACCTGCCCAGGCCATTGCCATCCCTAATTTAGAAGAAGACTAGTTTGAGAAATATTTTTTTTTAAAAGAAGACTATTTTGGTATGGACTCGCATCACAGTAAACCGAAATTATTTTCAACTTGGAATCGGAAAATTTTAGATTTGGTTTCCGCCCGTAATATCTTTGTAAATTTTACTTCTTTTTTTTTATAACATAAAAAAGAGAGAAAAAAAACTACTGATATGATAAGACAAAATGAAGTGGAACACAAAGGAACTCAACTGTGGAGAAGAGTGTCGTAAAACATTTGGCCACAGCACGCAATTCCAAGGCACGTGAATTTGACTACTCCTTTCCTGTCGGTTTTCTGTCGCTGTCCTTGTCTTTCGATAAGGTACCATCGCGGAATTTACTTTTTCACCCTTCTTCCATCGACTTCCTTCTGTCTTATCTAAGAGAAAAATGTCAAGAACTATACTTGTTAGAGTGTGCTGGACTCGGTCTCTGAACATTGGGCCTTGGTAAGGAGAATGTTTTCAATGAAGCGGTAAACCGAGCATGTAATACTGACGTGATATATTAATAAATACATGAAATTCCCCTAATTACGAGAAAATTTTTCAATGGAGCGATCATATCACGTAGGCAATACTGGCGTGACATATCCGTCCAATCTGAATTCACTATTTATTGATTTTTTAAATTAGGGTTTACCATTTATTAGATTTTTTAAAATATTTTTTTACCATTTATATACTATTTCTAATTAAGGTTGACCATTTATTTAAATTTTTTTAAAGATTTTTAAGGGTTATTGTATAATTATTAATTATATGTCGAGTTCTTATTAGACGAATATAACACGTCAACATTACCTATGTTGTGTGATCGCTCTATTAAAATCTTTTTTTCTAATTACAATCCTAAAAAGGATTCTCAAGATCCAGGAAATGTTATGCAAAAAGAAGAAAGAATATTCATAAAATTCATAAAATGGTCAAGACCCATTAAATTTTTTAATGGGTCTTGACCATTCTAATTTCGGTGGGGAAGACTCACTCAGAGGTAAAATTTTTATAATATAAATTTTTTCCATTCAAAATATTTAAATTTAAGATTTTACTTAAGAGAAAGAGACACTATATCACATCAACTAATCTACTTTAACATTTGCCCGTCCTCTTTCGTTATCAAGTAAGAGTGAGGTCAAGAATTGGACATGTGGCATGCGAAAGAATAACAGGCACGTGACACTGACTTACATGTGCTCAAGGAGGGAGTCTTCATGGGACAATATATCACATAGCAGTTATTGAGAGTTAAATCTCACATTTATTAAATTAAAAAAATGAGTTTATAAGAGAATTGAGTATCAATACCTACCAGCTTAAATTTTTGGGATGGATATGAGTCCGACCTCTCGCGAACATTGTATCAGAACGGGTCAATCCTGAAATCACACAACAATAAACTCTAATGGATAGAGTAGTTTGAATCAAAGATAGTGTGGTAGTTATTGTAATCTTCAGTTACTATCTTGATTATACTTGTAACAGAATGTACATCCCCAATATAAATATACTGATCCACACACTATTCTGTGTGGTCTTCCTCCATCAATTCCTCTCCTTTTCTTCATTCCTTTATGGTATCAGAGCCACGAAGGTGAAAATCAAATTTTTTTTTCAGTCACTTTCTGGCCCCTGCTTGTCCTACTTGCAGCATCTTCTTTCTGCATACTCTCAATGGCGTCTTCTTCTTCTAAGACTTCCCTGCCCTCTACCCTTCCCACAATCTCCACCAAACTGAATACCACAAACTATTATCTGTGGCGTAATGTTATGACTCCTCTGCTTGAGGCATATGAATTGCTGGGCTATGCTGATGGTAGCCTCCCTCCTCCAGCTGAGAAGATCACTCTCACAGAAGACAATCAGACCAAAGAAGTCGTTAATCCAGAATACAGAGAGTGGTTGAAATATGACAAATTTGCACTTACTTGTATACTTACAGGTGTGGAAGCAGACGTAGGAGTCCAACTTCTGGGTGTTTCCTCTGCTCGTGAGGCATGGTCTAAACTTGCAGTTCTCTTCGACTCTGAGACCGTGTCAAGGTTCGACTTCCTCGATCAACAGTGGCGCGAGCTGCGTAAGGCCAATCTGCCGATGGGCGAATATTTGAAGGAAATTCGCCAATGACAATGCAATTCGCTTTAATTGGCCGACCACAATCCGTCGCTGAGATTAATCACCGGACTCTCTCAGGCCTCGGTGAAGAATGGGAACCACTGATCCTATCTCTGGCCCCTACCTTACCTACCATGACCACTGATAGCCTTTCAGCGTTGTTATTGCAGCAGGAAGCACGGAGAAGTTTTCGGACGTCTCGGGACTCCCCTGCTCTCGGTGCCGGATTGCTCGGTCCCCCTCCATCGATCCATGTTGCGGCCACACGAAGCTTCACCGGCGGCCGTGGTCGTGGCTCCTCGTATGGCCGTAGTCCCTCCTATGGGCGTGGCTCCGCAGCACGGGGTCGTGGCTTCGCACGGGGAGGACGACGAGCGTGGTCTGGATCTGCTCTTCAGTACACGGGTCAGCATCCAGGCCGTTCTTCTTGGGCTTCTCCAGGATATTCAGCCCCCAGCCCATCCAAGGAACATTACACTGGGCCTATCTCTGGTGCATTAGGCCATGGCCCTCCCACTTCTCAGCCTTCGCTCAATGGGCCTGGCTTCACCAATAATTATTGTAATCAACAGCCCAGCCCTTGCTCCGTGAGACCAGCTGAACAATATTCAACGTGCCAATTATGTTATCAGATCGGGCACACTGCAACATTTTGTTCACTTTATCAACAGAAATTTCCAACTCCGCAAGTTAATTTTGTCCAAGGAGAATCGCCGGGCGTTCGTGATCTTGACTGGTATATTGACTCTGGCGCTACACACCATGTTACGGCGGATTTTTCGAATCTTAACATTCAGGAAGATCTATCGAGTCCTGAGCAACTTCTGATTGGCGATGGTTCAGGTTTAGCCATTATTTCATCCGGTTCCACTACCCTTACTACAGCGTCTCGTACCTTTCATTTAAATAATCTCCTTTGTGCACCCCATATCTCTAAAAACTTACTTTCTGTTCCTAAATTTGCAAAGGATAATTCATGCTTTTTTGAGCTTCATCCGGATTTTTTTGTTGTGAAGGATCGGCACACGTGTCGGGAGCTTCTTCGGGGACCACTTAAGGATGGGTTGTACTGTCTTCAGGCCAGGCATAAACATGCAATGCATCCGCGGGCTTTTCTTTCCATTCCCACTTCCAGCACTATCTGGCATCAGCGTCTCGGTCATCCTGCATTTTCTATTGTTAGTCGTGTCTTGTCAGGTTTTTCTTTTTCAGTCCATCGTGATCATGTTCATAGGTTGTGTGCGTCGTGTCAATTAGGCAAAAGTACTCAATTTTCATTTCCATTGACATTTCATAAAAGTACAGTTCCATTGGCTTTGATTCACACTGATATTTGGGGTCCTGCTCCTATTCCCTCATCTACTGGGCATCGATATTATATTCATTTTCTTGATGACTACAGTAAATTTTCATGGTTCTTTGTCTTAAAATCACGAGCTGATGTTCCAAAATTGTTTCGCATGTTTCGACTTCAAGTTGAAAATTTCTTTGATCGTAAAATCAAAGCCATTCAATCTGACGGTGCAAAGGAATTCCTTTCCACCGAGTTTCAAAAAGAACTTCATGATAATGGCATCTTTCATCGTATCTCTTGTCCTCACACACCGCAACAAAATGGCTCCGCTGAACGAAAACATAGGCACATTGTTGATATGGGTCTTACTCTTTTGGCTCACTCACACTTACCTCCCAAATTTTGGGATTTTGCTTTTGAGACTGCGATATTTCTGATCAATCGCCTTCCCACCAAATCTCTTCATCATCTTTCACCATATCAACTCTTGCATGGACATCCTCCAGATTACACCATTCTTCGAGTCTTTGGTTGCCTCTGTTTCCCGTATTTACGTCCCTACCAGAATCATAAGCTCGATCTTCGATCTCGCCCATGTGTTTTTCTTGGTTATCCTCACAACTATCATGGATATCGATGCCTTGACCCAGCCACCGGTCGTGTTTTTGCTGCCCGGACAGTTGTCTTTGATGAGTCCTCATTTCCTTATTCTTCCAAGCATCTTTCTTCAATTGCATGCAGGCACTCAACTGGTAGTACCCCGATGGCTCCCTCTTCATGTGCAGATCCCACACCTACAGCACCGTCTGTCTTACCTATCCCTAGTCCTGCTTCATCGCCATCACAAGATGTTATGCTCGAGACAGGTCATTCTACTGAGATTCGTTCTGCTCCTTCCGCTCCTACAGTGCCTAATGAGTCTTCTGTACGGGCACACTCTATGGTTACAAGGTCACGGGATGGTACACTTCCTCCTCATCGCTTTATCAGGCCCAGGCATCCTGTGGCTCTTTCTGTGTCTGTGGATATTAAGGAGCCTCGATCTTTCGCGATAGCCCGAAAAGATCCACAGTGGTGTGCCGCGATGGTTGACGAATTTCAGGCACTTACTGATAATCATACCTGGGATTTGGTGCCTCGTCCACCTGGGTGTAATATTATTGGTTGCAAATGGATTTACAAAGTCAAGCAGAAACCGGATGGTTCAGTTGATCGATTTAAAGCTCGGTTAGTGGCTCGAGGCTTCCACCAGAGAGAAGGCATTGATTACGATGAGACATTCAGTCCCGTTGTTAAGCCCGTTACTATTCGCACTATTCTCTCCATCGCTATTTCTTCTCAGTGGCCGATTCGTCAACTAGATGTTAAGAATGCTTTCCTCCATGGTTTTCTCGCAGAGGAAGTATATATGCAGCAACCACCAGGCTTCGTAGATTCGTCCGCTCCAGATCACGTTTGTCGCTTGCGTCGATCTCTCTATGGGCTTAAGCAAGCACCTCGAGCATGGTTCCTCCGATTAAGCTCTTTCCTTCAGACGCTCGGGTTTCATGGCTCTACTGCTGATAGCTCGCTGTTCATTCTTCGCACCTCCACTTATATCGTCTACCTCTTGATCTACGTAGACGATATTATTCTTACAGGATCGTCATCGGCGCCCTTCTCCTCTCTTGTCGAAGCTCTTCAACGTGAGTTTGCAATGAAAGATTTGGGCCCGCTTCACTATTTTCTTGGCATTGAAGTTCGGTCCTGTCTAGAAGGTATTGTTCTTACGCAATCTAAGTATATTCATGATATACTTGACCGCAGTTCCATGCTTGATTGTAAACCATCACGTTCTCCGACTACATCTGGTGCCCGACTTTCTCTCACTGATGGCACTCCACTTGATGATCCTTCTCTCTATCGACGAGTGGTTGGTTCTCTCCAATATTTAACTCTGACCCGACCGGATATTGCTTATGCGGTACAACACGTTTGTCAATTTATGCATCAGCCGACCACCACTCACTGGTCTGCTGTTAAGCGAATTTTGCGATATTTGAAGGGAACTATTAATCGTGGTTTGGTTATTCACAAGGGCCCAATCTCTCTTTTACATGGTTTTACTGATGCCGACTGGGCCGGTAATCCAGACGATCGCCGCTCTGTTAGTGGTTTTGCGATTTTTCTTGGTCCCAACCTCATCTCTTGGAGCTCTAAGAAGCAGCGTACAGTGGCTCGTTCAAGCACTGAGGCTGAATATAAGAGTTTGGCCAATGCCACAGCTAAACTCATCTGGATACAATCGCTTTTCCAAGAACTCGGTATATCCTTACGACATCCACCTCGACTATGGTGTGACAATCTTTCGGCCATTTACTTGACCGCCAATCCTGTTTTTCATGCCCGTACAAAACACATTGAAATCGACTACCATTTCGTCCGTGAGCGGGTGCTTCACAAACAACTTGACATTCGGTTTATTGGGTCCACCAGTCAACTTGCTGATGTTTTCACAAAGGGCCTACCCACTTCCCGGTTCTCTGATATTTGCTACAAGCTCAATGTTCGTGATCTCCCCTTGAGCTTGCGGGGGAGTAATGGATAGAGTAGTTTGAATCAAAGATAGTGTGGTAGTTATTGTAATCTTCAGTTACTATCTTGATTATACTTGTAACAGAATGTACATCCCCAATATAAATATACTGATCCACACACTATTCTGTGTGGTCTTCCTCCATCAATTCCTCTCCTTTTCTTCATTCCTTTAAACTCGAACATGGAACTCGTGGACTATTAAGCTCGAGATAGGAAAAAAAAAGTTTGGCTCGTGTTCTGTTTATTAAGTACGGAGAAAAAAAAGTATGACTCGAATTTAACTCGAGGACGGAAGAGAAGACATGCTCAGTTATTGAATACTAGTATTTAAGGGCACGCGTCGAGTGCGAACATATTGCCTTACATATCGACTGCATTCAAGAATAAAATAAGAATTATTAAATTAAATTAATATGTAATATCATATTAATAATGACACGTAATATATCCTTTACTATAAGGATTTCTCGCGCGGGAGCGGTGCTAAGTGGTAACAGAATATACTATTGACGACGATCCGCCCACGAGGGGAAAAGGAATTAATTGTTTTATTATTCAGGAAATTAATTTAATAATCTACGAGAAGTTCGTCACGTGAACGCAGAAGCATCAATACGTCATTTGTTTTTTCCCGCACCGATATCTTATATATATATAAATTAAAAGAATTTTTACTGGTACAAGTTTGAATTTATTTAATATTTAAAAATTAAATAAATTTTAATTAATCAATTTATTACGGCATAAAATTTTTATAATCGTTATTTTTTATTCGCGTTACGAAAACTAAGGAGCTGCACATTCCCGGTCGTCCCACCCTTTAAATCCGGATGACGTGTAATTTCACCAATTTTATCACTTTTTGTTAAATTATAGCTTATATAGAGTTTCATCTCCCTTAAACTCGGTTCCTAAATGCCGGAGAAATTCTTAGACGATCCAGACTCACCACGCAACGTGAGAAGGTACCAATTAAATCGTGACAAACGAGCATATTGATATTAATTATGACTTAATTATTATTAACTGGATCAATTTAATTGATATTTTCTCATCACATTAGTACATCGTATGACCATCTAAAACTGTTTTTCTAAATGCTGAGACTTTACACAAGAAAAAATAAGGTTAAATCACCGATCACCGTAATCAATTCATCTCAGTAAATTTTTTAAGTACTTGAAGAAAATATTTGACCTTTTTTTAATGATAAGGAGTATATGTAGTACGGGGTCTCGACTAGTCCCTTCGGGGACCCATGAATACCCACAAACCCATGAGTCCAGGTAAGTCCACCCTCTCGCGTATGCAGATGGCCTCCAGAGAATTGCACTCGAGCTGTGATTCGAACCCCTAACCTTAGCGAGTAGTACTAGGTAGGCGAATGTCTCAGCACCAGGGCTGGCCTCGAGAGAATATCTGACACTTAATATGCAAGAAAAATTATTGTCACATCAATGGAGTCACCAATTGACAATAATTACTATAAAAATCAAATTTAATTTCTTATTTTGTAAGTCGCTTTTCAATTATTGCTACCCAAAGACAAATATATGCAAACAAATAAATTATGAGTATGACAATTTATGTTAGAAAATTCTGCCCGAGAATAAATATTTCTTTTACTATATTTGTGTCTTGTAAAGATTGCACCTTTTTATTTTAAACCTGTAGGAACAAAAATAAAAAGTAATTGCAAAAAATGTCTTTTTGAAGAGTATTGCAAATCTATAAATTCAGTTATGTCTATATGCAAGGTATATATTATCAAGAACTACGTGTTTAAGGGGATCATACGTCCAACTTCGTGAACAGAGACGGATCTAGAAAATTTATTCGGGGGGTGAAACTCCTGGATGGCCTCACAAAGGCTTGCGTGCTCAGGGGATCGGACATTCGACTTTGTGAACGGGGAAGGATCCATAAAATCCATTCAAAGAGCGAAACTCTATGGAAGAGTAGCATATATCTAGATGGCCTTATCAAGGATTAAGTTATGAAGGGGAACGAACATCCAACATCGTGAACATGGATGGATCTAGAAAATTCATTCAAGGACGAAACTCCAAAGAAGAGTAAAAATTCAAGGTGACGAAATACGATAATTTAACAAAAGTTAGGTAAAATACGTATAATATTTTAAGGATTTTTTTCGAGTTCAGGAGGCATAGCCCGCTCGTGAACTTTCTCACAAAAATGATGCACATTCTATCCCATTGAGCTGATCCTTTTTCAATTTCAAAAGTCCAGTGGATCCTGACTAATGTAGATTTGAGTCAGGTCAGTCCACTGAGTGTTGTAACACTCTCACGATATAAAATTTCTCTGTTCTTATGATTTGAATATGAGACCATATTTAAGGAGAAGAGATATCGAGTTATCTCAATTAACCCACGTTGATAGTTGTATTTTATTTTTTTACTGAATCAATCCAGTTCAAATTTAAATTAGTCTGCATTTGCCAAATTCTTGGATATCGGACTATGTATGTTGAATCTAACGTCATCTTTTATTCCTGTCCATGTTTAAAGTGGACAAATAAACTTGACCAACGTGCCCAACAGTCCAAACGAAGCAATCCCATTTCTCCGCCAGTAGTTCCCTCGGAGTCGGACCACATCCTGTCTCATCTTTCGCCTTCCTTCTTCACTTCAACCGTACAGAACCCCCCCACCCCCGCCCAGGTCCTCTCCTCCATCCCCGTCGCCGTCGGCTTCTCCTATATCTCCCCTCCCTCTCGTCCGGTGGAGCGAGAGGAAGATGGCCGAGCACAAGGTCGCCATGGTCGAGGATCCCCGGAGGTCACCGGTAATCGGAGGCAAGCCGCCTAGGAGGAACAAATACGCCTTCGCTTGCACCGTCCTCGCCTCCATGACCTCGATCTTAATAGGTTACGGTGAGTATTTCTTCTGCGATTCCTTCACATCTCGTCTGTCAGTAGCAAAGACTTCTAGTCGGAGTTGTTGATTTCACGGTTTCACCGGATATGTAGATTGCAGAAATCGAGATTTCAGACTTTTTCCTCGTATAGTCAGTCGTCGTGCAGACACAGACACTGCAGTCGATTGAGGTTTCCTGCGTTCACTGTCTGGATTAAAAAATCTGATTGATTTATGACAGCCGGGGGAGAAAGACCATCCATTGACTTTCCTTCTCAACTCTTGATTAGTTCATGTTCATACCGAAAATCACAGTCAAACGGGCTTGACCGTTCTGTTTCCGCACAAAATTTCTGTACTCCTTGAGCTTGCTTAGAACAGCTGCAATGCCGGGAGATATTAGAAGGTTCCGACTCATGGGATTATAGCTGTTCGGTCACCAAATCGGCCCAGTGAAATGTTTTGATCCATTCGCAAGGGATGAAGGCGTTTTCTGAAAAAATCCCCACACCGACCGCATTCAAAGTGGACTATATCTCATGGGAGTGGTCCTGCCCATCACGCCATGATCCAGCAGAGTGTAGTATCGAAGCTAGCACTTTTGGCCGATGAACTCTTCACACGGTCTTGTTAAGACTCAAACTCAAGCCCTCGTCCTGCAATTGGAGGTGGCGATTGTATCCTTCTTTCTAAATAGATTTTTCTAGAAGATAAAATCGTGCATCTCGAACGATTTCCATATCACAGTCTCTGGACACATCACACTGCGAGTACCTCATCACAATTTGGAGAAATTTTGCGTTTGCGTTAAAATTTCTTGATTTGTTTCTGGAATTGTATGCGCAGATGGTGGGGTGATGAGTGGCGCAGCAGACTACATCCAGAGAGACTTGAAGCTCACTGACGTCCAGATCGAGATTCTCAACGGAATCATCAGCCTCCACTCCCTCATGGGCGCTGCCATGGCCGGCAGGACCTCGGACATGGTGGGACGCCGCTACACCATCGTGATCGCCGCCGCGATCTTCTTTGCCGGCGCTATCCTCATGGGATTCGCCACCAACTACGCCTTCATCATCGTCGGCCGCATCGTGGCCGGGATCGGCACCGGCTACGCCCTCATGATCGCCCCCGTCTACTCCGCCGAAGTCGCCCCGGCGTCCTCCCGTGGCTTCCTCACCTCCTTGCCAGAGGTTCGTACTTAAGATTGCGACTTATTGTCTGCCAGTTGAAGAAAGTCTTGCACGGAATATTATATTTGGGATGGGACAAAACAATTGATTTGGAAAAGAATCTTATTTATAACCACAAATCAACGAGAAATTATTTTATAAATTTGTATTATCGCATGATAATATCACTAAGATTTAAATTTTTTTTATTATAAATTTTATAAAAATATTAAATAGTAATATTATATAATTAATATGATGTAAGTAATATTGTGACCGAAGATACTTTTCCAACATAACATTAGGTTATGGGCAAAACAAGGAAAAAGACAACTCCTCCCGATAGTACAAAAATAATATTAACATCACAAATAGAATCAATCAATTCCTATTTAAAAATTTAATTTTTCCTATTAATTTTTTTGATATACAAGAAGGGACACATACCTACAAGTAACATGATGAAGAAGAGATAAAAGAGTACGGAAAGTCTCACAAGTAAATGAAATCGGTCCAAATGACCTCAAATTTATAGGACGAGAGCGATACCAACTTCACCGAGCCATCTTTCTCGTTATTTTTGTTAATTTAATTTGAACAGGATCAATTCACCCAAATTTTAATACATATGAGAAAAATAAATAAAAGAATATGAAAAATTTTATCGATTATAATTGAATTAGAATAGCTTGATCTCACGTCTGAGTATTAATCCTAGGTTCCTCCAACCACGTAGCGCAACAAATGCTTCATTTAATTCCCATGAGCGTGACGTTCAATATTTCACTTTATTATATCTCTAGCGGATTTACTTTCATTACACGTATATTTCAATATATATGTATGTATAGGGATGCCCGTACAACGTATTAATAATTAACCCAGGAACGAGAGTCAATTGTCTGTTCTAGATGAAGAAGTCAAAGATGAGATCATCTATTTAATTGCGGAAAATGATAATTGTAAGTATTAACTTTTCACGTGTTTATTATTTGTCATAAATTTTTACTTTTTTATCATTTATATTTTCAATCTTTTTAATTTTTACCACTTTAATTATACAGTTATATTTTCCATCCAAAAAAGAATATTTCATCCACAAATTATTTTCCAGCAACAAATTATTTTTCAAAAAATAAAGAAAAGGGTAAAAAAATGCCGGTAAGGTTTTATTAATAGTTATATCTACTTCAAAAATAAGACATATTCTCGATTTAAAATTGATTGATAGTTATCATTATTATAAAATCGTGACTCATTTTGAGAAAAATGAGTTGTAATTTTAGAAGAAGACCTGTTACTTCCTTAATCAGGGATTAAATATATTTTTTTGAAAAATATTCATGATAAAAATGATTTTAGAATGTAATATTATTTTTTGGGGAGAAATATGTTTTTTTAATAAAAAATAACAGTATGATCAAAATGGTAAAAATTCAAAAAATTAAGGACATGAATGATAATAAATAAAATTTTAGGATAAAAATAATAAAAATATAAAATATTGAGAATCAAAAATGTCTTTTTTTAATTTAATTATTGCCTGCGCTAAAGTCAAGGTAGGCTACACGGGTACGTTGGTTAATATGATTGGTTAAATATTTTTATTAAGTAGAATTTCGAATAAAGAGTCCGGGAAGTCAGAAGTTAGAGTTTTACCTCTTACTGTCCATCAAATTTAGATGTTGAAAATGAAGCCGGGATAGCTTACTGACATGGACAGATCTGAGCGGTTCAAGCATCTTCGTGTAAGTAAGGTTTTGAATCGAGTATTCTGAATATAAAAAATTTATAGTAAGAAGAGTTATATTAATTGATGAACGATCTAATTAAATTTGAATTTGTTAGAATTTATAAGTTTTAAAATATTAGATGACGGATCAAGCCTCTTGTAGGTACATGTTGATTATTTTACATAATACGATCGGCTTATATATATATATATATATAATTTACAATCATATTCTTATTTCATTTTAAGATATTTTATTTTTTATTCACAATGGATAAAAGTGGAAAAGAAAAAATGACACAAAAATGAGATCTTCCGTTAAAATAATAATAGATAAGAGAGACTCGAGTGTGGAACTCACGTCTGTTAGTTTGAGATTGGAAGAAAAATGTCTGATTTATGGATAATTATTGAACGCGAGTACATAATAAAAAAAGGCCCGACTCATATTAGTTGTCGGCTCTAAGATGGAAGAGACTTGCGAGGAGAAAGGAAAATATCTGGCTCGAGTCAGTGATTAATGTTGTCACGCGAGATCAGATGATGAAAATTAAATCCCACCTCGATTAAGTTAGTTGTAAGGGAACAAAACCTCCATCTTTTCTAAGTGCAGGTTGAATATGTACATGTCAACATAGCTATTGAACTCACGGTGGAATCGTTTTATTTTTATTTCTTTTTTGAAAATTTTCTTTCATTTTCGGAAATGCTTCTGCAGTTTTCGTACGATTTATCAGGGAAAAATTGGATTCTCAATGTTGATGTCCATGTTTTCAGGTGTTCATCAACGCCGGCGTGCTCCTCGGATACGTATCGAACTACGGCTTCTCGAAGCTGCCATTGAACCTCGGCTGGCGAATGATGCTCGGACTCGGTGCGGTCCCCTCGGTCCTCCTAGCCTTTGGCGTCCTGGCCATGCCCGAGTCTCCCCGGTGGCTCGTCATGCAGGGCCGCTTGGGCGATGCCAAGCGGGTCCTCAACAAGACCTCTGACTCGCCCGAGGAGGCCGAGCTCCGGCTCGCAGACATCAAGGAAGTTGCCGGGATACCCCTCAACTGCAACGACGACATAGTGCAGGTAGCCAAGAAGCGGAGCAGTGGCCAGGGAGTGTGGCGGGAGATGTTCCTCCACCCGACTCCGGCGGTTCGCCACGTCCTGATTGCTGCCATCGGCATCCAGTTCTTCCAGCAGGCTTCCGGGATTGATACTGTTGTCCTCTACAGCCCCCGGATCTTCGCCAAGGCCGGGATCACCACCTCCGACAAGAAGCTCCTCTGCACCATCGGGGTCGGGTTCTCCAAGACCATCTTCATCCTCGTCTCGACCTTACTGCTCGACCGGGTCGGGCGGCGGCCGCTGCTCCTCACCAGCGTTGGCGGCATGGTCGTGTCACTGATGACACTCGCGACCGGGCTGGCCGTGATCAACAACCACCCGGATGAGAAGCTGATGTGGGCTCTCGCGGTGTGCATCGCCATGGTGCTGTGCTTTGTGGGGTCGTTCTCGATCGGGCTCGGCCCGATCGCATGGGTCTACTGCTCAGAGATCTTCCCGCTGAGGCTCCGAGCCCAGGGGGCCGGGATCGGGGTCGGGGTGAACCGGCTGACGAGCGGCCTACTCTCGATGACCTTCATCTCACTCTACAAGGCTATAACCATCAGCGGGGCGTTTTTCTTGTTCGCGTCCGTGGCGGCGCTCTCCTGGGTCTTCTTCTACGTGATGCTACCGGAGACGCAAGGACGGACACTGGAGGAGATGGAAGAACTCTTTGGCAGCTACCACCGGTGGCGGTCCGTGGCAAAGGCAATGAAGAACCACCGTCAAGCGGAGCAGCCAATGCCGACGTCCCAAGAATCACCGGCAACACCAGCACCGGCACCGGCACCGGCACCGGCACCGAGGCCATATTAATGGTTGATGGGCGTACAGATAAGTGAGGCTGCCTATTTAGTGTCTTAATGATATTAGGCTTATCAATAAAACTGAAGTTCGACTCACGGGAGGGCAAGGGCAGGGGAGCATAATAACTTCTCCTGTCCCAAGGAAAAATCTACGAGTTTCATGTACGGAATCGTTCTGCAATCACTCTTGCCACTGGAGAGTGAAAAGTCCGACCGATTTTCCCTCCAATGGTAGCAAGGATTGCCGAATGTTTTAGGTGCCGAGTCGTAGACCTGCCCCTGTTGTAATTATTTACTCGGTAGTTGCTTGCTTATGTATTTTTCTTATATCGATAGTGTCTGGTGCTGTAACAACTGACTAACAGCCCACACCACCGTTGCTTGCTTATGTATTATTTGACTTAAAATATCGACATTTTAGTACACCTACATTTTTTTCTTGGTTCTAAAGAAAACTCGTGTGAAAGCATGAAAGATCGAGGGCAATAAAAGAGCACATATTGTCTCATTGGAGAACTTAGAGGACGAGAGTGATATTATTATATCAACGGCTTTGTCCTTGTATGTATCTATGTAAAATTTATGCTTGAGCTTATAAAATACTAGCTGGTAAGGCATTGGAGTCCCAGATCGTCCAAGTTCGACTCTCAGCAAGCGCATGCCAAGGAGTTTTTTCTTGAGGGTGAGACCTTTATAGCCCTTGAACTTGTCAGGTTCAGATTGGCTTATCCGACACACGTGGTTTGTGGGTTATTTTCTTATGCCTTGAGGAGGAAGGTATTGCAACTCCCGCTAGTTGGGCGTAGAATGTACCCAGATACTTTAGTTATAAAAAATATAAATAAAAAAAGATCTTAAAAATATAAAGGATGAGGACATCGCTGATTACTCAAGTCTCTGGATTAGACATAGGCCCAGCTCCTAATAAGCCAGATGGAAATTTAACTTGCAATGGAGAGCATATTACCATATGAGCTCACACATTACCTAGTATTGAGTAGGAAAATAGTCTAAGTTCCGTAGAAAAATGTGTAGGTTGTGATAAGCAAGTCGAGTAAAGTAGAATCCTTGACTCAAGATCGACGTTGAAAGTGACAGTCCCAGGTCAGATAAATAAGAAGAAAAATCGATAATATAAGAAGGGTAAGGTCACAATTAATAATTGAAATTTCTGAAACGGACATGTGCTTCATCATAAGTTGACGAAAATTTTACCATCACCAAGTGGAAAAAGCCTTCAGTTGATAGGATATATCACGTGATAATACTGATTTAATGTATTCGTCTAACTATAGTTTGATATGTAATCAAGGTCATAATTATCAAATCTAAAAAAAATCTAAAAAGCAAAAGCGATAATTTTCCTTCGGCACCACCTTCACGAGGGACTGAAAGCGGAATACTTAACTGTAAAAGATCCCCCTTGTCCTTAGGAAGAGTCTAAAAGAGATGTGCGACTACTAGAAAACAGACATTCTTCCTAAAACTCATTATGACCGGATGCACTTACGTCTGCAAGATTGTAACATTGTAAGTGAATATAATTCAATTACATTTAGACCCAATTCCCAGTTGAAATTATGTGAGAAAAAATGTCACTAATGAGGATATACTAGAAAAGACTTCCTCCACCTTTCATTCATCAAATTTGCTCTAATAGTAGTAATATCGATAAAAGGCTTTAAGAAATATTCTGAATTAATTAATTTATTGCATTCTAATGGCCGAATAAAATAATGAGCTCGATGAAAAATCATTAAACACGTCCAACTGGTTTTGATCCGTTCCCCGAAGTGAAGATGATTGCATATCAATATCATAATCATAAACATGGCCGTGGCTGTGTTCAGGGTCGATGTCATTTTGACAATCGTGATGGTTACTCCGAAATTCCGTCTCGCCACCTAAAGTGGAGAGAAATGACGATAGAAATAAGAATTTGAGTGTCCATTGCCTGCTCTCTATATTACTATTTTATAAGAAAAAGAAACTTAAATAAACATAAAAAAAATCTAATAAATGATAAATTCTAACTGAATGAATGTATTATATTAGTATTATCACGTGATATATTTGACCAGGTGGACAGGAGAACTTCTCCACCAAGTGGGCCACATGTATATATTCTCAATATCAGTACTTTTTTCCAGCTTTTCAGTTGGGAACAAGCGGGAATCAGAGATAAATGGAGTTAAGTCAAATTTGGGGTAGCTTTTGTTCTGCACTGCCTCTGAGTCTCTGACACATATTAGGCCGCATTTAGGCAACCATCGTGGACCCAAATGTGACAAGAAGCTGGTAGCCGCTCCTATAAAACAGCTTACATTTGAATGCAGATCTGCAGAGTTACGCCGGGGATCAGTTGATGTGATCCGGTATCCTTTTCTTTTCAGTATAATTTCGAATTTGAACCCTGTATGTGAAGAAAATTCATGTAATGAAGAGTCCCGCTCCTCAGAAAAGGGATTGCACTTAAACCCGAGCTCCATGAATGAATTTAGGGGGGTGCACAGGCGATGATCCCTTGAGTTTGGGAAAATCCATAAATCCGAGTTGGTTAAGTTTCGACTAGCATGCGAATATTATCTACGTCTTCGATAATTTCACCAAACAGTAGTAAAAAAATTGAAAAATACAAATAAAACATGTCACCGAGGTTTGAATTTTTGTGAATGGAGAAAACCCATGTTGGGAGAGTTTTACCCTTAAGTGAGCCGACCGGATTTGAATTGGATTAATTAATAGTCCAGTGAGTTTCTAAAATTTATTATTGTTAACTTGAAATTATGAGATCTTGAGTTCCTTAGCAGACTTTGTCTCTGGTAAACGATATGTCTCATCTTTTGGACTGTCATCGTCGACCACATTTTACTTACTGTGCAGTGATCCCAAGCCGCGTAGACAGCGCATGCCGGCAAAGTCGTACGGTGGATCGCGAGTTGCGACATCTGCACGGAAACGAGTCATGTGATTGACTCCCGCGACAATTATCGTCACCACCACGCAAAATGCTAGGTCTCGTAGGACACAGGCGAAGAGCTGTTCACATGGTGTCGGAGATAGTGAGCTTGTATTCATTTCTGCCGAAGAAAGAAACTCTTGCAGCTGGAGTGCGAGCCGGATTGGGGATGCTTCCTGTTGACCAGAGGCGGTTCGGGACATGTGTCCGAGAGTTCGGCTCGATGTGACATGTCCTGGTATGAGAGTAGGATGGATTTAGAAAATTTATCCAAACTTGATAATGTGTGTGGAGAGCAGAGTTTTTGAAAACCTAGGCCTGCTCTGTAGTCTGCACACCTTGATGGGTCGACCCGTACCGGGGGGTTTGGGCACGGGTTGACACAATTAACAAATAATTTGTAAAATGCAATTTGAAACATTGTATAAATTTACTTATATTTCTAAGCGTAATTGAATAAATTTAAAATAATTAAAATTTATACAATTTCAAGAACATGAAAAAGATTATTATTCAATTTATTAAGATAAAGATAATAATAAATTAAATAAAATTATATAATAATACAATATAGCATAAAATAATTGGCAGGTCGAGTCAGAAGATGGCTCAGGTCCACCCTAACTCGTGCACGGGTCGGGCCGAGCATGCCCCCAACCCCAACGGAGGCAGGGAAGGTCCGGCAGGATGGATCTCCTGGGTCCGGGTCACGGCAACAATCAAACGGTCCAAATTCTGCGGGGGGAATCAAAACCGGCCCTTATCAACGGTTCGACAGGATAATGGGCCTTTTTCTTTGCCGACTGATCCTCCTATCACAAAAACTAATTGGGCCAAAATTGAATTGGCCAATGGGCCTCAGCCCTATTATTGGGCCCAGCCATCTCCCCGCAGTTCGGGTTGATTTCGTAATTTTCACTCAACCGGCTCTCTCTCCCCCCACCGTGGCGCCTAAATTAGGGTTTCTGGTTCTATAAAGACCGCTCTGTCAACAGGACCCTAGCCCCATGCCCCTTCCACAGCCACAATAAGCAAGTTCGCAGCTTTGAGCTTTCATTCCCAGTCGTACGTATGCTTTTGATGCCGTTTCTCGTTAATCAAGCTCCTCTTTACATGCTCCATTTTTTTGGTTGAATGAGAATCAGAATACAGCGTCAACGAACTGATTACCTGCGCTCTTGCTCCAATGAGCGTTGTGTATGAGCAGACGCAACACCTTCCTGGGCCTCCGTGTCTTCGATTTTGCCGTGTTTGTTGTTCATCGTTGCGGATTTGAAGGCATTCGGGGGCTAGATGTATTCTCCGCCTCAATTTTCATCTCCTGGTTGTTTTTCAGTTTTAGCTTTTAATTCTGAACTGATCTAACGTGATTTTGACTGGTTTTCATCTCATAACTTTTCTCGAAAGTGAAAGAGATGGATGTGATGACTATTTCCCCAAATGATCGACGCAGATTACACTGTGCTATTTCTAATGTTCCTCTTTGTTGAGGAATCAAGCCAGTAGTACTGATCCATCTCTTCTTCCCTATACCGTTGATTTGCTGTATTTTTTTGCCCTTCATTCGCCAGTATTTCTGATCCATATGTGCTCCCGATACTATTGACTTACTGTGTTTTTTTGAGTTCATTATCTTTTGTTGCTTAATTGTGTGAAAAGAGAGCTGAGACTTGCATTTGGGTTGCTTCAAGCTGTGCACTTTCCTCTCTATGATGCTGGCCATCACAGTGGGTTTTGATCAATTCAATTGAGAGGGATGGGGAAGGAAGTGATGATTATTTCCCCAAATGATCGAAGCTGATTATGCTGTGCTAACTCTTTACATTCCTCTTTCTCGAGGAATCAAGCCAGTGGTTCTGATCCTTCCTCCTCAGAAATATTGATTTCCCTTATCTGATTTGTTTCTGTTTTGGAAATTTGCAAATGCTATCGTGCACGGAGAAGAGGAATGCTTCCTTTCTTTATCAGATTCAATTGCCTTTTAAACTTGCCAATTCAGCTTTGTAAATACGAAGGGTCTCCCGAGGTTTGAGTTCTTGCGCTATCCATGCTCTTGTTTTCACTTTGCGCTCTATGTTTTACTTGTTCAAAATTGTCTGAGGTGCCTATGAAACGTCTCATGCATCTTTTCAAGATTTGATGTATAGATAATGTCTATACATTGGTTATGCTGTGTCGTCGACCTTTTGTCGTACGCATCTTATTCAGAGAACATACAGAATGATTGGTGATGGTGTTTATGAGATCAATGGGACACACCATTGATGGTGGAGTCTGTTGTGCCCTGGATCGTGCACTTTATCGATCTACTTGTCTCTTCGAGTACATGGGATCGGTAGCATCAAATGGAGCTAAGGTTATTTAGACGCATGATCATGCGGATGCGGTCGGGTGACAGAATGGAGCAGAATGACAATGCTGGAGTAGAGCAATTTAGCTGGATAAGGCTTTGGGTCGATGCACCGATCAAGGATGGATTTTGTAATGTGCGGAACTCGAGAAAATCTATAAATTGCTATAAATTTTACTTGATTTTATGTTTTATCTTCATCTTTATTAGTCTAAGCTACTAATTTACAGTTATGATCTCGTTTTATTTTTCCAATTATACCATTTCCCCAATTCCACTCATACTCTCCTTATTTGATCGAAATTGTCATTTTTTTAGGCTGTTTTTACCAGTCTCACCGTCACCCCACGTTTCTCACCATTGCTCTTTTTTAATAGTTGCGTTCCTCCATATGTACTACTTTTGAATTATGCCACATCTTCTCTGTCTCATATATGAATGCATTCATGTTTGTACTTCTCGAAATGCAAATATTATTATCAGTTAGTGTACTTGCTGGAGGATGACACATTAAAAATGAGGTAACAGTGTTTTTGGTATTAGTAATTGCGTTCGGTGTGATATTTGCCATGCGTGGCATGAGATGGTTACTGGTCCTGTTTATTTGATTAACTTACTTCGCCTCTTGCTTTTTTATTACGTTTGAGGTATCTGGATCTGACTCTAGTACTGCTGCTTATGCTATGTCTCTCCAAGTTGTCTTGTTCAACTTAGCTATACTGACAAAATCACATGTACAGAACATGTATCTCCTTTACCTCCGCTGTCTGGATCGCTTGTGTTGTAGTTCATTGAATTGTCAGCGTCTATTTTAACGATTATATACATGGAACAATCTCATGACACTTACCGATACGTTGTTCATTTAGCGCCCTGCATATTCTAATGCTGGAGCTGGGGAATCTTCTCTGTATTTGATTCAATTCGATGTAGAGATGATCAAGGATAGCATTGATGAGCTGAGCTTTATTTACTGCATTATACATGGTCCAACAGCCCTGGTACCCAGACGAGGTTATCGACCGGGAAGAAGTGGCAGACGGGAGCTGACCCAGGCTGGATCCCGAGCACGCGGAACGAGACATGGTCGGCATCCCACTTGGACGTGTCCATGTGGCAGACCGCAGCGGCCTCAACTCTCTCCCCGTTCGGTCCTCCGAGCGAGACCCGGTACAGCCTGTTCTCGCTCCGCAGCTGGCAGTGGCAGTAGAACACCGCATAGGGGTAAGGCATCGGGTGGCACCCGATCATCCGGGGAGCTGGTAACTGTGTCGTGAAATCGAGGAATCGCATCAGACAACTTCGAAAGATCGATGATGTCGTCCACGGAAAAATGCACCGATGATACAAAGAGCTTTGAAAAAGTTTCAAATTGGTAAAGAAAATATTTGTGCATATATTTCAAAACTCGTGCTTTTTGTAAAATTTTAACCAACGGTATTAACCTTTTTTTATCTGACACGACAGCTGGCATGGACGTGATGCTTGCACATTTCCTTATACATTAAGTCATGTAAATATTTAAAAATAGAAAAACTTTTCGTTATAAAAAATTAAAAGAATTTAATAAGATGCTAAAATGATCTAAAAGCTTGGAAACGTTACGAAGAAATTAGAAAATTTCATAAAATTACTATACAAAAAATTTATAAAAATTCTAAAAAATTTTGAAAATACTATGCCACCGACCTGCTCTGGGGCTTCCAGAATTGTGTAGTTCTTGAGGGGGTTGGCTGCACTGCTCATGGAGAGGTAAGTGGTGGTCATGGCTCGAGTCTCCGTCCCCGGACCGAAAATCCGGCGGGCTTGGTCGAGCATGGCCTCCAGCGAAGTGGCGCAGAACTTGACCTCCCCCTCGATCGGCTCGAGCTCGCACTGCTCGAGGGTGTACTCCATGGCCTTGGCCTGTGGGGAGCCCCTGGAGAAGGAGAAGTAATCCAATAGCCCATGGACCCGGGACGACGAGAATGGGATCGACTCGGCCTCCTCCCTGGGAAGCAGCCGGGGAGACTTCGAGGGGTCGGGTTTCGCCGGGAAGTAGAGCGGCATCGTTTTCCCGATCCTGAGGTCGCGCACGGTGAAGAAGACATGCAGAGACGGGTCCGTATCGGATTTCTTCCCGGAAATCTCCCCATGGCGGCGGGCGCCTGCAACTTGCCCTTGATCGCTGGGTTTCTTATCATAAAACCGGTAGACGTCATCTACTTCTTCCTTCTGATCGATCACCGGAGCGCCGGCGCCTCCATAGCGGGCGTTTCCTCGGACTGTTTGGCGTAGGTCCAGACATGATCGTCGACTGCTTGCTCTGTGATGTCGAACGCATCCAAATCATCGGCGTCTTTCGATTTCAACACCGGAACCTCCCTCCCTCGAACAGAACACTGTAAAAAAAACACATATGGAGCGACTGATCAGAAAGAAGAACTCATCGAGTCGGAGCAATAAGAAGCTATCACAGATCCTTGCAGGAGCACAATCGCGGCTTCGAGTCGCTGAGCAAGCCATGGCGACAAGTAAAAGAACTAGAAAACAAGCATCTAAGTCTAGGAGAATTGCTCTCTCTTCGGACCGGGAAATTCTGCGGATGATCGAACGTAAGTCGGGGAAGGAGGAGATGGGAGGAGGGGTTTAGGTTACCAGCAGCAGCAACGAAAATTGAAAGAGGAGGAGGCTCCATGAAGCAATAGGAACGGCCATTCTCTCTCTCCGGAGGCTCGAGAAAGATCCTTTCTTCTTATGCGTAATATATATATATAGAGGAAAATTTTAAAAAACCTTGCTGGTACCGTCTCTTGTACCTGGTACAGTCACGGCGCCGCGGCACGATGTGATTTGCACGCCGTTTATATATGTGTGTGTAGCATCCAAGAAACGGACGTATTGTTAAACTGACAACATGCAGTAGATCAGGTCTATGGTTTGACTTTTCCGCGGCCAATATATGGGGATTAGTGACGGACCCTACGTCTTATAATGCACTGTTCGGTAGATTAATCAATTGTTACGATGTCGAACAGTAATAATATCAAATATAAATGATATAAGTTAAATGGTAGGAACCTAATGCAGCACTACCATTATTTTCATGATATTTAAAAAAAATCTAATGAATCATATTATTACGAGTTTAGGTCGATTCGATTCATTATGAGATAAGACTCGTATATTATTACAGTTTTCTTTCATTCATAGGATTTTGATTCGAGTCCTTATCTATTAGGAGGAATATACGTCCAACCATCCGTAGATGGTCATGTCACTGGCGCCGATCATATATGTATTTTGATATGGTAGGTGTCCGAGTTTCGCTCGATTATTATTTGATAGTCAAGTACGTGACAGAGTAAGTCCTGAGGCGCACACTGACTTCGAAGGAATTTCAAGTTGAATGAGAACGACACTTTACATTCGTCTTACTATCGGCCAACTCGGGAACAAAATCTTCAGTTGAGCGACCATACTATATAAGCAGTAACGTAATAAATAATTATACATACATAATTACTAAATCGTAAAATTTCTTAAAAATTATAAAAAAAAATTCCAATAAATAGTAAATCTATTTAAAAATATAAAAATAATAAATTTAAATTAGATGAATTTATCACATCAACACGATTGCTGCTCCACTGTACCGTGTCTCCGACATGGACCATGGAACCGCACTATTTACAAGTCAAAGGTTGGCGCACACTATTTTAATGAATCCCATTCTTGCCTGGGTGGGTCCCACTATAATGTGGTGTATATCTTTATCATATTCAGGGAAAAAAATTCCAATTCAACTTTGACTTCTAAAAACATTTTCAAAAATATAATCTAAATTAAATTTTTTGGTGTGTCGGTTGGTAGGCATTATCTATATTCTTAATAAACTAAAATAAGGTTACATTTTCTTACTAGCCTTCACGTGACAGATTTTAAAATTTTCTTTTTTCAATTTTAAAATTTTTCTGTGCAGTGAGGACATCATAGCCCTCCACACCATTGTCATTCGCTTTTACTTTCTGTGAAGTTTTCTTTCTTTTTATTTTTAAAAATTTTTCCGTACAGTGGAGCTCATACAACACTTTGCTCTATTGTCCTTCTCTATTTATCTATTTTTTTCCTTTTTTTATTTTCTCTCTCATTTTTATTTTATGTAATTTTTTTTACCTTCGATGTACAATAAATCTGACCTAACTTTAAACGGTGTTATCATTTTTATATCTACGATGTAATCTACAGTTATACTAAAAGTATTCTTTGCTCTTGCTGTCATTATAAATTTTTTTCACCATTGTTTTATTTTAACAAACTATAAATATTTGTATTACTAATAATTTATATCACTGCTGCGATGTGCGAGCTTTACACTAGTAGATTTTGATACAAAAGGTTTTAGTAGATTATTGGCACTAATTACAGTGACTAGAGCCTTATCTGTATTATGCACGATTTACTATCTAAATAAAATTTATTAAAAATTTATTTATATATGATTAAAAAAAGTAATTATCTATAATTAATTTTTTTAAAATAAAAGAGTGAAAAATGGTGAAAAGTTGGTAATTATACTTGATGAATTCATGATCATGATCCCATATTACTTTTTTTATTTGCACCATGCAGCATCACCGGACCAGCCAAAACACACATCGAGACTAATATGTGGTCTGGTCAGGATCTCTAGAAAAATTCTCTTACTAGACCAACCCCAAGTTGGTGATCCCATTTTATTCAAATCAAAGGGCCAGCAAAATTTTAACTAAGGGTATTTTGGGAAAGGAGAAAGTAACACCAAAAAGAGGTCTTCTCCCTTAAAATAGTAATAATATGTAACAGTAATATAGTAACTTGTTTACTTGTAAACAAATATACACTGATTCTGTTGAAATAAAATGCAACTCGTAATATGAAATTGTTGTATTTAATAAGCATGACAGCAGATAAAAATATAATCTTTAATATTACAAAAATACCCCTTATTTTTCCCTTTTCTTCCTTAAGAGAGGAGAGAGAGGAAGGGTATTTTGGGTTATGTAATTTCTAGAAATTCCAGGGCAGGATCCCGCTGCATTTTAAGAATTTTAAAAAAATATGAGATGATTCTACTTTACAATAATGTGATAATTAAGAGCTAATTCAATTGTTTTGATTAGTAAATAATTAAGACAACTGTTCGGGTTATTAATACAATTTACTCGTTTGTCGCGATTTTGATAGGTGTTTCCTCTTGGTCTGGCAAAAGAACTATGGTCTGATAAAAAAAATTATGGTCCGGAAAACTCGAAAAATGAACATATTTTTCCGCCCAGAAATTGTAAAATGGAATGTAAAATTGTAATCTACCACGTACATGGAACCAAACACCCGGGAAAGTTTTACCAACAGTGGACTCTGCCGATTCGAATTAAATTAGTTAGGACCGGTTAGATTTTTGATTACTAATAGTTGAGTTGAAAATAAAAGGTTTTGAGTTAAATGCTCACGAATTCTTGTCTTATGATGACAAAGGTGAAAGAATCCCTTTATGCCATCTCTGGTCAAATCATTTATTTCCCTTTTATTTTTGATGAATTTATTTCTGCTTCAACAATAATCACTCCTTTTATCTTGAAAAAATCTTAGACGGTTTTACTCACGGTGATTAATGAGAAATAAATAATTAAATTATTTTGATTAGTACTAATTAAGGTAATTGTTCAGCTGATTAATATTAATTTACTCGTTTGTCACAGTCTGATTCGTATTTTCTCATGTCACGTGGTGATGTAGGATTCGTCTGAGAATTTCTGTGATGAATATGAGTTTAGAATCATTAAACCAGTTCTTCCGCACAAAAAAGCTCTTGTTGTCGAGAATATCAAGGAAGAATTTAGAAAAGCTCAATCAGGGGCCGGACGAAACTAAAAGAAAAGTTAAACGACGGATTTCCAGGGACGAAACAATATAATGTTACAAAACAGTAGACAAAATCAACACATTTGTATAAGAAATTACAATTTTTTTCAGGTTTAGCATAGCGAATGCTCCGTTCACTCCTGAATCTATGCCCACTGTGTCAAATCGAATCAATTCCCTGTGAATGAAACATACTTATGATTCGCATTTTTTTAAAACTTTTAGTGAGTCAATTTAAGATCTAATATGAACTACTCAAAATTCATTATTTTTCTAGATATCAGATCGATTGAATCGAGACCATTGAATGATAGATGGTATCGCATGCACGCACCTTTGGCCATTTTCCAACACCCAGCCATCATCATCATGCATGACCAAATGGCTACTTTTCTTTGACATCAATTGCCCAGCCGAGTGCTGTTTCTTTTGACCAAAACGCTTCCAAAGTCACGTTGATTGAATGCCGTAATTCCGGGAGGAAACGTCTAGTTGATTCGATTTTGCCTACACTCATTTTGGAAATTATGCCCTTTTAAAGTTAGCTGTACAGTTCGTGTCTGAACTGACTGGTCATATGGGCTTATAGCATACTTAAGTGATAGATGGGAATCAGTCGTGTGAACCAGTGATGACTCGCTCATGTAAGTAGGAGAAGTGTTGGGATACCGGTGGATAGTATTGGCCATGGTTCCTGAACCGAACGATTCCAATTCGAAACTACCGGTTCCGGTTCTGTGGACCCTTGGAACCGGACGATTCTGGTTCAGAACCACAGTTCCATCCGGTTCAGAACCGACTGGTTCCATTTATACCAAAATAAAATAAAATTTAATTTATATTACGAATTCGTTGTGTAAATAACAGTTAAATTCTTGATACGTACAAAATTTTTACAATTATTGATGATAAACTATACAAGTATCAAGATTTAAATAGTAATTTACACAATGAACTTATTTATATTTTATATCACACAATAAATATTTACTCTAATTTTAAAGAAAAACTTAAAAGTCGAAAGGCTAGTGTAGGTCTGTGGGTGGGTTTTTGGCAGGCTTGTCAGTGAGAGGGGGTAGGCTTCTTAGTGAGACGGGGTTGTTTGAACCCAAAGCCATCACGGTTCCGATTTGGAATCGTCGATTCTCTGCCAGTTTGGGGTCCAATTCGGAGCCGGCGATTTCGATTTTTGAGGCTACTAGAACCGACCCTGAACCTTAGGCCTCACGGTTCAAGGCTGGTTCCAGGCTGATTTCGATTTTGACTGGGCCAGTTCTGGCCCGTGGCCAGCCTACCGGTGGAGCGGCATACGTACTTCCACGACTAGGGGGAGACTCAACGACATCTTTATTGAGAACAATGAGGAGAGTACGAGATAGGGTTAACATAACAGGTGCACGGTTCAATCCTCAAAACACACCGTCTAACATAGAAAAGGATCCTTGTCACTACATGGCCATCATGATATTGTGATATCAACTAATAAAATTTAACTATTCATTCACTTATTTTTTTAAATTTTTTTTAGGTTTTATAAATAAAAATGTAAAATATCCAAATCGTATGGTTGGTAACTTGGTGTTAGTATATCAGTACCTTCATGTGACGACACTATCACATAAGATGTCTTCTCACGCACCTTACACCAATCCTCACAGCCCTATTTATAGACCCAATAGAATGTATTCAAAATATCATTATTTTCTAAATCATTATTTTTAGTTAAAGCTACTTTATAGGTATTTTTATTACATCATTATGAGGTAATTATTTAAAATTTTTTCTAAAATTTTATATAATTTCTGCGCAGGATGACACAGGTGGAAAAAAATTGATCAAGCGGTAGCGGAGTCCCTCATTTTAATAGAAATTACAGATAATATGCATTCTCTTGTGCCAAATTCACAAGTTGGTATCATATATTTCGATTGGTCTTATTTTTGGAAAACTTTAAATAACTAGTCCCTTTTTTTAATAGGGGTATCGCAATTATATTAGTCTTTATACATATATATATATATATATATACACACACACAAAGATACACGTAAACAGATACGACGTAAACGAGAAAATATATCAGTTAAAATGATTAGACACATTTTATTTTTATAAATGAAGTAAAGTCATGATCGTGGAAGTTTACCTATTATTTTTTTTAAAGTATTAGTTTGTCCATATTAAAAAAAAGTGTATGTATTGTTGCGTATGGATATATATATTATATGTAAAAAAAAAAGGGAAAGTTGTGTCCAAAAAGGGAAAAATATAAAAATTTGGAAAAGTTTGCGTTATTAACGATATTTAAATTTAATAATTATATAATAAGGAAAATTTTATTAAAAAAATAGAAGAGTTGACTGTGGAAGAAAAGGCCAAGGACCCCTCCTGGTGGAGTAAATAGTAGGTATGTGATGTACAAAAAGTTCGCCGTGTAAATTACTGTTTAAATCTTGATATGTATAAATTTGAATATAAAAAATTGTAAAAATTTTACACATGTAAAAATTTGTGAGAGATTTATATAACAAAATTGTTATATAATGCACGGTGAATATTTACTCCTACAAGTGTCCAAACTCCAAATCCATGCATCGGGAAGCTTTCATGTATGATAGATTTAGAAAATCATCCCAAGGGCGAAAATTTAATATGGGCGACAATATTTCGGCGAAATAATATAATCTAATAAAAATATCGATCAAATTGGTAATATTTGCATATATATATATATATATATTACAGATTTTATCAAGTTTAGGAGGGCGATCGCACCCCATCCCCCTAAATTAGGCCTGGCAATTCGTGCCGGTCTGGTGTTTTCGGGCTGGGTTGGCCCAGTACGAACATGTTACGGGCCGTGCCGGCACGGCAGGGCACGGTGGGCGCGGAAGCTTGACTGGGCGTGGGCTTAGACGATCAGGCTGGGCTAGGTAGATGTGTGGGCCTATGTTTAGTGTTGCTCACCAGATTACCTTTTTGTCTCTCTCTCTTTTTTTTTTTTTTAAATGTTTGACATAATGGGCTAATGGGCCAGCATGGCACGTTTGTGTTGTGGTCCAGCACGCCCGAAAAAATAAATGAGCCGTGCCGGCACGACACAAAAAGCCAATATCCCGAAATTACCTAGCCCAGGCACTATTTTTTGGTGCCGGACTCGTGCTGGCCCACGGGCCATGCAGAATTCTGCCAGGCCTACCCTAAATCCATTTCTACATGTTGATCGAAATTTATTGGGTGTTAAGGTGTCCCGATGGATAATTATGCACCTTACACAAATATATGTGTACATATATATAAACGCACACATACATATAGATGATGCTGTAATATCGTATTTATCTCTTAGTGGACCGACTCAACCTAAACTTAATTTAATAAGGACTAGTTAGGTTTTTGGACACCAGACAATACATACAGTATAATATTGCATTTAAGATACTTTGCGCGTGCAATATAGCAATAAAGAAGTAAAACTGAACAAAATTTGAATCGTATGAATAGAGGAAATCCAATTTGGGAAATCGTATGAATAAAGAAGTAGTGGACTGATGTAGTTCAAATTTGTATCGGCATACATTAGACTTAGATACCATATGGTACACAGAAGAAAAATATTATGTAAACTAACAAATATTACTAGGGGTGTAAATGGGCAGTTCGGGCCGGGTTTTTCCAAAAATTATTAGTCTCGGTTGTTTTCGGTCCGGTTTTTTGAAGTTAAAAAACTATACCAAGAACCGTTTAGGGGTTATGAAAACCACCCACTTCGGGTCCTGTTTTTTTAGTCAGTTTTTTCGGGTTTCGACTTTTATTATAATAATATATTAAGTACAAAAATAATAAAATAATATTCATTATAATAAATGAGAAACACTAATTAGAAATATTTTAGTGTATTAAGAAAATAAAATACATAAATATATATCAAGATTCAAGTTTAAAAATATTAAATATATTATTTGATTGTCAAAATCTAACAATAAAATAATTTATTACATATAATATAAATTTGACATAATTTCCGGTTCGGTTTCGGGTCCCGCCGGATTTTTTGGTTCGGGATCCGAATTTTTCGGTCCTGTTTTTTCCACATTAAAAACCACTTCAAATTTATCTTGGGACCCATAAATCCAGTTTTTTTGTTCCGGTTCGGTCGGTTTTTTCAGTTTTTCAGGTTTCAGTTTTAAACTTACACCCCTACATATTACCACTACTAGTTGACACTTCAAACATTAATTTCCTAGGCACATTTCGAGTTGACTTTAAGCCCATATGGGGAGAGAGTGAATTTTTTTAATAAAACTCTATATATATATATATATATATAAACCTTAAAAATATCGAAATATTATTGATTTATAATGTTATTTCAGCACTATCACTTAATATATCTATTACATAAAAGACACTCTCCCACGTGGACTGACCTTGACACTCATGGGAGTGCAACTAGAAATCTACATTCATCTCTATAGCCATATGAATCTAGTCACATCCATGTTCAAACCGGTCCAACCAGGCTGCTCGGGTCAGGTTTAATGCGCCCATAGAAGTTGCTTCTCATAGTTTTCTGTCAACAAGATCCAAACTCGAGGTTCAAGAAGATCAATGTAGATGATGAGAGAGCTCTTTATGCTACAGGTGTGAGATTAAGGTAGTGTTTTATGAGCTCTGTTGCCACGGAAGCTTCCACTGTCCAATCACTGGGCCGGTTTAACAATTTAATATAACGGGCCAAATTAACAATTCGCATTGAATAAATTTAATATATTTACTCTAATTAGTAATAACTATGATAATTATTTTAGTGACACCCGCTCATTTGTTCATTTTTAATAACTTGATTTATAATAAATTTTGACATTTAAATTATTAGTGCCAGAAAATATCAATTAAAATTTAGTAAATAAATGAACAATCACTTAAATAAATATAATTAGTAATTCAAATAATTATATCAATATATTCTTATCATATTATTATAAAACAAGATCATCTTTCTTTTTTTGTTTTGTTTTATCAAAGTGTACATGTGTGTGGTTGGAAGAGAAGCATGTTATGATAAAAAGCAAGAGATCAGGACTACTGATTAATCAATGTCGCTGTTTCCCTAGAAGTCAACTCTATTCTGGTTTTATTTTTAAAAAAAAAATTCGACCCATATTTTTGTTTGAAGTTTTATTTATTTATTTTACGTCAGCATGACGCAATGTTTGCATCAACCACTGGTGGAGCAGTCTTACGCCGCGTTTGGTTCGCGTCCCGGTAAAAATTTTGGTTTTTTAAGTAAATGCTCTCGAGTTACGAGTCGAAAGTACAGGTAGAACGCTCCAAAGTTAGATATAAATCGAGGATTCCACGTGTTTTACATGAAAATTTTACTGATAGCATTAGAGAATTTTAACGGTTGCACTCTCACAGTCAGACACCATCATTTGTGATGTAAAGTTTGCTGTAATCTCATAGTACAATAATTTTTATTGTAAAAATAAACAAACAAAAGGATTAGCTCAAGTGGATAAAACCTGCGTACAATTCATTTGTAAATTCATGAGGTCGGGTGTTTGAACTTTTCCTTAAGCACGCAGTCCTTGGCGAGACAACCCACACATGAACTGACCTAAATCCATGGGTTTGTGGGTGTTCGTGGGTCCGGGAGAACAAATAATAGTTTTTAATAATTTCAAAGAACCAACACAATCTATGTGCTAACAGTAATTAAATACAACATATACATACATACATATATATATATATATATAATATAACAGTTGTTATATATGAGAAGATTAAGAGCCATTTTGTTAGCACACTAGTAGGTGCAGTTTGAATGCAATGCATCTAGGAAGCTTATTCACCTTTTTTGGGTACTTTTTTGTTATTTATTTATCTGCAATTTGGTTAACTTTTTTTTTTTAAATGTTTGGGTGAATGATATATTTGGTGAGTAGTATTCTTCCATATTCATTGGAATTTAATTTAAATGAAAAAGTACAGAGTCACAGTATGACCAGTTTTGGATTTAAATCAACTTTAATTGAATATCCTGTTCGTTTGATATGCTTGCGATTGAACAATAAAGTCCGAATATTGCGTAGCGAAGAGTGGCCAGGTCGCCACTGTTACTATCCTTCTTTTTACTGATAAAAAAGCTTTAATCGAATGCCAATTATATACAGTAGATAAGTAATATTTTTCAATTATGTGTTGTATAGATATATGGACATTGGATACCCAACACTGATGCCTCAATTTGAGGGGGTTCTCCTTGCATTAATAGAATTCTGTACATGGATCAAGACAAATCACTGTCATTCGAAAATTAAGAACTTTTCTAGGTGGAGAATTTGGTCCAGTAGTATTGGATTACCTTCAATTTGGGTAAGATAAAAAGGAAATAATTAAGGATAAAATTGTCATTGCATCATTCTGAGTTGATCTCAACAGTCTATTAAAGGACAGGTGGCAGCCGATCAATGGTGGATCTCAACAATTATCGTCCTAACTCCCTGGTACTACAAAGATATCAAATAATCATTAAAGTAATCATTATGTCTTAGAATTTCTCTCTACTTTTTTTTACTTCCTCTCTCTATCTCATGCATCGACCTAGTTGAGCGTGGAAGTTTAAATCAGACTGTCACTTGAAGCTCGATCCCCTTCCTGCTTCCAGATGTGTGCTCGGTTCCAGACCAATCTGGGTGCAGCTCAGCTAACAACCATTTCACAAGTCTTCTTACCCTTCTCCTCAACCGACCTCTTATCAGGTTCAACAGGTCCTTCCTCGATTTTCATCGACGAAATTACTCTTACACTCTTATTCCACTCTTCCTCCCATTTCTTCTGTGTTTATAGATTTCCTCCATAAGCAGAAAATGAGAGATTCTAATTTCGACTCTGCTAGTGGGTGTTTTTGTATCAACTTGTTAAGAGCATCACATGTTGAGAATCCCAATGTTGGAGATACTATTATAGTTGTTAGGAAATAGAATATTTGAAAACCCAAACTATGGACTCAACATTTCTAATTAAGTAAGCTAGTTGTACAAGCACTTAGTTGGTACAATTAGTGCTGTTTGCGCCGTACGACCTAGAGGTCCCCAGTTCTAATGGGACTTTCCGTGCCTGTTTTGTTTCCTCTTCCTTATGCTCCTTTTAGATATATGTGCCTGATTTATACGCTAAAAAAAAACAAAACAAAGTGTAATTATAAGTATATCCATCATTAAATTATAATTAATTTGAATTATTGCGTGATTTTTTTTCAACGCTCTCTCTTGATAGAGGAACTTTGCATCAAGAAGGATAATTGGAGTGGATGAACTCGAGGTGGGTCTATCATTTATAGCAGGAGTGTACTCAATTATGAGAGAGTCTTCTATGTAATAAGCATATCACGTGACAGAATTTACGTGGTATTATAAACCAATGAAATTTAGCCATTCTCAAATTTTTTTTAAAACTTTTGAAATAAAAAATAATTATAAAAATAACTTAATCTTATTGTCACGTACAAACATTCCCACGTAACGTACAACACTTTCCCCTTGGACTATTACTTATCTAATAAAGAAATTTAGCACCAAAGGCTTGTGAACCAATCAAACCGAAGTAATTTGCAGGATATATCAATAGATTTGCTATCGAGCAAAATGGACTTTTTCAAAATTTTCCATAAAAAGTAATAAAATAAGTCAACTATTTGATTTGGTGCATTGCGATATGCGGAGCCATATGAAATACGTTCAATTTCAGAGACACACTATTTTTTTACATTACAGATGATTATAACTTATAAAAGAGACGACGAACCATCTAGACTAGCTTGTATTAGTTAATCAAGTTGTATACACACAAGTTATACGAGTTAGCAGTGTATACAATGAGAGCGTAGTAAATTTTCAGGCAACTTATAAAATATTGGCTTTATATTAAATTTAAAAATTTAATCTAATAGGTGGCATAACACGTTTCTGTACCCGGAAATTTGCTCAAATATTCCGAATATAGAATGGATCTAAGCAAATGCTTGCTTAGTTTGCCGAAAACACCGTGTAATGAGTATATCACGTGACAATATTTGCTTGGAATCACATACCAGCAAGATTCAATTATTTTAAGATATTGTTCATAAAATCCTAAAGCAAAGAACAATCTTAAAAATAATTGAATCTCATTAATTTATGATATCACTTAAGTATTACACGTGGTATACCAGCTGCATTTCACACTTTCTCCAATGCTACCGACACAGATACCATACTACATTTATTCAGAGAATTCACTGCATCTGCAGGCATGTCCATTTGCAGACATTAACATTATTGTAATCCCCGAAGGTCAACAGTTTTACAGATATTTCCCCTTATATTGCCACCCCCAGAACACCCCCAACAACCATCAACAAGCTGTTCTGCTGCCATGAAGCCCTTCATCGCCTTCATCGTCCCCTTCGTCCTTCTCTCGGTAGGAAAACCTAAAACCTTCAGTCTCCGGGGTTCTTAAATCTCGTATCTCGGGTTTTGGTTTTTGAAAGATCGTTCAGGTTTTCCCGGGATTAGATGCTTGTGTTGAATCATTTTACGTGTTGTATTAACAGGTCGTGAGCTTTAACCACGCGAGAAAGGACCCGGCCGGGGACTACTGGAAGATGATGATGAAGGGCCAGGCAATACCTGAAGCCATCAGGGACCTTATGGTCCGACCAGGAAGCCGAGCCGGTCACCTTTTCGTCGAGGATTTTGACATCAGACCAAACATCATAATCTACCATACACATGTTGACCACAGAGATGGCAAGTCCTCGTACGCAGAAGAGCTTAAAGGGGGACACGAAGACGTCTGGTCGGAAGAGCTCGTGAACCCTGCCCTGAAGGTTGCCGACCGTGAACAGAAGCGGGATCATGATTACGGCGCATAAGAGTTGAAATGATTCGGCTCATATTGACAGAACTTCACTCTCAGTAGCGTTTTTTTTGATTTGTTGAGGTCATCCGGTATCTTTACGTTCATTAATTCATTCAGGTCGTTAATTGTTCCATGTGTTCTTATCCTTACTTCCAGAAAGTCAGTAGAAAACTGCTGTTGTGTAATGACTGTCTCGTACATCTCGTAGAAGAATTCGTACAAGGTTTCTCTTACTTTGGTCTGGCTCTATGTATATGTTACACGGTTTATTTGTGTTTGATATTGAATTTTCATTTGATTTCTTGGCTTCAGACTACCCTTTATTGTTCTTAATGAGACAGATATGAACTCGGTCGTTTCTTTCTCGACCCAGATTGGACACAATAGAAATGCTAAAACCGCCAGCTAGTTTCTTCATCAGGGCTGTCTTTTTTGTGCAAGAGCTTGTATTCTGCAGGAAAACCGACTTCCAGTACGCTCAGTGTTTGTTTCTGCAATGTCCTGATCATCAGTTCGAAGTATAATGAACAAGAGACTGCCAAATGAACGGGCTTCAAGTTCTCGAGCTAGCCTAGGTTATAGAACAGGAGTTCGACAACCGATCTATGACACAGAAGAGCACAGGGTTTCAGGCTTCTGCTGGTCAATATCGCCGTTAAGTCTTGTGTTCTCGGAGCAGTGACAGTTCCTTAACCTACAAGTAACCAAACAAGGTGACCGACAGGGAAGAATTGGCATATGTGGGAGCTCCATGGCTCGATATTGGCTCCCGGGACAGTCGGGAGATCGGATGTTGAGAAGGAGATTGATCCGACTTCTTTCCAAGGCAAGAACTTGGTGGAGATGAAGGTTCCGGCCCCTCTTAAGTGAATGGGAAGTCACAAATTGCACGACTTCAACACGTTTGGGATGCCTTTTGCTATAACATAAGCACTCAGGAGCATTTTATAATATGGCTTAAAAGCAGGGACTCAATTGAAATTAACTGGAAAAATGAAAGTCCCAAAAAAAAAAGGAAAATGGAAGAAGGAAACAAAACATCCAAGAACCCCTTCCTTCACTGCGAGCATCTGCACTGAAACCCGCTGATTCCTCCGAAGGTCCGAATCCTTCGCGATGGAAGATAAGCGCCTTGACGCTGGAACCTCGCCGGCGGCGACTGGCGATCCGCTGTCGGCGGAGCTGGGCTCGACGCGTCGTCGTGGGGCTCTGAAGAGAAAGGCCAGTGTCCTGAGCGCGTCGAATTCCTTCGCCACGCCGTCAAAACGACCCAGCCGTGAGAAGAACTCCAGTCCTAGCACCCAGATCCACAACGGGCCCTTGACCAGAGCTCGTCAGGGCCCGAGCAACCTTGGCCCTGGGCCCTCGGGCGCTTCCTCTGCTTCCACCTTGAAGGTCGAGGAGAAGGCTCCCGTCGTCCCGCCGGAGGTCCTGGAGGCGGAAGCGGAACGGAAGGCTATTGAGGAATGGGAGGCGTTGGAGGCTTCAATTGATGCTGAGTTCGAGGCTCTCAGGTCTCGCGACCTCAACGCTCATGTTGTCCCGAATCACTGTGGTAAGTGGTAGCTTCCATGGTCGAATTTCGCACTTGCATGTCCATTTTACTGTATCTTGGCCCTAAAAAGCATAAATATTTTGAAAATCCTTCCGTTTACCAACAATTCTCGACAGCTTCTGCAGTTTTGTGCTGTTTTGCCGTAAGGAAATGTCGGATAGGAAACATAGTAAAGATACGTCTGAGAGCTTTCTCTTTCTAATTGCAATGCCTGGGAGTTTTGAAAGAATTAAGACAGGAGCTACATATAGTGTCTATGTTAGTGTTTGGTTTATCAAATCAGTTGAAAAGAAATATCCTTTAGCTCTACGGATTGTTCTTATATGTAGGATGGTTTTCGTGGACAAAGGTTCATCCTCTCGAGGAACGTGCGTTGTCATCTTTCTTCAATGGGAAGTCCCAGAATCGGACACCGGATATGTATATGGATATCCGCAATTCTATCATGAAAAAGTTCCATGCCAACCCGAGTGTGCAGCTTGAAACGAAAGACATGTCAGAGATTGAAGTTGGGGACATGGATGCGAGACAGGAAGTTCTGGAGTTTCTGGACTACTGGGGCTTGATTAACTTCCACCCATTCCCTCCAACTGATTCCCCAGTGGTTGATGCTGATGGCAATGAAGAAGCATGGAAAGATCCGTTGATTGAAAAGTTGTATCGTTTTGAGACACCAGAATGGTGTCATCCCATTTCTCAAAAGAAAAATCCTGCCATTCCATCTGTGATGTCTGGACTTTTTTCGGAATCGACAATTGCTGAAGAGTTGGTGAAACCTGAGGGACCATCTGTGGAGTACCACTGCAATTCCTGTTCTGCTGATTGCTCACGAAAGCGCTACCATTGTCAAAAGCAGGTTAGTTGTAGAACATCATGATATATAATCCAAGCTAGAATTGTAGGAATCATATAATTGAAAAAGGCAAGTGGTTCTGAGTTCAGACACTGTCTCTCGGTCCTCATTTTCACACCAACCATAACATCTATATGCGAAAAGGATAGAACTTGGAATTCATTTGGAGTAAAGTAAGAAAAGCAACAGCTCAGAAGCACTCAACCAATAGTTGGATGCTGCTAATGTGTTTTTCAACATCAGATTGTTAGAAGAATGCTACGGGATTAGCTCATACCTTATTTAGTAAGTTGTTTCTTCTTTTTGGCTTAGATTTAGTAAGTTGTTTCAGTACTTAAGCATATGAAGATCTGTGAAATCTGTTGGCTCTGTAGAAATGGAGCTGGATTTACATGAAAATTTTTTATTTCATGAGTTGATACTCTTGATTCTGACTTGAATGATGTTTACTTATTTTAAGTGATATGAGTTTGTTTATACTATTCTTTGCTGATGATGCTTGCCTTTTGGCAGGCTGATTTTGATTTGTGTACAGAATGCTACAGCAATGGAAAGTTTGGGACGGGCATGTCTTCATCAGACTTCATTCTCATGGAACCTGCTGAGTTACATGGTGTCACTGGTGGGAACTGGACGGATCAGGAAACACTTCTTCTACTGGAAGCTTTGGAGCTTTACAAGGAAAATTGGAATGAGATTGCTGAACATGTTGCAACCAAAACAAAAGCTCAATGTATATTGCACTTTATTCAAATGCCGGTAGAAGATTCATTTCTAGACTGTGATGATGATGTTGATGCAACTCCTGAGGAAAATGTAGATACAGCTTTAAACAATGATGAATCATCTATTCCTAAAGAAGTCCCAGAAACAACAGACAGCAAGAGTAGTCCTGGGGAGAGTAAAGCCCAGATATCTTCTGGTGAAGCAGATAAACGTGAAGATGTTAGTACACCTATGGTTGATGAAGAAAGAGAAAAGCAACATGCTGAAGATTTGAAGGACGATAAGGAAAATTTGAAGCCAGAAACTGGGAGTGAAGTTAAATTAATGGGTGAGAAAGATGAAAATGGTGCACTGAAGGCTCTTAGGGAAGCATTTGAAACTCTCGGTTATTTTTCAACCCCTGAAAGGCCCTTATCATTTGCTGAAGTAGGAAATCCTGTCATGGCTCTGGTAGGTTCGTCGTTTTTGTGCTTAGTATTTGGATAATATTTTATTTTAAGCTTATAATTATTTTGATTAAGTTAATATGGTTCTGATTTTTCATTTCAGATGAAATCATGTCTGAAACCTTAGACCTCAATTATATGCACTAAAAGGGAAAAAAATGCTATCAATAAAAAAGGTGAGAGTTATAGGCGATTCTGCAACCGCTAACAATAAGTGTTTGCTAAAAATCCTACCTGGGCCTCTGACATACTTATAAAAATAAATGCATCCACATGACTCAGTGTCCGGATTCAGCCCACTTCTGTGGTATCCTCCAGTACAGATTTATCTCTTTTTTGAATTGGTTCTCTCTACATTAGATTTAATTAATCTGGCTTCTATTTATTATCCAGTATATGTATGACAGTGTGACTGAGAAATTGTGACTGAATTGAATCGAGATATTCAGCCACTGAGCCTTTGAAACTCATGTAATATATATTATTCTTAAAGTTTACCTATTTTTGCCTTCTTTTCAAGTTTCCTATTCTCTGGTGATCGATTCTCGGTGGAAAGATATTTTAATTGAATTTACATTTAGCATGACAGCATGGATCAAGCTATATACTATTTTTCTTTAAGGTTTAAGCCTTTTACTTCCAATGCTATGAGGTCAAACTTTGACAAGATGGTCTTTTCTCCTCTTATAGGCAGGATTTCTCGGACGATTGGCAGGGTCTGATGTTGCAACTGCCTCGGCACGTAGTTCTCTAAAATTCCTCAAGTTTGACTCTCCTGGGATGCAGTTGGCTTTGAAGCATTGCTTTATTTTAGATGACCCCCCAGATTGGAAGAAGGATCTGGCTGGTTCTCAAAGGTTTGTCTATTGGCCGGACATTTAATTCTATTGCATCAGTCATGGGGTGTTTTCTGATGTGCCTAAGAAACTTGCAGTGTTGCCATGGAGGATGACAGTGTTCCTGCTTCAAAGGATGACGTGGGAGTGATAAAAGAATTGGATTCGGTGACTAAACGTGCTGGCCAAAGCAATCGGAAAGAATCAGTCTCCTCTGAACCGCCAAAGGGCCAAGATGGAAAGGGGTTAGAGACAGCTAATCTTTCAGGTGCAGAGAAGGATGTAGAGATGACCACTGATTCTCCACCAAAAGTGGAGTCTGAGAAGCCAGTAAAAGCAAATTCAGGTGGGAATTCCTTAGAATCTACAAGGGCATCACGGAATAAAGAGGAGGGATGTAAATCTCTACCTGCTGATAAGGATGAGGTTCAGCATCCAGTTACATCAGTTGAGCATGAGCCCGCGGACAATTCAGCAGCTCAAAACAGAGCCTGTACTCTCTCTCCCCCTCTCTTTTCCTGTGCTCATCTTTGCATTTAAAAATGTCTTCCGGTGAACTGAATGTGTTAGGACAGAAATGTGCTATCATAATTGATGATTAATTCTTCTGAGAAGATTTTTCTTTTATACTTTTTTCCTGTTGGATTTATGTCGGGCAAGGTAGTTGTTAAAGGTGAAATTATTAGGGTTGAGGAATCATGGCTTATTTAATATAATGTATCAATGTGCTCAATTGTACTATAAGAAATCATGGGGATTTTTCGATGTGGAAGGCTAAATGATTAATCCTAGGACATTATAGTTATATTATCTACCTCTTCTTTTCATCAGCTGAGGATCAAGAAAAGGACGGGAATAAAGTGAACTGTGATGCCACGGACGAGAAAGATTATCATAGTATTGATAGAGTAAAACGTGCGGCAGTTTCCACACTTTCAGCTGCAGCAGTAAAGGCGAAACTTCTTGCCGACCATGAAGAAGACCAAATTCGGCGACTCTCTGTCTTCTTGGTAGAAAAGCAGGTATACCTGTTCCCCTGATCCAGTAGGCTCTCTCTATATGTTCTCCCCTTCAAAAACCTTCTGACACCCTGCTTTTCTGGAACCTCTACATTCACAGTTACATAAGTTGGAGACAAAGCTGTCTTTCTTCAGTGACATGGAGAATATGACTGCGAGGGTTAGGGAGCAGCTGGAGCGGTCGAGACAGAGACTTTACCATGAGCGAGCACAGATAATTGCAGCTCGCCTTGGAATCCCCCCATCTTCCTCATCTAGAATTCCTCCACAGATGGCTCCAGGCAGAATCCCAATGAACCCAGGAGACATGGCTCCCAGAGCCCCGACTAACATACCTCACCTGAGACCGGCTCTTGCGAGGCCCATGGGAAACTTCCCTCCGAACCATAATGTCAGGTTTGGCTAGTATCCAGCTCCACCTTCTGGGCAAGTGTACCACCATCAAGTTTTCTTGCAGATGCTTGAGTTAATGCGTACTGGTCGTTTTTCAGACGTCGATAACTTCATCAGATATAGCAAAGTGAGTACTTCATTCTTCATTTTACTCTTGTGGTGATCTGCCAACCTTCTTTCTATAAATTTCATGGTTGTCATAATTGGATTGCTCCTCGAACTGGTTGAAGCATGGTCATGGGTTTATTAGCTGGATGTTTGGCTAATCCAATTGCTGAAAATCGTACTGTAGTAAATTAAAAAATTTTGTATCATTTTTCTGGTCGAAGAACAGTTCATGGTTCAATAGGAGACAAGATTCGAGACTTATAAGGGATGCGATGGGAGCTCAATGACTGCGTTTGTGCAGATGTTTGTTAAGTACCATGATGTTTGAAACAGCTAAAAAATGTTGGATTTAGTTGATTCACTTTTCACTAGAATGACTGGAAAGTAGTTGCTTCCTCTTGTGTTCGTAGCCAGTCTCCGATGTTTTAGGCATTGTTGTTTAAGAAAATCTCGTTGTATAGGAAGTCATGCTGCTCTTCTACTCTGCTGGCTCTGGCAGTGTTGGTTTTCACGTTTTCCTTTCAGGAAATTTATCCCTTTCTTTTCCCCTCGAGTCATTAAGCCGTTACGAACACGATTTTCTAATGTTTGAAGATCGAAAGCGTTACCAATCCGGACCATGGAAAACTCAATTCCTTGTAGTGATTCCATCCCATTCTCTTCTCTATCATAGTTGAGGGGCTCATTTGGCCAAAATAATAATAATAATAATAATAAAATGCAAGGTTATGCTTGGTACGAAATAATCCAAGGATAAGAAATAAGATGAGCAGATTGGCTTTGTAATCGTTCTCCACACACTTGCACACAAGGCTTTTAACCCCCTTGAGCCGATCCCTCTTCCAGCCTCAGAGTCACACCAGCACACATCAAACACAAGAGATTGCTGACTGGATTCTTCTTGGGACAACCGATTCATTCCCGATTATTTTTTGACATCATGGGACATTCAAGTTTTGTCAAACTAATCCCACTGTCTTATACGCTTGTCAAGAGGTGTACATGGCAGGGTCAACATAGAAGTGTTGGTGGTTGTCCTTTGAGCCTATGACAACAAGAATGCTTCTCCTCCAAACCACCGAGCCAAACCCTTGGGGTTAGCCGACTCATTCTCGATTAGAATGTTCATCAAACAACCAATATAATTTATGCTTTGATTAGATGAGATGAAATAAGAGCACATTTGGTATGAACGAACAGAGAGGCTTAAAGGTGTGATAGCAAATCGCTGATTAGAGGGCTAGACTTGGAATGGCAATTTCACCCCAATTCCAAACCTTAAACCTTCCGACCAAATGACAAATTTTTAACCTCCACGAACAGAACAGACTCAGCACATCTCATTCACTCCTTCCACAAGCAAAAAATGAAAGGCTACAAGATAGTGCAGTCTAGTTGTCGTCGTCATAAAATACGAAACAACCGATGATAAAGCTCGCAAGAATCAAGCCATGGTAGGAACAAACAAATGAAGACATAATCTGGAAACCGGAAGAAACAGCGGAACCACGAATCAGCCCCAAAATTTTAGTTAAAGTTGTTAAATTAGACCCGGGAAGAAAGAAACGGAAAGTACCAAGCTCTCAAGCCCATGAAGTCGATCATACCATAGGACGGGGCATGTGATTTCATCGACGGCAGGTTGCTCACTTAACCCCCAGAGTGGGAAACTGGAGTCGTTGTAAACTGTCCATCTTTAAATGTGTGGACGTACTGTTGTGGCAAAGCATGCTCCACCTGCAGAACAATGAGAAATTTCAGCAATGGAGATTTTATCCAATATCTCTCAAGGACAGCCACATCCACTATACTAAAGCATCAAAGGATCAGCCCAAAAAATTTCAGCTGCCTAGGCAATAACTCATGTTCTTTTTTTGCATTCATGGTCGAGATTTTCAGCCATTATTTGTATGAATCATATGGGGGATAATCTCTTGAAGCTATGGGACAGAACATTAGAATCAATTTTAGCAGATGCAAGGAAGTGAACTAGGCTGTATAGGACATTCTTAAACATAGGGCAGCACACTTCCGCCTTCATACAAGAGAGTATTATGGGCAATGGTAAGAAAAATAGTAATATCAGTAGCAATTCCCAAGCTGAAGATATTTGATGCATACAGACTTTGACAACTTCCACCAAACTCGCCGAAACTTTCTCAAAAATGCAAGAAAAGGGAAACTATTGTCCACCATCAAGAAATTTACCTCAAGAATCCAGCAAATGAAGGTGAGGGAATGCAAACTTAAGTTTGTGCCGCTCAAATAATTTAACATTCTAATGATATAAGCCCATACTACACTTCCCCCAGCTATCAAAGTTCCATGCAATCCTTGCTTAATATGTTGTATGGCTTGTAATTCCAATTCTAGAAAGATACCTTTTCACTATTTCCACCACATAGAACTGAAGGTCGGTAAATGGAAGAAAATGATAAATACAATAAATACAACAATCTTTCCAAAGATGACATGAAAATAATAACTGCTGGTGAATCGACCTGAAAAGAAAAAGGACTTCCCTATCTTGCTGCTTGTAACTGAATTCATTTTGATGAACTACCTTGAAAGACGCATCACTAAATTCTAATTATGCAGGGACGAGAGCAAGAGAAAAATTGCAGGTTTCCTTTAATATATAGCTTGTACCACTATGAGCATGACAATCGATTATTTATGCTAAACTATCTTTGGGAAATAATTATCCCAACAGAAAACCATATCACTCATGAAAATTATGACTGGAAGGCACCGATGATTCTGTTATTCATGGCGAGTGCCTGACAGTTATGCAAAAAACATGAGCTTCGATCTCCCTCTCCCTCCCTCTGTGCGTAAAATCATAATATGCACAAAATGAGTGCCAACCAGCGTACAATAAACTCTAATTCATGGTATCTGTGCAAACAAGATATTCAAGTATTGCTACATCTAATCCAAGAATCAAAGGGAGGGAGACCAGTCATCAGAAACCCCAAACCATAAGTTTCATGCATAACTCTCAACAAAGCACAGAAGTCTCAAGATTCGATACTTAGTAAAACAGTTTTAAAGTGAGCCACATACCCAGTCACCATCAGGTTCAGCACCAGGCACCAAAACATTGATCTCACTTGATTTGGCTGTCGTTATGGATGAATTCAGTGAATCTTTGCTCAAATATAGTTGACAGCCAGATGTGTTATCTACTGATATTGTAGGAGCTGAACCCTGGAATTGTCAAAAGATATAATACTCCATTCTGTACGCCACTGAATCATTTGTCCTATTTGGTGAAAATGAGATAAAGTCAAAGACATAAGTTTACACGAAGTGAACTGTAAATTTCTACCTGGCATTGCACCTCAACACGGTTGCAATTCACAACCTCAAAAGCGGCAACGACCTCCTGCGTTTTCAATATCAAAGTGCATCAGAGATGAAGTCCACAGCATTGCTCTTCAGTTGCTTTGCATTACAAGAGTCCATTATTTATGGACTCATACTCACCGCAAATACAACACCCATCTTGGTGCACTTGTCAATTGTTATGTTGTTAACTTTTCCTACAAGCAGCATATAAAGATATCAGCAGGTCACATGAAATATTATAAGGACATTAGAAGAAGCAATCTCTAGAAGGTTAAAGAGATTGGAATTTCATTTACCCTGAACCTGCAAGACAGAATCTTTGCATCCAAATATGTATACAGACTGCTTTGCATCACAGTCATCAATAACCAAGTTCTTTCTTCCAATTTGATTCTCAACAACCCACCTAACAGGAAATTCAATAAAATTTACAGATCGGTTAACCAATTACTGGAAGCACCAAGAATAAAAGCATACTTACTTGCGACCATTCTGCAGCTCTAATTTCGGGGGGCCAGCCTTGGAAAAGGATGGTGAACTTGTTCGACTTTCCTTTTCACTCGCACTAACAACACCGCTTCTATCTGTTCGGTTCTTTGCCTTCATATCATCTGTGACCTTTCTCAAACCTGCATAGCAAGAACATAGAATCGTCACATAGCCAAGCACATCCAGAGCATAACAACAAAAGAGGAGAAACTTACCAGCCGTCACAGATTTCCCAGAACTAATTTCTTGGAAAACAGCAGCCATCCCTTCCTTTGGATGGGAAGATGAAGAGGGAGAAGACTCAGAACTGAAAAGTGAAGCTGGTGGAGGAGGTGGAGGGGCGGGTGCACCTGGGGCTGGTGCTTTTGCCGGAGCTTTTGTAGGAGTTGAGGCAGCTGGCTTACCAGTAGGATTCCATACAGGACCCAAAGGGTAAAAACCCTTCACATAGTCCCTCAATCCAGGCAAATAAAGTTCCTTCAGAGCCTTGGCCCATTCAACATGATTTGAGTCTTTGTTTCTATACTCTACCAATACCTGTAAAACAAAATCACACTCTCAGTACATGTAAATCATCTTATCCTGCTCCAGTAGTTCTTACAATCTAAATTGAAGAGGATAATGTTACATGCGTGGAAGCTGAAACCAAACTGATACACCACAAATGTTGGTGAAATATTCTTAATGGCTCATGATGGTAACAACTGAATCTAGTTATATCTATATGCAAACTTTTACAGCAAACCTGTTATTCCAGATTTTTGTTTTTTCTTATTCAAATTCTATGATTCATGATCGTTTGATGCAGTAAACAGTGAAATCTCTATGAATGGGACCACAAGTAATAAAATGCTTGAAATATTAAGAGCTCTATCACATGCCATACTTTGATATCATCTCCTCTAGAAAACTGGTTTTATGGCAGTGAAGTACCTTGTTATTGTAAAATTCAGCCATCTGCCAACTTTCTTCAACATGGGCAATAGGCATGCTCATACCTAGAACAAGAAAGCATGAATAAATTTCAAGGCATCATTAGAAATAATCTAATTATTGTTATGAATGCAAGAAAGCACATCACCTACCGCAGTCTTTTCCAGAGTATGCAATCCACGCCAAGGCTGTGAGACTGTCTGCCACGGCTTTCAAGTGGTTAAAATAGTCAGATCGCCTGCCTTCTGTCAATGCGCTTGCTTTCATTATCGCTTCGTTGAGTGGTGTAAGAAACCGAGCCAACCCCTCCATGTCAGGTTTCTGCAAAGCAATAAAAAATAAAATCCTCTATAAGTATCCAGCCAAGACTTGGTGAGAAACATTTATCCATTAAAGCCGACAACTCCTGAAACAAGCTATGAATAGCAGAATGGAAATCAGATTCCAACAGTCAAGCCCCCACACACATCTCAGTACAATATTAATAGCCATAAATGCAACCTTAATCATTAAAAGCACAGTCTATACAACCTACAAGATGAAAGAAATTATACCGAGATGAGAACCCACATCAACAATACATCAATAGATCTACAATGCCAAGTCTATGAAACAAATTCATAAAGCTCGACGCAGATGTAAGCTTAATGGGCGACAAAACAACAGATGGATAGCAAATTTCATCGAACAAAATTAGGTCATCAATGGAGAAACCATAAGCTGAGCTGGGAATCACCTCATGGAGAGGCCAACTAAACACTGAGACCAAACACAAGAAGCCATTCATCCCAATATCAGAGAGAACAGTCACATCATTGAAGCTGAATGAAATCCTCAAAATGGAAAGACGGACATTTTCATACATTCAGGAACAATGCACCACAGAATTTCACAAGGAACAATCTTGAGAAAAAATGGATAATTTCCATGGCAGGCATATACAGCAACAAGTTGCCCATCGTGCAAAAAATACAAATCTGCAAAAAAAGATTCTCAAACCACCAGAGTCTGCTTGATTTTGATGAGGAGCTCCCTCTGAGCAGAGAAAGCGTCGTGGAGAATCTTCGTCACGTCCAGCACCTGACCTCCGATCTTCTCCGCCGCCCTGGAAACCCTACCCACGTACTGGGTCGTCAGATCATCGAAAGCCAAGATGGATGGATCCGAAGCGAAGGCGTTCAGGTCCCCGGCGGCATCCGCCAAGGCCTGGCCACTCGCCGCGGAGATTGCCTCGAGGCGGGCTACGGCCGACTCCAACCTCTGAATCAGTTTCTCCTCCATCGGGTGGAGAGTCCACGTCACGTTTGCAGAGCTGTTGGATCCTATGGGGGCTCGAGCAGAGCGGATCTCAGGGAGGGAGGGACAAAGGGAACAACGATGAGTGAGAGCGATGGTTGTGGTGGTGGTTATATGTTCATCCCCTGAAATTCCCACGACAAACTCGGTTAATAATTATTGATGCATTAACAAAAAAACGTAGGTAGTCCATTTTGAGGGGGGAAAAAGCGGGTAGTACATCTCTATTACTCATTCTTGTCAAACCTGCGAGTTTTCCCGTAAACTCAGTCGAATCGGTAACCTCGTAAGTATCAAGTCGTTAAATCGAAGAATCAAACAAATTAATTTTTTGAGACCCAACAAATTATCTAATGTTTAGAATGTCTAGAACATACTCTTTAAGTGACAAAATGATTTAGTTCCAAACGCATTAAATGGATAAAGTCTTGCATGTAATAGGTATACAGTTGATGTGGTGTTGTGAGTCAATCGAATCAAACTATTTTAAGGATTATTTTTTTTCTTTTAGATTTTATTAAAAAATTCTAAAAATAAATGAATTATATTGGCTCGTGACACAACGCCAGTAATGTATCTGTTAACTCTCTCCATTAAATGGGGTCAGATGGCTCTCCAAGCATAGAGTCTAACGCTTGTGATAGTTCGCTCTTGTTGTTATGTTACCATAATCGTTGTTGTCTAATACTACTTCACATTATTTTTGTTATTATGGTTGTGGATTGTTGAAGAAATTAACTTGGAAATATCATGTAAAACATAAATTTTAGATTGAATTTATTTATATGGAACTTAATTATGATTTTTATGCGATGAGTGTGATGTAATGAATACGGATAATTATATTTACTTGGTACATAAATTCTACGAATTTATAATACGAGTTTACTTTTCGAGTCTACAATGGTGCCGACCAGTTTATATGGACTCTCTGACCTGACAACCTTGCTATTATCTTAAAGGACAACATAAATAATTGATCTCTTTTTTAATCTTTTAAAAATATAGATCGCTACTAGTTTTTTAACCAGTAGGAAAAAAAACAGAAACGAGGATTAAATTGAAAAATCATTCATGAAAGTATAATTACCATTTCAAATCATAACTACATATAAATTTTTTCACTCATATATTTTATTTTTATCATGCAAACTATGAAGGTTAAAAATACTATAGACTTAATTCTCATTTGTAAAATCATACCAAATATTATTGCATAAAATAACATACCTTTATATTCAATTGTATAATTATTAATTCTGTATGCAGTACATATCGATATCTAGTAATTTTTTATGCATTAATAATGTTTTTTAAAGATAATGTAACCTCTTTTTTAAGTACGAGAGAGCCCACTCGTGTCACGTATGGAACTGTAAATAATGTAACTGATTACAAATTTGTACAATTTTTATTTAATACTAATATTCTATGTACTTTGTGATTTTCGCATTAATATTTTATAGTAAATTAATATACGTTGAATGTACCATGAATAAATAAAAAATAAAAATCTATAATTTAGAAAAAAAAATATTACAGGTGATTATAATTAAAAGTGAGTTGTAATTGTACAATGATTTTATGAATTTGCTCCAATATGCCTTTTCTATTCGTTAAGGGAACCCAACTTATCGTGTGGGTTCTAACAGGTGGGAATGAAATTTGAGTAGAATTCGGTTAACAAATCACAAATCGAGGAACAAATTGGAACCTACTCTAATAGTAGGTACCCGAGATTAATGTCAGACTCGGGTATAGAAGAGAAATAATTATACAATCTATTTCAACCGGTTATAATTTCCTCATTTGAAGTTCACTTCTCATTTTTTTCCGGTGTACATAGGAGGCACATAAGTCTAGAAATGATAGAATGAATAGGGGTAAAAGAAGTACGGGAAATCCCACGGGTGAGATTGAACCGAGACCCTCAGGTCACTAGACGAGAGCCATACCAACCGTACAAAACCCGTTCTCTCTCACTTCTCATTTTACTTATACTGTTAAATCGTAACCTTATCAAACCGCATGAAAGTGGCTTTTAGATTATCAGGCCGCTGTCATTGCCATTGGTGGTTCATCAAAAGCCTTCAGTAAAACAGTTAGTTGGAGTTTTATCTGCATACTATATTCTCATGCATGAGGAGCTTCGCAGGTTGCTCTTACGAGTCTCCGAGGCCGTATCTTCTTCAGCTACCACAATCCGGTCGGCGACACTCCGGCGTTCGATGTAGCATCCCGACTTTGTTTGGTATCTGAAAATGTTTGGTCTGGTTATCGCATTCGGTTTCGCTACTTATGGTCTTTTTAATAGAGGCTTTTACTATCAATCTGAAGTAATTAAAGGATACATATGATTCTTGCAGCTCGTGAAACTATTTTCTTCTTGATAGAAATAGGGCAGAAAAGCCTGAACATCTGAATTTAGGGATGTAAATGGTCGGATCGGGTGATTCTTTTCGTGAAAATTGTCGGACTCTGACTTTTCGAGCCGGTCTTTTTCTAGCTTAAAAAATGCACCAAAAACTATTTAGGGGTCATAAAAGCCAATTGCTTCAGATACGGTTTTTCATTCCCCGATTTTCAACGCAATAATAAGACTAAATAATAAAAGCAGTTTGAAAAGTTTGTAAAGCTAATGAGTGAGTAAAATCTTCTAACAAAAATATTACCACTGATATGCCTGTTTTAATGGGTAGGAATTGATTCCATCATAAACTGTTTTTCAAATGATAAGAAATATTTAAGATTGTGATCTTTGTAGTATTAAAATAGCATAATTTTTATATTACAGGAAATCATGTGGTTTTCCGACCCCGGTAGAATATCTGGGTGGGGCACAACTTTTCCGGGTCGGTTTTCATAGACCTCGAAAACCTACCAAGTTTTTAGTAAAGATCCAAAAAAGGGTCTTTTTAAGCCCGGTAATAAGGTCAGTTTTTTCGGATTTTCGATTTGAAGGTTTTTTGGATTGCACCCCTACCGGAATTGCATTCTTCAGACCACTATTGGCTGGCAATTACAATGAAAGGTAGCAACATCTTAAAAGACAAGAGGACAGCATGCTAAAAAACAGAACAGACAGGTGCAACAAAGCACACTTCTAGCTGTGACTCAAGTATCATTAAGCAGCAAGCTAAACTCGAAAACGGGCCACGAAGATAGAAGTAGAGCAAACAGATATATATCGGCCTCAAATGGAGCAGATCCCATCGAGATTCATGATTCTCTGGCGAATCTCATCCTGTCAAGTAAACTAAGACAGTAGAATAGAGAGGAATCAAAAGATGATGGCAGTGTACATATTTTCCATATGAAGGAGAACATAAAAAAAATTTGATAAAATCCAGAAGTCAAATTCGAAGTAGAATGTACCACTGACCTTTTATATTCTACGCACGTCTCCTCCAATATATCGGGCCGAACTTTCTCACGAAGTAGTTGTCTCGTCCAATGGTTATGCCTTGTCCTAGAACCGCACCGATGACAAGTCCGCTTGCAAACCCCATCAGAATGATTCTCCAGTCAAGCTCGAATAGGCTACCAGTGTCTTCATGATCGTTCATAGAAGGTGGCAGTGGTGCTGGCGTCCCAGGGACTCCGCACTTGTTTGACAAAGGATCTCCGCAAAGTCCAGGATTCCCCATGTAAGAACTACTGTCAAACGTATTGAATTGCTTCACTCGTGGTATGGGGCCTGATAACTGGTTGTATGATACGTTGAAGACTGCTAGAGAATTCAGCTCCGTTAGTTGCTGTGGGATACCTCCCGAGAGCTTGTTATGAGAAAGGTCGACAGCTTCCAAGTTGCTTAGACCATCCAGGGCAGAAGGGATGTGGCCTGTGAGATGATTGTTAGACAGATTGAGAAGATGGAGTCCATGCAAGCTTCCAATGGAGTCCGGGATCACTCCACTGATGTTGTTGCTCGAAAGATCAATTACAGTTAGGTACTTAAGGATTTTCGAATACACCATCACCCTGCCCTTACTGATTATTGTCATCGAGTAAGCATAAGTTCCATCAATGACTGGTTGAGCAGGATTGAGAATCAGTTTCCAAGATTCGCCAATATAGCTAAGTGTGCTGGTGTTCAAAATTCTCATTGCCTTCCAACCTTTGAAGTATTCCGATGGCAAGAGACCTGCAAATGAATTGTGCGAGAGGTCAATGATCTGCAAGATGGGAAACTTGGAGTCATTATTAGGTCTCGTTATTGGCCCATGCAGTCGATTAGACTGCAAAATCAATACCCTTAGTTTATCAAGAGAGCCCAACCAGGAAGGGAATGTATCTTCAATCATATTATTCCCGACATTGAGAAACTCAAGCTCCGTACAGTTTGCCAGTGACCTCGGTAGTGGACCTTCCAGTTCATTGTTGCTAAAATCAATCATCCTCAAGCTACAAGCACTTTTATTCCAAGCAGGGATTCCTCCATAGAAGTTGTTGCTATGCAGACTCAAGACTGTCAAAGTACCGCTGAGATTGGTCAAACACTGTGGGATCACACCATCGAAGTTGTTCTTAGCCAGATCTAGCACCCGTATAATGCTCATGTTGCATATCATTGGCGATATTGTTCCAGAGAGTCTGTTATCCGAGACAAAGTAGAATTGGATGGTTTCAGGAGGAATTGCAGGAAGTGATCCCTGCAATTGGTTGGACCTGAGGTCAAGACTAAAGAGCCGTTTCCATCTTTGAAACACCGGGAATTTGGGAAACCCGGTCAGAGAATTGCTCGAAATGTTCAAGTACTCCATAAACTCAAAGCTCGAAAACCACTCAGGTATCAGCCCAGAAATGTTGTTATTTGAAAGATCAAGCCATGTTAGATTGTGTTGGCCTCGTAGAAATTCAGGGAACTCAAAAAGGTTGCATGAGGCCAAACCTAAAGTCAAGAACAATGGATGATCTTCGTTCCCAATGGGCTCAGGGAGCAACGAGAAGTTATTGAATGATAGGAATAGATGCTGCATCTTAGACCTTGAAAACATGCTCAATCGCAGATTGCCATCGAGGTTGTTTTCATCGAGGTACAACTTAGTAAGATTGCTTAGTTCGGAGATTGAACTCGGAACAGGGCCATGTAATCTATTCCGATAAAGTTCGAGTTCTTCCAGGTGGATGAGGCTTCCAATTTGAGATGGAATAGGACCAGTTAAGTTGTTGGAGCCCAAGTATAAATCAGTCAGATGCTGGAGTTTCGTAAGGAAATCCGGGATTTGACCATTCAATTTGTTGTGTGTGAGATCTAACACAGAGAGTTGGGTAAGGTTCACAAAGGAAGAAGGGATCTGACCCATAAATTGGTTGAAACCTAGAAATAACTCAGAGAGTTGGGTGAGGTTCCCCAAGAAAGACGGGATTTGGCCGGTCAATTGGTTGCTGCCCAGATGTAGCATGGAGAGTTGACTGAAGGTCCCCAGGAAAGATGGAATTTGACCTGTCAATTGATTTTTGCCCAGATGTAAAGCGGAGAGTCGAGTCAAGTTCCATAGGGAAGATGGAATTTTGCCTGTCAACTGATTGTCGTGTAGAAATAACTGAGAGAGTTGATAAAAGTTTCCCAAGAAAGATGGAATTTGGCCTGTCAACTGATTGACGCTTAGATCTAAATACGAGAGTCGAGTGAGATTTCTAAAGGAAGAAGGGATCTCACCAGTTAGCAGATTGGTACCTAGATCTAAAGCAATGAGCCTCGAGAGGCTGCCAATTTCTGGTGGTATGGAAGAGAAACTCAAGTTGTTTCCTGTGAGGTTGAGATTCTCCAAGTGAACTAGATGGAAGAGGTTGCTACTGGAGTTGATGGAGCCGTAAAGACATGCACTGCTGAGGTCGAGGCCGACCACGTGACCGGTCCGCTCATCGCACCGGACCCCGGTCCACGTACAGCAGTTGCTGTCTTCTTGGCCCTCCTCTACCTTCCACGACTCAAGCTTCCGGTAATCCCCATCTAACGGAGATTGGTTGTAGCAGTACTTGGGGCCTTCCTTGAAGCTTTGCTTGAGTTCAAATAAAGCTGACCTCTCGTCCTCATGGCACTGCGGCACAGGCTGAGAAGCAACGGCAAGGAGATGAAGCAGTAGGGAAAACACGATCACGAACATGACGAAGATAAAGAGCTTTCTATTTCCTTCCGGGATGCTGGAACGGAAGGGAAGTGGCTGGAGATCGTGTTCCAAGTCAAGACGATGGCTGGAATAGATGCTTATTTGGCCGAGTATACATCGATTGTGACTGGATTTTTTTTGTGGAGGAAGGGGTAAGCAAAGTTCGCATCGACGGCAATGATTAAGAAGTTTGAACTAAACTTTTCAATCAAGAAAGTGGGCAGCAGCACCAGCAGCCGCAACAGTGTCAGTGTGTGAATAGGCATTTGAGAGGGTGGAAAAGTGTGTACCCAGACAACACGACATTCATAAGGGACACAGACTGTACTTGGAGTCAAAGTCGATCGTTTCCCATGCAAAGTTTAACCTCAGCAACGTTGGAGTTTTGTGGGTGGTTACGGGAAATTGGTGGTGTGATCGGGAGAATATGGAGGTAATACGATGTGAAAAGAACTTTATGTTATTAACATGAAAAATACATATACACACCACTCAAAGAAAATGCTTCTCTCAATCTCTCATGTTAACACCTCTTTTGCACATACTCTTTTCTCATGCAGCAATTCTTTGCCAGCCTCTCATGCATACGTTCCTATCTCCTATCTTCTTTCTAATTAAAACGGGTCCCAATATGCAAATCTGGGGCGAGTATGCAATCCTTTCCTACTCACACTTTATTTTTTTGCCAGCAACTGATTCTCTTGGGCCGAAGCCCATTGCCCATAGGCCTAGTACATTTTCCTTTTCCTTCCCCACAGCAATGGCTGCTCTCTCTGCCCTCCCCGACTGGCACCGTCCCACTCCTCCATGTAAAGAGCCACCGCCCTACAGATGGTCAAAACCTCCACTAAACGGCGTCTCCTCTACTCCCCGTTCTCCCCGTGCACGACCTCTCCTTTTTCATTCTCTCCGTCCTCTCCCGAACTCAGCAGTCGTACGTAGTAGGAACTTCTGAAAACCGATCTGTTCCCTGCCTCGGCCTCTCCATTTAGGTGGAAATGCTGCTCTCAAGCTTCGACCAGATTTACCGAGTACATACGATCTGTATGCTTGTGTTTGGGTTCTGCTCGTTCTTTGTCCTCTTCTGGGTGAACAAATAGTAAATAACTTTCTAAGATAAACGGATGTGGTGTTGAGATTTTGCAAGCTTGAGTTGATTATTGAGATATCATTATATGTCTTCGTTTCCTCAGTAGCACAAGAGGGATCTAAAATCTCTGGCATTAGCCACCACTGATAATATGTATTAACCCCATTTCACTAATATTATTGAGGAATCGATTCACATATCAGCATTCAGTCACTGGGATAGGAGGGATGCGGAAACCGTATATTTGTGCTTATACAAAGAATAAAACCCATTGATGATGACAAAGCAAGGGGAACATTGAACTGCTTCTTAAAACAAAAATTATACCACAAAGAATCTGCCAACCTATCGTCTTAATTGCCTCTGTTTCTTTCATCATTCCAAAAAATAGGTGGAAAGCTGTGGACAATCTTGGTGGAACCAATGGGCTGTCCAGTAATACCTTGAAGTTGTTTTGGTGATGCTTTCATAGCGCTCTACTAATATATACAAGAGGCACTGACAGTAATTCATACAGCCTGACACAGTCTCCGTGATTATCATTAGATCTCTAAGATTTGAAATGTATGTAAGTATTCCATCTTTATCTTCAACTACATCGGCGGGGGATTTCTGAACTCCGTTTCATTTGTTGGACTGTTTTTCACATGTACATGAAACAGTCCCTCCTAAATGACGAAAAAACTATGAGAACTGAGTAATCAATTGATATCTTTCTTATTTTTTGTTCCGGGTTGCTGTAAGCAAATTGTAAATAACATACTTGAATAGTACCTACGTACTTTTATCACTTTTCACCTTCACACAATCTTCCTCCCGTCGCGAAGCTCGGGTGATCACCTAGTTTTTGTTAATGCGTCAATAATTATTAACCGGTTTGTCGTGGGAATTCCTGGGGATGAACATATAACCACCACCACCACAGCCGTCGCTCTAGCTCAGACTCACTCATTGTTGCTCCCTTTCCCCTTCCCCTTCGCCTCCCCCTCCCTGAGATCCACCCTGCTCGAGCTCCCATAGGATCCGACAGCTCCGCAAACGTGACGTTGACTCTCCACCCGATGAAGGAGAAGCTGATTCAGAGGCTGGAGGCGGCCGTCGCCAGCCTCGAGGCCATCTCCGGGGCGAGGGGCCCGGCCTTGGCGGATGCCGCCGGGGACCTGAACGCCTCCGCTTCGGAGCCGTCCATCTTGGCTTTCGATGCCCTGATGACCCGGTACGTGGGTCGGGTTTCCAGCCCCGAGGAGAAGATCGGAGGTCAGGCGCTGGACCACGGTGCTTTCTCTGCTCAGAGGGAGCTCCTCATTGATTGCCGTTGCTGTATCGTCGAAATCTGTTCCTTTCGGAGCAGGGTCTATGGCGTTGTTGAGACGGGTGGTTCGGTCGGGGTTCAGTAATTCCAGGTTCCGCTTGACGAAATATCGAGCGTGTAACGTGCATTCCATCTCCGATGCGAGTAAGAGGACTAGTAGGTTCAATTATAGGCAGATTTCTCAGCTTGTTAAACCCAGTTGCAAGCGCGCCTTCCTTGTCGATATTTTGGCGCTGGTAGCTGATCTTTTCCACAATTCGGTTCTGTTGGTCTTTTTTGCTTTTGAAATGTATATGTGATTGACTCCTGCTTGATGACCTAATTGTTACTTGTTTCTGAACATAAGAAATTGGTGCTTTCCTCAACTTGTCATAATTCCGCTGTTCGTGGGTTGTATGTAGCTCCTTGATATTGATTTGTATTCTTTGCATTGTGTATGGTGTAGTCGTGTGGAGACACACAGTGTTCTTCTTCAGTTGGTCCGTTGAACTAAATTTGGTTTCTCTTAATCTTGAAATCATTTACTATGCAGGTGAGAAGTTTAGAAGCGCAAGGGGTGCCATCGAAACAGGCAGAGGTGATTACTTCTGCGATTACCGAAGTATTGAATGACAGCCTTGAAAATGTGGCTCATTCGTTTGTTTCAATAGCTGAAATGCAGAAGGTAGGAATTTCAAGTGACATGGAGTAAATTCGAATACTAACTAGGAAATAGTGATTGATGTTCTAAAATTATCATCATTCATGTTTCTTGCTTGGCTTTTCTGTAGAAAGAAATGGTTCAAGAATCAATCTCTCAAAATTTAAGTCTGAAGTACAAAGTTCTCAGATATTCCACATTTATTTTCCATATTTTTGCTTTCATCTTATGTGAGAATATATTTGTTTGGCCCATTGATTTGCTATGTGATTGTGTGCCTGAGTGTTACTATATTTGTGCTGACTTTGCATTTAGTAGACTCTCAGCAAATAAGAAAAATGCAATGTGATCCGTGACTTGCAAATGTACAGACTCAATACCTTTCCTGTGAAAAATCCATGGAATCAAGATGTTCAAAGAAATGGTCGCAGCTAGTGGTCTGGTGTAACAGACATTTTTGATTTCATTGGGTGAAAAATTATTCTATAGGAGGCTGCTGGAGCTGAGTTTTTGATCTGTTCATCTGTAAATGCTTACATGTATTCAACTAACTAACTGTGGTAAGATAATGGACTTTGGGCTGTACCTTAGCCTTCTGCTAGACCTGTATTCTCTATGGCTTCAAATGAAGTACCTATGCAAGAGTTTTAGTCTTTAGAATATCTTCAATTTCAGATGCTCTGCTAAGCAAACATTTCTTTGGGCCATCCTTAATATCTGGTGATTTACAAGCTGGCAATAGAGATTTTATTACAAAGTTCCATGATGTGCCCCATATAGGCAGTTACCATATTCGTGCATCTTCTATCCTTGACAAGCTCTGAAGTAAAAATGTGGTTTCTGTGATGTCTGGTTTCACATTGGAGGAGTCCTCATAACAGTATTGCTTCGTCAGAAAAAGATCATAAGAACAGTTTATCTGTTCCAATTATTAGAGATTCTTGTGGCTAACCTTATAAACATGAATTTGCACATTACGTTTTAGATTGCCTTTGGTGATGCACCTTGACTATGGAAGAAACTGAATTTTGTCCTTTGCCTAGAAAAAGTTGAGATGTGTGAAGGATGGTTAACATTTTGCCTAGTAAGTCCTGTGGGGTGTTCATTGGCTCGAGGAGAATAAACTCTTCGTTATAAAAAAAAGGCCAAGTTATTTTAATAGTACGCTAGCATTTCAGTAAGAAATTTAGATGGTGAATGAGCATGTCCAATGTATCAGTGAATGAGCATGTCTAATGTATCAGTAAATCTATGCTCACCATTGAAACTAATGTTAATTTCTTGTACTTCCCGAGGCGTTTGCTTTTCGAGGAACTTTTCATGACATATTGATTGCAGGAACATCAGCTCTCTCTGCTGCATGAAAAGCTAATAGGGAGTAAAATCCTTTGAGGAAAATGCTACCACTAGTAGACCTGTTTCAATGGGTAAAACTCGATTTGATCATAAATTTTTCAAAGATAAAAAATATTTAAGAATGTTATCTACCGTAGTATTAAAATCACATCATTTTTACACTATAGGAAATCGGGTGGATTTTGCGCGTGGATGGGTGTTTTGGGTGGGAGCAACTTTTCCGCGTCCGTTTTCCTTGGATTTCGATTTTTAGGTTTTTAAACTTACACCTTCGGGTGATTATTGGCTGACATTATATAATGAAAGCTAGCAGGGTCTTAAACGACAACAGACAACGTGCTGAACAGTAGAACAGACAGGCACAACAAAGCACAACTCCAGCTACAATATAAGTATGAACTAAGCAGCAAGTTGAACTCAGAAAAAAGAAAGCAGTAGAGCAAGCATATTTAGACAGGCCCCGAGCAGAAAAGTTCCTCTCGAAATCCGGGATTCTCCTCTGGATCCTATCCTGTAAATCAAAGCAAGACAAGCAAGGTCACCATATCGAAGAACAGAGAGGAACCAGTTGATAAAAATCAAGAAGTCAATTTCGATGTAGAATGTATCACTGATCCTTTATATTCTATGCACATCTGCTCCAGTATCTTGGGCCAAACTTTTTCATGAAGTAGTTGTCTCGTCCAATGGTTATGCGTTGTCCTAGAACCGCACCGATGGCAAGTCCGCTCGCAAACCCCATCAGAATGACTTTCCAGTCAAGGTCGAATATATTACTGATGTCTACATGATTGGTCATAGAAGGTGGTGCCGACGTCTCAGGTCTTCCGCACTTATTTGACAAAGGATCTTCGCAAAGTCCAGGATTGCCCTTGTAAGAACTATTGTCAAATGTATTGAATTGTTTCACTCGAGGTATGGGGCCTGATAATTGGTTGTATGATACGTTGAAGACTGCGAGGTCCGTTAGTTGCTGTGGAATCTCTCCTGAGAGCTTGTTACGAGAAAGATCGAGAGCTTCCAAGTTGCTTAGACCATCCAAGGCAGGAGGGATGTGGCCTGTGAGATGATTGTTGGACAGATTGAGAAGATGGAGTCCATGTAAGCTTCCAATGGAGTTCGGGATCTCTCCGGTGAAGTTGTTGCTCGAAAGATTGATCACGGTTAGGTACTCCAGGATTTTTGAATACACCATCACCATGCCCTTGTTGATTATTGTCATTGAGTAATCATATTCTCCAATAACGAGTGGCTGAAGACGGGTGCGAAACTGCATCGCAGATTCACCAAAATAGCTAGGTGTGCTAGTATTCAAAATTCTCATTGCCTTCCAATCCTTGAAGTATTCCGATGGCAAGAGACCTGCAAATGAATTGTGGGAGAGGTCGATGATTTGCAACATGGGAAACTCGAAGCTATTATTAGGTCTCGTTATCACCCCGTGCAGTCGATTGGACTGCAAAATCAATACCCTTATACCAAGAGAGCCCAGCCAGAAAGGAAATGTATCATTAATCATATTATTCCCGACATCGAGAAACTCGAGCTTCGTACAGTTTGCCAGTGACCTCGGTAGTGGACCTTCCAGTCCATTGTTCCTAAAATCAATCATCCTCAAGCTACAGGCGTTTTTATTCCAAGCGGGGATTCCTCCGTAGAAGTTGTTGTCATGTAGACTCAACACACCCAAAGTACTGCTGAGATTGGTCAAACACGGTGGGATCACTCCACTGAAGTTGTTCTTAGCCAGATCCAGAACCTGTATAAAGCTCATGTTGCATATCGTCAGCGATATTGTTCCAGAGAGTCTGTTATCCGAGACAAAGTAGAACTGGAGGTTATCAGGAGGAATTGCAGGAAGTGATCCCTGCAACTGGTTGAACCTGAGGTCAAGGCTAAAGAGCTTCTTCCATCCTTGAAACACCAGGGATTCTTGGAGCCCAGTAAGAGAATTGCTCGAAATGTTCAAGAACTCCATAAAAACAAAGCTCGAAAACCACTCAGGTATCAGCCCAGAAATGTTGTTATTTGAAAGATCAAGCCATACTAGACCATGTTGGCCTCGTATAAATTCAGGGAACTCAAATAGGTTGCATGAGGCCAGACCTAAAGTCCAGAACAATGGATGATCTTTGTTCCCAATGGGCTCGGGTAGCAGTGAGAAATTATTGAATGATAGGACTAGTTGGCGCATCTTAGGCTTCGAAAACATGCTCAATCGTAGATTGCCATCCAGGTTGTTTTTATCAAGGAACAATGTAATAAGATTGCTTAGATTGTAGATTGAACTCGGAACAGGGCCATGTAATCTATTCCGAGAAAGGTCAAGATATGCCAGGTGGATGAGGCTTCCAATTTGGGATGGAATAGGACCAGTGAAGTTGTTGGAGTTCAAGTACAGATGAGTTAGTTGCTGGAGTTTCATGAGAGAATTGGGATTTGACCAGTCAATTGGTTTTGCTGGAGATCTAACACAGAGAGTTGGGTAAGGTTCCTAAAGGAAGAAGGGATCTGACCTGTAAATTGGTTGCCGCTCAGATATAACATAGAGAGTTGAGTGAAGGTCCCTAAGAAAGGTGGAATTTGACCTGTCAATTGATTTAAGCTCAGATCTAAACCAGAGAGTTGAGTCAAGTTACATAAGGAAGATGGTATTTGGCCAGTCAACTGATTTTCTTCTAGATGTAATTGGGTGAGTTGATAGAAGTTCCCCAAGAAAGACGGAATTTGGCCTGTCAAATGATTGAAGCTCAGATCTAAATGCGAGAGTCGAGTGAGATTTCTTAAGGATGAAGGGATCTCACCAGTTATCTCATTTTTACCCAAATCTAAAGCAGTGAGCTTCGAGAGAGTGCCAATTTCTGGTGGTATGGTAGAGAAACTGAAATTGTTTGCTGCGAGATTGAGATTCTCCAAGTGGACTAGACGGAAGAGGCTGCTGCTAGAGTTGATGGAGCCGAAAAGACATGCACGGCTGAGGTTGAGGGCAACCACGTGACTGGTCCGCTCATCACACCGCACCCCGCTCCACGTGCAGCAGTTGCTGCCTTCTTGACCTTCCGCTACCTTCCACGACTTAAGTTTCCGGTAATCCCTTGGAATCGGAAATTGGTTGTTACAGTACTGGGGGCCTTCATTGAAGCTTTGCTTGAGTTCCAACAAAGCCGACCTCTCGTCCTCATGGCACTGCAGCGTAGGCTGAGAAGCAACGGCAAGAAGATGAAGAACCAGGGAGACCACGATCAAGAACATGACGAAGAGCTCTCGACGTGATGTTTCTGTATCCTTGCGGTATGCTGGAACGACAGGGAAGTGGACGAAGATCGTGTTCCGAGTCAAGGCAATGCTAAGAACAGATGCATACCTAACCGAGTTTACAATCAAATCCTACTGAATTTTATGAAGGGGGAAGTGAGCAAAGTCTTCGTCGATTGCATAAATTAAGAAGATAGGATTAAGCTTTTCAACCAAGAAAACATTGTTTGTATGTGTGAATAGGCATTTAACCGAGTGGAAAAGTCTGCACCCAAAAAACACGAGATTCATAAAGGACACGCGCAGCGTTTGGAGTCAAAGTCGGTCGTTTCCCATGCAAAGCCTCGACACGGCAAACCCCCGAAGTTTCTGTTTCTTGATGGAAAGTCTCCCAAGATTGACTGGTGGAAATATTCCAAGGTTGATGAGAGGCAGGTTGTGATGTCCTTTTCTCTTTTATTTTTCATCCGAACAGATCCTAATTAATCATGTTCGAGTCCGGTTGGCCCGCCAAGGTGCAGTTTTCTGAAGTTCATGAGATTTGAATGCCCGATATCCTACTTAAGGAAAAATGGTAATCGAATCACCTTGATCAACTCACGTCCGCCAGTTTGTGATATGTTTGGTTCTTGATGATTGGGTAGTAACTCATACTATAGTCAGCAAAATATTTCTGTTCAAAACACGTGGAATTGCTGAATTACAATAAACTTTATATCCATTTTACTTATAATTTGAGAAAATATATTACGGTTAAAGTTTTTATTTTGATATTCTCCGTAATATAATAATATTACAACTAAATATCCCCTTACTAGATTTATAGGAAAAGATAACACTTCTCCCAAGTTCTCTTGAAATAAATGGAGCTCACGACTCTTAAGCTGCAATGCCTAAACTGACCCAGTCAAGCTTGTTCGTGAGATTGGTGGTTTCGACATTCTGATTTGTCAATTCATCACCAATTCGCCTACAAATGATGGAATGGTGCAAGAGAGGCAAAATGCAAGTATATAGAATTTATCATGAATAAATAAAATGAAAAGAATATGTAATTAGAGAAATATTAGATGTGATTATAATTAGGAATTATAGTTATAATTTTAATAATGATTTTACGACTTCCCTCTCATGTATAGTCTCTTTTTTAATTTGTAAATAGTCTATGTTAAGAGCATGTTTGGAAAAATAAAAAAGAAATCCACCATCTCACTCATTTTATATAATAATTTAGATGGATAGATATTGAATAATTTATTACTTATCTCTATAACATTTTTAATATATAAAATTACTGGTTTTTTTCCAAATTTATTACTACTTTTATATTTCATTTATCAAAAAAATCACACATTCAAAATTAATAATAATTAAAATTCTATGTAATCGGTTATATGCTTGCTATTTTAATCAATTTTAATCAACAATAAAACGCATGCATAATATCAATACATCTCTAACATTATTTATAAACCCCATTTATTCTTCTCATTTTATTCAATTTTGCTTTTTTTTTTTTCCATTTCGCGCCGAAAGTAGGGAAAATGAGAGCGTTGGAACACTGAAGCAGTAGTCTCGGGCGAGTATATCAATACCCCGCGTACTCGACGGCAATATCAGGCATGTAACGAGTATATTAGATGTTAATACTTATACAATATTATAAATTAATAAAATTTAATTATATTTAAGATAATTTTTTTATTTCTAGGAGTTTATAGAAAATAATAAAATTATTAAATTTTATTAATTTGTAACATCACGTGAGTACTATAATGTAATATACTTGTTATGAAGAAGACTCTCTTGTATTTGAGGACCCTGTTGGCCAACCGGTCTAGGTTATCCGAGAATACGAAAAATATTAATATTATATGGAAGGTTTTCATTTTAATAATTATTTAATTATAAATTGAAATATACATTTATTGTTTTGATTGGTAGATATTACGAGTCTACACGGATATGAGGTGAAATCGGAATCAAATGGATCATACCTTGTCGAGTAGGTTTTAATAAATGCCAATGAAATTTGGTTAGAATTTGGGCAACAAAATTGAGGAATTGACTAAAGTCTACTCCAACGATGTGGTGCCTAAAATCAATACCAGACTCGGGTATAAACAGGAAATAAGTTTATGCAATCTATTTCAACCAATTATAACTTCCTTATTCGAACTCTAATTCTTGTATTATTTATACCATCAAATTTCTGATTTGGTAATCATATACTATTTCCTCCCCACCAAAGCCCTAGTAGTTTAAGAAACTAGTGTCTGCCAAGGCGCATACTCAAGAGCCTCTTATGGTAATATTGCTAAGAATGAGACTCTAATTGTAACATCAATCTCACCAAATTGAATATGAGTGAGTTTTAGACTACTAAATCGCCACTCTTGGTGGTTCATCAAAAGCCTTTAGTTAAACAATTAGTTCGAATTTATTCGCTGACTATATTCTCATGTTCGAGCTCCACAGGTTGTTCTTACGGGTCTCTGAGGCCGTATCCTCTTCACTTGCCACAATCCAGGAAGACTCCGAGCATTCGACACAGCATCTATGCTTTGTTGGGTATCCGAAAATCTTTGATCCGGTTATCACAGTCAGTTTTGCTGCTTATGGTCTTTCCATTAATAAGTGAACTAGTCGGAATAGGCTGCTACTGGAGTTGATGGAGCCCAAAAGACATGCATAGCTGAGGTCGAGGCCGACCACGTGCAGCAGTTGCTGTCTTCTTGGCCCTCCTCCACCTTCCATGACTCAAGCTTCCGGTAATCCCCCTCCACTGGAGATTGGTTGTCGCAGTACTGGGGGCTTCCTTGAAGCTTTGTTTGAGTTCCAATAAAGCTGACCTCTCGTCCTCATGGCACTGCAGCACAGGCTGAGAAGCAATGGCAAGGCGATGCCCAGAACAAATGCATACCTAGCTGAGTATATGGCAATTTTGACAGGATTTTTATGGAGGTGGGTGTAAGCAAAGTTTACGTCGACTATACTAATGAAGAAGATAGAATTAATCTTTTCAACCAAGAAAATCTGCAGCAAGAGCAGCAACATTGTCAATATGTGTTAAAGAACTTCCATGGCATGGCTGAGATTCGGCACCCTCGACCTTCTGTTTCCTTTCCAGTTTCTGAGTCCCTCCAGAATTATATAGTTAATGGTAAGTCTATGAATAAACCCACATGAATAAGATACAACCTCTGTGGTGGGCCAGATACCGACCCATCCTAACAGTCATCGAAAGCCAAAGTTGGAGTTATCCGCTGCCTATATTCCCTTGTCCGAGTTTCACGAGGTTCTAATGAGCCTCCAAGGCCATATCTTCATCGTTTGCCACCATCCTGGGGGCACTCCATGTGTTTGACATAGCATCCCCGACTTTGCTATGGTTATCCCAGTCCTACAAAATTCACTATGATGGTGGCAATACTCGGGTCCAATTATCAGATTCGATTTTGCTGCTTATGGTCTTATTTATAAAGAGAAGATATGATTCCTGTGGATCGTAAATTGTTATCTTTTTCAGTAGGAAACAGGGCAGAAGCCCGAAGACCTGAATTGTTCCCTCTTCGGACGATTATTGGTTGAATCATAATGAAAGGTAGCAAGATCTTAAAAGACAGAAGACAGTACGCTAAACAACAGAACAGAGAGGCACAACAAAGCACACCTCTAGCTATGACTCAAGTATCATTAAGCAGCAAGTTAAGCTCGAAAACGAGCCACGAAGATAGGAGTAGCGCAAACAGATATAGACCGGGCCCAAATGAAGCAGTTCCCATTGAGATTCAAGATTCTTCGGCGAATCTCATCCTGTCAAGTAAACCAAGAAAACATAATAGAAAAGAAGATGGCGGTCTATATACTTTTCCATCTGAAGGAGAACACAAAAAGAAGCTGATAAAAACCAGAGGTCAAATTTGAAGTAGAATGTATCACTGACCTTACGCACATCTCCTCAAATATCTCTGGCCAAACTTTCTCCCGAAGTAGTTGTCCCGTCCAATGGTTATGCATTGTCCTAGAACCACACCGAGGAGAAGTCCACTTGCAAACCCCATCAGAATGATTTTCCAATCAAATTCGAATAGATTACCGATGTCTTCGTGATCATTCATAGAAGGTGGTGGTGATGTTGACATCCCAGGGCCTCCGTACTTGTTTGACAAAGGATCTCCGCAAAGTCCAGAATTCCCCCAGTAAGAACTACTGTCAAATGTATTAAATTGCTTCACTCGAGGTATGGGGCCTAATAATTGGTTGTATGAAATGTTGAAGACTTCTAGAGAGTTCAGCTCCGTTAGTTGCGGCGGGATCTCCCCCAAGAGCTCATTACAAGAAAGGTCGAGAGCTTCCAAGTTGCTTAGACCATCCAGGGCGGGAGGAATGTGGCCCGTGAGATGATTGTTGGACAGATTGAGAAGATGGAGTCCATGCAAGCTTCCAATGGAGTCCGGGATCTCTCCGCTGAAGTTGTTGCTCGAAAGATCGATAACGGATAGGTACTCCAGGATTTTTGAATACACCATCACCATGCCCTTATTGATTATTGTCATTGAGTAGTCATATTCTCCCAAATTGACTCGATCATTAACATAGAAATATGGGGTGATTGTAGATTCACCATAATACCCTGGTCCGTTGGTGTTCAAAATTCTCATTGCCTTCCAAGCCGTGAAGAAGTCTGATGGCAAGTGACCTACAAATGAATTGTTGGAGAGGTCAACAATTTGCAACATGGGAAACTCAGAGTTGTTACCAGTTCTCAGTATTGCCCCGTGCAATCGGTTAGACCGCAGAATCAATATCCTTAAGTTTTCAAGCGAGCCCAACCAAGAAGGAAAGGTATCGTCAACCATATTATTCTCGATATTGAGAAACTCAAGCTTAGTGCAGTTCCTTAGTGACCTTGGCAGCGGGCCCTCTAGTTGATTGTTACTTAAATCTATCATCCGCAAGTTACAGTTGCTTTTATTCCAAGGAGGGATTCCTCCGTAGAAGTTGTTGTCGTGTAGACTCAACGCTGTCAAAGTACTGCTGAGATTGGTCAAACACTCTGGAATCACACCACTGAAATTGTTCTTAGCAAGATCCAACACTCGTATGTTGCGCATGTTGCATGTCATCGGCGATATTGCTCCAGAGATTCTATTGCTAGAGAGAAAGTAGAACTGGATGGTTTCATGAAGAATTGCGGGAAGTGGTCCCTGCAACTGGTTGAACCTGAGGTCAAGAATTAAGAGCTGCTTACATTGCTGAAACACCGGGTATTCTGGGAACCCAGTCAGAGAATTATTTGAAATGTCCAAGGATATCATAAATATAAAGCTTGAAAACCACTCAGGTATTCGTCCAGAGATGTTATTATTGGAAAGATCTAGCCATATTAGGTCACGTTGACCTTGCAAAAATTTAGGGAACTCGAATAGGTTGCATGAGGCCAAACCTAAAGATCTGAACATTGGATGACCTTCATTTCCAATGGGTTCGGGGACCAATGAGAAATTATTGAATGATAAGATTAAGTCCTTCATCTTAAGCCCCAAAAACATGCTCAATCGCAGGCTGCCATCCAGGTTGTTTGCATGGAGCTCTAGTCCTGTAAGATTGCTTAGATTGGAGATTGACCTGGGAACAGGGCCATGTAATCTATTCCAAGAAAGGCCAAGAAACATCAGGTTGATGAGTCCTCCAAGTTGTGATGGAATAGATCCAGTTAAGCTGTTTGAGTTCAAGTACAGAAAAACCAGTTGCTGTAGTTTCGTGAGGGAATCTGGGATTTGGCCAGTTAATTGGTTGCCATTGAGACCTAACCAAGATAATTGGGTAAGGTCCCCAAAGGAAGAAGGAATCTGACCTGTAAGTTGGTTGAAGCTTAGATCCAACATGGAGAGTTGGGTGAGGTTCGTCAAGAAAGATGGGATTTGGCCAGTTAATTGGTTGTCATTGAGACTTAACCAAGATAATTGGGTAAGGTTCCCAAAGGAAGAAGGAATCTGACCTGTAAGTTGGTTGAAGCTTAGATCTAACATGGAGAGTTGGGTGAGGTTCGCCAAGAAAGATGGGATTTGGCCGGTGAATTGGTTGAAGCCCAGATCTAACTCGGATAGTTGAGCGAAAGTCCCAAGGAAAGACGGAATCTGACCTGTAAGTTGGTTGAAGCTTAGATGTAACATGGAGAGTTGGGTGAGGTTCGTCAAGAAAGATGGGATTTGGCCGGTGAATTGGTTGAAGCCCAGATCTAACTTGGATAGTTGAGCGAAAGTCCCAAGGAAAGACGGAATCTGACCTGTCAATTGATTCTCACTCAGTTGTAAATGAGTGAGTCCAGTTAAGTTCCATAAGGAAGACGGAATTTGGCCAGTCAACTGATTTTCGCCCAGCTGTAAGTGAGTGAGTCGATTCAAGTTCCATAAGGAAGAGGGAATTTGGCCTGTCAACTGATTTGCAGTCAGATGTAGCTGAGTGAGTTGATAGATATTCCCCAAGAAAGACGGAATTTGGCCTGTCAACCAATTGGTGCTTAGATCTAAAAGCAAGAGTCGAGTGAGGTTTCTAAAGGAAGATGGGATCTCACCAGTTAGCACATTCATACTCAAATCTAAAGTAGTGAGCCTCGACAGGTTGCCAATTTCTGGCGGTATGGTAGAGAAGCTGAAGTTATTATTTGCAAGGCTGAGATGCTCCAGGTGAATTAGACGAAACAGGCCGCTAGTGGAATTAATGGAGCCGTAAAGACAAGCATTGCTGAGGTTGAGGCCAACCACGTGACTGGTCTGCTCATCGCACTGGACCCCGGTCCATGTACAGCAGTTACTGTCTCCTTGACCCTCCTCCACCTTCCACGACTCAAGCTTCCGGTAATCCCCTGGAACTGAGTACTGGTTGTGGCAGTATTTGAGGCCTTCCTTGAAGCTTTGCTTCAGTTCCAATAAAGCTGACCTCTCATCCTCACAACACTGCGGCTCAGGCTGAGAAGCAACGGCAAGGAGATGAAGATGAAGCACTAGGGAAAAAACGCACACGAACATGACGAAGAGCTCGCGCTGTGAGGTTTCTATGTCCTTCTCGGTGCTTGAACAGCAGGGAAGTGGATGAAGATCATGTTTCGAGTCAAGGTGATGCTTGGAACAGATGCATACCAAGTCAAGTATACGGTCAAATCCTAGTGGCTTTTATGGAGGGGGAAGTGAGCAAAGTCTTCGTCTATTGCATAAATTAAGAAGATAGGATTAAGCTTTTCAACCACGAAAATGGGCAGCAGCAGCAGCAGCATTGTCTGTATGTGTGAATAGGCATTTAAGTTGCACCCAGACAACACGATATTCATAATAGACACAGACTTTGGAGTCAAAGTCGGTCGTCTCCCATGCAAAGTCTAGCCACGGAAAACCCCAGAAGTTTCTGTTTCTTTTTTGAAAAACTCACAGGGTTGACTGTGGAAGCATTCCAAGGTTGACGACGGGGCAGGTTGTGATGTCCTTTTCTTTTCTATTTCTCCTCTTGAACAGATTTGATTAATCTTGCTCGAATCTGGTCAGCCTACCAATGCATAGTTTTCTTCCGTTCACGAGATTTGAACCTAATATCCTAGTTAAGAGAGGAAAGATATTGAACCACTGTGAGCACCATGATTTTTCATTCGAATTCAGATTAAGTATATATATTTGGGCTGGGGAAAAAAGGAAATATATAAATAAGCCCATTGGACTGAAGCCCATCAAGACATCTTAGTCTCTTGCATCTTCTCTTCACTGCTGGTTTTTATTATTATTATTATTTTATTATAAATATCTATGCCATTTGTTTTACTCTTTCGGAGGGAGGAAAGGCGAAAGAGAGAGTGAACAGAGACTGAGAATGCTCCATGGTAAGTCTAGCTTTCCATTTTCCATGCTCTTAAAGTTCATGGCAGTATTTGATTCTTTTGGTCTTTTTCGTATTCTCTAATTTACATATGTTTCTTTTCTGTATATATGTATTTTGCCCTGACGAATATTGTGTGCTTTTAATCAAGAAAGGAGTTTTAATGATCTCTTGTAAATTTCATTTTCATGTTCTATTTTCTATTTATAGCATCTTAAGCTTCCTGCAAAGAGAGATTTCTCCACTATTTGTTGCCTTCTACAGTCTAATTAGCAAATTAGATTGCATTCCTTTTAAATTATGGCAAGCAATAAAAGATGAGAAATCGAAAAATTCGGGATATATAGTAACAAGGCCGTAATTTGGGTCTTCAATTCTCTAGTAGTTCACCTCATTAAATATTGGATCCCTAAGTTTCTAAACAAGGAAATGGTAGGATATAATGGTTAGGGAAAAATCATATTGCTTTAAACTCTTGGATGTATAATTTTGTTACAATCTGCACCTCTTGTTGATAGAAGCTATATTTTTGTTAAATTTATATGATTAGTGACTCATTATGCTATATTGTTTTCTTAGTATTGATGGATGGCTTAGGATTTAAATTGGTGAAGTGATAGAGGGAGCAAAATCTTCACATCCCAGTGGCTCGGTCGATGGATTACTTTGGTGGAATTATTGTGAGTATTTCATTCCATTATAAAATGGAATTATATATTAAATAAGATATATAACTATTTTAGTGTTATAGTTGTTATGAGATTATAGGAATATATATATTATATATATATATTATGGATTAAAATAATAAGCAAGAGGTAGTGTTGTTAGATGGGCCGGTTCAGCCCGAACCGGACCGGAACCGACCCGTGTGAACCGTGAACAGGACCGGACCGGCCACGAACCGTAACCGGCCCGCCCCCTACTGGTTGAGGCACGGTTACGGGTTGGGTTGACAAAACCGGTCAGTTGAACGAACCGGACCCGCCCGTTATAGACCTGGAACGTGACCGGCCCGGACTGGCCCGGAACCGTGATCTTGAACCGTAAAAAAAAAAAAAAAAAAAAAAAAAAAAAAAAAAGCGCTTGTAAAGGCCAACGGTCAACTGGCCAGTGGGCCCCATGCTCTCCACCCCACCCCCAAACCCAACCCCCAAATAAGAGATGGCAGCCGGGCAGTGGGCCCCTGCCCCAACCCACAGCAACGTTTTTTTAAAACATTATTTAATTTATATTATTTTTAAAAATATTATAAATACCTAACATATCTATCAATTGGTAATTTTTTAAATTGAAAAATTTGTTGTTTTGATATTATTTAAAAATAAATAATTCAAGTTTATTTAAAAATGTTAAAAATCTAACATACCTTAATAAAATTAGTTATATGATATTAAATGTAAAAATGTAGGCAAAATATAATTAGTCTAATTGGTTAAGATTCTTGACTTTAAAGTAGAAGATTTGGGTTCGAATCCTAATAATGAAATCTTTTATTTTATTTTAAAATCATAAAACCATAAAAAAATCCTAAAATTCAAAAAAATTTAAAAAATAGCCGGTTCAGCCGGACCGGACCGTAACCGGCCCGTCTGCGTGACGCTTTCGAGCCGGGACACTCAGGCCCGAACCGTCGACCCGAACCGGTTGCTTCCCGGTCCGGGTCGGGCCTGTCCCAGCCGGTTCATGAACCGGCTTGACTCGAACCGAAACCGGCCCGGCTAACAACACTAGTAAGAGGATATATATATATATATATATATATATATATATGGGATTTGAACTAATGAGTATGATGTTTATGGATTGGGAATGAATGGAATATAGTAAATAAGATGTATTATGATTAATTGGTTGATGTAGCCATGGGTGAGAAATCGCTGATCCAGCGGGATACAAAACGGGCGACCGACTACTGATCCAACGAGATACAAAATGGACGACCGACCGCTGATCCGACGGGTAATAAAATGGACAACCGTTCACGGTACCGTCATAGCTCTTCGCGAGGTTAATACGACCCTGTGGCTACTTATTATTTGTATTGAATTCATGTATGTATATTTATCAGATATGAGGTATATGGAAATGTGTGTGTATATATATGCATACACAGGAGAATAAGATGATGAATAATATGATGGTAAGAATAGAAATCCAGTGCAAATTATGTAATTAAAATATTTGAATGTTTAATATATAGGTATCATTTTATTTTGGAACGATTTACTCACTGAGCCCGTAACTCATCCCCTACAATATTTTTTTAGCTAAGTAGAAGAAGGATGAGCTGTTTGGAATTGGTATCTTGTTCTCGGGGATCTACAGAAGATTATGGTAGTCAGAAGTGTATCGGTTTGTAATGTAGTTGAATCATTACAATTCTGTAATAACTGTTGCGATCCAGAAATTGTGGTACGGTTTTATAAACTTTGCTTTTTGAAATTCTCTGGAACTATGCGTTTGAATTTGGTTGGTCATCTTAAATGTTTTATAACAAGTTTTATTTTCTTATTTGGAATATCCAAATTTTAGGGGAAACTCTGCCAAATTTTAGGGGAAACTCTGCCAAATTTTCGGGTCGTGACAATCACCTTAATTAATCCACATCCGTTAGCTGTTCTTGATGCATGGTTAATAATTTTTTTTTTTCGTCGACCACGGTATCTAAGCAGACCCCACCAGCGGTGAGATGACATCTTTTAGCCAACGATACTTAACTAATCCGTTGATCGCCCCGGGTCGCACGCCCGACAATGGCGGATGAGGCTCCCAAAGAGGGTGTTTGCGTACGCGATATCTCGAACTTGAGACCTCCTTAGGCGAAATCTTTTCATTGAAATCATGTTGAATTGCTGAATTACAATAAACTTTATATGCATTTTACTTATAACCTTAGAAAATATATTACGTTTAGAATTTTTATTTTGGAGGGAAGGGATTCCTCCAAAATCCTCATTTGAATGTCATTATTGGAGGGCGGATTTGGAAAGACAAAAAAAAATTAATCTACCATTTTACCATTTTAAATTATAACATGCTTAAAGATTCTTTCAAGAAGTTACGAGCAATATTTTTATCTAAAAATCTGCTATCCCTTCAAATTCTCCCAAATCTCTCCTAATAATTTACCAAAATAAGAGATTATGACTTCCCTTTAAATCCTTTCAAATACCTTCATCCAAACAAGTTGTATAAATGACCCCTTACTAAATTTATACGAAAAGAAAACACTTCTGAAAGTCCTTTTTCCATTTCTTTTCTATTTCTTTGGTTGAGGAGTTGTGTGAAACAAAGTTTACACAAAATACGAACGACGACTACAACTAAGGAATATAACAATTTGTGTATCCCTCCCTCCGACAACCATGCGTATCTTAAAGTGGTCTTTTGGACATATTGAAAGAATCTCGAAGTAATGTCTCAAATTCTTCTTGGGTTCACCCAACTGCCACTGAAAAAAATTGATAATATGGGTTTCTGGAGGAGATCGAGTCAGGGCCTTCATCCTACATCAAGATGTGAACAACAGCTAGTCCAACAGCTGATATGGACACGAGGGTACCTATGCAGTACTCGATCACATCATAATTTGCTGCTTCCAGCTGACCTCTCAACGCATGAATTTCCTGTAACAAGAATCTCTAATATTTGGAACAGAAATGGAATATCAAACTGTTCTTATGATCTTTCTCTAATGAAGCAATATTGTTGTGAGGACTTCTCCACTATGAGCCCAGACACCAGAAAAACCACATTTTTACTTCAGAGCTTGTCAAGGATAGAAGATGCACGAAGATGCTAACTCCCTATAGGGGGCAAGTCATGGAACTTTGTAACAAAATCTCTATTGCCAACTTATGAATCACCAGATCTGAAGGATGGCTCCAAGAAATGGTTGCTTAGCAGAGCATTTGAAAATGAAGATATTCTAAAGACAAACTTTTGCAGGGGTACTTCTTCTGAGGTTATAGAGAATACAGGTCTAGCAGAAGGCTAAGGTACAGTCCAAAGTCCATTCAATCTCCTAAAACTAAAAGCAGAGGGTCTGATCTGAGCACGGTTAATTAGTTAAATACATGTAAGCATTTACACATGAACATATCAAAAACTCAGCTCCAGCAGCCTCCCATAGAATAATTTTTTGTCCAATGAAATCAGAAGTGCCTGTTACACCAGACCACTAACTACCACCATTTCTTTGAACATCTTGATTCCATGGATTTTTCACAGGAAACATATCGAGAGTCTGCTCATTTGCAAGTCAATGGTCACATTGCATTTTACTTATTTGCAGAGTATCTACTAAATGCAAAGTGAGCACAATATAGTAACACTCAGGCAGACAATCACATAGCAAATCAATGGGCCAAACAAATATATTTCTTACATAAGATGAATGCAAAAATATGGCAAATAAATGTGGAGTACCTGAGAACTTTGTACTTTAGACTTAAATTTTGAGAGATTTGATTGTTGAACCATTTCCGTCTACAGAAAAGCCAAGCAAGAAATATGAATGACGATAATTTTAGAGCATCAATCACTATTTTCTAGTTAGTATTCAAATCTACTCCATGTGATTTGAAATTCCTACCTTCTGCATTTCGGCTTTTGAAACAAAAGAATGAGCCACATTTTCAAGGCTGTCATTCAATACTTCAGTAATCACAGAAGTAATCGCCTCTGCCTGTTGCGATGGCACACCTTGGGCTTCCAAACTTCTCAGCTGCATCAGAAAATGAATCCAAACCAAATTTAGTTCAACAGACCAAATGAAGAAGAACACTATATGTCTCTACACGACTACACCATACCCAATGAAAAGAATACAAATCAAAATCAAGTTAGAGCTAAATACAACCCAAGAACAGCACAATTATTACAAGTTGAGGAAAGCACCAATTTCTTATGTTCAGAAACAAGTAACAATTAGGTCATCAAGCAGGAGTCAATCACATATACATTTCAAAAGCAATTGAAGGAATTAGGTCCTTCAGGCAAACTAATTTTGGCAATATAGACCAACAGAACCGAATTGTGGGTGGAAAAGATCAGCTAGCAGCATCAAAGTGTCGACAAGGAAGGCGCGCTTGCCATTGGGCTTAACAAGCTGAGAGATCTGCCTATAATCGAACCTACTACTCTGCGAACTCGCACCGGAGATGGAATGCACGTTAAATGCTCGATATTTCGTCAAGCGGAACCTAGAATTACCGAACCCCGACCGAACCACCCGTCTCAACAACGCCATAGACCCTGCTCCGACAGGAACAGATTTCGACGATACAGGAACGGCAATCAATGAGGAGCTCCCTCTGAGCAGAGAAAGCATCGCGGAGAATCTTCGTCACGTCCAGCAACTGACCTCCGATCTTCTCTGCGGCGCTGGAAACCCTACCCGCGTACTGGGTCATCAGATCATCGAAAGCCAAGATGGACGGCTCCGAAGCGGAGGCGTCCAGGCCGTGCCCCTCGCCGCGAAGATGGCCTCGAGGCGCCCGCCTCCAGCCTCTGAATCAGCTTCTCCTCCATCGGGTGGAGAGTCTACGTCACGTTTGCGGAGCTGCCGGATCCTATAGGAGCTCGAGCAGAGCGGATCTCAGGTAGGGAGGGGAAAGGTAACGATGAGCGAGACTGAGAGCGATGGTTGTGGTGGTGGTAATACGTTCATCCCCAGAAATTCTCGCACGACGATGTAATTGATTACAAATTCGTACAAATTTTATTTCATGATAATATTTTATGTACTTTGGGATTTGCATATTAATATTTTATAGTAAATTAATATGTGAATAAATAAAAATAAAAATCTATAATTTAAAAAAATATTATAGGTGATTATAATTAAAAGTGACATTTGATTACAAGAAAAAGTACGTGGTTTACTTCAATTCTAAAAGAAATCAAATGTTTTAAATATGAAAAATAAAATTATAAGATTTTATTTTGTTCTCAAATTAAGTTAATTTTTTTAATTTAAAAAAATAAGTCATGTAATTTTGTTTTATTCTCAAATCAAGCCAAATTCTTTAACTTTAAAATAATAATTATATAAATATTTTATTAACAAGTTGACTAATATATTAAAATAGGAAGTGACATTTTTATGCAATATATTATATTTTTTATCACATACTTACAAGTCAATAAAATTAGCATAATTTTTTGATTTAAAGTTAATTGAATAATATTCTCTTTAATTAAGATTAATATTAGTTATCGGGAAATATAAAGATAACTTTTTTTTTTTTTATGACGAGGTGTCGCGATCACCCCGGGTCCGTGAAAACCCCACAATCCCACGTGCCAGGTAAGTCCACGCTCCCGCGTTTGTGGGTGGCCACTGGGGGATTTGCACCTAATGGCGAATGCGCACCCTAGGGATCGATCCAATGACCTCCTGGGCAGCACCTAGGATAGGGAAGCGCAATCAACCACCAAGCTACCACCCCAGTGGTTGATAACTTTATCTTAGAGATCAGTGTAAATTAAAAAAAAAAAGAGTATAAGGACAGATTAGGAGTGTATGAGGTCGAATTTAAATGGAACACACCTTATCGAGTAGGTTCTAATAGTTGCCAATAAAATTTGGGTAGAGTCCGGTTAACAAATTCAGGAACAAGTTGGAACCTATTCTAACCGTAGGTACCCGAGATTAACATCAGACTCGGATATAACAGGAAGATAAGTTTATGCAATCTATTTCAACCAACTATAACTTCCTTATTCGAACTCTAATTCTCGTATTGCCTATACTGTTAGATCGCAATCTCACTAAATTGTATGAAAATGAGTTTAGACCACTAGACCATCATCATTGGCATTGTTGGTTCATCAAAAGCCTTCAATAAAACAATTAGTTGGAGTTTTATCTACCGACTATGTTCTCATGTATGAGGAGCTTCACAGGTTGTTCTTACGACGTATCTTCTTCAGCTGCCATAATCTGGTACAGGGACGGTCCAACATTTGATGTAGAATCTCGACTTCGTTGGATATCTGAAAATCTTTGATCTGGTTGTCGCATTCAGTTTTGCTACTTATAGTCTTCTCAACAAGGCTTTTAGTATCAATCTGAAGTAATTAAATGATACATGCGATTCTTGCAGCTCGTAAAGCTGTTCTCTTTTTCGGTAAGAAACAGGGCAGAAAACCCCGCCAAATTTGGGAGCGTAAATGGTCGGGTCAGGCGATTCTTTTCGTGAAAATTGTAGGGTTCCGACTTTTTCAAGCTAGTTTTTTTCCAAGAGTAAAAAACCGCATCAAAAACAATTTAGCGGTCGTAAAAGCGACTTATTCAAATGTGGCTTTTCATGCCCCGATTTTCAGTACAATGAAAAGACTAAACAATAAAAGTAGTTTGAAAAGTATGAAAAGCTGAGGAGGAGTAAAATCTTCTAACAAAAATATTACCACTGATAGGCCTGCTTTAATGGATAAGACTTGATTCGATCATAAATTGTTTTTCAAAGGATAAGAAATATTTAAGAATGTGATCATTGTAGTATTAATATAGAATAATTTTTAAATACAGGTAAGTGTGTGGTTTTCGGCCCTGATAGGTCTTTTGGGCGGGGAACAACTTTTACGGGTCGGTTTTCGTAGATCTCAAAAACAGATCGAGTTTTAAATAAAGCTCCAAAAAAGGGTCTTTTAGGCCAAGTAATAAGGTCAGTTTTTTCAGATTTTCGATTTTAAGATTTTTTTTGCTTACACTCCTACCCGAATTGCGTTCTTCGAACAATTATTGGTTGACAATTATGATGAAAGGTAGCAACATCTTAAAAGACAGAGGACAGTATGCTAAACAATAGAACAGACAGGTGCAACGAAGTACACCTCTAGCTGTGACTCAAGTATCATTAAGCAGCAAGCTAAACTTGAAAACAAGCCACGAAGGTAGAAGTAGAGCAAACAGATACGGATTGGCCTCAGTGGAACAGTTGCTGTCGAGATTCATGATTCTTCGGCGAATCTTATCCTGTCAAGTAAACCAAGACAACAGAATAGAGAGGAGTCAAAAGAAGATGGTAGTGTACGTACTTTTCCATCTGAAGTAGAACATATAAAAATCTGATAAACACCAGACGTCAAATTCGAAGAAGAATGTACCACTGACCTTTTATATTCTACGCACGTCTCCTCCAGTATCTCGGGCCGAACTTTCTCACGAAGTAGTTGTCCCGTCCAATGGTTATGCCTTGTCCTAGAACCGCACCCATGACAAGTCCGCTTGCAAACCCCATCAGAATGATTCTCCAGTCAAGATCAAGTAGATTACCGATGTCTTCGTGATCTTTCCCAGAAGGTGGTGGTGGTGCCGGCATCCCAAGGCCTCCACACCTGTTTGACAAAGGATCCCCGCAAAGTCCAGGATTCCCCTTGTAGGAACTACTGTCAAACGTATTGAATTGCTTCACTCGAGGTATGGGGCCTGACAACTGGTTGTACGATACGTCGAAGACTGCAAGGGAATTCAGCTCCGTTAGTTCCTGCGGGATCTCTCCCGAGAGTTCATTATGAGAAAGGTCGAGAGCTTCCAAGTTGCTCAAACCATCCAGAGCAGAAGGGATGTGGCCTGTGAGATGATTGTTGGATAGATTGAGAAGATGGAGTCCATGTAAGCTTCCAGTGGAGTCCGAGATCACTCCACTGATGTTGTTGCTCGAAAGATCAATTACAGTTAGGTACTTTAGGATTTTCGAATACACCATCACCCTGCCCTTACTAATTATTGTCATTGAGTAATCATACTCTCCATAAACGACTGGCTCCAAAAATTTGACAAACTCTGCCACAGGTTCACTAAAATAGTTAGATCTGCTGGTGTTCAAAGTTCTCACTGCCTTCCAACACTTGAAGTAGTATGATGGAAATTGACCTACAAATGAGTTGTGAGAGAGGTCAATGATCTGCAGCATGGGAAACTCAGAGTCATTACTAGCTCTCAGTATTTCCCCATGCAATCGGTTAGACCGCACAATCAATATCCTTAAGTTTTCAAGCGAGCCCAACCAAAAGGGAAAAGTATCATTGATCATATTATTCCCGATATTGAGAAACTCGAGCTCATTGCAGTTCGTTAGTGACCTTGGAATCGGACCTTCCAGTTGATTGCTGCTTAAATCTATCATCCTCAAGCAACAAGAGCTTTCATGCCATTGAGGAACACCTCCATAGAAGTTGTTGTTGTGTAGATTCAACACTGTCAAAGTACCGCTGAGATTGGTCAAACACTGTGGAATCACACCACTGAAGTTGTTCTTAGCCAGATCCAGCACCTGTATGTTGTTCATGTTGCATATCATCAACGATATTGTTCCAGAGAGTTTGTTATCTGAGACAAAGTAGAACTGGATGGTTTCAGGAGGAACTGCAGGAAGTGATCCCTGCAATCGGTTGGACCTCAAGTCAAGACTAAAGAGTCGTTTCCATCTATGAAACACCGGGTATTTTGGAAACCCAGTCAGAGAATTGCTTGAAATGTTCAAGAACTCCATAAACACAAAGGTTGAAAACCACTCAGGTATCTGCCCAGAAATGTTGTTATTTGAAAGATCAAGCCATTTTAGATCATGTTGGCCACTTAGAAATTCAGGGAACCCAAATAGGTTGCATGAGGCCAAACCTAAAGCCCTGAACAATGGAAGATCTTCATTCCCAATGGGCTCGGGGAGCAATGAGAAATTATTGAATGATAGGACTAGGTCCTTCATCTTAGGCCTCGAAAACATGCTCAATTGCAGCTTGCCATCCAGGTTGTTTTCACTGAGGTCCAAGTCAATGAGATTGCTTAGATTGGAGATTGTATTCGGAACAAGGCCATGTAATCTATTACTAGAAAGGTCAAGAAATGCCAGGTGGATGAGGCTTCCAATTTGAGATGGAATAGGACCAGTTAAATTGTTGGAGTCCAAAAACAGAAAAGCCAGATGCTGGAGTTTCATGAGGAAATCCGGGATTTGACCATTCAATTGGTTGGACATGAGCTCTAACGCAACGAGTTGTGTAAGGTTCCCAAAGGAAGAAGGGATCTGACTCGTAAATTGGTTGAAGCCTAGAAGTAAAATGGAGAGTTGGGTGAGGTTCCCCACGGAAGACGGGATTTGGCCCGTCAATTGGTTGTTTCTCAAATCTAACCAAGAGAGTTGAGTGAAGGTCCCTAAGAAAGGTGGAATTTGACCTGTCAATTGATTATTGCTCAGATATAAACCAGAGAGTCGAGTCAAGTTCCGTAAGGAATATGGTATTTGGCCAGTCAATTGATTTTCATCTAGATGTAATTGGGTGAGTTGATAGAAGCTCCCCAAGAAAGATGGAATTTGGCCAGTCAACTGATTGAAGCTTAGATCTAAATATGAGAGTCGAGTGAGATTTCTAAAGGAAGAAGGGATCTCACCAGTAAGCACATTTGAACCCAAATGTAAAGCAGTGAGCCTCGAGAGCCTGCCAATTTCTGGTGGTATGGTAGAGAAACTGAAATTGTTTGTTGCGAGATAGAGATTCTCCAAGTGGACTAGACGGAAGAGGCTGCTACTAGAGTTGATGGAGCCATAAAGACACGCATTGCTGAGGTCGAGGCCGACCACATGACTGGTCTGCTCATTGCACCGGACCCCGCTCCACGTACAGCAGTTGCTGTCTTCTTGGCCCTTCTCTACATTCCACGACTCAAGCTTCCGATAATCCCCCTCCAGTAGAGGTTGGAAGTAGCAATACGCGAGGCCTTCCTTGAAGCTTTGCTTGAGTTCCAACAAAGCCGACCTCTCGTCCTCACGGCACTGCAGCACAGGCTGAGAAGCTGCAGTAAGAAGCTGAAGCACTAGGGCGAGCACGCAAACGAACATGACGAACTTCTAGGATGCTGGAATGGCAGGGAAGTGGCTGAAGATATGCGCCGTGCTCCGACTCAAGGCAATGACTCGGACATGTATCGGTTCCTACTGGATCTTTTGGAGGGGGGAAGGAAGCAATGGCCGTGCCATGCCAATCGCGTTTATTAAGAAGATAGAGTCAAGCTTTTCAACGAAGAAAACCTGCATCAGCAGCACTGTCTCTATGTATGACTAGGCACTTAAACTAGAGTTAAAGTTTGTATCCAGACGGCACAATTATTCATATCTTTAAAGGACGTTGACTCCGAATCAATCAGAGGTGTAGCGGCCGGCCTCTCCCTTCAATGGTTACCGGTCCTCCTTTCCTTTGCCCCTGAACCCCAGCCCTTGGAAGTGAGAAAACGGAAAGCGCGCGTCAAAGTCATCATCTCCCCCTGCAAGTCTAGACCCGGCATGATCCTGGTGAAAAGACCCCTCAAGGTCGATTGGTAGAAATATTCTAAGGTTGATTAAAGTGATATCTTCCTGTCTTCCCTTCTTTTTTATCTTATATTCAGAAATTCAATCAGTATTACTTAGCCCAATTCGAGCTTAGCTGGCCCACCAAATTTTTCTGTTCAAGAGATCCGAATCTGATACCTTATTTTAGGGAAAATGACATTGAATCGCCTTAATCAATCCACATTGATTAGTTTGTGGTATATTTTGTTCTTGACAAGCTGAACTTGCTCTTTGATTACTAAAGTCGATACCTAAGTTCAGCAGTCCTGGAAGGAGATCGATCTCCACCAGAAAAGTTCACCGGCAACGTCCACTCCGAGACTTTGATCCAGCGTGATTAGAATGTAAAATACAGTGATCAGATCAATCCACAACCTGCGAAGGGCAGAACATTACCAATGGGTCATTTTTTTGCTTTGATAGAGTTGAAAACTCCAATATCTCGGGCCGAACTTTTTCACGAAGTAATTGTCTTGTCCAATGGTTTGAGAAAATTTATTACAGTTGAAATTTTCAATATAATCTTAATATTTTCCGTGATTTAACATTTCTCGAACTAAATAACCATTATTGAAAATCCAAGTTCTTCCTATTAAAAGAAGAAGAAGAAGAAATTCATATGAAAACATTTCCTGAAGTTTTTCCCCCCTCTTTCTATGGTCGAAGAGTTGTGTGAAACATAGTTTACACAAAACACGACAATGACTATGCCCATCAGATAAGCAAGGCTTTCTTAAAGTGGTCCTTTGGACATACCGAGAGAATCTCGAACTAATGTCTCAAATTCTTCTTGTGGTCACCCAATTGCCGCAGAAAAAAGTTGACAATTTGGGTTTCTGGAGGAGATCGAGCAGATACCTTTATCCTACATCAAGATGCGAACAACAGCCAGTCCAATGGCAGATATGGACACGAGGGTACCGATGCAGTACTTGATCACATCATACTTTGCTGCTTCCAGCTGGGCTCTCAGCGCATGAATTTCCTGTAGGAGGATAAAAGGAATCTTGGTTGTTGATCACTCACTCAGAATACCGGGACGTATCTTAGGCTGTGGAAAAATCAGAAACGTTTCCCAGTTTTGCATTTTCCCTTCCAAAAGTGAGGAAGACAAAGAAGAGAATGCATACATAAAAGTGGAAAAGAAATCGAACTCTAGGGAATTCTCCCAAGTTCTCTTGAAACAAATGGGGCTAAGGACTCTTTAAGATGCAATAACTAGACCGACCCGATCAAGCTTGTTTGTAAGATTGGTGGTTTCAGCATTCTGATTGGCCAGTTCATCACGAATACGCCTACAAATGATGAAATGGTACAAATCAGACACATGACTAAAACAGGTCATTGACAGCAAAAGGGATATTCAAGTAGTTTTGCTCTACTTACCCTTTTTCGAGATTTAAATCCAATCGCTGCCCAGCAGTTACTTTGTCAATCTCATATCTGACAAACGATTGAAAATATTGCAACACATAGAATAAAGTTTTGCATGTCAAGTCGAAAAATTGCTCACGCAGATTTATATTAGACCAACCTCAGTTCACTACGCATATTCTCTATATCACCTCGAAGTTTCTCAGTCTCATGTTGCAGCAGAGAGAAGTGATGTTCCTGCAATCAATATGTCATGAAAAAGTCCATCAAAAAGCATATGCCTCAGCAAGTACAAGAAATTAACATTAGTTTCAATGACGAGCATAGTTTTATTGCTACATTAGACATGCTCATTCATCATATAAATCTCTTGCTGAAATGCTAGTGTACCATTAAAGCAACTTGGCCTTTTTTTATAACGAAGAGTTTATTCTCTCCGATCCCATGAACATCCCAAAGGAATAACTTGGCAAAATGTTAACCATCTTTGACACATCTCATTTTTTCTAGACATAGCACAAACCAAATGCAAAGAATCTCTAATTTTGGAACAGAAACGGAAAATCGAACTGTTCTTATGATCTTTATCTGACGAAGCAACATTGTTGTGAGAACTTCTCCACTATGAGCCCAGACACCACAAAAACCACATTTTTGCTTCAGATCTTGTCAAGGAGAGAAGATGCACAAATATGCTAACTCCCTATAGGGGGAACTTCCTGGACCATTGTAATAAAATCTCTATTGCCAACTCATGAATCACCAGATCTTAAGGATGACCCAAGGAAATGGTTGCTTAGCAGAGCATTTGAAATTGAAGATATTCTAAAGAATAAAACTCTTGCGTAAGTACTTCATTTGAAGTTATAGAGAATACAGGTCTAGCAGAAGGCTAAGGTACAGTCCAAAGTCCATTCAATCTCCTAAAACTAAAAGCAGAGGTTCTGATCTGGCCGCAGTTAATTAGTTGAATACATGGAAGCATTTCCAGATGAACATATCAATTACTCAGCTCCAGCAGCCTCCTATAGAATAATTTTTCACCCAATGAAATCAAAAGTGTCTGTTACACCAGACCACTAGCTGCCACCATTTCTTTGAACATCTTGATTCCATAAGTTTTTCACAGGAAAGCTATCGAGAGTCTGTACATTTGCAAGTCACGGGTCACATTGCATTTTTCTTATTTGCTGAGAATCTACTAAATGCAAAGTGAGCACAATTATAGTAACATACAGGCAGACAATCACCTAGCAAATCGATGGGCCAAACAAATATATATCACAGATAAGACTAAAGGAAAAATATGGCAAATAAATGTGGAATACCTGAGAACTTTGTACTTTAGACTTAAATTTTGAGAGATTTGATTCTTGAACCATTTGCGTCTACAGAAAAGTCAAGCAAAAGATATGAATGATGATAATTTTAGAACATCAATCACTATTTCCTAGTTAGTATTCGAATTTACACCATGTCACTTGAAATTCCTACCTTCTGCATTTCGGCTTCTGAAACAAAGGAATGAGCCACATTTTCAAGGCTGTCATTCAATACTTCGGTAATCGCAGAAGTAATTGCCTCTGCCTGTTTCGACGGCACACCTTGAGCTTCTAAACTTCTCACCTGCATGATTCCAAGATTAAGGGAAACTGAATTTAGTTCAACCGGCCAACTGAAGAAGAACAACACTATGTGTCTTTAAATGATTACACCATACCCAATGAAAACAATACAAATCAAAATCAAGTTAGAGCTAAATAAAACCCAAGAACAGCGCAATTATGACGAGTTGAGGAAAGCACCAATTTTTATGTTCAGAAACAAGTAACAATTACTTCATCAAGCAGCAGTCAATCACATATACATTTCAAAAGCAATATTAAAGCAATTGGGTCCTTCAGGCAAACTAATTCTGGCAACAGACCAACAAAACCGAATTGTAGGTGGCAAAGATCAACTACCAGCGCCAAAGTGTCGACAAGGAAGGCGCGCTTGCCATTGGGCTTAACAAGCTGAGAAATCTGCCGATAATCGAACCTACTACTCTGCGTACTCGCACCCGAGATGGAATGCACGTTAAATGCTCGATATTTCGTCAGGCGGAACCCGGAATTACCGAACTCCGACAGAGCAGCCCGTCTCAACAACGCCATAGACCCTGCTCCGACAGGAACAGATTTCGACGATACAGAAACGGCAATCAATGCTGAGTGTCAATAGGATTCAGGGGCCGCTCACTGCAAGAACAGGATCTGATTCGTGACGGTTGCGTTCATCTCTGTAGGAGGACGACAGTTAGAACGGATGTGGGTTTTGGGGAAGGTTGAGTTCGCGGTGTGGACAACGGGGGTCTGGCTGCAGTAACGTTAGATTTAATTAAACATTTTAATTATAGTAAATTTTTTAAATATACATTACGGAATATTACTATATTTAGTAAATATATTATATGTTAATTATAAACTTCAATACATACAAATAAATAGTTATAAATTTTTTATTGTTAATTATTATATGCTAATTATAAACTTTAATACATACGAATAAATAGTTATAAATTTTTTTATTGTTAATTAAGATAGTTGTGAAATTGCTTATAATTCTTAAGAAATTAAAAATACTAAAAAAATTTTAAGAGTTAACTACCAATTTCGTGCGTAGCTACCGATTTCATGCTCAATGTTAATCACCAACAATATCGTCCCTAATATTGAGAAAACCCCAAGAACATCATCCCTCTTTTCATGCATTCGCGATGGTGTTACTGACACAATTAATATTTAAAAAATGCAAAATTATTTAAATAAGAATAAAATTTATAATGAAATAATTTATAAAAGTTATAGAAATTTTAAAATATATTAATCAGTACAAATATAAAAATTTTGTTAAAAATAAAAAATGTATATTCAAAATTAAAAACTATTAACAATTTTCCTATGGACACTACAAGCTAATTAGCATTTATTGATGGACAAATTCCGTTAATCGAAGTCAAGCACGGGGATTGAGAATCAAATTAGGAAATTGTTGAATTGGAAATCAATGTTGATGGGGCCTTTGGTTGGAAGAAGTCTTCAATAGAGCGGCTGTACCACGCATGCAATGTTGATGTGGTATATTCGTTCAATTAGAATTCACCACTTATATTTTTTTAATTATGGTTCATCATTTATTATATTTTATATTTTTTATCATTTATATATTATTTTCAATTAGAGTTACCATTTATTTAAATATTTTTAAATATTTTTTAGGATTTAATTATCATAATTATATAATTATTTGATTACATGATAAGTCCTGATTAGGTGGATATACCATATCAGCATCGCCTACATGGTATGACCGATTCACTAAAAATTTTCTCGTTGCTCGCCGGTCTTCGAGTTGAAGTCAAGCTCGAGGATTGCAGTTTGAATCAACCCTTCAATTAAGATAGAAAGTTAGTCGGGCGAATAAGTGGGAAGATGAGTTGAGAAGGAAAGTTCAATATCTAAATACTCTTAGGCTGAGATCAGTGCATATATTATATGTTTTTGTTTGACCAGGTTTGATATGGCGTGACCTCATTTGCAGTATCGGATGGCTCAGTGAAGGGTAATTGCGGACTGGTGAGAAGGAGAGGATTAATTAGGGATGACACAGGAAGATGACTCGAAGAATTTATGCATAATATTGACATGTCAATCTTTGCAGCGGCAGAATGTTGTGCAATAAAATTAGGGCTTGCATTGAGCCGGTACACGGGCTTCCAGAAGATAATTCTCGATCTGGACTCATAGACTACAGTCCAGGTGATCCAACGAGGGCGGCTCGCACTCGGATAGCATCGAAGTTGGTTACAGGACATCCATAATCTCTTAAGTCGTGACTGGCTTATTCTTGTAAAACATGCCTTTTATGAAGGAAAATATTGTGCTTATCAGATTGCGAATTAGGAAGTTCACAAGCCTTTAGATTTTCATAACTCTGCAATTTGTCCGTCAAGGCTTCGATTGCCACTATTTGCAAGTATTATTGGGGTTAATATGTATCATCTCCGTATCTATAATTTTGATTCAATAATACATGGCTTTTTATGCCCTATAAATTATCGAGAAAGAAGAGATGATTAATGTGCCAGATTAGTTACACTCAGAAATCAACCAAACTTCTTCTCATCCGAAAACCGAACCAAATTGAGACTGATTTTTTTTTCCCAATATGGACCCGGTTCGGTCTTATCGAGTCGGTTTTCTTGAACGTGCACCTATTAGACACAACCACGAAATCAATATATTATTCCAGGGGTTCTTGTCATTATCTCGAATTCTTCGGATATAACACCCAAATTATTCAAATATATTTCTTATGGACAAATGTTGTTCGTCTGGTCCACCAAATCATCGATAAACACATGTCAACTGCTCGAGAGTGCATTTTTTAAGCCAATCAAAGCATTGAAAATCAGAATATATATTTAAAAAATAAAAAAAAATATTTTTTTCCATTGGGAACTAAGAATTTCATAAAATTTATTGTAGCGTAATAACAAAGAAATGCTCCAACGGTCGAAAAGCTCTGACGCCAACAGAGGATCCCGTCCATCTCCATCATCCACCCCCACCATCCCACGTGGCCCTAATGAGCCCATCAGGCTAAGCCCGGCGCATGAACGCCCGGGGAATTCTTGGCGCGAATCCCGCACCAGCGCATGACATGTAGACCCGGCTGCACGTAGTTAGTTTCAAGCGAATAACCTCCATTTTTTTAAACAATTTCTGCATTTAATATCAAGAAATTTAATATTTTTTAATCTATTCAACATTTAACACGTAACCATTTCATTCTACAAATCTTTCATAAATCTTAAGACACGTGAAATTTTATGATTTTTAAGAATTAGTTTTATACGTATTAAGATCTAAATATAAATTTAAATAATAAAATTATTATATATTTTTACTCCTAATTTAGACTCATGTAGGGTCCCGTCCATTCATTGATAAATAAATACCTCGCAAATGGAAAATCAGAATCGGAGAATTTATACAAATAAATCATCTCAAGTTAAGGATATTCTTGATTATATTCAAATTAAAAAATCATTTCAAATCTAGCCTAGCTATATATAATCAATTCCTTTCGATTAAGTATATTAAGTGTGAATCATACCCATTTTACTTCAAAATAGTTGACCCATGTAAATCTAGCTGCAAGATCACCTCACCTCCGAGTTTTTATACTCCTTATCCCAGCTAGCTTAGTTCCTTCGGCTTCACGCTGCAGTGGAGGACTTATTCCACGCACCGGGTGCATGCGCCAGACGTCTCCCCACTGCAGCGGATGCGGACCCCTATTGTAACGCTGGGTCCATGCACCCGGGCTAATCCACAGTTTCCCTAGAAGAGGGCAGATCCGTCATTTCGACTCCACTCCCCGCTGGACTCCGTACATGCGGACCGCGGGGCGAAAGAAACTTAAACGACGCTGACACCCCATCGGAATTTCTCTCTCCACGCTCCTCCTCCCCAGAGAGAGAGAGAGATTCATCCTTCTCTGTCGACGTCGTTGTCGTCGTCTTCTCCTTGCTTCTTCCTCCACAGAAGTTCTTCGGAGCTCTCGCCCCTCCACCTCCGTCTCCCAATGGCGGAGAGCTGAGAAGGAAGGAAGTTGAAGCTACCACTTCCTCACTGTTGCATCGAGGCTTGAGCTCCGCACTCTCCTCCTGGTTCGTCTCGATCTCAACCGTTGCAGCTATCTAGATTCGGATAACAGATTCCGTTTCCTTCCTCATTCGTCCTCTGAATCTGCATTTGTGCCTCGTCAGTTCCCTTCCTTTGACTCTTTATGCGTCGGTTGAAGCTCCATCACGTAGAATCTCTCAGCTCCGATTCCTCCGGGCTTCGTTTTTCTGCCTTTGAAGTCACGCTTAGTTTCAGTTTGCACCTTTCATTTCTCAATTTTCCTTGCTTGTCAGGTTTGGTACCAAAACTACAACTCTCCTTTTCTAACAGCGATTGATGTGAGCTTATAATTCTTCCAAAAAAATACATGAATTTAGCAATGGTCGGTAAGATCCTTTCGTAAGGATTAATGTTGTTCGGAGTTTTCTTTTGAGTTCGTGCCGGCTTGTGCGATTAAATTAATTCAGAAGAGATTCTCGTAATTCTTTCTGATATTTTGTCTTAACTGCTGATTCATGCGTGGATTACATGTCGAAGGAGCCATTTAACGTTGTGAATTGTTGATTCGGTATTTAATAGCAACGGATAGTTGCATGGTATTCCTCGGTATATTTTGTCTCCCATTATTTCTAATGGGTTTCTAATTTTGGGGATTCAGAAGCGGTGTTATAAAGGCGGAAGGAGCAAGATGAGAAGGGATCGTCAAAGCAGCCAACTGCAACTCGGAGAGTTCTACTGGGATGTTGCAACCTGAGCACAGCAGAGATTTTCAAGGTAAGATTGGCTGTGATGAACTGATGATAATCCTATTTCTTTTTCTGTTTAGTTCTTGGAGTAACCAATGAATAATTTCAACTGATAAAATCGGTGCCAGGCAGAGTGAATCACAATGGTTTGAGACTGAGAAAGAGAGATAGAGAGAGAGAGAGTGAAGAAGGAAAGTAGAGGGAGTGATAAGATTCGGGTAAGATGGGGACCTTGCTTTAGCAGACTAGCGCTGTTGGAACCGAAAACATATGCTCATTTCTATTTCTTTGAATTCAAGCATAACAGGTAGCCACCAAGGAAAGTTACCCATTCTGTCATAGAAAATCATCATGTCCAAAAGGGTAGGGACGAAGGAAGCATGAGGTTATTACCTTTACATGGCCAGTGAGAATGAGAGAGACAGCAGAGAGAGAGAGAGAGAGAGATTGAGAAACGGAACATCAGTATCAAACTTTAAAGGGCCAAGTCTTAACTAACCCATGATTACTACCCATAATTAGGTTCTTCTTGCTGATAAAATTGCATTGCCATTTTTCTGCTGGTGATTATACCTTTCTAGTTTGGTGATTAATTACCGATTATTAGCTTCTCTAGGGAGATAATGGGGCTATTGTCAGTTGTAAGTGCAACCACTTTGCTGTTAAGATCTAAACCATTTTGCGTTCTAGAAAGCTATTGTGAAGAGAAATGCCTGTTTGCTTTCAGTTTGTATTTCATCATTAATGCTTTTGGTGTATGCATCTTTCAGCTTCATCTCTGGTAGGATTAGAGCAGTGGTGCAATGGGGCAAATTAGTGGGAAGGAGCTAACAAAGTCGGAGAAAATGCAAGCGATGTGTGCTAGTGAGGAGAAAATACTAGTTTTGGTGAGATTGAGGCCACTGAATGAGAAGAGGTTTTGGCCAATGAACTAGCAGACTGGGAATGCATCAATGACACAACGATCCTCTACCGGAACAGCCTCAGGGAAAGGTCTCTATTTCCCTCTGCCTACACTATTGGTAAGATATTTGTTGTCCATCTAATTTTCATCTAATATCTACTTGTTCTTCTTTTTAAGATCTGATATTCTGCATGTCAGATTGCAACTGTCACAATTCTCCTTTGGACACATCTAGTTGAACATCTCTTCAATCTGATTTGAACTCGTAAAATTTGTCTTCTTTTAGTTATTGTTGATTGTGGATATTGTAGCTGGCCTATATGTCCAGTATGTGATGAACACAAACAGTGGGCAGGTCAACCACTTTATTGCTGCCCAGACTCCTTAAATGCCTTCATCATCTAGTGGTTCAAGATATGTCTCTTTCAAGGAGGCAGTGAGGATTTGACTTACCCTGGGAGTAGCATCTAAAAATAGAGTTTGATGGAATATAAAATAAGGACTGCCTTGTTGTGGCTTAGAGTCTTCTTAACCCCCGAACACTATCATGTGAGTGAATGAACTCTATTTATGAGAGAGGAATAAGAGGCTTCTTCTTAGGACATTCTCTAGATGAAATACGAAGTTCTACTTCTACCAACAACATGCAGAGACCATAGGTTTTGAGTGATTGATCCCGCTGAAAACTCAAAAGATAAAGAAGTACAGTTAATTTCTTCATGCCCATTAGCTCCAATGCTTGCATATTCTATGAGTTGCTGGTTATTAGGACTGGTTATATAAGATCTAGTCTTGATCTTGAACCAAACACCATTTTTCATAGCCAAGATATTGACTGGTTGCTTGGGGTTGAAATATGCTGAGCTTGGAAAGAACACCGATGGAAAAGCATCCTACAAGGCTGACACTGACATTGGGAGACAAAAGCTAGGGGAGAGAATGGAATTAGAAACCCTAGTAGTCATAGCCGTAAATGAGGGATAGGCGTAGCATTGGAAACTGCTCCCACATGGGCTTTTATTTACTGAGGTTTGAATTATTTGATTGTATAGTGGCTTCCAGATTTTTCTTCTTGGTGACTGGGTTCGATTTATTTGGTTGTTCACTGGCTTCTAGATTTTTCTTCTTCGTGGAAAAGTTTCTCCGTTATGCTATCAGGATGACTATCAAATGAATGTTACATGTTGATATTCTAATTGATGTTCTTTAATGCTGCTGGGAATGACTTCCATAAATCATGCCATCCATTGCATTTTTTGGGACAGACAGCATATTCCGTGGTGACTGCTCTACAAGGGAGGTGTACCAGGAAGGAGCCAAGCATATTGCTCTCTCAGTTGTCAGTGGCATTAACTGTACGTATAGCATAGTCCCTGGCTACTGCCGTCCATGTTCTTGTTATTGTGCTGACCACAAATGCTTCATTATTTCAGCTAGTATCTTTGCATATGGGCAAACAAGCAGTGGAAAGACTTACACCATGAATGGTATCACTGAACAGACAGTGGCTGACATATTTGACTACATACATAAGGTACAAAAATTTTCCATATATTGTTGTTGTCCATGTTTTATTGTAATCACAATTTTCCCTTGATAATGAATACCTAGATTTTTTTTATGGGTGTTGGCAGCATCAAGAAAGAGCTTTTGTTTTGAAGTTCTCAGCTATTGAAATCTACAATGAAGCTATTAGAGACCTCCTGAGCTCTGACAATACTCCGCTTAGACTGCGGGATGATCCAGAGGTATGTATATGCTTTGTTCCTCATTTTATTTGTTGTGCAAAGTATATTAATCTGATCTTTTCATCAGAGAGGTACTGTCGTGGAGAAGGTGACTGAGGAAACCTTGAGGGATTGGAGCCATTTCAGTGAGCTTGTTTCCCTTTGTGAAGGTAACTGAAAAAAAGAAAGAGAATGAACAAAGTTTGTACAATTTGTAGTTTAGCATTTTCGACACTGAGTTGTATCATTGCAGCTCAGAGACAAATTGGGGAGACATCCCTCAATGAGAGAAGCTCTAGATCCCACCAAATTCTCAAATTGGTAAGTAACTTTTCTTCTTTATTTATTGTGTTATTAAATCTTATTGGCTTGCTCTATATTGGGAACATTTTTTTCTTTTACCTTTTTCCAGAAACTCTAAGTAATTGTTCTCAATGCTGACTCCTGCAGACAGTTGAAAGCTCTGCTCGTGAATTTTTAGGCAAGGATAACTCAACCACTCTGGTAGCCAGTGTGGTATTGGCTCAACCTTAATTCCTAAAGTGGCGGTTTAAAGCAGAGAACCAACTGACAGACTCTTCAATTAGATTGCCTTATTTACATTTTGCATGACATGTAGAATTTTGTTGATTTGGCGGGTAGTGAGCGCGCATCTCAAGCATTATCTGCTGGAACAAGATTGAAAGAAGGTTGCCACATCAATCACAGTTTACTCACTCTTGGAACTGTTATTCGTAAGCGGAGGTAAGATGAATCCATCATGGCTAATTATATTATAGTTGTCAAAATCTTTTCATATAGACGCTGTGTGTTAATATCTGCACTTTTGAGTATTGCGCATAATTAATCGTCTGATGTTTATACTATTTGTTATTGAAGGTTAACCTTTCTTCTAAGTTATTTGCGTAGATATATCTTGTTTGATAATCAATTAGTAAAACTACAGTTCGTATCACCAAAAGCTATTTTCTTGAGTTAATTGAAGGTCATGACACAATTTATGTTTATTGCAGCCATGTGCAGTCATCATACATCTTAGTAGTTTTTAGTTTAGTGCGTGAAGTGTTAAAAGTGATGTGATGCTCTACTGATTTCATTTACATCTCAACTTAATGCAAGCTGACCAAAAGTCATTCTTTGAATTGTATGGGCAAAAATAGGGCATTCAAAGTGCAAACAGTTTGAGCTGACCTTTCTTTGCTGCTTGTAAACAGTGAAGCTGTGATTGTATGGAAATGAAAGAAACATTCAAACATGGTAACAAAAAACTAGATGATAATAATGAAACACTTATATCCACAGTAGAAATGAAATGTCCTCTTGTTTGCAGTTCAAGGTGATCTGTCAACTGACCACAATTCTGTCAAGCTAGTCATTAGTCACTGATGTGTTTGCATTTCTCCTCAAATAGATGCATCAGCAATAATTTTAATAAACTTTTATCCTAATGTTTTATTATTGTCCATTTTAGTGTGTTGATGTTACTTTTCTGTTATTTTAATGTTCCAACAAACTGCAGTACTTCTAGCGTTATTTTGCAACTTGACTCTTAAACGGAATGTGAAAAAAGGGAAGATATTAATTAGGAGTGGAAAAAGTCTGCACCTATACAACACTATTCATGATGGTCATCGTCTCTGGAGTCAAAGTCGGTCGTCTCCGGTTGCAAGTCGACCACGCCTGGACCCACGGTTGAAGAAAGGCAGGTTGTGATGTCTCTCTTTCTTCCCTCTACCTTTCCTTACTGGTCCACGCTTAGCACTCAAAAATTTAGAGTGCTGACTGATTATGTAACCCTACGCTTGGACAGAGATGAATGGAGGAGGAGGAGGAGGGAAGGGAGGGGAACGGATATAAATTATTTATCTCGTTTGAATGTATCATAATAAGAAAAACTAAGGAGAAAATTTAACATTGTATAAATAATTAATTAGTAGACAATATAAAATTTAAATTTTACATATCACATAACTTACAACACAACCATATAAACAAAACATGCATTTTCTCTACATTAGATACTACCTACCAAGCAAGCTAATAATTTAAATGTAACATCATTAGAATTTCAACTATTTCAACTAAATCAAGAGTGAGCAATATGGTTTTTGTGCGAAAACTCGTAATTTCTTATAAGCCAACGAGCATCATATAATAGATGGTTGCTTGATTCATCCTTAAATGATGACTAATAACACATATATTATCAAAAAATTATACTTTGAAAATTTTTATTAATTCAAATTAGGTAATTTTATTTTTAATGAAATTTTTATAAATTATTTCACCTTCATTCAACCCCCAATTCGGATGAAAGGAAATTGGGTTTTGAAGAGGGATCGAAGTGAGAAATTCTCTTCTGTTCCCTTTCCCCTACGTTAAAATTAGATAACCAAATAGGCCAAAATTTTCTCCACCATTTCCTTTTCCATCCATTCACCTCCACCTAAACATAGCCTAGAGTCTAGAAAATTCTCCGGTATCTCATTTTCTTCAAACCCTAATTTAAGATCAAATGGAGGTGAAAGAGTTAAAAAGAGTGCAATGATAAAATTTTCTTCTACTTTTTATTATGATTTAAGGATAATAGAGTCAATTAACTTAATTCGTCCCTATTCCATTCCATTCTCTTTATTAAGCATAATCAAACAAGTTCAATTCTTCTGTCCGTTTTCTGCAGTTCTCTTCACTTTCCCTCCCTTCCATTACCTTATACCTTTACTTCTCTCCACGATCCTTTAATCTCCATTCAAACAAAAGTCAGAGATAATACTCTTCTGACGGAGCATATTTTCCATTCATTTAGTGTATTTCCAAGTCTAGGTCACTAATGGATGGAATTTCCCAACTTAAGCATAAAATTTCTTTTTAAAAAAACAGTGACTGTTATATGACACAAGGAACGGATTTGAAAAATCAATACAAATGACGAAACTCGATAAAGAGTTAAATAATGAATTTTAAGGGGTGAAGCAATATGATTTATTTAAAATATAGACAAAAAATTACTAAAATTAATATGGACCTTTAAAGGTTTTTTTTCCAGTTCAAGGGGGCGATCAGCTCGCGCACCCATAAACCCATCCCTGATGTCACGTGACATGTGTAGTAAATCAGTGATTGTGGAATGGAAAAATTCAGATTGTTACGAATCCATGAAATGTTATAAACTTTTTTTTTCATGAATATAGACTTGAAATTTTCTATTGGGCATTGTAACAAAATAGGCACGAAACTTTTACATAGAAGACTGTCCTAAAAAGTAGACCCATGTGTCTAGAAAGGAATAGAAGGAAAAAAAGAATCATGGAATGAAAGTTCCACTTTTCCTGATGGAACCCAAAACCATCTAGGACCAGGCTAAGGGTTATACCACTTTACCAAATCCCAAAAGAGATTTCATTCGTCAAGTTCTTCAACAAATCAAACATCATTTTTCTTCCTTCCTTTCTTTTTCCACATGCACTGTTTGTTATCCAGAATCTCAATAGATTCTAAAGGATTTCGACCTGTAGTCTAATAAAGGATAAAACTCCAATAATACAGATTTTCTTCATTCACGCGAAACCTTATTTAAAAGGGAATATTAATATTGAATTAACATTCTTTAGCTCTATACAGAAAATTAGCTGCATTCATTATATAGATTGTATTTGCTCTACTCTTAGAGAAAGTCCTGTATACCATATGTCAATACTGATGTGCTGTTACAAACTAGTAGGATTCAATTATTTTTAAGATTGTTCTTTATTTTTAGGATTTTATTTTTTAAAAAATCTTAAAATGATTGAATTTTATTAATTTGTAATACCGCGTCAACACTGTCACGTTGTATACCCGTGACACACAATACTCTCTCCTATTCTTATAGTGTCTGGTCCGAGCGTAAAGCCTGGGTATTTAGTCATAGGAAGCTTTAGCTTTTGTTTTAGGTTATTGCAACGGTCAGATACAGAGTGGGGCCTAACCCATAGGTGGAAGGAGGACAAGCCACAAACTTCATACCTGCCCATTAAATGATGCCCCTAATCCACTGGATCCTTCGTGAATTTTGATGTACATATTTTGATTATAGCAGGGTGAACGTTTCAGTCGTTAAACTTCGAATTATACTATCAGAAAACATCAGAAACATGGTTGTTTTTCCACATAATGAAGAACTTCCATGTCATGGCTGAGATTCAGCACCTCTTGATTTATGTAGTCAATGGTAAGTTTAAGAACAAAACCTACATGATTAAGATGAACGTCTGCTAATTCTCCGACAAGGCGACAACCGCTGTGGCCGGTAAGATACCGACTTATGCTAACAATCATCGAAAGCTGAAGTTGGAGTTATCCATGGCCTATATACTCTTGACCCAGTTTCACGAGGTTGTTCTGATGAGTCTCCAAGCCCATATCTTCATCATTTGTCACCATCCCGAGGGCACTCCATGCGTTTGACATACCATCCCCGACTTTGCTAGGGTTATCTGAGTTCTCCAAACTTGACTATGGTGGTGGCAAATGGCGATACTCCGAGCCGGTTGTCAAGTTCAATTTTACTGTTTATGGTCTTGTTTATAAAAAAATATATATGATTCCTGTGGCTCGTGAACTGTTTATCCTTTTCAGTAGGAAACCGGGCAGAAGCCCAAAGACTGGAATTGTTCTCTTTGGGTGATTATTTGCTGACAATCATGATGAAGGGTAGCAAAGTCTTAAAAGACAGTACACAATATGCTAAACAACAGAGCAGACAGGTACAACAGAGCACACCTCTAGCTATGACTCAAGCATCACTGAATAGCAAGTTAAACTAGAAAACAAGCCACGAAGGTAGGGATAGAGCAAACCAATAGAGACAGGTCCCAAATGGAACAATTCGTGTCGAGATTCAAGACTCTTCGGAAAATCTCATCCTGTCAAGTAAACCAAGACAACACAACAGAGGGGGAATCAAAAGAAGATGCATGGCAGTGTATATACCTTTCCATATGAAGGATAACACAGAAAAAGCTGATAAGAACCAGAAGTCAAATTCGAAGTAGAATGTATCACTGACCTTTTATATTCTACGCACGTCTCCTCGAATATCTCGGGCCGAACTTTCTCACAAGGTAGTTGTTGCGTCCAATGGTTATGCATTGTCCTAGAACGGCTCCGATGACAAGTCCGCTAGCAAACCCCATCAGAATGATTCTCCAGTCAAGCTCGAATACACTACCGGCATCTGCATGATCGTTCATAGAAGCTGGTGGTGCTGCTGATGTCCCAGGGCCTCCGCACTTGTTTGACAAAGGATCTCCACAAAGTCCAGGATTCCCCTTGTAAGAACTACTGTCAAATGTATTGAATTGCTTCCCTTGAGGTATGGGGCCCGATAACTGGTTGTATGATACTTTGAAGACTGCGAGGGAATTCAGCTCCGTTAGTTGTTGCGGGATCTCTCCTGAGAGCTCGTTACGAGAAAGGTCGAGGGCTTCCAAGTTGCTTAGACCATCCAGGGCAGGAGGGATGTGGCCTGTGAGATGATTGTTGGACAGGTTGAGAAGATGGAGTCCATGTAAGCTTCCAACGGAGTCTGGGATCTCTCCACTGAAGTTGTTGCTCGAAAGATCGATCAGAGTTAGGTACTCCAGGATTTTCGAATACACCATCACCATGCCCTTATTGATTATTGTCATTGAGTAATCATATTCTCCATAAAAGATTGGCAAGAGAAAAGTGAGAGGTTGCGTCACAGGTTCACCAAAATAGTTTGGTGCGCTGGTGTTCAAAATTCTCATTGCCTTCCAACCCTCGAAGTAGTCCGATGGCAAGTGACCAACAAATGAATTGTGGGAGAGGTCAATGATTTGCAACATGGGAAACTTGGACTCATTATTAGGTCTCGGTATCGCCCCGTGCAGTCGATTAGACTGCAAAATCAGTATCCTTAGTTTATCAAGAGAGCCCAACCAGGAAGGAAATGTATCATCAATCATATTATTCCCAATATTGAGAAACTTGAGCTCTGCACAGTTTGCCAGTGACCTTGGTAGCGGACCTTCCAGTTTATTATTGCTAAGATCTATCATCTTCAAGCTACAAGTGCTTTGGTTCCAAGAAGGGACTCCTCCTTTGAAGTTGTTGTCGTGCAGGCTCAACACTGCCAAAGTATTGCTGAGATTGGTCAGACATTGTGGGATCACGCCCGTGAAGTTGTTCTTAGCCAGATCCAGCACCTGTATTTTGCTCATGTTGCATATCATCGGTGATATTGTTGACAGTCTATTATCAGAGACAAAGTAGAACCGGATGGTTTCAGGAGTAATTGCAGGAAGTGATCCCTGCAATTGATTGGACCTGAGGTCAAGAGTTGAGAGTTGCTTCCATTGCTGAAACACTGGGTATTCTGGGAACCCGGTCAGAGAATTGCTTGAAATGTTCAAGGAGATCATATATACAAAGCTCGAAAACCACTCGGGTATTTGCCCAGAGATGTTATTATTGGAAAGATCTAGCCATGGTAGATCATGCTGGCCTCGTAGAAATTCAGGGAACTCAAGTAGGTTGCATGAGGCCAAACCTAAAAGCCAGAACATTGGAAGACCTTTGTTCCCAATGGGCTCGGGTAGCAATGAGAAATTATTGAATGATAGGAGTAGTTGCTGCATCTTAAGCCCCGAAAACATGCTCAATCGCAGGTTGCCATCCAGATTGTTTTCATGGAGGTACAACACAGTAAGATTGCTTAGATTGGAGATTGAACTTGGGAGAGGGCCATACAGTCTATTCGAAGAAAGGTCGAGATGCTCCAGGTGGAGGAGGCTTCCAAGTTGAGACGGAATAGGACCAGTTAAGTTGTTGGAGCTCAAGTACAGATAAGTCAGTTGCTGGAGTTTTATGAGGGAATCTAGGATTTGGCCACTCAATTGGTTGTGGCTGAGATCTAACTGAGAGAGTTGGGTAAGGTTCCCAATGGAAGAAGGGATCTGACCCATAAGTTGGTTGAAGCTTAGATCTAACTGGGAGAGTCGGGTGAGGTTCCCCAAGGAAGACGGGATTTGGCCCGTCAATTGGTTGTTGCTCAAATCTAACCGAGAGAGTTGAGTGAAGGTCCCAAGAAAAGGTGGAATTCGACCTGTCAATTGATTATCGCTCAGATGTAAACCAGAGAGTTGAGTCAAGTTCCCCAAGGGAGATGGAATTTGGCCTGTCAATTGATTGGCATCTAAAAATAACTGAGTGAGTTGATAGAAGTTCCCCAAGAAAGATGGAATTTGGCCTGTCAATTGATTGACGCTTAGATCTAAAACTGAGAGTCGAGTGAGCTTCCTCAATGAAGATGGGAACTCACCAGTTAGCACATTTGCGCCCATTTTCAAAACAGTGAGCCTCGAGAGGTTTCCGACTTCTGGTGGTATGGTAGAGAAACTGAAGTTATTGGTTGAGAGGTTGAGGCTCTCCAAGTGAACGAGACGGAAGAGGCTGCTACTAGAGTTGATGGAGCCGTAAAGGCAAGCATTGTTGAGGTCGAGGCTGACCACGTGACCTGTCTGCTCATCGCACTGGACCCCGGTCCACGTACAGCAGTTACTGTCTCCCTGACCCTCCTCTACCTTCCACGACTCAAGCTTCCGGTAATCCCCCACCAACAGGAATTGGTAGTAGCAGTACTCGAGGCCTTCCTTGAAGCTCTGCTTGAGTTCCAACAAAGCCAACCTCTCGTCCTCATGGCACTGCGGCACAGGCTGAGAAACAACAGTAAGAAGCTGAAGCACTAGGACAAAAACGCACACAAACATGATGAACTTCTCGGGTGCTAGAATGACAGGGAAGTGGCTGAAGATATGTGCCGTGGACATTATCGGTTCCTACTGGATCTTATGGAGGGGGATGGAAGAAAAGTCCGTGCCGAGCCGTGCCAATCGCATTTATTAAGAAGATAGAATCAAGCTTTTCAACGAAGAAAATCTGCAGCAGCAGGAGTGTCTCTATGTATGACTAGGCACTAAAACAAATGGTAAAGTTTCTATCCAGGCATCACAATTATTATATTTTCAAGGACATTGACTTGTGGAGTCAAAGTCGTTGGCTCCCCCTGCAAGTCTAGACACGGCAACACCCTGGCGGAAGGATGACTTCCCCAAGGTTGATTAAAGTGATGTCTTCCTATCTCCCTTCTACTGTATCTAATATCTAAAAATTCAATCGGTATTAATTAATCCAATTTGAGCTTAGCTAGCCCATCAAATTTTTCTATTCCCGAGATCCGAATCCGATACCTTGTTTAAAGAAAAAATGACATTGAATCACCTTAATTCATCCATATTGATTAGTTTGAGATATATTTTGTTCAGCCGTCCGAGAAAGAAACTGATCTCCGCCGGACAAGTTCACCACTGACCTCCACTTGGAGACTTTAATCCGGCACGATTAGTATGTAAAATATGGTGATCAGGTCGATAGACAACGTGCAACGTGCAGAACACTAGCATCGTGCCGTTTTTTGCTTTGATAGAGTTGAAACTCCAATATCTCAGGCCGAACTTTCTCACAAAGTAGTTGTCTCGTCCAGTGGTTTGAGAAAATTTATTACAGTTGAAATTTTTAATATAGTCTTAATATTTTTCATGATTTAATATTGCCGCTAAAATAAGTTGACAAATCAGGTTTCTGGAGGAGATCGAGTAGATACTTTTATCCCACATCAAGATGCGAACAAGAGCTAGTCCAACGGCGGATATGGACACGAGGGTACCGATGCAGTACTTGATCACATCATACTTCGCTGCTTCCAGCTGGGCTCTCAGCGCATGAATTTCCTAGAGGAGGATAAAAGGAATCGTGGTTGTTGATCACTCACTCAGAAAACTGGGACGTATCTTAGGCTGTGGAAAAATCAGAAACTTTTCCCAGTTTTGCATTTTCCCTTCCAAAAGTGAGGAAGACAAAGAAGAGAATGCATATATAAAAATGGAAAAGAAATCGAAAACTAGGGAATTCTCCCAAGTTTTCTTGAAACAAATGGGGCTAAGGACTCTTTAAGATGCAATAACTAGACCGACCCGATCGCTTGTTTGTAAGATTGGTGGTTTCAGCATTCTGATTGGCCAGTTCATCACAAATACGCCTACAAATGATGAAATGGTACAAAAGAGGCAAAATGCAAGTATATCAGACACATGACTAAAACAGGTCATTGACAGGAAAAGGGATACTCAAGTAGTTTTGCTCTACTTACCCTTTTTCGAGATTTAAATCCAATCGCTGCCCAGCAGTTACTTTGTCAATCTCATATCTGACAAACGATTGAAAATATTGCAACACATAGAATAAAGTTTTGCATGTCAAGTTGAAAAATTGCTCACGCAGATTTATATTAGACCAACCTTAGTTCACTACGCATATTCTCTATATCACCTCGAAGTTTCTCAGTCTCATGTTGCAGCAGAGAGAAGTGATGTTCCTGCAATCAATATGTCATGAAAAAGTCCATTAAAAAGCATATGCCTCAGCAAGTACAAGAAATTAACATTAGTTTCAATGACGAGCATAGTTTTACTGGTACATTAGACATGCTCATTCATCATATAAATCTCTTGCTGAAATGCTAGTGTACCATTAAAGCAACTTGGCCTTTTTTTATAACGAAGAGTTTATTCTCTCCGATCCCATGAACATCCCAAAGGAATAACTTGGCAAAATATTAACCATCTTCGACACATCTCATTTTTTCTAGACATAGCACAAACCAAATGCAAAGAATCTCTAATTTTTGGAACAGAAATGGAAAATCAAACTGTTCTTATGATCTTTATCTGATGAAGCAACATTGTTGTGAGGACTTCTCCACTATGAGCCCAGACACCACAAAAACCACATTTTTGCTTCAGATCTTGCCAAGGACAGAAGATGCACAAATATGCTAACTCCCTATAGGGGGAACTTCCTGGACCTTTGTAATAAAATCTCTATTTCCAACTCATGAATCACCAGATCTTAAGGATGACCCAAGGAAATGGTTGCTTAGCAGAGCATTTGAAATTGAAGATATTCTAAAGAATAAAACTCTTGCGTAAGTACTTCATTTGAAGTTATAGAGAATACAGGTCTAGCAGAAGGCTAAGGTACAGTCCAAAGTCCATTCAATCTCCTAAAACTAAAAGCAGAGGTTCTGATCTAACCGCAGTTAATTAGTTACATGGAAGCATTTCCAGATGAACATATCAATTACTCAGCTCCAGCAGCCTCCAATAGAATAATTTTTCACCCAATGAAATCAAAAGTGTCTGTTACACCAGACCACTAGCTGCCACCATTTCTTTGAACATCTTGATTCCATGAGTTTTTCACAGGAAAGCTATCGAGAGTCTGTACATTTGCAAGTCACGGGTCACATTGCATTTTTCTTATTTGCTGAGAATCTACTAAATGCAAAGTGAGCACAATTATAGTAACATACAGGCAGACAATCACCTAGCAAATCGATGGGCCAAACGAATATATATCACAGATAAGATTAAAGGAAAAATATGGCAAATAAATGTGGAATACCTGAGAACTTTGTACTTTAGACTTAAATTTTGAGAGATTTGATTCTTGAACCATTTCCGTCTACAGAAAAGTCAAGCAAAAGATATGAATGACGATAATTTTAGAACATCAATCACTATTTCCTAGTTAGTATTCGAATTTACACCATGTCACTTGAAATTCCTACCTTCTGCATTTCGGCTTTTGAAACAAAGGAATGAGCCACATTTTCAAGGCTGTCATTCAATACTTCGGTAATCGCAGAAGTAATTGCCTCTGCCTGTTTCGACGGCACACCTTGGGCTTCTAAACTTCTCACCTGCATAGAAAATGATTCCAAGATTAAGGGAAACCGAATTTAGTTCAACCGGCCAACTGAAGAAGAACAACACTATGTGTCTTTAAATGATTACACCATACCCAATGAAAACAATACAAATCAAAATCAAGTTAGAGCTAAATAAAACCCAAGAACAGCGCAATCATGACGAGTTGAGGAAAGCACCAATTTTTATGTTCAGAAACAAGTAACAATTACGTCATCAAGCAGCAGTCAATCACATATACATTTCAAAAGCAATATTAAAGCAATTGGGTCCTTCAGGAAAACTAATTCTGGCAACAGACCAACAAAACCGAATTGTAGGTGGAAAAGATCAACTACCAGCGCCAAAGTGTCGACAAGGAAGGCGCGCTTGCCATTGGGCTTAACAAGCTGAGACATCTGCCGATAATCGAACCTGCTACTCTGCGTACTCGCACCGGAGATGGAATGCACGCTAAATGCCCGATATTTCGTCAAGCGGCACCTGGAATTACCGAACCCCGACAGAGCAGCCCGTCTCAACAACGCCATAGACCCTGCTCCGACAGGAACAGATTTCGACGATACAGAAACGGCAATCAATGCTGAGTGTCAATAGGATTCAGGGGCCGCTCACTGCAAGAACAGGATTTGATTCGTGACGGTTGCGTTCATCTCTGTAGGAGGACGACAGTTAGAACGGATGTGGGTTTTGGGGAAGGTTGAGTTCGCGGTGTGGAGAACGGGTTTGGCTGCGGTAACGTTAGATTTAATTAAACATTTTAATTATAGTAATTTTTTTAAATATAAATTGCGGAATATTATTATATTTAGTAAATATATTATATGTTAATTATAAACTTCAATACATACAAATAAATAGTTATAAATTTTTTTATTGTTAATTAAGATAGTTGTGAAATTGCTTATAATTCTTAAGAAATTAAAAATACTAAGAATTTTTTAAGAGTTAACTACCAATTTCGTGCATAGCTACCGATTTCATGCTCAATGTTATATCACCAACAAAATCGTCCCTAATATTGAGAAAACCCCAAGAGTATCATCCCTCTTTTCATGCATTCGCGATGGTGTTGCTGACACTATTAACATTTTAAAAATAAAAAATTCTTTAAATAAGAATAAAATTTATAATGAAATAATTTATAAAAATTATAGAAATTTTAAAATATATTAATCATTACAAATATAAAAAAAAATTTAAAAATAAAAAAATGTATATTAGAAATAAAAAACTATTAACGATTTTCCTGTGGACAATACAAACTAATTACCATTTATTGATGGACAAATTCTCTTAATAGAAGTCAAGTACGGGGATTGAGAATCAAATTAGGAAATTGTTGAATTGGAAATCAATGCTGATGGGGCCTTTGGTTTGAGAAAGTCTTCTATGCAGCGGATATACCACGTATGCAACGTTGATGTGATATATCCGTCCAATTAAAATTTACTGTTTATATATTATTTCAATTATGGTTCACCATTTATTATATTTTTTAATTTTTTACCATTTACATATTATTTCTAATTAGGGTTCACCATTTATTTAAATTTTTTTAAATAATTTTAGGATTTAATAATCATAATTATATAATTATTTGATTACATGTCAAGTCCTAATTGGGCGGATATACCATATCAACATCGCCTACATGGTATGACCGCTTCACTAAAAATTTTCTCGTTGCTCGCCGGTCTTCGAGTTGAAGTCAAGCTCCAGAATTGTGGTTTGAATCGACCCTTCAATTAAGATAAAAAGTTAGTGGGGCGAATAAGTGGGAAGATGAGTTGAGAAGGAAAGTTCAATATCTAAATACTCTGAGGTTGAGATCAATGCATATATTATATGTTTTTGTTTGACCAGGTTTGATATGGTGTGACCTCATTCGCAGTATTTGATAGCTTAGTGATGGGCAATTACGGGCTGGTGAGAAGGGGAGGGCTAATTAGGGATGACACAGGAAGATGACTAGGAGAATTTATGCGTAATATTGGCATGTTAATCTTTGCAGAAATGAAATGTTGTGCAATAAAATTAGGGCTTGCATTGAGCCAGTACACGAGCTTCTAGAAGATAATTCTCGATCTGGACTCACAGACTATAGTCCAGGTGATCCAATGAGAGCAGCTTGCACTCGGATAGCATCGGAGTTGGTTACAGGACATCCATAGCCTCTTAAGTCCCGACCAGCTTGTTCTCGTGAAACGTGCCTTTTATGAAGGAAAATATTGTGCTTATCGGATTGTGAATTAGACAGTTCACGAGCCTTTAGGTTTTCATAACTCTGCAGTTTGTCCGTCAAGGCTTCGATTGCTACCATTTGCAGATATTATTGCGATTAATATGTATCATCTCCGTGATCTATAATTTTGATTCAATAATACGTGGCTTTTTATGCCCTATGAATTATCGAGAAAGAAGAGATGGTATATGTGCTAGACAACTAAACTTCTTTTCATCTTAAAATGGAACCAAACTAAGACCGGTTTTTTCATATTTGGACCCGGTTCGGTCTTACCGAGTCGGTTTCTTGCACGTACACGTATTAGACACAACCACGAAATCAACATATTATTCCAGGGGTTCTTGTCATCAGCACGAATTCATCGGATATAACACACAGATTATTCAAACATATTTCTTATGGACAAATGTTGTTCGTCTGGTCCACCAAATCATCGATAAACACATGTCAACTGCTTCATAGTGCATTTTTTAAGCCAATCAAAGCATTGAAAATCAGAATATATATTTAAAAATAAAAAAAATATATTTTTTTCATTGGGAACTAAGAATTTCATAAAATTTATTGCAGCTTAATAACAAAGAAATGCTCCAACGGTCGAAAAGCTCTGACGCCAGCAGAGGATCCCCGTCCATCTCCATCATCCACCCCCACCAGCCCACGTGGCCCTAATTAGCCCATCAGGCTAGGCCCGGCGCATGAACGCCCGGGGAATTCTTGACCCTGCTGCACGTAGTTACGTTTCAAGCGAATAACCTCCAGTTTTTTAAAACAATTTCTGCATTTTTTTTTTTTTGGTCGCCAGCCACGGTATCCAAGCAGGCCCCACCAGCGGTGAGATGACATCTTTCAGCCAACCATACTTGACTAATCCGTTGGTCGCCCCGGGTCGCACGCCTGGCAATGGCGGGTGAGGCTCCCAAGAGGGGTGTCTGCGTACGTGAGGTCTCGAACCTGAGACCTCCTTAAGCGGCACCGAGCTGCTTACCACTCGGCCCAACCCCTCTTGGTAACAATTTCTGCATTTAATATTAAGAAATTTAATATTTTTTTTTCATCTATTCAAAGTGTAATACGTAACTATTTCATTGCATAAGTCTTTCTTAAATATTACGACATGTAAAATTTTATAATTTTTAAAAACTGATTTTACACCCGTTAAGATTTGAATAAAAAATTACACAATAAAATTATTGTATATTACACACTGAATTTTTACTACTGATCTAGACTCTTGTAGAGTCCAATCATTGATAAATAGACACCTTGCAAATGGAAAATCGGAACCCAAGAACTTATACAAATAAATCATCTCAAGACAGGGGTATTCTTGATTCTGTTCAAATTAAAAAATCATTTCAAATCTAGCCGAACTATATAATCAATTCCTTTCGATTTAGTATATTAAGTGTGAATCATACCCATTTTACTTCAAAATAATTGACCCATGTAAATCTAATTTTTTTCTGCTCAATTAACAGGTTAACAATCTTTCATAAAAGTACATATGATTTAGTCAATAAAATATATTTACTATGATTAGGTTTGAAATTAATCAAATAATTTTTGTGAACGCATAAAGCTCATTGCGAGAGAACTTTATTCTTTAACGTGCCAGTCTTGTTTGAACTGAATTGATCGGTAATATAAAAGAGATTTTACATACCAGTGATACACATTCAAAAAATTTATAAATTAATTCGATTTGCGTAATCGTAATTAAATGAACCACCGATTGTATCAAATAATTAACTAAATGTTTTCTATCAGTTCAAACGATCCAAATGTTTTTTATTCGATTTGATTTGGTTGAATGTTCTATTCAGCTTCTTAGTTTTCTCATGAGACCGCGCTGAAAGATCACCTTCGGCTTCACCTCCGAGTTTAAGTGAGCTACGCTCCTTGGGGCTTCACGCCGCAGTGGAGAACTTATTCCACGCACCGGGTGCATGCGCCACACGCCTCACCACTGCAGCGGATGAGGATCCCCTGCTGTAAGTCTGGGTCCATGCACCCGGGCTAATCCACAGTTTCCGTAGAAGAGGGCAGATCCGTCATTTCGGCTCCACTCCCCGCTGGACTCCGTACCAGCGGACCGCGGGCCGAAAGAAACTTCAACGACGCTGACACCCCATCGGAATTTCTCTCTCCACGCTCCTACTCCACAGAGAGAGAGAGAGAGAGTGAGAGAGAGAGAGAGATTCATCCTTCTCTGAAGACGTCGTTGTCGTCGTCTTCTCCTTGCTTCTTCCTCCACAGAAGTTTTTCGGAGCTCTCTCCCCTCCACCTGCGTCTCCCATGGCGGAGAGCTGAGAAGGAAGTTGAAGCTACCACTTCCTCACTGTTGCATAGAGGCTTGAGCTCCGCACTCTCCTCCTGGTTCGTCTCGATCTGAACCGTTGCAGCTATCGAGATTCGGATAACAGATTCCGTTTCCTTCCTCATTCGTCCTCTGAATCTGCATTTCTGCGTCGTCAGTTCCCTTCCTTTGACTCCGTCGGTTGAAGCTCCATCACGTAGCATCTCTCAGGTCCGATTCCTCCGGGCTTCGTTTTTCTGCCTTTGAGGCCACGCTTAGTTTCAGTTTGCACCTTTCATTTCTCAATTTTCCTTGCTTGTCAGGTTTGGTACCAAAACTACAACTTTCCTTTTCTAACACCGATCGATGTGAACTTATAATTCTTCCCAAAAAAAAAATGAATTTAGCAGTTAGTATTTTTGTTTTCCGCTTCTGTCGGTAAGATTCTTTCGTAAGGATGAATGTTGTTCGGATTTTTCTTTTGACTTCGTGCCGGCTTGTGCGATTAAATTAATTCAGAAGAGATTCTCATAATTCTTTCTGATATTTTGTCTTAACTGCTGATTCATGTGTGGAGTACATGTCGAAGGAGCTACTTAACGTTGTGAATTGTTGATTTGGTATTTAATAGCAACGGATAGTTGCATGATATTCCTCTGTATATTTTGTCTCCCATTATTTCTAATTAGTTTCTAATTTTGGGCATTCAGAAGCGGTGTTATAAAGGCAGAAGGAGCAAGATGAGAAGGGATCGTCGAGGCAGCCAACTGCAACTTGGAGAGTTCTACTAGGTTGTTGCTACCTGAGCACGGCAGAGATTTTCAAGGTAAGATTGGCTGTGATGAACTGATGATAATCCTATTTCTTTTTCCTTCTAGTTCTTGGAGTAACCAATGAATAATTTCAACTGATAAAATTGGTGCCAGGCAGAGTGAATCACAGTGGTTTGAGACTGAGAAAGAGAGATAGAGAGAGAGAGTGAAGAAGGAAAGTAGAGGGAGGGACAAGGTTCGGGTAAGATGGGGACCTTGCTTTAGCAGACTAGCGCTGTTGGAACCGAAAACATATGCTCATATCTATTTCTTTGAATTCAAGCATAACAGGTAGCCACCAAGGAAAGAAACCCATTCTGTCATAGAAAATCATCATGTCCAAAAGGGTAGGGATGAAGGAAGCATGAGGTTATTACTTTTACATGGCCAGTGAGAATGAGAGAGACAGGGGAGAGAGAGAGAGAGGGAGAGAGAGAGAGAGAGAGACTGAGAAAGGAAACATCGGTATCAAACTTTAAAGGGCCAAGTCTTAACTAACCCATGATTACTACCCATAATTAGGTTCTTCTTGCTGATAAAATTGCATTACCATTTTTCTGCTGGTGATTATACCTTTCTAGCTTGGTGATTGATTACCGATTATTAGCTTCTCTTGGGAGATAATGCAGCTATTATCAGTTGTAAGTGCAACCACTTTGCTGCGAAGATCTAAACCATTTTGCACTCTAGAAAGCTATTGTGAAGAGAAATGCATGTTTGCTTTCAGTTTGTATTTCATCATTAATGCTTTTGGTGTATGCATCTTTCAGCTTTATCTCTGGAAGGATTAGAGCAGTTGTGCAATGGGGCAAATTAGTGGGGAGGAGCTAACAAAGTTGGAGAAAATGCAAGCGGTGTGTGCTAGTGAGGAGAAAATACTAGTTTTGGTGAGATTGAGGCCGCTGAATGAGAAAGAGGTTTCGGCCAATGAAGTAGCAGACTGGGAATGCATCAATGACACAACGATCCTCTACCGGAACAGCCTCAGGGAAGGGTCTCTATTTCCCTCTGCCTACACTTTTGGTAAGATATTTGTTGCCCATCTAATTTTCATCTAATATCTGTTTGTTCTTCTTTTAAGATCTGAAATTCTGCATGTCAGATTGCAACTGTCATAATTCTGCTTTGGACACATCTAGTTGAACATGTCTTCAGTCTGATTTGAACTCATAAAATTTGTCTTCTTTTATAGTTATTGTTGATTGTGGATATTGTATCTGGTTTATATGTCCAGTATGTGATGAACACAAGCAGTGAGCAGGTCAACCACTTTATTGCTGCTCAGACTCCTTAAATGCCTTCATCATCTAGTGGTTCAAGATATGTCTCTTTCAAGGAGGCAGCAAGGATTTGACTTACCCTGGGAGTAGCATCTAAAGTAGAGTTTGATGGAATATAAAAAAAGGATCACCTTAATTATAAAATATATATATATATATATATATATATTTGTGGCTTAGAGTCTTCTTAACTCCCGAACACTATCATATGAGTGAATGAACTCTATTTATGAGAGAGGAATAAGAGGCTTCTTATTAGGAGATTCTCTAGAAGAAATACGAAGTTCTACTTCTAGCAACAACAAGCAGAGACCACAGGTTTTGAGTGATTGATCCCGCTGAAAACTTAAAAGATAAAGAAGTATAGTTAATTTCTTCATGCCCATTAGTTCAAACACTTGCAGATTCTATGAGTTGCTGGTGATTAGGACCAGTTATATAAGATCTAGTCTTGATCTTGAGCCAACCACCATTATTCATAGCCAAAATATTGACAGGTTGCTTAGGGTTGAAATATGCTGAGCTTGGAAAGAACATCGAAGGCAAAAACATCCTACAAGGTTTACACTGACATTAGGAGACAAAAGCTAGGGGAGAGAATGGAATTAGAAACCCTAGTAGTCATAGCCGTAAATGAGGGATAGGCATAGCATTGGAAACTGCTACTACATGGGCTTTTGTTTAATGAGGTTCGAATTATTTGATTGTTAAGTGGCTTCCAGATTTTTCTTCTTGGTGACTGAGGTTCAATTTATTTGGTTGTTCACTAGCTTCTAAATTTTTTTTCTTCATGGAAAAGTTTCTCTGTTATGCTATCAGGATGACTATTAAATGAATGTTACATGTTGATATTCTAATTGATGTTCTTTAATGCTGCTGGGAATGACCTCCATAAATCATGCCATCTATTGCATTTTCTGGGATAGACAGCGTATTCCGTGGTGACTGCTCTACAAGGCAGGTGTACGAGGAAGGAGCCAAGCATATTGCTCTCTCAGTTATCAGTGGCATTAACTGTAAGTATAGCATAGTCCCTGGCTACTGCCTTCCATGTTCTTGTTGTTGTGCTGACCACAAATGCTCTCATTCTTTCAGCTAGTATCTTTGCATATGGGCAAACAAGCAGTGGAAAGACTTACACCATGAATGGTATCACTGAACAGACAGTGGCTGACATATTTGACTACATACATAAGGTACAAAAATTTTCCATATATTGTTGTTGTCCATGTTTTATTGTAATCACAATTTTCCCTTGATAATGAATACCTGGATTTTTTTTTATGGGTGTTGGCAGCATGAAGAAAGAGCTTTTGTTTTGAAGTTCTCAGCTATTGAAATCTACAATGAAGCTATTAGAGACCTCCTTAGCTCTGACAATACTCCGCTTAGACTGCGGGATGATCCAGAGGTATGTATATGCTTTGTTTCTCATTTTATTTGTTGTGCAAAGTATATTAATCTGATCTTTTCATCAGAGAGGTACTATCGTGGAGAAGGTGACTGAGGAAACCTTGAGGGATTGGAGCCATTTCAGCGAGCTTGTTTCCCTTTGTGAAGGTAACAGACAAAAAAAAAGAGAATGAACAAAGTTTGTACAATTTGTAGTTTAGCATTTTCGACACTGAGTTGTATCATTGCAGCTCAGAGACGAATTGGGGAGACATCCCTCAATGAGAGAAGCTCTAGATCCCACCAAATTCTCAAATTGGTAATTAACTTTTCTTCTTTATTTATTGTGTTATTAAATCTTACTGGTTTGCTATATATTGGGAACAATTTTTTCTTTTACCTTTTTACAGAAACTTAAGTAATTGTTCTCAATGCTGATTCCTGCAGACAGTTGAAAGTTCTGCTCGTGAATTTTTAGGCAAGGATAACTCAACCACTCTGGTAGCCAGTGTGGTATTGGTTCAACCTTAAATTCCTAAAGTGGTGGTTTAAAGCAGAGTATTAACTGACAGACTCTTCAATTAAATTGCCTTATTTACATTTTGCATGACATGTAGAATTTTGTTGATTTGGCGGGTAGTGAGCGCGCATCTCAAGCATTATCTGCTGGAACAAGATTGAAAGAAGGTTGCCACATCAATCGCAGTTTACTCACCCTCGGAACTGTTATTCGGAAGCTGAGGTAAGATGAATCCGTCATGGCTAATTATATTATAGTTGTCTGAGTCTTTTAGTATAGATGCTGTGTGTTAATATCTGCACTTGTGAGTATTGTGCATAATTAGTCATCTTATGTTTATACTATTTGTTCTTGAAGGTTAACCTTTTTTCTAAGTTATTTCCTTAGATATCTCTTGTTTGATAATAATTAGTAAAACTACAGTTCGTATCACCAAAAGCTCTTTTCTTGAGTTAATTGAAGGTCATGACACAATCTATGTTTATTACAGCCATGTGCAGTCATCATACATCTGATCTGGTGCGACTGATTTCATTTACATCTCAACTTAATGCAAGCTGACCAACAGTCATTCTTTGAATTGTATGGGCAAAAATAGGGCATTCAAAGTGAAGATGTGATTGTATGGAAATGAAAGAAACATTCAAAGATGGCAACAAAAAATTAGATGATAATAATGAAACACCTATATCCACAGTAGAAATGATATGTCCTCTTGTTTGCAGTTCATGGTAATCTGTCAACTGACCACAATTCTGTCAAGCTAGTCATTAGTCACTGATGTGTTTGCGTTTCTCCTCAAATGGATGCATCAACAATAATTTGTGGGAAAGCATAATAGTAAACTTTTATCCTAATGTTCTATTATTGTCCATTTTAGTGTGTTGATGTTACTTTTCTGTTATCTTAATGTTTTAACATACTGTAGTACTTCTAACTATTATTTTGCAACTTTATTCTTAAACAAAACATGTAAAAAAGGGAAGATATTCTGTGGACCTTGACCATGACATCGATGTGTCTTTTCGCAAGTACAATCCTTCAATTTCATCGTAAATCTTTTACTTTCTCCCCCTTTGATAAGGATGAAAAGTGGCTCTGTAAAGTCATTATTTTAATCAATTTTATACATCTGATGTAGCAAGGGGAGGAATGGACATATAAACTACAGAGATTCTAAGCTGACAAGAATACTGCAGCCTGCTCTGGGCGGTAATGCTAGAACAGCAATTATTTGCACTTTGAGCCCCGCACGAAGCCATGTGGAACAGACAAGGAACACACTGTTGTTTGCTTATTGCGCGAAAGAAGTAACCACAAAAGCACAGGTCAATGTAGTTATGTCTGACAAGGCTCTGGTCAAGCATCTGCAAAAGGAACTGGCAAGGTTGGAAAATGAATTGAGGTGTCCAGCACCTGCTTCATCGAATTGCGACTATGCAGCATTACTTAGAAAGAGAGATGTACAGATTGAAAAGGTTATTCACTTGCTCAAACGATTCTGTGATCTTCTTATTGTTCCTGATAGTTTCTATGATCTTTCCTCTTAACAGCAAGCTGAATTTAAAGTTTGCGTTCCTGTTGAAGTTATACAATTTGTGAAGCTCGAGTGCATTGAAACTAGGGTATCTTGATTAAACAACAATTTCAAATTACTGAAACAGCATCCCTTCTCTTTACTGATTGGTTGATTGTTTTGCATCTCTTTTGAGGTGATCTATCATTGTTTAATTACTTTTTTCCTTGCCAAAGTTAATTTTACCATTGTTAGCAACGTCTACTTTATGCATTCAACTATGGTTTTGAACTTGGAATGATGATCCCTATGTTTATATTGGTGGTATCGGTTATCGCAGATGGAGAGGGAGATTAAAGAGTTGACAAAGCAGAGGGATCTAGCTCTATCTCGTGTCGAAGATTTGCTACATTTAGTTGGAGATGGAGATACTAAAAAATCTGTATGTAATACTGATTTTGCCAAATCGGTAATTCGGTGAAATGTAATTTCTATCTCCTTTTTTTTAATCCTTTTAGTTTTAAATTCTGCTTTTTCTTTCCTCTTTTACAGGCAGTAAATGGTCATCACCCAATTGGGCAAGCTGAAGAAGAATGGGAAGACAATTGTTCTGAGTCAGAGTCCTTCACAGTGAATTCCTTTGCAAAAAATGCAGCAATGACAAAGTTGAATGGAACCTATGACAATGGTGTCACAGAAGATAATTCCCTATCCAATGACACCATAGCCACAAATGGAGAAGATGATCCTGATGAGTACTGCAAAGATGTTCAGTGCATTGAAATGGAGGAATCAATGGAGGAGAATACATTGGAGTCAGGAATAAATGGAGATGTAGCTAGTCAGACTGCCTCATTAGCAGAATTAAATGAAAATGGAGAAGGAAGTCAAGATCAAAATCTTTCAAATTATGGAGTTCTGGAGCAGAGACTTAATGATGTGCAAAGGACCGTTGATTCTTTGGCCACTCATCCTGATGAACCATCTCCTGAATCCACAGCAGCAGAAGACATATCGAGTTCCAGAAATTTCAAATTAAGCAGGAGCAGGAGCTGTAGAGATGATGCCTTGAATGGCTCATCTTCACTGGGCTTTGAGGAGGCAGAGAATGGTGAAACAACTCCTCCGAGCGAGTTTGAAAAAGGTTTCTCAGGGAGACCTGAGGGAGTTACCAAGAGATTTCTTCCCCTGAATTATAGTGAAGGGACTCCTCGGTTGTCGAGAAACAACTCTCAATCTTCCATAGGAACCACTTCCATTGCCCCGAGCCTTGGACCAAATGGCGATGAGGATATCACCAGTGTCCAGACCTTTGCTGCAGGAATGAAGGAAATGACCAATGCCTATGAAAAGAAACTGGCTGAGAAGGTGCAGATATCTTTTATTTAGTAAAATAATTTTTTACTAGCTTTTTTTCTCCCAACCTCATTTAAGATTTTGTTCCATGAAAGAACCACCTTTCATGTTACTGCCAATTTTTTGCTGTTGCCAATATTGTCTATTGGAGTATGTTAACGACTCGACTCTGCCTCAATAGGTAGCTGCTTAAGAGAGAATCTCACAACCATCCTTCAAATACCACACCTTTCTTGACAACGCATAGTTGAAAATTGATCCTTGCATTTGTTCAGGACACTCGTTCAAACAATATGAAAGATGTAGCGTTGGACCCGATGCAGGAAGCTTCCATGGATTCTGCAGATTGGCCCGTGGAATTCGAGAGGATGCGGAGAATGATTATTGAACTATGGCAAGCCTGTAATGTGCCACTCATCCACAGAACCTATTTCTTCCTGCTCTTCAGAGGCGATCCCACCGATTCCATTTACGTGGAGGTGGAGCTCAGGAGGCTTACTTTCATGAAGGAAATGCTTGCAGATGGTGGTCAAGCCGTGGCAGATGGTCGGACTATCACTCTTTCTTCAAGGTTTCCAATCCTTCCATCTCTCCATTACAGTACTAATATTTTGCTTGCTTGATTTTTGGGCAAGATGTCTATTCCTTCCACTGCTTTCCTCAAAAAGCATTTCCTGCTCTCATTAACCCGGGGAACTGAATGACATTTGCCCTGTACTAACAGCTTGAAGGCTCTCCATCGCGAGAGGCAGAAGCTCAGCAGGCTGATGAGGAGAAGACTGTCAGAGGAAGAAAGGGAGAGGCTCTTCGAGAAATGGGGAATCGGGTTAGGAACGAAGCGGAGGAGGCTTCAGCTAGCAAACTGCCTATGGGGCGAAGTAGACAACATGGACCATGTAATGGAGAGCGCCTCGATCATAGCAAAGCTGGTGAGGTTCACTGAGCAGGGGCAGGCTCTGAAGGGAACCCTGGGACTCAGCTTCAGCACCCCTCCTAGTCGCCGGAGATCGTTCGGGTGGAAGAACAGCATGGCTTCGCTTATGTGAGTTCATCCCAATTCCTGTATATCCGAATATTTTAACTCAGGCTGATCTATTGCTCGGTATAGAGGCAGAGGTGAAATGTCTGATTTACAAGTGCTATTTTGCATTCTTTTGTCCGATTGAAACGGGAACGGGACGGTTTGTTTCCGGTGATAACCGGATCGTGTACATCTGCAGTTGGATTCTGGGAGTCTTGTTGGTTGGTTTTGCCATTTGTTTCAGTTTCGATCTGTATTCAGACACCCTACATTCCTCAAAGCTCAGTCTCAAATCACTGGAGAAAGATCGGAGAGTTACGTAAACATGTAAAATCGTCTCAGTTAATTTGGCATCCCTAAATGTCTCAGAACCTCAGTCATGGCAAAAGCTCCATCATCGATCGATGACAGTTTCGACGTTGCAAGATCAGTCTGTTGTAAGAGACGTATACCCCATCCTCCTCTTGCAGGATCTGAGCTTGAAACTTGTTAACATGGAAGAACTCGGATTATGGAAGAACTAAACAAGTTGGCGAGGAGAACCGGTGCCACGACATGGAGCCGTTGGGTCACACTCAAAACCCCAGCAGCGCAATTCAGAACACTACATGCACATGACTTGAAATCCGATGGTTCATGTTCAAAAACACACGCTCATGCAGAAAATGTACGAGTAAATGCGCGGAGTAAGCCAGCCAACTCCCTCTCGCAGATCAGTTGAGAGCAGAAATGCATGATCACACATGACGGATGCCTCCATAGATATCTTGGAGCTGTACCTGCCTTAGGGTTGCCCGCTTCTCGCTTCTCTTCTCCACTTCTCTTCTGAAGTCCAACAGCCAACTCCTAGTCTCTCCATTCATCCTGCCTGACACTGTCCTTCCCATACAAGTTGCAGAAAAAGGTTACCATGCAGGATGAAGCAGAGAAGGCGGGATTAAGGAGAAACAATGGCAAGTACGACTCGGCTATGCATGCAACAGTATTTAAGATTGCAGTGTCCCTCGTCATGATTCTCATGCTCTTATGGACAATCTACATTGGATTCTTGGTTGCAACCATACCTGGAAGAAACACAGTATACAACTCCTGGATTTTCAGTGCTGGGGTGGCGACTGTCCTATTTGGCTCCATACTATTGATTCTCGGGCTTCCGATTCTCACCGACCTACTGTCGAGTCTATCAGACCAGTTCCAAGTCAATGCTGCACCACATGATCATGGCAATAAAACATAGATACTGAGAGTCCTGTGCACTCCTCTTAACTATTTGGTAACGAGTCGTCAGGTCACAAATAGATTGCACCGGCTTTATTTTACGAGGTATATCGTCCTTTTTCACTTCTTGCATTTCTCGAAGTTTTTCAAAATTGGAACTTCACAATAAAGGAGGATTAATGAAGCATTAGTGAGGACCAAGATAGCCACTCTGTCTCTTGACCGACATCTACTAGATAGAATTATGCCACTCTTATCCAAACAACGCATAATAGACATTGAAAAACATCACTCAAACCATAACTGTGACGGTCTGTCACGTGGTGTACCCGCCACGTACAAGATTTTATCTTCATTGAGGGTGAAAAGTAAATTAAAAGTCCACGTACTCTTAGATTTTGTCACTGAAAGTGGTTGTGTTTGTGATTTTCTCACAAAAATTTGCGATCGGGAAACTTTATCTTTTAGAGGACTAATCGGTTCGAGTTTGGACTAACGGGGGCCGGTAAACTTCCAGATAATGGTTGTAAAAAATGATTGAGTTGGCTGATTGGACCGGATCGACTGGAAATTAACCACCGACCAGGACCGGCTCTGAATCCATGTAAATAAGGGGAAGAAGTTGACGGAGAAGAAGGGGAAGACTGGCCGTGGAGGCTCGATGCCTGCTCCGACCGCCCCTACGAGGCTAAGCAAAGTAGACAGGTTAAGGTAGTAGAGCTCTTCTTCCCCTTAAGTAAGGTCTCGGATTCGATTCTTGTAAATGGAGAGATTTATCTTGGGAAATCTTTACCTTACAGTGGGTCATCTTTATTCGAACTGAATTAGTTAGAATCCGTTAGATTACTGTATACCGGTAATTTAGGTCGAAAAAAATTACATGCTACCATTGCTGGAACTACTAACTAATTCTATTCAAATCGGATCGGTCTACTAAGGGTTAAAACTCTCCTGGCATCGGTTTTATTTATTCATAAAAATTTTTTAAAAAATCTATAGGGTCAAACCCGCCCTATACCGGGTTGGGGTAGGTCGGGTCCCGCGGGTCGGACCAGAATATGAGATCCAAGTTTCGGGCTACTTGGCCCTTCAGCCCGATACCCTTTGGGCCCATTTTAGGATCGCCTTCCTCTCAATCTCAGCCGTTGATCCTGCCCTTTATAACGCTCCTCGGAACCCTCCGCATTGAGCAGCCTGCCCAGAGCGTTCTTGTTGACGGCGCCGAACTATCATCGATTCTCTCTACCAGGTACTCTCTCTGAGCTTGCGATTTTGCAATCGACGTCGACGCGGAGCATTGTTCGCAAGCGTCATTCACCTCTCATTCTGCTACCTGGTTTCGGTTTTAGGATAGTTTCAACGTCTCCGCATCTTCTCCATCTGGCTCGCCGTGCTATGTGTGGCTCTTTGTTTGATTCACCGTTTCAAAATCACACCTCGAGAATCTTCTTTCATGTGTTATTTGATGTGGGACTTCGCTGTTGATGATGCCGCTAACACATTGACTTGCTTCGTTGAGCGCCTTTTGTTGATTACGCATATTCTCTACATGTAGTGAATGAATGCGCCGAACAGTGGTCCTGGCTCCTAGCACCAAGGCTCTTTTACATTATTTTGAAGAATTCAAAGTTGGTTGGATTAGTAGGGAGGACAGTGTTGATGTGGGAAATTTATGGCAAATGGGAATTAGATCTCCGGTTAATGATCTATGTACTTTAGAGGAATCACTGAACATTCCTCCTTTTGATTAATATTTAAGGAAACGATGTTATTCAGCCAAAAATACAAATGACGGGTACAAATTGAACTTCTTGTCATTTTTGGATCAAGTAATTGTGTTCGTGCTGAGTCTTCAAGTAAACTCGTTTTTCCAGGCTAGAATCTGTAATGTTGATGCCGCTGTAATTATTCTCGTATGAGACTCTCCTCATGTTTAATACTGGGGATGATGGACGATTTCTGCACCTTGTGCAGTTATATAACTTTTTAAGTTTTCAGGATGTTTACTTCGAGGAAGAAGATCCACAAGGACAAGGATGTCGAACCCACCGAGTTCGAGGAGTCTGTAGCCCAGGTTGCTTTCTATTCCATTGGGCTCATGATAAATATGTTCTTGTTGGTCCCTGCAGTGGTGGTAATTTTGGGCTAGTTATGTAGGCACTTTTTGATCTGGAGAATACAAACCAAGAGCTGAAAAGTGACCTGAAGGATCTATTCATTAACTCAGCCACGTAAGTTTGCCATTCCGTTTCAGTTCCTGTTACCGAGTCGAGTGTGGCCTCCTATATATTTTTGTTAGTCTTACATTAGAATGTTGGGTCCCAATCTTCAGCCAAATTGATGTTTCTGGGAATCGCAAGGCTGTTGTGATCCATGTCCCGTACAGACTGAGGAAGGCATATAGAAAGATTCATGTCAGGCTTGTGAGGGAGCTTGAAAAGAAATTCAGTGGAAAGGTAACAACCGGATTTACTAGCTTTGTGCTGCACTTTTACATCAACCTTGCTGCTTTTGTTCAACTTATAACTCAGGACTTTGATAGATGTAAGTTGATTGTTTAATGTTAGTTTTACGTTTATCAATGATCATGGAGTTATGTGCTAAGGGCTCACCTGAAGTGATCTCTTGACAGGATGTGATTCTCATTGCCACCCGGAGGATACTGAGACCTCCGAAGAAAGGCTCGGCTGCTCAGCGTCCCAGGAGCCGCACGCTCACAACTGTGCACGAAGCGATGCTCGAGGACATTGTTCTCCCAGCTGAGATTGTCGGCAAGCGTGTCCGATACAGACTCGATGGATCCAAGATCATGAAGGTAAATCAGAGTAGTAGTTCCATTTGGAATTAAAGTCTCTGCTCGTAGCTTTTGTGATTTTCTGATGGTGCTGTTTCATTAACCCCTGTTAAGATCTTCTTGGACCCGAAGGAGAGGAACAACACCGAGTACAAGCTGGATTCGTTTTCTGCGGTCTACAGGAAGCTCGCCGGGAAGGATGTCGTGTTTGAGTACCCAATCACGGAGGCTTAGTCATTGTCAGAGGCATTAGATCGTGTGGTTTTTACAGACCTTACATGTTTCTTTATTTTGCAACCAAGTTTCCAAAATTTTCAGAACAATTGGGTGATTACGCAGAGACGGATTTATGGGAAGAACCATTTTTCTATAGTTTCTCACGCTTTTTCTTTCCGTTGAAATGCTTCACTGTAACATTATACGTGCTAGTAAACTAACAACATGTAACGGATCGGGTTTAAGGATACAACGTTGCCAAACAATAGAAGGTGAAGCGCAACGAGGCAGTCACTAATGTTTTGTTTGGATTGAGGGATTCGTAGGATTCGGATGGATATTATAATACCTTGTTTGGGTAAATTATTAGGAGGGATTCAAAGGGATTCACAATCCTTCCAAATCTCTTCAAATCTCGCTTTTGTAATTCCTCCGATTTGCGAGATTTGGAGGGATAGCAAGTTTTTAAACAAAAATATCGATCGTTACTTTTTACAAGAAATCCTAGGCATGCTATAATTTTAAATTATATAATTATATAACTGCACTTGTCTTTCATTACTTAATCATCATCAAGTCACAACGAAAACACGCTTTCCCTTGCTGGACCCCTACCAGGTCACAACTATCGAGCCTCCTCAGACTGTTACGAAACTATAACTTTATTCGAGTTTCAAGATTATCATGAAACCTCTCGCTCAATTGGTCTCCCAAATTAAAATGGTAAAATAGTCAAATAGATTTTTTTATCCCTTCAAATCCATCCTCTAATAATAACATCCAAACGAGTAATTTGAAAGAATAAGTTATCCTCTTAAATCTTTCCCCTCCCCTCCAAATACGTACAAATCTCTCCCGTCCAAATCCTTCGATCCAATATAGCGTAAATTTATGGATGACTACGGCCATTTGATCCTATGTATTCTTAAATTACGAGGATGTTAAAATTGTAAACAAATTTAAATAATGGTAGTTTGATTGGAATGGTGTTAAATTATGAGAGCGTTAAAATTGGGATAAAATTTTCATGGATAATGATTCAAAGTACGAGATTATGGCATTTGAAAAAAAAAATGTAACCAAGAGGGGTTGGGCCGAGTGGTAAGCAGCTCGGTGCCGCTTAAGGAGGTCTCAAGTTCGAGACCTCACGTACGCAGCCACCCCCCTTGGGAGCCTCACCCGCCATTGCCAGGCGTGCGACCTGAGGCGACCAACGGATTAGTCAAGTATGGTTGGCTGAAAGATGCCATCTCACCGCTGGTGTGGCCTGCTTGGATACCGTGGCTGGCGACAAAAAAAAAATGTAAATTTGGGTGTAAATTTCTCAAGTGTGATTAATAATTATAAAGTTATTATAATGCGATAATTTCCTGTATTTTGGACTTAACAGATTTTACTATATACTCCATAAAATTAATTCAATAATTTTATATTAAAATTAACTTAGTAAATAAATACAGAAAACACACGAGCGATTTTATCTCTCGCGTCCACAGTAGTAGTATTTCTGTTTGCTGCGGTAACCGTATCCCTCCGTCTGGGGTAAAGGAATCCGACACCGTTAAGTAACCGAAGGTCCACGGAAACTCCGGTAGTCTTGAGTCCACACGATAATTCGCCCCATTCAACGTGAAGGCCCCTCGTCCAAAGTCCAAAGCTTTATTAGGGCTAAAACAGGACTCTCGTCACCCACTCCTTCCTCCAACCGCTCACAGCAGAGTCTAATCTGAAGTTTCCGGCACGGTCAACGACTCCTCATGGCGCCGCCGCCGGGACCTTACTCCGGGACCAGCACTCTAGCTCTGGTAATCTCTTCGCTCTCTGTGTCTCTATCTGTGTTCGGTTTTCCGTAGATCGCCGACAAATGGGGAAAAATGAATCTGCTAGATCAGAATTTGCAAATAATTAGATGTTTCTGGTAATCTGATGCCAATCTTTCGGATTTTGGGGGACGGGTAGGTCGCTCGTGTTTCGGCGTTTTCCTTTGGGCTCGTCTACGGGAACATGAAGCTCAAGTATCTCAAGGTATTCTTTTGATGTCGTTGCTCGCATTCTTCACTTCACGTTCGTTTCTGATTTCATTTTTCATTGATTGGATCCTGCTTAATCATCTTCCTTGTATATTATAACCGAATCCATTGGAGCACATTATTTGCACCTGTGACGTTCTAAAGCTACAGTGGCTGGGAGGTCGGGTGGGTTCGATCCCAGAAGAAAGAATGCGCTCGATATGTTAGTAATTAGTTATTTGAAAGGGCTTAATACTGATCTTTAACTGCTGAAAAGAAACTCTGCAAGCTTGCTGTTACTCTTGGTCTTGGGAACCTTTTGTAAAGCATTTTGTATATGATTGATTAAAGGAAATGAAATTACACCTTCCAAAAGGAAGGGAAAAAAAAAAAAAGAAACTCTGAAGTACTTGGGTCTACTGGTCATGAGGGGTAGAGTTCTTCAGTCTATAGTATACGTAAGTTTCACAATGATCTCAATAGTTATTCTTGATACAGTTGCCTTTGAGGTGGAGCCAAATTGTTTCTTAGTATGGAGGAGACTTTGGGTTTGCTTTTGCTTTTGAAGGATGCTATGAGAGCTCTGATAGTCTTGCATGATATTGCTACTTGCATCCTGGAGCAGCTTTCTTCTTTCGTCAAAAGTGCCTCATTTATCAGTTTCTACTAATTTTAGTACTTGGAAGTTATAAGATGACTTGATTGAAGAAGCAGAAACCTTGACCTGGAGACATCCATGGCTTTCTGGGATGCATCTCAGTGTTTGAAATTTAGGGTCAGAAACTTCTACTTTTATGATAAACCGCACTAAATAAAGGAGATATAGCAAAACAAATTCATTTTGAGATGCAAGAACATATGCTTTCTTTCTTTTTGGGCATGCATTTTATAGTTTCCAGAAGCCAATTTTTCCTAACTAGTCTTGATTCAAGCGGGATCGGGGTAAAGTCATTGGTTCTTCTATTAGGTTGTCTTTGCCATCTGCTCTGAAAGATATGCTTTCAATTTCCAATGCTATATAAAGCCCATTACCCTTATATGAAAAAAATTTGCTTGAGATGGGCAGTTTATTCAACTGCATTCATATTGACCGTAAACAGATGCTTGTCTTCATGGTTTTTGTCAGAACAGATGTCAGTCGCTCAGTTGTCTATTTCTTATGTTGACAGGCAAAGGCGAAGTCTCAAAGAAAAGCCGAGGCGAAAGCTCATCATTAGAGTTATTCTCTCTCTCTTTTTTTTTTTGTGTGTTCGAGGGACGATACCTCTTTGGAGAGAGAATGAACACTGTGCGTTGAGGTATGGCTGATTTACAGATTCAATAATGAAGTTGGTAGGATTTTACAAAATTGCCTTTGCCATAAGCATTTTGCAGGCCATTGCAAAATGTGTCCAGTTATGAGTTTTTCACGGTTTGTGTATCGAGTCTCAATACAAGCATCTTTCCTTGAACAATGCTGGAGTTTTGAATTCCTGACAGATAAGGTAAATTCTCCTCTTACAATTATACTTCACTTACTAAGGATGGAGTTCTTCAATAATGTCAGATGTTGCAAAGCTTTCTTTGACGATATTTGTCCGAGCAGGTGTGCTCGATGATCTTAAGCATTTCTCAACTTGCATCCTTCAAATCAGGCAATTAGAGCGATTCCTAACAGGTGCAAGTTCAATTGCTTGAAATGTTAGCATTTGCCTCTGATAAGTCCACAGAGATTACCGTGGCTACCCTCTGAATAACATAGTAATAAATGCCGAATGGATCGAAGTTTATGCATTTAGGTGAGTTTTCCTTTTTCGTTAACTTCGTCTGTTGAAGAAGTCGATCGTTATTCTGCTGGGTGCTGATGCTGTGTGAAATCGGTTCTGTTCTCGAAAAGCAAATGCTGTTTCCCTTCCTGTGTTCATATCATATATTCAGCTCGGCTATCGAAGACAGATACGAACATGCGTACAAGCATGCAACAATGTTTTACCTATGACAGATACCAGTCTCGGCTATCAAACCAGCGATGGCCAGGGCAGGGGTTGTCACGATGGGAAATGGAGGTGCTTAATCCTACCGTCACCATCGATTGTTTCCATACAACATCTCGAACACGAACGCTAGCTGATCGACAATTACAGTTTCCGTGAGATCTGATGAACCAGCCACCAGGAAGATGAAATCAACAGGAGTCATTCCACCATGAGTATTGGGATAGAGGGCAAGTCATATGTTAATGTAAATCATGTACTTTCTTCTAGCTTGAATTTAGTTAAAAGGGGGAGATCCTGTGCTAAAGTTGAAGCTTTAAGGGCACTACCTGTTTCGAATAAGTCATGATCCAACGTGTGCTAAAACAGGATGGGCCTTAAACTCGGCATGTGCTCGAATAAGGTTGGACTGCTGTAATCTCTTTAAACTCAACAATTCAAAGCAAATTCAAGTCGATCTGATTCTATGAGGCAAATTCCTCCATTTTATTCCACTCCTACTTAAATATTCTAACTAGTGTGACATGGATTGTTTCACTAGCAGCATTAGTTAAAGGCTATTGAACCTGACACTTCAAGCAATCAGGGTGTTTGGTCTAGTGGTATGATTCTCGCTTCGGGTGCGAGAGGTCCCGAGTTCGATTCTCGGAACACCCCAGCCTTTTCCGTTCAATAAATGACTTTTTGGTCTGTTCTGCTGTTCCCTTTGTCCCTTCCCGCCCTCCTACTTCGTCGTCGTCTTGACCGTTTGAATCAACCGGTCACAGTTGTCTACTAAGATCTTCTGGGAAAAAACCATTAACAGTTCACGAAATAGTAATAATCCGAAATGGTATGCATATCATCAGTTCCCGACAGTTGTTACATTTTCCCAAACTTGTCTCTTGTGGAGAGCGGCGCATCAATCGTGTTCGGTGTTTCCTTACTTTGCAGGCAGAATCTTGATCACTATCGGACTCATCGAACCTTCTCGACCCTACCATCGCAGCATCTTCCAGAGACCTCCAACACGAGCTACGTGGCACCGTGTGCCCCTTCCATCTGCGTTGACATCGCTCTCAGATCGTGAATGCAGCCTCCGCTAGCAGGTACTGATGATTTTTGGATGTGAATGCCAACGAGCCACGGGTAAGAAAATCGATCTGCCGCCGGATCCCGTCCGTAACATATCGAACTCTCCTATTAAGTCTTCATCGGTGGATAGATATATAGCAGAGGATATCTAGCACCGGGGCACACACCATGGTTGGCTCTGCCACAGGGGAACCTCCCAACATCGGTTAGCAGTCAAGTGGGCAAGCCACTCATTGCCCGAGGATCGATCCAGGGGATTCGTGGGGGACGATCGCTCTTCTAAACTCGGGAAAACCTGTAAGGCCTTATATAAAATTTACTGATTTTACCCGTATTTTTGTTAAATTATCTTATTTTTATCCCTAATATGAATCCTTCTTTCGACTCTTTTTGCAGCTTCGCCTCCTTGATTGAGACTTTTTAGACCTACACCCCCTAATTGTGCATCCTCGAACATATCAGAAGGCATGTTCATGGTTTATTGACTGGTCCATACATGTCTAAATAGGACCGTGTTAATTATATAATATGCTTATTTGAACATATTTTCTGGCCTAGATTCAAGTAAGTTGTTCGAGTTTTATGAGATTTCAACACATAATTGGTTGTTTTTCCCTAGTTGAGTGAAATCAAGTTATAATTAATTAATTCAAATTTTCTTCCAAGAATGTTGGTACTTCCAGACTTTTTATTGATATAGGTGGTTATTGAAGAACCAACCGGGCCAAGAAAGTGGACCCCGACTCACGGAACCAAGCTGGACAGAAGCTGGAAAATAGAGGAAACAGGGGAGGGGTCGCGACTCCCTGAAGCAGAAAAGTGAACAGAGTCATGGGTCGCGACCCCTCGCTGGCAGAGAAGATTTCACAATATTTACAAAATATTTGATTTCCTGAAGATCCCAAAACCCGATATGGAGGATATTTTGAGATATTAGGACACAAGAGTATATTTCACTTGACTTACTCTGGGGAAAACAAAATATCTTGCAGAATATATTTTTAGGATAGATATATTTGGAGAATATTTTTAGGCAAGATAGAATATTTTGCTCTCTATCTTTATAAAGTCTCAACCTAGCAACATACGGAGGGGGACCATCTTTCATATTAGTTCTTACATATTCGTATTGCTGCCAAGAAGAAATCAAATCACTCACGGCTTCAAGGAAGGAAGAGGATCAACGTGCTTCAAGACGACTTCGGGGATCGAGAGATCGGCTTTGAACCATTCTAGAGTCTTTCTTTCCTTCCTCTTTACTTTTCTTAGTCATGGTGTATTCGACTCTTTTCTTGTTATTTTCTGTTAATTCCATCATGAACTAATTTCCTATTTCCTAGGGCAAGCAATGAAACTCTTTCTAATTTCTTAATCTTAATTCTCTCTTTGCATGTTAATTGGTTGCACTTATGTTATTTATACTATTCTCGTCCTTAATGCTTTCTAGTGGCCTGATCACCCGTTAGATCGATTAGGAGATTCGATGAACTCGAGAGACGAAGTCGTAATCATGCCATAGATAGTATAACTTAGGATAATTCACGCCGAGAGGTCGGGATTATCTGTGAGAAGCATCGAGAGATTAGCCTATCACCCTAGGTATCCAAATTAGGGTTCGAGCTCAATGGACTTCTTAATGTTGATTGCCTAGAGATAGAGTGGTTAACATCGTCCTAGAAGTACGTTCTTATTAAGCCGAGAGGCAGGTAAGGAGATATAAAACCCTAGGATAATAACCAAGCAATCAATTACATGTAGAGAGTCAATTTGGGATTAGGAATGGGATTGAGGGAAGTTGTGAGCCCTAGGTCCATAAACATCAATTGACTTTATTGTTTCCTTTCCTAGTTCTGTTTATTTGATAATTTACTTTTGGATTGCTTTCTCAATTTACGACTTGCCTAGCTTAGAATTAATTGTTTAGATTATTGCTTAGTGGAATTTGACACGGTCCTCGTGGGAACGATCTCGATATTCATCACTTTATTACTTGAAGCGATACGTATACTTGCGTGCCTTTTTGGTTATCTATTTTTGTCGCAACACAACATGCAACCGCCAACGGGGTAGCAACCCCACTGGTGGGGATTTGGGAGGTTCAGTGTGACCTCCTAGGTTCAAGTTTCAGGAGGGGCGCTTTTCCGTTGGTGGGGACTTTACGCTCTCTTGAGTCTGTCAGATTCGCCTAATTTATCCGGCACACGTCATTTGCAGGTTATTGCGTGTGCTCTGAGGAGAAGGTGTCGTAACCACCGCTAATCGGATTCGGAAGATGTTCGGATACCTCGGTTATAAAAAAAAAAAGACCACATGCAACCATACACAATATATATATATATATGTATATCCATATATGCAAAATAAACAAATAGAGAGAGAGAGCTTTGGATGTTCACGTGCATGTCCAAGCAAGAGTACCCAATATGTCCAATCAATATCATTGCTCAATCAATGATGGACCCAACCACACCCAATACGACAGTCCTTTCTCGTCCTGTCTCTTTTGATTGTACGGAAAATCTTTATTAAACCTTGACTATCTCGGCTCTGTACACTGGTCTGAATCCGAAGAAAATTTTCGATGAAGTAGTCATATTACGTAGATGATATTGATGTGGTGTGTCTATTCAATTAAAATTTATTATTTATCTATTTGTCCAATTGTGATTTGTCATTTATTAAATTTTTTTATAAATATTTTGTTATCGTTTATATATATATTTCTCTATTACAATTCACTATTTATTTTAAACTTTTTTATATTTCTAAAGACTTTTTTAGAATTTAATAATAATAACTGTGCACTTATTAATTACATGTCAATTCTTGATTGAATGGATATACTATGTTAGTATCGTCTACGTAGTATGATTGCTTCGCAAAAGGTTTTCTCCTTAACTTGGACACAGTGTCGCGGCGCGTCACATATAAGTGCCATGGTGTTCACTCATGTCTTTAAATATAATTATCTTAGTAGCTATATAATATATTATTATAGTATAATTATATATTACAGACATTTTATATTAAATGGGTCAACTCGGTTTAGATGCGAACTAGTTTAAACAAGAAAAATAAATGTGTCATGTCCAGGTCATCGGGATTTCTAACCCGAACACGTTTATCACGCGATAGTTACGTAGTGATTCCAATTAATAAGATTAAGTGATTTTAAAATTAAATTTTCATGTTAATTTTGTAAAAAATTTGAAAAAACTGAAGACTCTCGTCCTTCAGCGGGATAACGGTAAGAATTTTCCCATTAGAAAATCGTCGCTCATCTTCTTTTTCTCCACTCTCTCCCCCTCCCCTCCCCCCCTCTCTGCAAATTCCCATTCGAGTCTTTGTCTGACTCTCTCTCTCTCTCTCTCTTCGTCCCCTGCTTCGCCATCTCCTTCTCATTCTTCGAGCCGTCAGAGCTTTCCCGCGGCATTGAGTTCCGAGTCGCAGACTCCGTCAGTTGGACTCGGTACTGCTCTGCTCTATGGCTTCGTCCTGCCGGGCGCAGAGCAGCTCCCCGTTCTCCTCCCGCAAGTCCCCCAGCCCATACTCCTCCAGTTCCTCCACCACCTCCTCCTCCTCCAACCAGCGGCTGATGCCCCAGTCCGATTCGGTGTACTACGGGAATGGCGGTTGTAGCAGCCGCTCGCCGGTGGGATTCGCTTCAGACGAGCTGATTGCCGGGCCTGTGGACACGGCTCCCTCAGGTGATAGCATCTCGGTGACGGTTCGATTCAGGCCCCTGAGGTAATGGCATATCTTAGCTTTTGCGATCGGATCTATTGGACTCTGTGCTGGAGCGGGAAAAAATAGTAAGTTCCGGTAATGCGATTGAGTTTGGCGGTACTCTTGCAGTGAGAGAGAATGCCAGAGAGGAGATGAGATCGCCTGGTATGCTGATGGGGATAACATCGTGAGGAGCGAGTATAACCTGGCCACAGCCTATGCATTCGGTACCGTTCGATTCCTTATTCTGTGTTTTGAGAATGGAAGTTAATGTTCATTGAGCAATCACGGGTAATCAAAGATTAAATGCTGATTTTGAATGAATAAGTCTGATAAGGAGAATCTGGTTTGGTTCTTAAATTTATGTAACGTTCTAACTGATGGCAGATTTTGGACAAACCTTTTTCTTTTGAAATTGTGGCAGACAAAGTTTTTGGACCGCATACAACCACTCAGGAAGTGTACGAAGTTGCTGCCGAACCTGTGGTGAAGGCTGCAATGGAAGGTGTTAATGGTAACTTGTGCTCATCTCCTAGTGTCCTCAACAATATGTTGCATTAGGACTAAGCGTAACTGGTAGTGTAGGATTCTGTTTTTTTTTTTTTTTAATTGATATTTCCTTCCAATTAAAACTGCCATTTGCTTCTTCAGCTTCTGTGAGAGACTCACCCATCTGAAATCTGATTACTGATAATGCAGGGACTGTTTTTGCATATGGTGTTACGAGTAGTGGGAAGACGCACACTATGCATGTAGGTTTTGCTCATTTGAGCTCCCAATTTCTTCCTTAATCTACAGTTCTTCCTCTCTCACGGAGTCTCACTCTTGAAATTTATGCCTTCAAATCACTGTCTAACTTATAATCGGCTTCTTTTAGGATCAGCGGTAATGCATTTGCTTCCATATTTATCCCATGCTATATTACTAGTTAAGTATGTTCGTCGATGAGATTGCTGCAAGCGTCTTCGTTATGGATAAGATGGAACACAGGATAAAATTTGTTTGAAGCTGTCTTATCTCAAATTCTAAAGCTCCCTATGATTGGATTTTTAATTGATGCTGGATTTACCAGCAAGTTTTCAACTAAGAATTTTCTAGTTGAACCATTTCAATTTTCCTCGATCAGAATTCCGATGTTATTATTATTGTTACAAACCATAAGTACCATTGGTTCAGCATATCGATAGGCTAAGTACCAACAGTTCACCATTGATTCATTATTACAAACCACCCTCCACTTAGAATTTGGAGGCATGTCACTTCAAGGAAGGATTAATAGTGTATAAAACCTATAAGTGGGGTGCCCTATGTATCAGTTTTTATATAGTGATAGATGTATAACTTCTTATGATGCTTGAGTTTTTTTTTTTTTTTTTTCCCTCTTTCTAGGGTCCTTTAGCTATGTGTTCAGCTCTTATATATTGTGTTCTAACTTGTGACACCGAAATCAGCCCCCTTTCATGGGCCATTTCAGCATCTTATTAGATCATCAGTCCTCGTCCCCATTCTTTACTGTCAATCATTCTTTTGTTTAATTCATACAACCTGTTCTTGAACCATCTATCCTGATTATCTATGCAGGGAGATCATAATTCTCCAGGTATTATACCATTGGCCATAAAGGATGTCTTCAGCAAAATTCAAGATGTAAGATTTCAATTTTTAAGTGCCCCAAGTACACATTTGTCATTACAAATGTTTCAACTCAGTTGTCCTATGTTGTCGTGCTTTGTTGTAAGATCATTTATGTATTTTATCAGTTCCAGTGTTCCATAATAAGTGCGTTGCTTCAGGAGATGTTAGGACCTAATCATTGCTACCTGTTTCTTTAATCAGCAAGATATATTCCTGTTATGACTGAATTAGGCTCTCCACATAATAGTGCCAGATAGTAGAAACCGACTTATATACATATGGTTGTGTCAAAGTTATATGATTCACTTTGTATCCAGTCACTTGATCACTTCAAAAAAAATTTTTGTGGTTTCAATGCCACCTGTTATTGTAGAAAATGTCTATTTTCTTTTCTTTCGTTCCATTCCTTTGCTTGTGACTCTTTTTAAGCATATAGTTTGATAAACTATTTATCCCACTATATGCATGGTAATGTTTTATTTTGACCTCAGACACCTGAGAGAGAGTTTTTACTCCGAGTATCGTATCTTGAAATCTACAACGAGGTTGGTGCAACTTCTCTTATTTCACCTGTTGCTGTAAAATTTTACATGTATATATATGCGTGTGTGTGCATGTGTATAGATAATATCCTATTTAGAGATGCATGATATAGATTCTAATTTGTTTAATTTATGACCCAGCATGTCGTAATGATGTCAGGTGATAAATGATTTGCTTGATCCAACAGGTCAAAACTTGCGTGTTAGAGAAGACTCACAGGTTCTTATAGTTTTCTAGACTTGAACCTTCTTCTTTCATTCTGTCTCTCCTTTTGTGGCTTTTGAGCTTCTCTAGATCTTTTTCTGTTCTTTCACCTCCAACTTGAGTTAAATTGCTAGCAGGTTACTTCCGTATAGTTGTTCCATTTGGATCTCCTAGGCTCTTAGCAGCATATTCCTGCATATTGATGATCTAAATGATGTTTTTTTTTTTTTGTAGGGCACTTATGTAGAAGGGATAAAGGAAGAAGTTATTCTGTCTCCCGGGCATGCACTCTCTTTCATTGCCGTTGGGGAGGGTATTTTTTGTCACTACTCTTGTTTTCTCCACTAAAGATTTTTGCATATTTATTGGAGAAAACTCAAAAAATCTTTTTGTGTCATGGCAGAGCATCGACACATTGGATCTAATAATTTCAACCTTTTAAGTAGCAGAAGTCACACCATATTCACCCTGGTAAATGCCTGTTCCTCAGTCCATGGATAAAGTATTTAAGATATATTCATATTGGCAGTTTTAATGATTTTGTTGTTTTGCAATATCCTCGTAATTTCACTCCCCTTCTATCTTGTTCCTTTTAGCATTATCCCTTTCTATATAAGTATCGGTAATTATCAATGGTTTAGTTTGTTCATGAATGTCTTATGCTGTGGAATGTTGAGTCTTTGTAATCATCCTTGGTTGATTGATGTTGTTCACTGGAGTTTATAGACTCTGGCATGCTGTGTATATGTTTCTTGATGATAGTTTATTTCGTAGTGGCATCGGTAGGTAAGATGTTCTGATGCTTTCCACTGATATGATAAATATATCCTTTTTTTAGTGGTTCCTTTGCTTAACATGTCAGCATCGTTTCAGATGATTGAAAGTAGCGCTCATGGAGATGAATATGATGGAGTTATCTTCTCACAGTTGGTATGAGAAAACAATTGCTGTACAGGCTCGAGATTTATCCTCTATAATCTATTTTTGCATATTAACTTTTAGTACTTCCTGTAGAATTTGATTGATCTGGCTGGTTCTGAAAGCTCCAAGACGGAAACAACAGGATTGAGGAGAAAGGAGGGATCTTATATCAACAGAAGTCTTCTAACACTTGGGACGGTATGTTTTTCTTTTGAGTTTGTGTCTGCTTCACTGATTGCAGCTGCTTCTTGTGTATAATACTATCCTCTCTCGCCACTGTTGTATCGTTAAGAGAGGTTAAGATTGCCTTTCAGCAATGATTGCCTGTAACTTGCTTAAACAGCATTTTCTTTATGTAACTTCACCATTTTTCTTTTTTCGATGAAGAACTTCACCATTTTTCAGGTCTTTCAGTGGTTATCCTTTCAAATTAATCATTGGAATGTGGTTGAGACTTTGAAGTTCATTCTATATGTGTAGGTCATTGGGAAATTGAGTGAAGGGAAAGCATCTCATGTTCCATATCGAGATTCTAAGCTTACTCGCCTTCTGCAGTCTTCACTAAGCGGGCATGGACATGTTTCAGTGAGTTTTAACTGTTTCAGCTGTTACTAATACATTGATATAAGCTTTTCCAAAGTTTTTCTTTGGATAGGATAATATGTTTCTGAATTCTACTCATTCATCCTTTCCACCTTGTGTGCTGTATAACATTGAGTTCAGTAAATTTTGTGGGAATGATTTGCAAGATGCAATTTACTGTATGCAGTCATTCTATCCTTGCTTCCTCTTTTGTCCAATCACACTCACCACTTTTTCATATAAATGCATTACCAAATAGTAAGAACTCTTATTTTCTAATGACTTGCTAAATATCTTACAGCTAATCTGCACTGTTACTCCGGCTTCTAATAACATGGAGGAAACTCATAACACGCTAAAATTTGCAAGTAGGGCGAAGAGTGTGGAGATTTATGCTTCATGCAATAAGGTTAGTCATACCCATGTGTGCTGTAAATCTTCAGGGACACCTTTGCTAGCATCCTCATCTCATTTTGCAATACTCTTGAAATTTGGTGTGCTCAGATCATCGATGGAAAATCTTTGATAAAAAAGTATCAACGAGAAATTTCAAGCCTTAAACAAGAGCTTGATCAGCTGAGGTGGGGAATGCGTGTGGGAGTGAACCATGAAGAGCTTATCAGCTTAAGGCAACAGGTTACATTATTTACCATGAAAAACCTTCTCATGTAAAAGAACAGCTTGTTTTGTTTGACAATTCAAGTGATAATCACATATTTCATTGAATAGTTGGAAGAAGGTCAAATGAAAATGCAATCAAGATTGGAGGAGGAGGAAGGGGCCAAAGCTGCTCTATTGAGTAGAATCCAGAGGCTAACAAAGTTAATTCTTGTTTCTTCCAAGAATGCAATTCCTGGATGTTTAAGCAATATTCCTAATCACCAAAGAAGTCATTCTGCAGGCGAGGATGAGGCAAGTTTCTCCTCATTGCAGTTACATTAATATTCTATCCTCCAATATCAATCTTACCCCACTCATTAACTTCTAGGTTTTTGAGTTTGCAAGCTGTGGATATCTGGTCTATTGATATTATGAATTGAGAAAATGAGAGAACTTCTTTTGTCTGTCATATGCATTTTATTTTTTTCATCTTCTCTTTTCCAATTTTTCATGTATGCCTTCATTTTATTGTTCCAACATGGCAATTGAGTATTCATGTTCTCTTCAGTAAGTCTTCCAAGTACACATTCATTACTAATCATTAAGTGTTTCTGTTGTATCAGAAAGTGGATGTGCTGCGTGACTTTTCTTTGCTTATGGATGGTGAGAATCAGAATGACTTAACTGCCTCAGTTAATCAATCAGGAGAGCAAAAGCACAAAAGATCCTCTAGCAAATGGAGTGAAGATTTTTCAATTGCTGGCAGTGTGGTTACTGAATTGACTCAAACTGGTGAACTCATGACTGGTCCAAAGCTGCCTCTGGTATGTGCTTCCTGATGCGAACCTGTTGCTTTTACGATATTTTTGACAACTTGTAGAATCAGCATGCGTCTTCACGTTTTCTATGTGGAGAAGAGTAATTAATCTATCAGATCAGGAGCCTACTCTAATGTTATCTATATGCATTGAATGCATAATTTTGTATGACTCAAAATGGATCTTGTTCTGCTAAAAAATGGGTTAAGCTAGACATCATGCTTGACGAATATTGGTATAGGTTATGATGTCCTTTGGCTTCAGTAAGTATGCAAACGCTGCGCAATAATTTGATCAATATTATTAACTGTTCATACTGAGAGAATAAACTTCATGCTTATGGCCATTACAAATGCAAGGTTGTCAAACCACTTCACCTTTTTTTTGGTGCCCTTGACAGTGGGCATGGTTTGAAAATCTGCTTTATCTCCTGTTAATAGGAAGCTGAATTGTCAAACAATTTGGTGTTCTTCTCGTTAATCATTTCGTTCATCACTAGTGGGGTTTATTTGACTTTGATTCTACTGTCTTCTTTTTACTTTATCGGGAAACTACGTCAATGTTGGATAAGATGGATCTTCTTGTTGAGCAAGTTAAGATGCTTGCTGGGGAGATTGCCTTTAGCACTAGCACACTGAAGCGCCTATTGGACCAGTCTGTTGATGATCCCAAAAGCTCAAAAACCCAGGTATAATTCAGACACTTTATTAGTCTTCTTGTTATTTTAAAGCTACAACTGAATATTCAGACACATTTCAGTATAGAAAGAAAATCTTCAGAAATGCCACATATGGTGCGAAAGCTAGCAGAGATCGACTCTTCTCTGACTCTAACTTCACCTTGAATTCCATCACTTTCTATTAGAATTTACATATAGCATTTTCCATTTCCAAAAGAATGAAGTATTTTCTTGACAGCACAAAATTGTTCCTGGAAGGTCGTTTTGATCAATTTTAGTGATGCATCTGTGAAGAAATTTGATGCTTTCTGTTGGCTCCGCCATTTCTTGGCTCTAAGTTGGGCAAAGTTGCTATGAAATTAACTTCCCCCTAGGACCTTCTTTAATCACAAGAACCATGATATAACAGCACTTATTTTGTTTTTGATAGATCGAGTACTTGGAGCGGGAAATTCAAGAAAAAAGGAAGCAGTTGATGATGTTAGAGCACTGTATAATTGAAAGTGGTGAAGCTTCAATTGCTAGTGCATCGTTGGTTGAAATGCAGCAGGTACTCTCTATCTATTGGAGCATGATGAGATATACTGCATCTAACGCAGAATCTGAATTTTGCTTATCTTGTGTTGCAGCAGACAGTGACAAGATTGATGACTCAGTGTAATGAAAAAGATTTTGAGTTGGAGGTGAGTAGCTCATAAGTAGGCTGTCTTAGCAATTCAATTTTCTTTCTTGATATGTGGAAATAAGAAATAGCATATTATTTCCATATTTTATGGATTTTATTGATTGTTATTGCAGATAATGTCAGCAGACAACCGTGTGCTGCAAGAACAATTGCAGAACAAGGTTAGTGAATTTTCTTTCATAGTTTTCTTAACCCTGAAAATCATATTCTTCTATATGAATTCATTCACGCCTGTAACTGTCTTGGCTTGTACTGAAGATGCTATGCTTGTTTACTGTATATTGGGCATTCAACAGTGTGCAGAAAACACGGTGCTGGTGGAGAAAGTTAATGCATTGGAGCAGCAGTTGGCTTCAATTGCTGGCGACAAGTCTTCCATGCGTTATGAACCAAATGTGTCTGAAGAGTACATTGATGAATTGAAAAAGAAAGTGCGGACTCAGGTGATCACCTAGTCTTTCTTGATTCTGAGTTTTCATGCATAGTTGATGATTTTCTTCTTTGTGTTTTAGTTTCTCAAACTACTCAGGTTACCTTATCACAAACTTGATGGGTTACATGGCTGTTCAATTGAGCCATTTGCCTCGCTAGCCTGAACTTATATGCCTGTGAAAATACAACACAGTGCCCAATGAATCTAAGCCTATTAATCAAGCTCATGCTATGTCTTCATTTGTACGATCTTGTGCATCATGTCTAATAAAACCTTCTTCTGCTTTTGCTACAGGAGATTGAGAATGAGAAACTAAAGCTGGAACATGTTCAGCTTTCTGAGGAGAACAGTGGCTTGCATGTACAGAACCAGAAATTGGCTGAAGAGGCTTCTTATGCAAAAGAGCTTGCCTCTGCTGCTGCTGTTGAGCTCAAGAACTTAGCTAGTGAAGTGTTGAAGCTTTCCATGTTGAACTCAAAATTAGAAACTGAGCACAGTGGTGCTCGAGACTTGGCAGCTTCAAGATCTAATGTTTTCAACCGCAAGTTCAGTGGTGGGGACAGAATGGTGAATAAAGCACATCATGGTGTTCAACCCTCGGATGGCTTTGATGCTTGGAATCTTGATCCCGGTGACCTGAAAATGGAACTGCAAGCCAGGAAGCAGCGGGAGGCAGCACTCCAGGCTGCTTTAGCTGAGAAGGAATTTTTAGAAGACGAATATAGGAAGAAGGTTGAAGAGAAGAAGAGAAGAGAAGAAGCTCTGGAGAATGATATAGCAAACATGTGGGTGGTTGTAGCTAAGTTGAAGAAGGAAGGCGCGGGGGCTCCCGAGCAGGACCAGGGTGCGAGGTGTAAGGATGTAGCCAATCTTACTTCTGACAGTAAGTCAGGTGAGGTCTCCAGCAGTGGCATCCTCAAGGAGAGGCAAATTTCTGATTTGTCAAAACCTGCAGAGGAAACTGTCAAGGAAGAGCAGAGCCTCTCATATTTCGGTTGAAGGTAATATATGCTCTATCTAGTTTATTCTTCAAGCAATCCTAATTAACTGGCTGGTCTAAGGAAAATGCTGTTGGTTCACGCCAATTCTTATGGTAAAGCAGACACTTCTTGCTTTAAACCTGTGTACCTTCTTACTTCAGTTACTTACGATCCAAATCTGCTCGAGGCCAAATCTGTTTACGGCTAATTCTCCATTAATTACAATCTATGGGAAAACATTCTTTTTAGACTTGCACCATTTTCAGGCCTGCATGCAAGAGATGAAAGAGAGAGCTCGAGTCCTTCGGAAATGGAGATGGAAAATTCCCGTATGTGTAAAGTATGCTTTGAATCCCTGACAGCAGCTATCCGGCTGCCCTGCCGGCATTTTTGTTGTAAGTGCATTCATTTAATCTCACTTATTGTTTTACACCTCGCAGAATTTTTCGCCTAACTAGTTGCTGTCGGCGCATCACCATGCAGTGTGTAAATCCTGTTCACCAGCTTGTTCTGAGTGCCCATTTGGCGTACAAAGATTGCAGACAGGCTCTTCTCATTTGCTTCATGACTCCGCCACTGAATGCCTACAGGTATGCAACTTAGTTCTACACTAAACCTTTATGTTATGTCCTTCGATGATTGAGCAGCTTCACTGATGCACTGCCATGGTTAACAAATGGATTGATTCATTTAAACCGATGAACGTAATTTATGGAATTCTTGACTTTCTACTTGCAGGGTGGTGAGTGCGATTCTTTTTTTAGTTTTCTTGTCTGTAGATATATCATCTTCCACATTGTCATATCAACGTCTCTTTTCCCGGCTCTCCCCCTGAGGCTGTAAAATAAGACATAAGATGCCGGGAAAAGTATGATGAATGATTTAATCTCCTAAAGGAGAAACAAAGTACAGTTTCGAAGTTTCAGATCCATGTTGCTGCAGAAACATGCGATGTACCGTGACCATGTAAGACTATGTAACCAAAATAGTCTTTCCCCTTCGAACTGCAAAATCACTGCATTGTTATGTCCTGGTGTCATTCTTTAGATCTACCAATCTTTCCTCGGCACGGGACTTCTGATTTTTGATGCGAAACAGCTCGGAGATCCAAGAGAGGCCCTGGGTTTATACTAATATATCCGAGGTATTTAAATCTCACTCTCTCAGTTACTCTGACTTTTAACTGAACTTGTGAACCTTTTTATTTTGTGTTCAGCTTGATTTTACTGCTATATGTGCTCGAAGTCTCGTACTACTCGGACTGCTTGTGAATGTTAATGGCCCGATGTCCCTTACAAAGATCTACCTGCTTCCGGGGTGGTATCCATGACCCGATCACCACCACGACTACCACGTCGTGATTTCGGCTCATGCTAACCACTTGCTGATGAAAGAATCAAGCAGATCCTGTAGCCAAAACGATCCCACAATACAGCAGAAGACTCTGCCTATAATGGTAGGAAATTTATGTCCTTTCTTCCCTGAAATACCTTCTCACGGTCTCTAACGATTTCCCAAAATTGTTGCGTAGGATTGAATTACGTATCGAGTCACGAGCCATCACAGAGATTCTAGTGATCAATTCTCATCACAAAGTCGGCTGAGAGGTATGCTTCTATCATACGGAAAAGTCCTACCACGTATAAAGATCATTACATTTCCCAATCAATTTTCGGGTAAGGTAACTTCCAAGAAGCATAGCCTAATATCGAAAGCTAATCACAATTTCATTTTCTTTTTTTTCACCCAAAAAAGGTCCCCAAAAAAAAGGATTTTTTTTGGGTAACAATAGGATGTGCATTAATAATACCAAACTGAAGCAAAATACATCGACTTAACCCAAGTCATGAACATTTACTATTACAGAGTTACTTCCTACATGTCTAACTTTTAATCCTCCTATTAGATCATAAAACACAAGAGACCCGATCATGGTCGAAGGTGTCTCAAAAACCCGATAGTCATCCATACGGTCCCTTGCTAGACGTGCCAGTCCGTCTGCCACTCCATTAGCTTCACGAAAGATGTGATTCATTTGAATCCATCGAAAACTCCTGCAAAGCTTCCTGCAATCAAGAACAAATGGGAGATAAATCAGATTTTCCTCACTATAATCCTTCATCAGTTGTTCAACAACTTTTGCATCCATTTCAACCATCACTGACTGAATTCCGAGCTCTTTGGCCATCATTAGGCCATCTCTAAGAGCCCAAAACTCAACCAACAAGCTATTAGCTCTGCCCAAATGCCTTCCAAACCCCTTGATCCAATTTCCATTATCGTCTCTGAGAACTCCTCCTGCACTTGCCTTCCCTGATGACCTGCAATAAGATCCATCTGTATTCAATTTCACCCAGCCCTCTGGTGGGGGGGTCCATCGAACTTCCAACTGTACTATATTCTTGGGAGCTCTCCTTTTGATTAGTTCATTGAATTCCTTAGCTCTAGCAACACAAATAGTATCAAGGTCAGATAACATATTAGCTCAATTAAAAACACAATCATTCTTCTGCTTCCAAAGCAGCCATATAGCTTGTGGAAACAAGATTCGCCAAGGAATGTTACTTGTGTGGCTTTCATATGCCTCACAATTAGTTCATAGCCAATCTTTTGTCGGTAGGTTGAAAGTCGCCCACTTTGACACCGACACACCCAACTTGTTCCAGAAAGACTTCGCTTGGGAGCAATTCCTCAGGACTTGATCAATATCTTCTTGTGAATATTGACAAATCACACACTGAGGTGAAATGTTTAGGCCTCTATTGTGTAGGTGGCTAGCTGTGGGTAACTTCCCATGGCAACAAAGCCAAATGAACATTTGTATCTTTGGGAGGGTTGCACTCTTCCAAACCCAGTCCCACCAGCCTGGCCCTGTACTTGGGAACCGGCCACATGCAATACTGTAAGCTGATTTTGTGTCAAACATTCTGTTAGCTTAGAACCTCCAAGCCGTTCTGTCCTCTGCATCTTCTATCACACATCGAGGGGTGCTCCGGATGAGGTCAATTAATTCTTTTGGAAGCTGCAAGGACAATCTCTCAAAGTTCCACAAGTTAGAATCAGATAAAACATGTTCAATCTTCCAAAAATTTTCCTCCCTGGTCAAAGGACCAAAGATATAGCTCCTTAAAGGTCTCTCTCCTACTCATAAGTCATGCCAAAAACTCACTGACTTTCCTGACCCAATAATCCATTGACTTCCCATATTAATTAATTGCTCCCCCACTTGAAAGGCTAGTCTATTCAAACTAGATCCTTTCAAAAAGATTCTAGTTTTGTCACCATACAGACCCCTAATGACTCGAGTCCATGGTCTATCCTCTTCCCTAGCTCTCCAAGCGAAGCTACCTAGTAAGGAGAGGTTTCTACCCCTTGCTCTAGTTATTCCTAGCCCACCTTCCTCCCTCGGAAGTGTAACAATATCCCAATTAACCCAATGCATTCTCCTATTTGCTTCACCTGATCCCCATAAAAGGGATCGACATATTCTATCAATATCATTACATGTACGTTCGGGGAGAACTGTGCATTGCGTAATGTGTGAAGGGATGGCTGAAATGATAGATTTAATTAGCACTACCCTCCCTGCACTTGAAAGCATATTGGCTTTCCAACATGTCAACTTGTCCTTAATCTTATCTATTAAAAAATTGAAGGATCTTGTGTCTGATGACCTCATCTCCATGGGGAAGCCCAAATACTTCCCAGGGTTATCAGTTTCTCTCACTCCCAGCATGTGTGTCACTCTCCTTCTAGTACCTGACCCTGCATTGTCAGAGAAAAGGACCTTGGACTTGCTCACGTTCACCTTTTGGCCTGATTTCTCACAAAAAGCTTGTAACACTTTGGTCATTGTTTCACAAGTTCCCATATCTGTACCACCAAAAAGAATAAGATCATCTACAAAAAAAGAGGTGAGAGACAGTTAAAGTACCTCGGGGGAGACGAACCCCTCTCCATCTTCCCTCGGACACTTCATTTTGAATGAGGCTTGATAAATATTCAAGACATAGGATAAATATGTAGGGAGACATTGGGTCTCCTTGTCTGATACCTCTTGTTGGTTGGAAGCCTTCCAACTTACCTCCATTAAAGAGGACATTCACTGATGTGGTTGAGATGCAGTGCATGATTAGTTTAATAACAGGTTATGGGAAGTGAAAAAAGTTCAATGCATCTCGAATGAAACTCCACTCTAGATGATCATATGCCTTCTCAAGCTCTAATTTAATAATCATGAAACCTTTTCTACCCTTAAAAAAAAAAGGTTTTCCCCCCAAAAAAGGTCTTGTTCCCCTAAATATCCACTTAAAAGTCTACGGTATCTGATTTTTCTTAAATAAGTGTTCTTTTTTCATTATCATTTCTAGGCGGGTTTTCAATTCTCGACTCAGCCGAGTCTCGGTTCCATTGTTTACTTCTTCGGTGGACCGGTCGTATTCACTACAGCAACAGCTTATTCAAGCATAACTTTGGCAGTCTCCTCTTACAGGGAAAATATGAGTATTACAATCTCCATTCAAATCTTTGGCAGTCTACTCTTAGAATTAAAGCTATCAGGTAACGGCATCCAATTAATTTATAAATTCAAGTTCCAATCTCTAACTCAATCGACACGGGGTTTTTGTGTCTTTAAACACCCATCCCTAACAAATTGATTTGAATCTGATATTTTCCTTTCGAATCTCGAGCGAGGAGACAAACAACCACAACAACAGGCCTTTTTCTTTCATCATTGGACTAATATATGAGTTAGATTTTTTTTTCCTTCTATTCGTTCAGTCTCGTACTTAATTGACCATGAGTTTTATACCCGGGTTTGGCATGATATGAGGCTTAGAAGGGGTAGAAGGAAGATAGGATAAAAGGTAGGTCTGACAAATTGTGTCGTGTTGTGTCTAAAATGTAGTATCTAAAATGTAGTATCTAAATGTGTTTGGATTAGAAACCCTGATGATTTGGATATGAAACATTTCGTGTCAAAACAGGTTTGTGTGTAAACGGTGGTGTCTAAACCGTGTTTAAGCTGGGTTAACCAATTTACTGTGAAATGTCAACAACATATAATTATACTTTAATAAGATATGATATGATTACTAAAATAATAATATTTATTGATAATTAGTATAATAAATAAGTAAAATTAATCAATTATTGATTATGTAACACCATTTTTAAAAATAATAATACATGCAATGCATGTAATATTTTATATATCATAAAATTTATATATATAAATATATTAATTGAGTGTGTATATATATACACAGTTAAATAAGTTTATTTATCATGTTTGTACAAGTTTTTGTCTAAATGGGTTTGTGTCTAGATATAGGCTTGACCAAAACCTGTCTAACTTTGTGCCGTGTCATGTCGTGTCGTGTAAAAAATTGTCAGGCTCAATAAAGGTGTGCGAGAAGTTCTACTAGTAATATCGAATCAGAACTTTTAGATCACATGGCGAGAAGGGCATAAATTGTATCAAGTTGTCTTCTTTAAAGTCGTGATGGTCAACATACTAAATATTTACTCAACCTCACAAGGTTTGTAGAATCTGCTGCTGCGCGGTCGTTAGTCTCAGTAGTCGCTCGGACGCGATTTCCATTCTGCTGCTCCCAAGCTTCGACATTCCTGCGCGTGGAACGTGCGATTAATCGTCCGTCTCGAGATAGTTTCAAATGACAACGAGCAATGAGGTGGATACGGGGACCCAACCTGCTATGAACTCGGTGAAAATTTTACGGTGCGGATGTGAAACCCATGACTATTACAAACTCGAGCACGAAAGAAAATCGCCCATTACTCAATTGTAGTAGTCTCTCCACCCGAGAATTGCAGGGAAATATCCGGTTCGATCTTAGCTGCTAAAGGGCCTATCGTAATTGTAAGGCCAGTTTACCATGCAAAGCAAATATCATATGATTGAAAAGTTAATAAGAAGAATTCTAAAGTATAATAAGATAACTGGTTGCTATCACCAATTCACATATAAGCTGATATGATTTCAATAATCTTATATAAGCTCGGTGAAAATTTTATAGATTTTGTTTAGAAAAAATGATTGTATTATTTGTTAAATGGAGAAAAAAATCATGTGAAAAATGAAATACTACCCCAAATAAGACATGGAGAAATCAACATAGAGCGGCAATGGCATTAGTTATCTGGGGATTAATGGCGGCTCAGGTCATGTAATATATTGTTTGGTGAATTAATAGGTTGTTACGACGCTAGGCACCATCTATATAATAAAACAAGCCCCATTTGATCGCCGGAGCCTGCTGGAGATCTTCATGTCCAGTGATTCACAGCCTCAACCTGAACTTACAGCTGCTGCTCTTTACTCTAACGGCGTCCCGAGCAGCGAGGCTGTCCACATCGATCCGGCACCGGGCCATGAACTTCAGCTGCGGGAGCTTCAGCTTCCCCAGCTCAATCCTCACCGGCTGCCAGACCAGGAGGTTCAGGGGGACGAAGCCTGTCTGCTGCTGCTGCTGCACCGACGTACCAGCGCTGTGGCATTCGGTGTCTGCCCGGTCAGCAGCACGTCGACCACGGTCTTGTTCCGGTGGCCCTGGTAGAACATTGGGAACGAGCCTCGGCAGAGCTCGGACCCCTTGTACAGCACGCTTATGAGGCTCCCTGGTTCGTAGTGGATCCCGATTCTCCTGTTTGGGTTTGTGGCGGTGATGGTCACCCCAAACGTGGCGTTTAAGCTGTCGTCGTTGTTGTTGCTGGGACCAAATCGAGTTATCTGCAGGCTGTCAATCGAGTATTCCGGGAGCTTCGGCCGGAAAACCAGGAACAGGATCCCAGCAGTTGTCCCGACGGCAAGCGCCAGGAACGTAAGGAGAGACGGCGTCCAACATAGGAGCCTGCGGCAACAACTTCTCCTCCTGGAGGGCGGCTCGGAGTGCCCAACCGGGAGGCTACCCGGGCCCTCGGATTTCAAAAAACCCAGTGTCACTGGCAGAGCGGTCGGTGTCCTTTGTACTGCCGCTTCCGGGTCCTCTGATGGATGGACCCTGCGGTGATCGCTCATTGGGGAACTCAGGAAAATCGAGCGTACTGGCGAAAAGGAAGAGCGAGACTGACGAACTACAACTACAATATGCTGGATTCTATATATACTCACTGGGTCTTGTCCGAATATGGAGTCGTGTGGGGACGGTCAACTGAAGCTTCCAAATCTTGACTTCTGGTGGCTAAGTTGTCCCATTTTTCCATGGAAGTGAAATGCTCTTGTTTGGAAGGACCCATCGCATGCTGTCCTAAGGCATCAAATGGTCAACGTTTGAAACTTGCATTACACCGCAGTTTCAATTTCGAGCATCCCGTTTGAATTGGGAGAAATTCTTGGAGGATTCTACCTACGGGTGGGCGAAAACAGGTTCAGCTCCCAGATTGGTGGTTCAGAATCGAAACAAAAGAACCAACTATTGGTTTACATGAAAAAACCGGATCCGAATTTATTTTAAAACAGTTCGATTCGGTTCCAAATCTGTTCAAACCTAACTGAATTGGGTTTGAATGAACCAAACTGAATTATTTTTGAAATGGTTCAATTCAATTTCAACTGCATTGAATAGATTTTAAAATTATATTTTCATATTATTGTACTATTATTTTATTTAAACTGATTTGATTCAATTCAAATCAGTTAACTACACTAATTATACTTAGAAATTAACATTTGCTTTTTGTTCTAAAACCCGCTCCAAATTAGAACCAGTTCAAAACAATTTGATCAAGGTTCTATTCTAGTCTAGCTCCCCCGAACGAGTTTTTTTTGCATACTCCCAATTCTACCTCACCATTTAGCATAAGAAAATACCAATCAGATTACGACAGATGAGCAGAAGAGCGTTAATCACTGGGGCGACTATGTTAATTATTACTAGTCGAAAAATTTAATCGGTTCTCGCTCCCCATGAAATAGGTAGAACCATTTAAGAACTAACAACCACCATAATTAATTTAAGGGAAAATACATGAGACCAAATGCAATAAATTGCAAGAGATCTAGCCTTGGTATGTTCATCACCGTTCCGATCCGATCGGAATCCACCGGGTCCTCGACACGGAGGAGGACGACATGGAAAAGATGAAACTGACGAAGAAAGGTCCCAACCCACAAGGAGGCAGCCCCGGTGGTGGCGCTTTGGGAGGTTCTCTCCAAAATCTTCCAAGTTCAAATCCCAGTGGCGCATTTTCTCGTGGATAGGGCTTCTATAGCTCTCGAGCCCATTAGGTTTGTCTGGCTTACACAACACATATGGTTTGCAGGCTATTACATGTGCCCAAGGAGGAGGTGTCGCAACCCCTCTAGTCGGGCCCGGATACCTCGGTTACTAAAAAAGAAGAAGAAGAAGAAGAGATGTCCCTGTGAGCTATGGGGACTTCCATAACCCAAACCCAGGTCGCATCTGTTACTCTTTATAAAGTGGGATGAACTGTCCAGTATATTACACAGAGAATCTTAGCCTTTTATGACCCGAGGAAGAAAGACACTATCAACAGGAAAACAGGGCTATGCATAATTCTACCTGACTTACAGACGCTGAACGCCGACAGTTACATTGACCTTCTAACACGCACAGCTCGGTCCAACCACACGAACCAAATCAGACAGGGGAGGGACGAGAATCTCTACCATAGACAAAGCTAGAAAAACCATAGGCCGATTCACAAGCGGTGTATCTTTTGCAATTTGTATATAGAGAAGAAGGGTGCGGGCTCTTCGTTCCCTCTCCTGTTTCTTTCTATCTTACCATATTGTATGTACCCCACTTGCACTGTCGTCACCTCCTGAGACGTTTCGTGTCCACCTGAAACATCAGCACAGGGAACCAGTCTCAGTGATTTGAACGTTAAGATGATACGTGTGCCAGGGAAGAAAGTCACTAGGAATGGCAGTGTAACATCGGGAAATGAGGTTTACGACTTTCCTGATTGAACATGATGAAGCGCAAACTCAAGCACGGGTATTCTAACTCTGCAGATCTAAGTAAATCAAAGGACTGCAAGACCTGATGGAGCAGACATTCACAAATTTTTTGCACCGTTGTTTTCAAATCTGGTTTTGAGAAATGAAATGATTCTGGGGTGTAGTATTGAGAAGGAAAGCTGAAGAAGATCTTCTATGGCTAAATGTAAGCTCTGAGGAGAATGGTTGAACACATGGTAAAGAGCTTGGGTCGATATGCTGCAGTGGCATGAACCAATAGAGAAAAGGAGCTGAGAGCCTCATTCTTTTGGACATCGGCAACTGGAGGATCTCCCTGGAAATATGAGAGCTGACATGGACAGTTTGGTTCTTTATTGAGACTCAGAAATTTCTAAAATGGAAATGGTAATTACATCAACCACCCCTAATCACGTATTGCCAGATTCTCATTGCCATGAATTACACCAGTTCTGAAATAGTTTCATTATATGTGCCGAAACGAGCTTGAGCAGAGGACTGGAAAGAGGATATGCATTTGATAACCCATGTCTGACCACCACAACTGATAAATTGATTTATCCAATAACCCGTCTAACTCCATTATAATTAATTCGACATTCTAAATAATCATTAAAAAATACATTTTTAATCCTTCTTGCCTACAGCAAGGCATCCAAAGAGTTGCATTTTTGAAGATGATAAAAAACAAAGAGACGTATCGCTATCTTAGTTCCAAGCAAGAACAATGAAGGAGGACAAACCTTTGCATCTGCATGTCTTGAACCACTGTGAGAATTCGGCAGCTTCTTTTGCCCTTCAGCTGAACAAGTTTCACAGAAGAAGTGGTCCAATCCCTTGGCCTCCTCTGCAGTCATTTCTATACAAGCAGGATGAAACCTGAACAGAAAAGAGCAAGTCGATAATAAGTTTAACCAAAAACAATATCAACTATGATCGATACTATAGCTACGGATGATTTTATCATGAGAAATATGCATTTAGAAGGAAAGAGTCTTAAGAGAATCTACAAGGCATAAAAGACATTACGACCATCCAATCCAACCTCAAGTTAATTGCAGCAAGCACATACTTCATGCTACCGCAAATGCAGAATCAAGACGTAAAATAACTAAAAAACCAGATATCAATTTAAGAATATCCATATTCCCATATGGAGGTCTAAAATACTTTCACTTTGAGTAAGTTCGAAGAGAAAAAATTCACTTTGAGACTCCACAAATTTCTGGGCAAATATGCCCGGATGTGATGCCACTTGCTTCACCGAGGGAGGAGGGGAAGTTCTAATTGATTATTCATTACTTGCGATGGGCATCTTTAAGGAGCTAACGGTATCCAGATGCTATTGCAAAGAAATGTAGACTAGGCGACTCTTTCTTCATTTGTATGCAAATAATGTGTCAATTTATATATCATAACATGTGTATCACTTGTTAATTATGAGTTCCCGTAGTATGCGACACTTCTTTTGTCCCAATTCACCAGGTACGGGATTTTCATATTTTTTATCATCAAACTTAATTGATAGCACCAGCAAACAGTGCAAACACTTCCCCAAGATTGCAGTACACAGATCTTCACCCACAGGAATCAAAGTTCTAGTATCTACATGTTGTATGAAAAGAGATCCAACATTGTCTTCTGTTCCACTCAAATCACATTTCTATTATTGGCAAGTATAAACTGTGTTGTCAGCAAGCCAAAGAAATATCAATATGACACACATAGTCAATGATTTGCACTTGTCTTTGAGAGTCGTTAACGTCCTGAATAGATGCTTTGTAACATATGCACAGTCTATTTTGGCTTCTATTATATTGACATTGCTGTTAGATTCTGGACAGTATTACGTAATGATTGCACCTGTAGTCTACATCATATTGTTTTAATATGAACAAACAAGATCATTAACTTTCCATTATTCAGAAAACACTTTTTTCCTTATATATGTTCAGGAGAAAATTCATTTCCCATAAAGGACAAGTGGCCAAAATGGCAGAAGCCAATAGGAAAAAATGAAAATGAAAATTCAATCTGTTAGTCCTTAACAATCTCCAAAATTCTGCAAGTTAACCAAACTTAGATCTATCTACATGGACATCTATATATCTAATACGCTTACCAAAATAAGCAAGACCAAAGCATTTAACTCTTCTAATGTTGGAAATTAATGAATGGAACAAGCTCCAACCAGGATCATTGCTATTACCCAATCACCATTGAAAAGGAGAAACTTTTTGCGGCAGTAAAACATAGAAATTAACGATATCCAAATGAAAAAAAAAACAATATATGCAGGATTGAGAATTTGGTCTCAAATACAATGGCTAAGATATGTTTTCTGTAGAATATAGGGCTAGTTTTCACATGCAAAATGCAAAAAAGAAACCATTGAAAAGCCTACTCTACCACTGTAGTTAAAGGAAAATCAGTTGTAGAAGTTGGATGCTCAGCAGATACATCCCTAGAGACAGCTGATATCTCAAGAAAGAGCCAATTAGAAGACAGATTAATCGGAGAATATTCAAGCATAAAAGCAATGCAACTCACACAAAGCTATGCAGTTTGCACATAATGAAACTCAGCAAACAGAACTTCTACCTAACTCTTGTACCTAATGGGGTTATTATATATAGATTTCTCTCCTGCAACCATTCTCATCATGAGGAACTCAAAATGCATGTAGAATCTGCTAAGAGTTTCTCTTTTCAAATCAAATATGGTATGCTGTTGGTGTATGGATACTTTTTACCAGATAGTTGATTTTGTGTTCATTGGCAGCTATGTAATAGTGAATATTTTATCTCCACACCAGGTACCTAAGTGGCTTAGAGGAGACGTTGTGATATCCACATATCTTACAGTAAATAGTAAACACTATCCAAAATTATCAATTCTTGCTCACTTAGTGAATACAGACCTGCAACTAATGTATCTAAGACATAGTCATATATTTGCTGACTGAACTTACTAAGATTATAAATTAACCAATACTAAGATTATAAATTAACCAATAATTCACTGACTAGATATTCAAAAATTGTACATGACTACTGGGTCCATCACCCATATGCATCCCAAATTACCCATCTTCCAATAACTTTGGAAAATTGGAGTCATAGATGCACCAGGTGGAAGGTGACAAAACATGTCTAGGCCCCCTGCCCCCACCACCCTCCACAAGTACTATGATGAAAAAATGATTAAAAAGCAGCCAACTCCCGATTTTGAATAACTAACAACTCCAACAACAAATTGAGAGATATAAGCAAATACAACCCCAGAAACAACTAAAAGAAGCCCAACATGTTCAAACCATTATGTTCCACTAGTTAACGCATGATAACAAAACAAAATCGTATTAGATTTTCGAATGCTAAGAGAATTACACAGTTTTTCCACTAACCAATCGCTACAGCCCTCGCACTGGACCATCAAATCATCGGGATTGTAAGGCATCTCGCACTTGCAGTACCTGCCGCAGTTGAAAAAGATGAACATTAATCAAAACACAGGCTACAATATTACGCTGGGAGAAATGGCAACTGACTCATAGATGGAAATGATGAAGCTTCGCGTCCATCATACAACAAAGCAATTCAGAAATTCAGGCTCAGCATACACCGTAAAGCTGCAATTAAAAAGACGAGCTTGAACAATATTCACGCCATTCAATCAGAAACCAAGGTGCGGAACAACGTAAGGAAGAGAAAAATTCGACGTACACGGCGACTCTGTCGGGATTAAAGGCGCCGGTGGAGGAGTTATACTCGAAACGGCAGAAGAAGTCGTCGTTCCCAACGGCATCGAGCTTGGTGTAGCTCTTGAAGGTGTGGACGGTGCACTTGCCCTCGATGGTGTCGGCGCTCTGGACGTCATAGTGATCGGAGAGGAAGAGCTCCTTGGAGCCGTGGAACTGGCGGCGGCCGCCAATCGACTCCTCGGGGCGGTAGTACCAGCGAACGTGGACCTTGACGTTGGCGCCGCGGGAGTCCGACTCGATCCGCTCGATCCTGGCGACGTAGGACGGCTTGGAGGGGTCGGACGGCCGCATCAGGACGCAGTCGCCGGCTGAGAGGGCGGAGACGGTGAGGCATGATGTTTTTTTCTGGAGAAACGGGGGCCAAAGGGAGAGAGAGGGGACTCACCTTTGATGGTTTTGTTGCTGGGTTTGACGGTATAGGACTCCAGAGTGCGTCTCGGAGCTCTGGCCTTGGCCATGGAAGGCTTTTACAGAACTGTAGACATCCACACACAGCTGCCGGACACCGTTGGGGGGTGGAGAGAGAGAAAGAAGCTGGCACGCCCCCATAGGAGAAAGTATTTTATGTCTGTGACAGTGTTTATGTGATGATATCGGTAAATTAAAATAAGTTATTTCTCTAATTTTATTATAAAATCTTTAAAAAGACAATTGTAAAGATAATTGATTATGATTGGTCAGTATCATCATATAAATACTGTTATGTGATAATACTACGGTATAAAATACTTTATCCTCACGTAGAGAGATAGGGAAGACCGAAAAAGTCAATCTTTTCTTGTTGTGGTTATTTTTCAAAATAGCCCTCTAATGTCTTTATTTTTAGGGAATGGTGTCTATACTATTAAAATTTTACAGTTTTACCCTTTCCTTGAATGGGAAGAAGTTAGATACACCCACACCATGCTTAGCATAGGGTGACCCCATTCTTTCTCATTGTGTTATCTACATTATGGGGGTCTTCATTAGCTTCATGAATTTTCGGTCTCAATAGCAATACCGTGTACGACGTCAAGTCGAGAATTGTACTGAATTGATTAGTAACATCCCTTTTATATCGCATTCCGACTTTCCCGTACGATTCATCTCTTTCTATATATATATAGCAGTTACATCGATACATATAAAAGTTATGCCCTCTATCAATTCTTACATGTAAGGCTTCATGGATGAGGATATTCTTAGTCTTTGAATGGGATAATTACACCGACATGAATTGATCTGACCCATGATGTTGTTGTTACGGTGCAGGTCGATCGAGTTCTGGCAATCCAAGGAATCGAAGTGCTGCTGAGCGATCCAAGAAGATTTCCATGCTAAGATAGAGATCAGTCGGCGACCGGGACGGTAAATTCATTCACCGAGGCTATATGGACCGAAGGGTCTTGTAGTAGTTTGATAAATCAATTGGACGACTATAAATCGTAGCATAATCGTATACCAGTAATAGGTATCACTTGTTGAGGATCATATAATCAACACCACCGATGCGCTCTATGCATGGAAAGAGTATCGGCGTTTCACCCTCTTGAAATCGGAAAAAAGATAAAGTTTTATACAAATTTTACTAATTTTTCTATATCTTTTATTAAATAAACTCACTTCATTCCCTAGAGTAGTGTCATTTTATTCTCTCTCGAATTTCGCCACCCTTTTAGATTTTATAGATCCGTCCCTACCGTCACGCATCTCCACTTTGGATGGTCTGACCATTGAAAATTTGTAGTGTTAGAGAGGGATTATTTCCATCTTAATAACTCCTAGAAGTGTCGAGTGGGCCCAATCGTGGAAATCTTGAGATTGCCTCATTCATGAATGGACTATAATTGGTCCACACTTCACATAATAGAAAAAGGAAAAAAAAAAATCAAATCTGATGAGCTGAGTTGATGCACTGTCGCTTTTTAAAATCGTAATTTGAAACGTTTTATTTCTTGGTGGACCGATTTAGTTCGGAACTAAATTAATCGGGATCGATTGAACTTTAACGTGCAAACGGAATTGAATAAGCTGTTCATAAGAGTCTGGGTGTCAACATCCATGGCTCTTGCCCATGAAACAACGCAGAAAGATTTCTCATGCTGATCTTTCTGGATCGGCCCTCTTACTTTTCTTCGAATTTGCAGTGCATTTTCACCGTTCTGCAACTGGGACGGTTTCTCGGTTCCAGGTACGCTCCGAATGATCATCGAATATCCCATTTAATCTCGATAATCCGGGCTTGAAATGCTGCAGATGAGTTCGAGAAATCGGGCTTCACCTGGTCATCACTCAACTGTTGAGGCACCATCGACAAGTTAACCATTCCGTAGCTCGATATCTGAACCTGCTTACTCCTTGTCTGATTTTGTTGTGCTTAGGAATCAGCATCAAACTCCGATGATCAACGAATAATGAATCGAGAGAGCACAGAAAAGAGAATCACATGCGCAATATATGCAATTCAGAACAATTACAGTCCGTGCGTGTAGGGGTTAAAGGAGGCTTGATCGGAGCTCGTTGTATCGAGGGGAGTACAACATATCGAAACCCTAGCCTCCCACAACTGCAGCATTATGATCTCACCATACTCTTTAAGTCCAAGAACTCAAAAAAATCCTGCATCTAGAACTTTCTATCCGATTTCCCAATGGACGGATTTCCTGCTCGTTCTTGGGTGTTTCTTCAGATTAGATGTGAGTCATAATCCGACAGTTTCGATCTTGATTTTTTCTAGTAATTCACTCTAAACGCATGCAGTTCGAGTATCGACCGTATATTATCCTGGAAAAGCCGATGAGTTCCATTTTGACAACCATCTGCACTCAGTTGCCTCAATTGATCAACAAACTTGTTCATATATTGGAACTGGTAGCTAGCTGCCAGCGCCATGGCAAGGCTCAGAGATCACAGTGCCCACAAAATTCATAACCAGTGATTCAAAGGACGACCCTCGGGCTTTGATCCTTCGGCGCAAAAGATTACATCGAGAGCAAACGTGTTTAGATGTACTTAGGAGCCATCGGTGGGCATCATCTTGTCTAGCTAGATCGAGCACAATGAGTTACAAAAATAATGTCGACATTCTGAGTCGAGATTTACACAAGTTTTCGCCGCAGAGTATTCCATGGTAGAAATCACTGTGCTTCTGTGTATCGTTTTCCAAGCTGTTAGGAGAATCGATTATCTGATAATAAGTTAGGGAACAATCCTGCTGGTAGGGCCTTGGGGGTCCCAAACCTCCCGAGTTCGAATCCCAGAAGGCGCAATGCTAGTGGATATTTCCTCAAGAGTGACAGCTTTATAACTCTCGAGCCCGTTAAGTTCGCCTAACTTACTCGGCACACATGGTTTGCCGGCTATTGTATGTGCGCTAAGGAGGAGGTAGGTATCGCAACCCCCGTTAGTCGAAGGCGCCCAGTAGTCTCATAAACCAAAGGTGTTCAACTGTTCTAAAATTTTTTAAAATCCTGAAAATATAACCCTAAAAAAAACTAAATTTTATTAGTCTGTGACACCATATAAGTATCACCATAAAGAGAAACTTTTAAATGAACCGAATCCACCACATCGACAAAGGTTCGACAAGAACATCTTTCACAGCTGGGCTGAGCTAACAACGCTTTCTCATGGCTACTTGGTTCTTTCCAATTTTTGGAAACAATGTAATGGCTGGGATCCGAAGTCTCATGTGAATCACCGATTTGTTACACAAGAAAAGGTACCACTTTCTGCAAAGGACATTTAATGCTATAGTATCGATCTTGATACAGGGCTTATGAGTTCTATTCCTGTAAGCAAGCTTTTCATGCTTTCTTAATATCCTCTTTCTTAATATCTTCTTTTAACTGTAAATTTTTCACCGAATTTACAAGAGATCGAAATTCATATCCACTTAAAAGTCTAAACTTATAAATAGTGGTAACCTCACTTCTCTAGCATTTCAAGTTTCGATTTGTTAACTGTCCGATATAGGATTCATGGCCTCGACATTCATCCCCATGTGATAACGTGCTTACACTCGATACGTGCCTTGAATACTTGCCCTTAATGGCTTGCCACGAGTAGGGTATTTTTCTTATGGTCTCGAGCTGGCGTGATGCAATCCCTCGTGATAAGATCTATAAGAGGTTCGGACGAGATCTACCTAAACCAGAAGTATAAAAGCTTACATGTATCGGTATCTTAATTCTGTTATATTTCAGGTTTGATATATATTCTTCAATATTAATGTAATGGATCCCTTTTAAAATCTGAAAAAAAAGAAAGAAAGAAAATTCTGAAATTATAAGAATTATGAATACCACTGTATGTATCGTTTTTTAAATGGAAAATTTTTCACAATTTAACATTCCCAAATTAGATTTCTAGATCCTGTTTTCCTGTGAAATTAATTCTGTTTCCTTCAGTCTTACTTCTTGGAGACAAAACGAGAGATTCATGTTTTCATATTATAGAAGCCTTGGGAACAAACATGTCCAATTGCCTACAAACCAGATTATCGGCCGGAATTCGAATTCCGTACATTTAAAGCAACTACCGGCTGTTAGTGCTCTCGCCCTAAATTAGGTCGAAAATCACTCATCGGAGCAGATGATCCATATGAACCCGAGAAACGTAACATCGCTCGATTTTCTTTCATTCAGGTACAAGTGTATTAGGCTCTTGCACCCTTTTTAACAAAGGAAAAAAAAAAGGTTGTGTTGCAAATCATTATCTGAAAGCAGCTGATTAACAGCATCAACAAAGACCCCTGCAGGTTTGTCCCTGTCAAGCTATATTAAATGGACCATAACCTTTGGAGAACAATTTCACATTTTTTTTATTTATTAAAAATTAAAAACAGGTCTGGATCAACCTAATGAAGATACATGCATTTTCCCTTTTTAAGAAAATGTATGGTTGAAATATTAGTAGATTACGAGAAATGTAAATATCATAACAAAAGTTTCAAATATAGTAAAATTTTTCTCGGGTTATAGGTGGAAAAGTGAGATTGTTGTGCTTAGCTAGGGGAAAATGACTTTGTGAGTCCTACCGATTTGTTAATTTTTACAATTGAGTCCAATATGTTTGAAAATTGCTAGTTCAGTCCTGCAAGATTAGTTCGATTACACTTTCGGGTCTAAATCATTACTGTTTCATTAACGGCGTGAAATCCATATTAGCAAAAAAGTGACGACTCGGACTGGAAGGGTGATCAAATTAATTTTATAGGACTGAATTAACCATTTTTAAATATAAGGGACTCGACTGCAAAAAAAAAGATCAATATATAAGATTTCCGTTGTCATTATCTCGTTTGATAAGTATATTGGATTTTTCAGGATTTTTACAAAATTTATCGACATTATATGTAAGCTATTAGGACATAATTAATTTAAATAGTGCAGTAACATAATTTAAAATTTAACAAAGATTATGATCTGAAGGCCTCCAGTGGTTGAAAAAGGAAAAAAATTTATACTTTGATATTTACAATTGTCAACCAGAAATTTAGGCTGAAAATAGAAATAAAAAATATTTTAATTTGTACAATCCAATCCTTGAACTTACCCCTCAAATGGAAGTTGGTCCTCCGGCTAATAATGAAGGCACTTTGCCCTTCAACAATTCTGGTGTTTAATTTAAGAAATTTAATTTAAAGCCCGATGGAAATATTATTTCCATTTTTATTTATTTTATGATAAAAATAATAAACATCATTTTAGGATCACTAGAAATGTTATGCAAAACTAAAATAAACCAATAAAAGAACATGCTAACAGTTGATGTTCAAGATTGTAGAAATAGAATTAGTGGCATTCATAATATCTTGTACATATTATATAACCACACCAACTTGGGATTGGTCTAGTGGTCTCTCACTAAATCATCAAATGGGTCATCTCGGAATCAAATCCCAGGTTGGAAGGGTTGACGGGAAGTTTCTTGGGGATCCTAGCCTGACTGCAGATTAGTCTCGAGGTGTGTTTCGACTGGCCTGGGATATTGCATGGTACAAGCCAAAAAAATATTATATAACCATAATTGATGTGCAGTGAGCTATCCGTAGACAGTGTTAAAGAGAGGAAAAAAGAGTATTGACGTATGTGATCTTAGTCTAGTGGTACAAAACTCCGACTCATAACTAAGAGGTTCCAAATTCAATTATCACCGTGAGAGTTATATGTACCCATTTATTTCTCTTTATTTTCTATTCTTATATTGGGCTCATAAGCATCCCTTATCACCGAGAAAAAAGAGTGTCATTCGATTCAAGAGGAAAGCTCTGGTCTAGAATGATTGGTGATCGATGACGACTCAGTTTTGCCTGTTATCTCATCATATTCTTCTACCCTTTGCACACCTACAAGGTCTTTTATTTGAACTTTCTCGATGAACTGAACAGAGGATGGACACTCGAAAAAAAATAATGCACGAAGAAAGCAAAGATGATAATGCCATTAATAAGGCTTAATGTAACCTTAATCTACCCATTAAAATACTATGAGAAGTGAAAATTCAGTCTTGCATGAGACCCCTTTTCGGGGCAACATTGCATGAAATTCATCGTATGGATGCGCAGGACAAGCATACGATGAATAATATATCTGTGAAGGTTACTCCAAATAAAAACACATCATACATATAAACCTTCAAAATTCTCCTTTTCTCTGATGTGGAATTTATTTTTCAATTCTTTCCGAACGGGTTTACTCTTGTACAGGCCTCCTCTTAATCCATATCTCTCATTTAGATTCGTATAAATTTTAGCACATTTTCTGTATAAATTCATTAAAATCCAAATAATTTCCTTTAATTTTATAAGAATTTCTCATTATAAATTCATTTAAATTTAAATAATTTACTTCAATTTTATGAGGATTTCTCATTCACATGTTATTTTTAATGCCACTTCATCATGCCTGACTCATCGCGAGGGATCTACAGACTCATCGCGATTTATTTAACAAACCGCTTAAATATGGGTCGTATTATCTGAGGTGAAATACTTGTCGAACTAGATGTGTCACCGGATCAACTCTACACTCAATTTTTTTTTATAGATTACTTAATTTTTTTATTATACACTCCACTCTTGAATTTTCAACAAATTTTCTATTAATTACAAAAATCATCCATAGAGCATGTATGCCACTTCAATTTAGATTTGATTTTCTTATCATCATCTCTTTTATGTATAACTTTTTTAGTGTTAAACAATGGCCAGGATATCATCCACAACTTGCAAAAAGGTTGAGGATCAAATTTAGAAGAAAAAGAAATTTCGAGTCCCATAATGAAAGAATATGAAGAAGAAGATGTGTTTGCAATTATGTCATAGTCTAGGGTATTAGAAAATTATTTATGTTAAGGATATGGAAATTACATATATATATTTTTTTTGAGACGAGTGGTTCAGATAAAGATACAAGAAAGAAGGAATAAAACAGTAAAGAATCTCTCAGACAAAAGAACAATTATTTATCTACATAGCAGGAGTGGTTGAATCATCACTACTGTAATCCTCCTTTCATTCGGTAAATGGACAATTATTTATTTAAGAACAATGGAAATTATTTTTAAAATATAAAACAAAGCAAAACAAAGGAATGCATGGTTAGAAGGAAAAAGACAGGTGCAGGGATATGGATAGCTATTAGTGCTCCTATCCGTTTTTTCATATATTTTAACTAAAAAAGAAATATTAACCCAAAATTTAATAAATAAAATAAATTAATGTTAATTAATTTTATTGATTTGACATCTCTTCTCCTTGAATGAATTTTTAGATCTTATGGATGCAAAAAAATTAGCAGTTATGAAAGGTTTTTCTCAGTGATCTGATCATACTCGAACTTGAATTAGTTAAAATTTATGAGATTCTTGATACTATTTTTTGTAAAATAAAAAAATATATAAAATGAGCCAACCACAACTAACCAAAATGAAGAAAATAAAATAAAGTAAAATAAATAAAAAGAGGAAAAGGAAAGGGAAGTGGACAAATGGGAATAGAATAATGGATATATGGTGGATATTGAAGCAAGCAAGCAACCCCAGACCTTCCATGCTTTGCTCATGGATGAGAGAGACAGACAGCAGCCCCCAGAGGTTGAGATTTAGAGAGAGAGAGCGAGAGAGAGAGATAGAAGGGAAGAGATGGAAGTGTGAGCTGTGAACTGAAGGAAAGGAAGGATCTTGTGAGGAGGTTTAAGCGTGTTTAGGTCTACCAACTGGTTGTTAGAGGATTGAAGCTCCTTAACCAAACAAAGCATTTATCAGATCATCACCCACAGAAGCTACAAGGAAGGAAGTGGTGCTGCAGAAACGAGGAGGAGGAGGAGGAGGAGCTCATTAATCAATTCATCCACCCTTTTGGCCTTGTGGCAGAGGAAGAGGAGAGCTGACTGCGTCTGAAAATCAGCTTTTCAGAGATACATAGACGGACTGAGAGAGGGAGAGAGATTGCTGATTAGTTTATGGGGCTTTTGCGGGGATCCGTGAAATGATGGGGTAGGAGCAAAAACCAATTATTTATTGGTCTCTTTCGAGTTAGCCATTACTTTTGTAACTTGTTCCTCTCTCCCATCTCTCTCTGCAGAAAAAGGAAAGCTTTTTTTAATCTCCCTTTATTTAAGACTCCCATATTGATTCTTGTTCTGGGTGCGGATTATTTTTCAGTGACTGTGTCTTGATTGATTGAAATCTTGGCTGGACATTGGAAGAAGGTTTGTCTCTGTGGGGGGGTGTTTTCTCAGTACCAACAACCTGCTACATGGTAAGTTTGTTTGTTCCTGTTTTGTTGGTTTCATCTTTTCCAGACGGAATTTTGCTTCCTCTCTCTATCTATCTCTTCAATTTCTCATTCCCACCATGCCAAGTCCAGTTGAATTTTGGAGGGGATGTTCCTAGAGCCCTACAAAGATCATTGCTTTCTTTTAACCCTAGAGGAACAATTCCAGAACTATGTGCATGTCATAGGTGTGAATCTTAGTCTCATGTCGCTTGGAGGTTTTCTATGCCAGGGATGATGATTGTGTTGGTCCAGCTGAAAAGTGGGTGTTTCAGTCTTGAAGGATAACTCACTTCTTTCCTTTCCATAAGCAAATTCTCCTCTCTGTATTGATTAGCTTAATTCAGTCAATTATTTAATAAGCTTAGGATATGAGTTATCTGATGAGTAATAGGTGCTATGTTGCAACTTCTTGCAACAACATGATAATCACTTGGAAAAGATTTTCATGTTCCAACTTTTATTCAGTAGAAATGCTTTAAACCAGTTGCTCTGATACTGCTGTTCTGGTGTGTGAGCATTTTTTCTGTAATTCAATGAAAGTTACACTTCAATCCTTGGGCCTGCAGATTCAAGGAAGCTGTTCATCTATGGATTTCAGACTCTTGGTGTAGTTATGATGCAGTCTTATCTTGTAAGAGCGGTGGCATGAAGTATAATGGGAACTTACTATATGAACTCAAACGATCAAAGAGAATACACAAGAGAAGAACATCTGTCCAGCTCGCACTTGGGCACCCCAGTCCTTCCAAGTACCGCGATGTACTTGGCAGGAAATTCTGAGCAACAAAGCAGTTGCATACAGATGCAACCGATCGGGAATTTGGATTCTGCAACCAATCATCAGCATGAGATCTTGCAGAGCCTTGGGAGAAATGAGATGCTGTTTATGCACCCAGTTGGTGGGCATACAAGCCTACTCCAGGCTATGCATAACTTGCAGGGTCAGGGTCAAGGGCTCTCCCTCAGCCTCGGCACCCAAATACCCTCGGGTTATGCGTTCTTGAGTCCTAATCCATCATTATCAGGAAGCAGTATGAGCAAAAACAACTCCTTGGGAGATGAGCAGTTGAGGAATCCCGAATGTGTACCTCAAAGTTTTGTTGGCAGTCATCAGGAGTTGAGTCTTGTGGATTTATCAGGAGCGGGGAGAACGGTTTCAAACTCGAGATACTTGAAGGCAGCGCAGCAGCTACTCGATGAGGTTGTCAATGTGAGGAAAGCATTGAAGCACTCCGATGAAGAGAAGAACCGACAAGCGCAGGAGAATGAGGTGAAGAGATTAAAAGAAGGTGATGAGGGTTCTAGGAAAGATGATGATGCACCTTCTGGTTCTCGAGAGACTGCTAGCAAGTCCCCGAAAGAGCTCTCTCACGCTGAAAAGCAAGATCTGCAGCACAAGTTGACAAAGCTTCTTTCCATGTTGGAAGAGGTAAGAGCAGTGGTTTGCTGTTGCAATCTCTCATTAATTGGATTAATTTCTGTGGCAATACAGTGCTGATCCACCTCAAGTTGAAAAGTTTAACTTTCTTAGTCTTTGTTTCGTTATTTGTTGTCAAGCTTTGGAAACGACCTTGGTGCCTTCAGTGAAGCGTCTTGCCTACGAATCACGAAAATGGGTGTTTTCAAGTGACCAAAAGTGAAAACAGATGAAATTTCAAGAAATACTTCCTAATTCTTTGCTTAATTCAAATAATTTTCCACTCAGTCAACATGCTAGTATAACAAATCTTGGAGCTGCTTCAGATCTTAGCAGGGTTCTCGAATTGAATTCATCATCACTATATAGTTATTTCTACTGATTGGAATGGTAAAAATGGGAGTAGTAAAGGTCTTACCTCACTGGTGATTCATATGTTATGAAATTCCATAATTTACGCAGGTTATTCAATTCCTATGTGGCAGTTAATGAATAGATGGATATGGCAATAGCGCAAAGGCAGTAGAGCAGACAACTCAGGGAAAAGGCATAGCTCCGATCAGGGTAGTGACAAACTAGATGATGAACCTCATACCACCAAAACAGTGGCTCACTAGTATAAAACTCTCTCCATTGTGGTTTGGTGAGGTCAAAACGCTGGTTCAAATTTCCTCTACGCAAAATCTATTAGAAGGGGCGTTTTGAAACTGAATTTTCGCAGACACAAACATCTTGAAGTATTAGTATTGGTCATTCAATCCATTTAATATGTTTGCAATTGAATAGGAAAACTCGAACATTAAGTATCGGGTGGCTGCTATTTCTACCCTTCTTTAAACCAGTCGAACAGCTTACATGGAATATCACCTGGAAGAAAGGAACTCATTAGTTTTGTCGACTATGAGGTTGTGCAAAAGGACCATTGTAAGTATTTTCGTCTCACAGGGACTGGTTTATCTTCTCAGGTAGATCGGAGATACAAGCAGTACTACCACCAGATGCAGATCGTCGTTTCATCATTTGATGCGATTGCAGGCTTTGGTGCTGCTAAGCCCTACACATCCCTAGCCCTTCAGACGATATCACGCCACTTCCGGTGCCTCAGGGATGCAATCTCGGGCCAAATTCAGTCAGCCCGGGAGAGCCTCGGGGAGCAGGACAGCTCTGGGAATGGCAAAGGAGTTGGAATACCCCGGCTTCGGTACGTGGATCAGCAGCTCAGGCAGCAGAAGGCACTCCAGCAGCTCGGGATGATGCAGCAACATGTGTGGAGGCCTCAAAGAGGGCTCCCCGAGAACTCGGTTTCCGTCCTCCGGGCTTGGCTTTTCGAGCATTTCCTTCATCCGTGAGGCTTCGAATCTCATAACCTTCTATTCTTGAGATTAAGATGTCTTTCTGCAATCGTTTTATCTCAATACACCTTTTGATTGTTCAGTTATCCGAAGGATTCCGACAAAATCATGCTGGCGAGGCAAACAGGATTGACGAGAAGTCAGGTAAAAGTGGCTGGTTATAGTTGATGACACGAATCTTTTGCAATAGTCAACACACATGGTTATGAATCGAAGTCTCTGCTTATGCTTAGTGTGACTCTCGGTACTGTCGGTTCAGTTTCTATTCACAGTTTGCATCAGAACTTTAGCTAGTTGGGAGTTGAAAAGTAAGCGTAGAAACTTAACTATAAGCAGAAGATCAATGTGGAAACATCAATTTCATAAATATGAGCTTTCTTGTGCGTTGTTTTTGTTTCTTGTTACAGGTCTCAAACTGGTTTATAAATGCTCGAGTTCGTCTTTGGAAACCCATGGTGGAAGAGATGTACAAGGAAGAAATTGGCGATATGGACTTGGACTCGAACCTCTCTTCAGAAAACGCGTCCAAACCTGACCACAACAAGCCCTCAGATCAAAGGGAAGATTTGCATCGACAAAGTCTGGCTGCGACCGCCAGAGGACAAATTGCTGCTGGATCAACATCTGAGCATGTGCCCAATATCGAAATAACGAGGTCCATGGGAGGGATTGAAACCATCAATGGCGGGCTATTTTCTGGGACAAATCGATTTGTGGGTGCTGCTACATATAACGTGGTGGAGCTTGGGAGGTTCGGGAATGGAAGCAGCGGGGTGTCACTCACATTAGGACTCCAACATTGTGATGGGCCAGTCATGCCACTGTCTGGTGGGACTCACCATGCTTTTCTGGGGATGGCAGGAGAGAGTGTACCTTACAGTGCAGGAGCACCATCTTCGGCCGTGGCCGAGTCTGCAGAATATGAGGCGATGAATATTGGCACCCAGCAGCACAGGTTCGGTCCTCCCGGGCATCTGCTGCACGATTTTGTCGCATAAGACAAGCCGGCCCCTCGAATGCAAAGGTAAAAATAGACAGCTTGTAAGGAAGTGTAGTGTAAAGGTACATAGTTTTACCTGGCGTACGATATCATTCTTTCAGGCTGAATGATGAAGAAGGTAAGGCAGATGATGTAAATTCTGTAGCGGAATTTGATGGATTCTCTGCTGCCTCTGTAACATATCCAGGTCGAAAAATGCTTACATATGTTCGACTGAGATAATAAGGAATGAAATTTGTATTGTTAGATGCAAAGGATTCTGTAGTCTGGTTGTACCTGGTTTGAAACCTCAGATGTACAATGTTGCAATCAGCAACTGATGTTTATCTACCAAAAATCTTTACAAGAGCACAGCCCATCCCTGAATCGATGAAACCGACTGTTGTCCCTCACGATAATCTCTCTCCCCGAAGTGCCCGAGATGAACTTGAAGGCACTGTGGCAATCTCCGCAGATCCGGAGGTTCTTCATGATCCTAATGGGCAATCCTGGTGGGATGGATATGAGACCGAAGGCTAGGGCGATCTTCTCACTGTGTTGCCAAACTTCAATGATCTTCTCCTCTTCTTCTAGGTCGTAGAGAACATAGTTCAGGTCAGCTAAGTATCCAGCCTTCTCCATGTCCCTCCTGAGCTTAGAAAGTGTTTCTTGAATCTCGAAGTTTCTCTCATGAGCGGTGTCCTTGGCTCGGAATATGTGGACCTTGTTCTTTACTGTGATCCAACTGTAACCCGTGCCTTTTTTAACCTTAACAGCATCATTCATCTCCATCCTCACACGAGAAGCTTCTTCCCATCTGCCAGCAGCAGCAAACATGTTTGAAAGTACCACGTGATTGCCCGAGTCTCTTGGATCAAGCTCCATCAACTTGTCGGCCACAAGGTTTCCGAGTTCAGGCTTCCTATGGACCCTGCATCCCCCAAGGAAAGCTCCCCAAATCGATATTGTCGGACGAAAGGGGATTTTGTCAATGAACTCAAAGGCCTGTTCTAACATACCAGCACGACCAAGCAAGTCCACAATACATGCATAATGCTCAGGGCCAGGTTCAACTCCGAATCTACTTCTCATTGACTCAAATATCTCCATGCCCAGCTTCACTTCCCCAGCTCGACTGCAGGCTGATAATAAACACACGAAAGTCACACAGTTTGGGGTAATCCCTACACAGCCAGAGACCATCCCCTCGAACAACAAGACTGCCTGGTCAGCTAATCCTAGATGTGCATAGCTGCCAATCATCGAATTCCACGTCACCAAGTTCCTCTGTGGCATCCCTCCAAACACCTCCTCCGCCTCCTGAACATGTCCACATTTCCCATACATGTCAACAAGAGCACTCCCAACAAAAATATTCTCAACAATTCCCACTTTAGCAGCTAATGCCTGGACCGACCTTCCCAATTCAAGCGTGGCAAGACCAGCACAAGCACTGAGGACGCTTGAGAGCATGAAATCAGTAAGCGGGACCTCTTCTTTCCGTGCGCTAAGAAAAGCTCCACAAGCCTTCTCTTCCTCGTAATTCTGCACATATGCTGAAATCAGAGAACACCAAGTGACATCATTCCTGCAATGGACGGTAGAGTCAAAAACCATCTCTGCCCAATCAACCTGCCCGCACTTGCCGTAGAAATTGATCAATCCATTCACCACTGGGAGATCTGCCTCGAACCCACCTCTTATTACAAAGCCATGCAATGCCCGCCCAAGCTCTAACCGAAGTTCCTCCTCACAAGCGTTGAGGAACACACAGAAAGTTATTGGGTCGGGGACCCCATCCGCTTTCCTGAACTCAATGAAGGCCTTAATTGCATCCTGGGGCCGCCCGTGGAGAAGGGCATTTGAAATGTAGGAATTCCAAGTAACAACACTCCTTTGAGGCATTTCATCGAACAGTTTCATGGCGTCGTCAAGAAGGTCAGTCCTACAATACATGTCGAAGGCGCCGCACCCCACAAACACATCTTCAAGGAGGCCGACTCTAAGTGCATGCCCGTGGATCTGTTTACCGGTGAAGGGCATCCAGAGAGAAGCCGAAGCCTTAAAGACGCAGGGAAAAGTGAAGTCATTAGGCGAAACACCGTCCCTGAGCATAACGGTGAACTGGAGCAGGGCGAATATGAAGCGACCATTGTGGACGGAGCCGGAGATGAGGGAGGACCAGGAGACGACGGAGCGGACGGGGGAGAGGCGGAGAAGTAGGGCGGCGGAGTCGAGGCGGTCAAGTTTGGAGTAAAGGTGGACGAGGTGGTCGGAGAGGAAGAGCGGGAGGTGAGTGGAGGTTTGGAGGGCCTTGGTGATGTGGGCATGGGCGGCTCGACCCAGGAGAAGAGAATGGGACGATAGGGCGGACTGGACGAGGGCCGCGAGGGAGCTGAGGTTGACGGCGGGCATGGAGGGCGTCGGCGGTCATGGTCGGTGGTTAAACTCACTTTGTACCCCTCATGCTTCTTACAATAACGCAGAACTTGCTGCAAATTTGTCGCTAACAGTGGACCGCCTGTCCCCATTTTTTTATCTTCCTTTGCTGTATGATGCGAGGAAGTCGGGTTTTACCCGGCTAATTCTCACAGCTCGGTATACATGCTTGCGAGCGCACAAGACAAGATCGCGATGACATGGAATAATTCCTTCTTTCAAAATTCTCGGACGGAATTACATTCATTGTTTGCATTTGATATATAGGCATTAGTCGAAACCCATGCAAGTCAGTTCGACTCATTGATATGACATCGAGAACACCGATTTGATTGCATCTCCCATGTGCCCACTTGATAGACTTCTTAGAGGAAGTTCATAGGCCTATTGTTGGCCACGGGCCGATTTGGACCCGAAATCGTGAAATCGGTCCCCACACGGTTCTAGATCAGTTTAGGACAAGGACGGACCCATACTAGATCTGATCAACTGTCCATCGTACCTCCTCTATGCTCTTGACAACCCATCTTTGTCTCAGTAGAGTCTTTTACTAGCATGTTTCGGTCCTCTTCCTCATTACCTAGAAAAAGTTAGCCATCGATTCAGATACAAGATACTATTATTACTGCCTGGAATAATTAGACATCCAAGCCGTAATCGCAACAATCCAATCTTAAGAGCGGAGCTCCACCAACTGAACTATATCCCCCAAGCTAAGTGGAGCACGCACGAAGAAGTCAGATGCTTCTTCTATTCTTTTCCTTAGCCCAATTGGGCCATTCTAGACATGAACCAAAGACCTCTCTCGATTCTAGATTTGAACCATCCATGCTCCTTTCACATTCAACACTATTGAGATGTGACTCATATTTGTCGAGATATCGACCCAATGAACGGGGAAGAAATTCATAGACTTTATTATCCTAAATTTTTGGGATTTTAGAGAATATTTGTTATATTTTTTTAGTAAGATTTTCTCAAATCAAATATGTAACTCAAGATACAGGATATATATTTAGATATATTCACTAATTTTATGTGATTTTCTTGTATGAATATAAATAGGGATGAGGACGACCTTTTCTCTCGATGATAGAACAAGAGGGAGTCCTTGCAAGCTCATATGTCAGTTAATGGAGATGACACATGACATCGAACCGCTTACATTTGGAAGCTAATCCATTTACACCACCAGGAAACTGAGCCAATTTGCTCCGGTGCATGCGGAAAACTTTTTTTCGATGAACAAATGAGACACCTATGCATAGAATAGAATAAAAGGAAGACAGAATAAAAGAATAGTGGAAATCCAAAATTTTTGGCCTTCGAATAATCTACTTAATGAAAATCCGGACTTTTGGGCCTTCGGAGAATCTATTTGTGCCATAAAATTCAATTCAATTCCGTTTCGACTGCATCACAAACATACGTACGAAATACGACAGAAAACATTTGTTCGTGTTTATTTATCTACCAAGAAAATAGATCTTAAGGCCGTAAAACAGCTTGAACATCAACGGAAAACCCAGAATACCAACCACCTTCAAACTCGGGGAAGCTGCCTTACGGTCAATGGTTTGTGGCCGTGCTGCTGGCGCGTTGGCCGGTGAGCTTCTCCTTGATCTTCTCCAACATGCTCTTCTTCTCGTGTTGAGGTTGCTCGGCCGCACGGGGCGTGGTCTCAGCACGCTTCTCGTCGTCCTTGCTCTTCCCGCCCCCGACCTTCTCCTTGATCTTCTCCTTTATTCCCCTCTTCTTCCTCCTCCCTCCTTGCTCATCGTCTTCGGCCTAAAATCATCAACATGGATCCTCAATCCACTTGACAATTAGCAAGCAAGTTATGCTTATGATTCTATTGCTCTTATAGGCATTATGTTCACATCAAAATTTTCATACAACTTCTAGTTCGATAGTGACGTGCCCGAGGAGGGTCCATTGGCTCCATTGAATTAAGTTCTACGTGTAAAAATTTCAATCAGATTTATAAGAAATTAGATTTATATCCACTTAAAAATATTAAATTATAAGTTGTGGTATCAAATTTTTTGATTATGTCGGGATTCTTTTCATTACCTGTTGGATGCGGAATTAAATCTCTGAGGTGTGAGCCCATGTGAAATGTTCAAACTTATACACGATAGCATCAAGTTCTCTTATATATCAGAATTCTTTTTGTTACTTATTCAATGTGAAATCCAAGACTCAACAAACTGAGTACTGTGTAACGGGTATACCAAGTGACTGTGCTGATGTGATATTACAAACTAATAAAATTCAATCATTTTAGTAAAATCGTAAACAAAAGACAACATTAAAAATAATGAAATTTTATTAATTTATAATATTATATAAGTACTGTCACGTGATATACTCGTTTGCAACGAGAGTTTCTCCAATGTAGGAGCCTCTACCCAGTTAAAAATCCTCTGCACCTGCCTTCGACTGACAACACAACGCGCACCGGTCACGTGCCCATAAAAACCCGCCCTCACCAACTAATCACAAGTTAGATGTTTTATGCAACAAGAAAACCGGAAAGCGAAAGGTTAAGTCATCGTTCAGCCACAACTCACCGAACCCGATCTAGAACTGCCTGACCGGCAATTCTGGCTGCCTCCCTCCTTCTCCTCCCGGTGCTGCTGCTGCTGATGACCACCTTCTTCGGGGACACCTTGGGTGGTGGCAACACCGGAGAGTTGCACAGGGTTCCCAAACTCATCTGTCAACTGCACGGGGTTGCCATGCGCATCGGTGAGCTGTATCGGGTTGCCGTGCTCGTCTCTCAGCTCTGCCATCCTTCTAATTTCTCTTTAAGAAGATTGGAAGATCACCCAAGCTGGAAACTGGGCACTGCTTCTGCTCGGCGTCTTCTTCAGAAAGAAGAGAACGAAAGGAGAAAGGCAAGGAGGATGCAATGCAGGCTTTTAAAAGAGCTTTGGGAGGTGGCTCTGAATCGGTGTCTCTTTCCAGGTTGCATGTCGACTAGCTGTGTCCACGCGTTCAAGGAACCTGCCACGACCCGACATTTTGCCACTTGTGCGGAACCATGAACACCTGGCACGACATGCTGGCTGCTAAGTTCATCCTGCACCGGTCGCTCTTTCTCTGTTTTCGAGAAATTCTAAGCGAATTAGTTAACTGGTTAACCATTGCAAAAAAACTATTGATACTTTTCGATCCCTTGCACGAAAACCAGTGACTAAGAATTATTCGATTATTACGATTAGACCCCTTGTACATTGCTATATATATATATATATATATATATCAACTTTAACTTGTAAACCCATTTGATTAAGTTAATGAAAGATTACATTAAGTCAGTTTGGTAAGATTAATTAATTAGAATTATTAGTCGTACTGTCGATTTAATGATGAGCCCAATGGTCACACAGTATAGGCAAATTTCTCGTAATAAAATTTAAAAAACACGAGAAAAATGATGGCAGGAATACCCATTTCCTCTCGTCGAGTACAAGGGAGAAGAAAAGCAGTCGCTCTAGATTCTCCGAATTCAATCCTTTTCATCTAAGAGGTCCCAAGTTCGTTTCTCTACCACTGGCCTCTCCCTTGTAACGAGGGACAGATCTAAAACTTCCGTACGAAGGGTGGAATTCAATGAAGAGTGACATGATGGATTTCAGGAGGTGAAAACAAGGTAAATTACACAAATTTACATACAACTTAAAGGTTTTCCCGAGTTAAGGAGGCGGTCAGATCATGCCCAAATCGACCCTTGCCTGTAACTCGAAAAGAACAAGAGAAAAGAAAGACGTTCTCTTGCCATTGAGCTTTACTGGCTGCTTCTGCTGCAGTTACCTACACATCTATCTATATGCTGCAAATGCTGTCGACGAATTAACACTTCAAAACATGAAAGCAACAACTGCGAGAGAAGCCAGAATCGAGAAACTATCTTCGAGGGTAAATAGAGATTGAGAATCCATCAAGATGGAATGTGAAACGGCCACTATACAAGGCATTGATTATCAAACATATGTATATATCTATGTCCCTGATCAGATATTCCGTGGAGCCGTAAAAACGTAGTGGTTCGAGTTCAGCGTTTTCTAGTGTTCTCATCCAGCAGTTAAAAGAGTTGTAAAAGAGGAAGGGCATTTCATCACCTGGTGACTGGGACATCCTTCTCAAGTTAGTTCCTTTGGGTCAGCTATCTCATCGATCGGGTCCTTGAACCGAACCCTGGTCAACGGGTTCGAGCAATGCTGCAGATCAGCCACCGAGTATGATCTCCATCTGGGAGAGGAGATATGACCAAGAGAGCTCCTGCCTTGTGGGTGGAGAGGTGGGAGTGGTGGAGGAGACCTCGTGAGCGAAACCAGGCTCGAACACGAGTCTTCACTGGTGGAGCTGTAGCTCTCCGAGCTGCTCATAGCCACGGCAAGTGCTAAGGTGCTTTTGCTAGAGCTGAGAGGCCTCTTGGATATCCCACCACGGCACTTGTCCCAGTTTTGATGGAAAGCCAGCAGGTTTCTCCGTCTCCGGCTGTATGCATTTTCCGGCTTCACAATCTCCTTAATGTCGGAAGAAGCAGCATCGGCTAGGCTCGTGTATGACTTCGATTTGCCTTGGTAAAAGTTTGATATGCCTCTCCTGCAATTAAAGTTTCCAGCACCAAGACATCAAGATCATTAACAAACAGAAGCATCCTTGGGTAACCGTAAACAGAGCAAACTGCATTAACAAGACCGGCTTCATGCCCTGCACAGACGGTTCGGTTTCACTATCCATTTCCTCATCAATCAAGCAGACATAGTTTGAGCAGTATTCGCAGTCCAATCCGACTTTACATATCGGGCCACAAGTTCCTCAATCCAACGTAAAGATCAGCAGGTTCGAACTTCAGGTAAGCAGATTAATTGTGCTTGAGCAACAAGTTTTTACCACCAAATGAAAGATAAAATGTTCGCGTCCCAGCAACCTAAGATCGGACAGTGAAACTAAGGATAAAATTCGAAGGTCTAACGAGCCCTAGGCGTCAAGACCAGCAAGAGCTACACGCAATTGAAGCTTTTTCAGTACATCGGACATCACAATGTCACAAGAACGTTGCGCAGCAAAAATGAAAGTTCAAGGCAAGAGATCTGACTCCGCGGAATCAGATGCAGGAACCTAATCGAGCGAGAAGAGATCGGGACTGAGGATTACCTACAAGGCAAAACCTCCTCGAGGGCATCCATCATCTCAAGCGGACCCCTATAGGAGCTCTGGACCTCGTTCTCCTCCTCGCCGTCGTCCCCGTCCAACGAGGCGTCGCTGTTCTTCCCGATGGACGACGTCTCGGAGGAGCTGCCCGCCGCCGCCGCCGCCGCCGCCTCCGTCTCCGTATCCTCACCCTCCACTCTCCGATCGCGGGGATCAAACTCCGGCGGTTCCAGAACTGAGATTTGGCCTCCGATCCCCGGGGAGCAATCGACGATCTCCCTGTCACGGTGCAACGCAGTGGAGGACATGGTGGATCTTCGAGAGATTCAACCGGATGAATCAGACGTAAACCGCAGGTAGCAGAGCAGGAGAATCGACGACAAGGTGAAGATATCGGGTAGAGACAGGAATGAGTCGAGACATTGTGTGCTCCTGTTCGAAGTCGGACAAATCTCGGACGCGATCCAGAAAGCCGATAAAAGGAAAGAGATGGATAAGAAGGGGACAGACAGACAGACAGTGGGCTATTTATTTAATCTATTTAGATTATATAAATATAAGGATTTTTGCCATAATTTTTATCTTCATATCTTAAAGCAAAAAAAAAAAAAAACTCTGCCCATATATTAATTATTTAAGCAAACGCGACTTATTATATATATATATTTTTTAACTTTTCATATTTATTCTGTATATATAATAATTAAATATTTTAACAATGGTTAGAATTAAAAATAAAGAGTGGTAAAATAGTAAATTTAACAAGTAAAATTACAAGCTCATCTCTTTTTTTCTCTCCAATCACTTACTCTCCTCTGTATTCTGCTCACCTTTCTTTTCTCCTCACCACTTTTTTTTTCTTTCTGATAGACTCAACTTATTCTTAAATGATGTTATCTTACCATGTGACATGGGAAAATATCAATTTGGTTGGAAAAAAATAAACATCATGAGCTGTCTTGCCACAAAACTCGTTGTTGCTAATATCTTCTTCTCGGTTCCTTCATCTCCTTAATTTGAGCTCGGAGAAGGAGGAGATAAGAAAATCTTAAATGGTCGTACCTCATGATGACGTGATGAGGAAGAACCAGTAAAATTGCTTTAAGTAGTATTAATTATAGCAGTTACTTGGGTGATTAATATTAATTTATTCGTTTGTCATATTTTTATTGATATTTTCTCGCGCCACTTGGCGAGGTAAGATCACGTAAAAATTTCTCATTAGGTTGTGACAAATTGATATTAATTACTCAAACAGTTGCTTTAATTAGTATTAATTAATATAATCTAATTAGTTCTTCGTCAACACATAACTGTGAAGTAGGACTATTTGATTTTTTTCCTGGATTGAAAGAGTGAGACAGTTTTTGTCTCACCTATGAACTTCATATAATAGAACCCTTTCATTGCATAAAAAAAAAAAAAAGAATTTTCAATCTTCTTTAGGTCAATAATAGAAGGGAAATATTATAGTAAATCTGATACGAATAATTATTTATTTGTCATATTTTTGTCTCCCACCACTTACTCCGCTCCCTCTTCTCTCTCGGTGTCTCTTCTTCTCTTTATATTTACAGGAAAATAACTGTAGAAGTCTTATGAGTTTGTACTTTTTGAAATTAAGTCCTATAATTTTCGATTTGGCTTTTTGAGTCCTAAAACGTTGTTCCGTTAAATACCACTAGTTCTTCTGTTACCGACAGTTCAAGATACTATTAACCGACGTGAATATTCCGCCGAAATAAGTGACATAAATTTCAATTTGACTTTTAAATCTAAAATATTTCTCCGTTAGTTCTCCCGTTACCATTAATCACGGTAGATATATCATAAAATGAATGACATGACGTGATTTTAATAATGAAACACATCTTTTTTTCTTGTTATACTGCCCATTTCCTTCTTTCTCTAAACAAAGCCTTAACTTTCCCGTAAAACACGTTAAATCAAAACAAGTTGTTTACAAGAAAATAAAAATAAAAATAAAAAATAATGAAATAAAACACCTCTTTTTCTTTACTATCTTGCCAGCCTCTTTCCTTGTCTAAACAAGAACTTAAATCTCCCATGCAGACGGGGTTTTCAAATAGAGGAGGATTAAGGAGGGGTGAAATAGTAAATTTGATATAAATAATCATCAACTATCTATTTTTCTCCCTCACCTCTTACCTTCTTTTTAGTCAAGAACATATTTATCTTAAATACGGTCCGAAATTCAAATTTTATAGTAAAGAAAATCTATAATTTCGAGAATTTTTATTCCCTAATTATTGAAAAATATTGAATTTCTAGACCGTGCACACCAAAACTAGACCTGCGTGCAACGATGGCATTATAGGTAAATTTAGTGAGAGTGAGATATTTAAATTAAAGGAATAAAATGACATTATAAGTGTGCGAAACGAGAGAGTCTTCTATATAATGGGTACGTGTCACATACCAATAAAATTCAATTAATTTAAATTATTTTTAATAAAATTTCTGAAAAAAAAAAGAGAAATAATTGAATTTTTATTACCTGTGAAGTCACATAAATATTATCGTATGACATAACCGTTACATTCAAAACTCTCTCTCAAGAGAGAGTGGTAAAAATAATTAGAGGTGAAAACATAAAGGTTGAAAAAAACTGAAGATGAGGATAAAAGGGGAATTGGGAGGATCGCGAGAAGACAGGCCGGCAAAGGAAATGGGAAAGTAATAGTGAAAGTAACATGCAACTATTGTCAATTTTACTGTTCTAACCTCCATGTGTTTACTATTTTAAATTGGAGAGCTCACAGTTGGTCCTACCTCGTCACGCAACATGAGAAAACACTGATCAAAATATGATAAACGAGCAAATTAGTGTTGTTCATTCGAGCAGTTGTCATAATCAATATTAATCAAAATAATTTGATTGGTTCTTTTCTACCGCATCATCGTGAGGTAGAACCATCTAAGATTTTTTTTCTTTAAATTAGGATGGGCAATTTGGAAAAATAAAAATGACATTTTTTTTGAACTAGAAAAAAATAAAATAACATAATAACCGTACAAATGAGTATGTGTCTATCTTAGTTTTTTAATATTTATAAAAAAAATCTTAATTTTAATAAATTAGTGCATTTTCTTTTTCTTTTATTTTATTTTATAGTATTCGGACAGAAGAGATAAGGATATGAATGGAACGACAGAGTAGGACAACAGGGAAGGATAAGGCTGGGAATATTGTGCATGCAATTGGATCATTAAGTGCCATATTTTAAAATCTCCAACGTTTTTATTTTTTAGATTAAATCTCAGCCGTTGAAATTGCCGAATTCTACACCATTGATAATCTCAAGGTCATATTTCAAACATGCGTATAATATGCACTACAAACATCTTCGAGTTAATGTGTGGATGAAGAAAATTCACCAAATAATAAGGGTAAAAAGGTAATTGTCTAGTGATCTAATGGATTCAAGGTCAATATACTAGCAAAAGATCTGTGTAACGCACAGTAAACATCATCAAATGTAATTGGAAAAGATAAAAATAATGTTATGTGTGAATAAAACAAATCAACCGAACTGCCTCATTCTCGCATACCAAAACTTTTCGAATAATTAAATGTACTAAAACACAGTTGTAACAAGGGATGAATTTAGGGGATGAATGTGGGCGATCGCCATCCCTAAACTCAAGAAAGTCCGCGAATTACTCTATAAATTTGACTTGATTTTATCAAATTTTCATCAAGTACTAATTTCGCCCCCTTGAATTAGCGAGATTACCTTCCTATTGAGTTTCGCCCCCCTTAGACAAAATTTGTAGATCCGCCCCTGGACGTAACTGTTGAGAGATTCATATACATTTTCAAAATAAGATCCTTCATGAAGAAAAAAAGCGATTCAAGATTCTAACTTATTACGTGGCATTAAGAAACACAAATTAAAATGTAGCAAGCGAAAAAGATGTTACTTGGACAAGTTAAGTCGTCCTTATGGAAAACCAACCAAGAGAGCTCGTAGTCTTGGGGCATCAACGAGATCTCGGGTTCGAATCTGATGGCCGGAAATCTTCCCACGACATTTTCGTTGTTCTCGAGATTCCAGCGAGTACAGTGGTGCAGTTTTCGCTTTCCAGCGAGTATCATCAGTTCTCATCCCGGTCTAAGTCAAAATAGGAATCTGCCTCGTTTGTTTCCGGAAAATCATGACCTTGTAAGCATCATACTCCAACCATGCTTTGCCACTGCCGAAAAGATTCTAGTGATTTACACCAAACAGCGAATCTGTCCCGGTTACTGCCATTCCGGATGACAAAACACGGAAACCAATCGATCGACCAGGTACCACAGGCCAGACTGTTGATTCAAGTCCATATCTTCCCAAGAATCAAAACCCATCATAGAGAACAATAGTACATAGGATTTCATAATTACAGTTACTGTCAAACAGCATCTCTCGATCACGGTCTCGGACACGGTCGAAGATCCGAGACCGAACTACAGACCTTTTCCAGTCTTGCCTCCCATAGTTCTTCGAGGTTTGCATTCATTCTTCTTTCTGCCCTGGAGTCTCTCAGCATTGTTGTACATGGAGCACAATCTCATTACACAATACTTACATTACATACAAAGTGAACTTACAGTGGTGAACCTTGTCAAGAGAAATCTCGACTATTTCCAGCATGAAAATGCCGATTAGTTAGCTGGGTCGGGTTTCTGCGGAGCTCCACTTGACTCAGCAGCGGAAGGGGTTCCTCTGCAAAATCCAAATGACTACGAGGTATGATATATCCTTTGAATCCGATATAACCAATCCTGGAGTAAGAGTAAGCCGTGCTGCCTTATGGACTCACCAGGAAACCCTTTTTCTTCTTCTTCTTCTTCTCGACATATGCCACGAGCTCCGCCTGCCGAGCCATGGAATCCTCGAGTGCCTGGACGTGCAAGGCTTGTTAGTTCGGAACACTGACTAGTATCAGAATTCAGTCTGTACTGTTATCTGATAAGGTTTTACAATAGACAGTCATGGCAAGCCCAAATCCTGTTGTGCTGTCGGAGTGCAGGTTCTGAGTTATAGTAACTCTCTATTTAACTGATTGACCTTTTAGAACAGATGGTCACGACAACCTCAAATTCTGTTGCTCATCGTAGGTAGTGTACCTTCTTAGCAGAAGAGAGCTGCTGCTCCAGGGCTTCGATGCGGCTCATCGCTGAGGACAGCATCTGCTCCTTGTCCGTTGGCATGCTCGACTCTTTATTGCAGAGGGACGCCATCCTCTCTTCCAACTGAGCCATCCGCTTGATCATTGTCAGGAGCTCAGCACCCGATATGGCCGGTCCAGTCAGCTCAACCGGAGCACCTTTGGTCATCGTGGTTGTATCAACGTAGAAGAGCTGGCTATTGCAGAGGCTGCCTCCTGCTTATTCATTTTTTGTTCCGATTCCAAACATCAACATGCCATTGAAGATTTGTTCATTAGTTCTTGCATTGCACCACAGCTTTTACTAGCACGAAATTCTCCCTAGAACTGATGAATGATTTGCAGACAATAAATCTCTTTCGAACTGGGCATCAAGTAGTCCACTACCATCAACTTGTAGTTTCGGTTCAAATGAGGTTCAAAAGAGTTGTCAATGATCGGTTACATTAACGGCTCTTTTGAACTGAGTTTAAAGTTATTTGAACCATCGGATCCATACCTTTCTCGAGTGCAAGCTCTTTGATCGGTACGGTTTTAGCCCAAGCGGCATCCACGTTCTTGTCAACCACGGGAATGCACTTGTCATCGTCGCAGGCATCCCCAGCGCCACTCTTGCAGGTGGGAGCCTGCAAATAAATTCCAGGAAGCTCGAGATTTCCGGGAAATCTTTTGAAGGATGACGAAGAATGGATAGGGCTTTGTAACCTCGACCGACATGGTACAGAAACTGAGAAAGACTTACCTCTTCTTCTTTAGCTGGGGAAGGCTGAGGCTCTGGTTGGTTCTCTGCTATGGATTGGGACTCCAATCTTTCCTTCTGCAGGAAGAAAGAACATCAACAGAAGTCAGAGAACTTGCCGGAGCAATTCTTCGAACGCCAACAACGAGATATCAAACGGAAAACATCTGAAGGTTGGCCTACTTTACCTTTGGGTTTGCAGTTTCATCTTCAGAGATCGTCTTCTCTTCAATGTCTGGTAATGCCTTCCGGGTGCGTCTGGCTTCACGCTCTTGGACCATCTGCTTATTCAAATTATGATCAGAACATGTGCATTCAAATCTACTATACTTCTGGAAAGAAAATAAGTTGATGACCTTCAAGATCTCCGGGTCGTTCCACGGCCCCTTATCTGATCGCATACAGCCGCCTTTATCGGCACAAGTACAGGTACCGCCCAAAAACTCTGGCAGCTGACTGGTAAATGCATTTAAAATAACAGTGCCTTAAGGTTTAATATCAAGCTTATAGTAACAAAATGCAGGCCGGAAGGACGTGAAAAACCAAATGATGGAGAGTTTACTCACTCTGGCTCGATGATCTCAAGCAGCTTACTCTGGAATTTGTTGCCAAGAACCTGTTGAAAGAGAACAAGCCCGGGTGTTTAGCGACCGGAATGAAATAGGGCATTCGTGTAAATGCAGATCTTCCCGTACGTTGATCTTTGCAGTTGTCTTTGGGTCGAGGAAGGATTTGACTGTGTTCCAGAGGATCCGGAATCCAGAACCGGCATTGATGATGAACATGCGGTTCAAAGTCTGCATGGAAAACCGAAAAGTTTCCAGTAAGATCCCTCCGGTGTAAAGAAAATTTCAGTAATCTGGAAAATTTCCGGTAGAGCCTGGAGAGTTGAGAGGATTACTTCCGGGTAGTTGTCGCCGTCGATCTTCTGGATGCGCATGATGAGGTCCCGTGCAGCCTTATTGAGGTTCTTAAGACCCTGAAACATCGATAATGCAATGTGAGCAGCCAAGATTCAATAGGGCTTCGGTGGTAGAATTTCCAGAGACTCCGTATCAGATTTTCCAGAAGATCCGGGAGTTTAACAGAACCTGAAAAATACCATTCCATAAACCAGTAACTGGTAATAGAAACCTACCACTCCTTGGACATCCAAAATGGTGGTGCTCTGCTCGATGTGCTTCTTGGCAGCGATCGAACAAGCCGGGAACTTGACCCTGAAAGTCCTCTCGAACTCCTGAACATGGTACTGCATGTATCGGTCCATCGTGGTGACTTGCATCAGCTTGTTCGGGTCAACTTGCCCAAGCCGCTCTATGTAGACTGGCCTCCCATCCATGTCCACTCCGTGATGCCCTTGCGGGTAATTGTTCAGCACTTCATCGACTTCCTTGAATTCAAAGTCCTGAACAGAATAACCCCCAAAAAGATGCAACGCATGAGCGCCTAGTAGCGTCCGGAAATAGCTTTCGAGGATCGATCGTTAATTCGTACCTCCATGACCGTATCGGCGCCGAAATCCTTCCTCCACTGGAGCATGTCCGCCCACATCTGCTTCGTTTTCTCGATATCGAACTTCCTGGCTCGCAAGAACCTGCAACCCCGGGTAAATGTAATCGGCTTTATAAGAGCTAAACTTGTAGGAGGTGACACCAATTATTCTTATAGACAGTGATTTTTTCATTAGCTGTTTGATTCAGGATTCGGTTTTGAACAGTAAACCAGTGGAGCTAATTAACCTCAGCATCATGTGATGGCTGTCATGCTTTGCAGGCAACAGCTCTTCCAGGATGAGAGCTTGCCGGAAGGCATCGACGGCCTGTAATTCCTCGGCGTCGATCTCGCCTTCCTCAATAGAGATGGACATCACCCTGCTGCTGTTCCGACTCCTCCTCTTGAAAGAGCTCTTGAGCTTCATTGAGGCACTGCTCGCCTTCTTCTTCAGGGAACTGACCCTCGTCTTCCCATCATCAGAATTCTCAGGATCATGCTTATCTGAAAACAAATGATGGATGCAGCACAGATCAGGTGCAGGAAAAATACCCGACGAGACAACCTCGTCAATACCCGACATCTCCGTTCCATGTCCCTAAAGGTTCCATTGTCCCCCATTGAAATGCCATCCATTGACAAGCATTTGAATCATTGGCGATCTCGAGTTCTGTTGGGCCTGAGTCATTAGAAACATTGCTGTTGTTCAAACAAACATGTCAGGCAGCTTACCGGAAGGATCGAGGGGCGTCGACATGGTGAACAACCTCGTATCTGGAAAGGCCCTCGAGCTGAGACAATAAGAAGAGGGGAAAATCTCGATTAGAGACTCTTACATACATCAGCAACATCACACATTTTCAGGAAATTAAACCGTTCTTCGCAGTCCGAGCAGATTCACCTGTCAATGCAGGGCCTGGGAAAGATAGACAGACACAGGGAAACGAAAGTAGAGACGATTTACCTTTGTGAGAGGCAAGAGGGGGAGAGAGAGGGGATGGAAAGAGAAACCGGGCAACCTTAAATATCAGAGAATGGTTACGATTTCTGCTCTCCTTAAAAGGGACAACCTGTTACAATGTCTCAACTGCATGGAGAGAGAGGGGCATTGAGACAAGTCCCGATAGACTGGATAGATGGAGACCGAAATGAAAGGGACTCCTTCCAAAATCAAATGCTTCTCTGCCTGTCTCTCTCCAATGGCTTCTCTTCCTTCCAATCCAAACTCCATCTTACCCACTTTGTTTGCTTCCAAGTCGAAAATCCAAAAGATGCCAAAACCTAACAGAATGATTAGGAAGAATTCGGAGCTTTGTACGGAAATACTGTATTTAAAAAAATATAATTCTTTAAAAACCGTTCCGAGCAAATAATTTACGTGAATACCGTCAAGAGATCGCATGTTGTTACATGCGATCTATGTTTAACAGTAATCCCTTCCTAATTTTCTCCCATGCAATCGACAAATATCCTAACCAATTAACATTTATTAAATGTTGAAAAACAAACAGTAATATCCATAAGAAGAGAAGTATTAAATTATCCATCAGTAGTCAATATGAAGTTTACAATATATTGTTCTAAACACAACATACTTAAAAAAAATTTATGACGGACTTCTCCTCCTCCTAAGTCGCCTCCTCTGGAAAAACAGTTTGGGCTCCTGTGCCGGTGGTCGCTCTGTCTTACTCGGACCTGCTGCCTAACTTGCTTCTTGCACTTCGTAGTCCGGATAATGCGATGGCTCATACGATGAGTGCTGAGATGGCTCCTGATATTTCTGAGGAGCGGGTAGAGTTGGCATTGTCGATTGTGATGAACCCATCGCATCAGGTGTGTAGAATGACATGATATCAGGCAAGTCCTGCTGATACAGAGAAGGGGAGCGTACCGGCTCGAGAACAGGCGAAGAGGAGCGTGCTGGCTCGGGAACAAGAGAAGGGAAGCGTGGTGGCTTGGGAATGGGAGAAGGAGAGCGAGTGGCTCTGCAACATGACATTGTCCCCTACCTCGAGCTCTACGTCCTTTACCTCGAGCTGCTGAGATGGCTCCTGATATTTCTGAGGAGCAGGTAGAGTTGGCATTGTCGATTGTGATGAACCCATCGCATCAGGTGTGTAGAATGACATGATATCAGGCAAGTCCTGCTGATACAGAGAAGGGGAGCGTACCGGCTCGAGAACAAGCGAAGAGGAGCGTGTTGGCTCGGGAACAAGAAAAGGGAAGCGTGCTGGCTTGGGAATGGGAGAAGGAGAGCGAGTGGCTCTGCAACATGACATTGTCCCCTACCTCGAGCTCTACGTCCTTTACCTCGAGTTGCTGGAGGTATATCTGGCTGTTGGTGCTATCCTGGAGGAAACATCTAGACACCTTCATGATCTCCAACAACAAGCAATCCAATGTCAGCAATATTCCAAGCATCCTGTAATGTGGCTGACTCGAACCGGATACGTCGGAGAAAATCTACTTAGAAAAGATCATATTTATTCATTACGTAAGAAGTTGAACATAGAAAAGAGAAACGTAATATTAATACAAAAGAAGTAGACAATACCAGAGTGCCAATCATTGCTCATGTACGTCCGATATATCGTTCGGTGACTCCATGGTATCAGTTGTTGTAGTGATGATTGACGCCCATCGGTAAGGTATCCTCATAGTAAAGCTCGATGATACTGTCTCTTCACTGCATCCACATACGGATTAGAGGCCAATGCCTCCTAATCCAGTTCTCGTCTATCCTCCCTCGAAGGTTGATATGATGAAGTACAGGAGAGGTATCACAAGCAGGTGGGATACTCTAAATCCCTCGAATTGACCTATCACCTGATCTGGATGGTGCCACTCAACTATGAAGAAGCATATAAGAGGCACTCGGGCTCGCCATACATCACTTGCAGCTACATAGTAGGGTGATAGTAAACTGAGAATCTCATCTATGTAAGGCATTCAGACGATCTGTACCAAAATTGACATTAAGTTAGTAAATATAAAAATTAATGTATGTTATAGAAATTACACAATTAAAAGATAGTACCTGGCATGCTGTTTGTCTATCGAAGGCGTCTCTGTACCGTCCAAGGACACGCATAGAGAGCTAAGTCATGTCAAATGAAACATGCCATCGACATGCCAGAGGTCGGCCACCTGTCCAGGTAATCTGAAGGCGAGTGGGCGCTACATGTGGAAATTGATCCCACGCCCAAACCTAGAGTAGAACCAATATGCCCCCAATCTCATTTGCCGAACTGTCTACAGTAAGACAAAGCTGTCTATATAACCAAGCCGAGTATGTAGCTCCCCAGCTATATCTCCTGGCAGCTTCAAAATCTTCCCGTAACGGTAGGAACATAAGATGAACAAAATTGGAAGTCTTGTCCGCAAATAGCATGCCGCTCATCAGCTGTAATATATGGTGCATGCGAACTCCTTAATATCCATCTCATTATGATATTTTTTGGACCTGGGTCTGCCTATTCCTCGAAGGAGATTAAGATGTGGAAGAATCGTCAGAAAATCTATCTGATGCCATCTGACCTTGTCTCCAATCGAGCCTATATACTGCGGCTAATGGGCAGCATACTATTTGCAGACAAGACTTCCAATTTCGTTCATCTTATGTTCCTACTGCTACTGGAAGATTTTGAAGTTGCTGGGAGATATAGCTGGGGAGCTGCATGCTTGGCCTGGTTATATACATAGCTTTGTCCTGCTATAGACAGTTCGGCAAATGAGATTGAGGGCACATTGATTCTACTCTAAGTTTGGGCATGGGATCGATTTCCACATGTAGCGCCCACTCACCTTCAAATTACCTGGACAGGTGGCCGACTTCTGGCATGTCAGCGGCATGCTTCATTTAACGTGACTCAGCTCTTTAAGCATGTCCTTGGATGGTACAGAGACCCCTTCGATAGGCAAACAACACGCCAGGTACTATCTTTTAATTGTGTAATTTTTGTAATATACATTAATTTTTATATTTACTAACTAATGTAATGTCAATTTTGGTACAAATTGTCTAAATGCCTTACACAAATGAGATTCTTAGTCTACTACCGCCCTATTACGTAGCCGCAAGTGATGTATGGCGAGCCCGAGTGCCTCTCATATGCTTCTTCATAGTTGAGTAGCACCATCTAGATTAGGTGATAGGTCAATTCGGGGGGATTTAGAGTATCCCACCTGCTTGTGATACCTCTTCTGTACTTCATCAGATCGATCTTCGAGGGAGGATAGACGAGAACTGGATTAGGAGGCATTGGCTTCTAATCCGTATGTGGATGCAGCGTAGAGACAGTATCATCGAGTTTTACTATGAGGATACCTTACCGATGGGCGTCAATCATCACTACAACAACTGATACCATGGAGTCATCAGACGATATATCAAACGTACATGAGCAATGATTGGCACTCTGGTATTGTTTACTTCTTTTATATTAATATTACATTTCTTTTTTCTATATCCAACTTCTTACGTAATGAACAAATATCATCTTTTCTAAGTTGATTCTCTCCGACGTATCCGATTCGAGTCAACCACATTACAGGATGTTTGGAATATTGCTGATATTGGATTGCTTGTTGTTGGAGATCATGAAGGTGTCCAGATGTTTCCTCTAGGACAACAACAACAGCCAGATATACCTCCAGCAACTCGAGGTAGAGGATGTAGAGCTTGAGGTAGGGTACGACGCCAGCTGCAAAGCCACCTCACTCCCCTTCTCCCATTCCCGAGCTAGCACGCTCCCTTTCTCTTGTTCCCGAGCCAGCACGTTCCTCTTCGCCTGTTCGCGAGCCAGTAGGCTTCCCTTCTCTGCATCAACAGGACTTGTCTATCATGCCATTCTACACACCTTATGCAATGGGTGCGATGGGTTCATCACAATCGACAATGCCAACTCTACTTGCTCCTCAGAAATATCAGGAGCCATCTCAGCACTCACCGTATGAGCCATCACATTATCTGAACTACGAAGTGTAAGAAGCAAGTCAGGCAGCAGGTCCGAGTAGGACAGAGCGACCACCGGCACAAGAGCCCAAGTTGTTTTTTCCAGAGGAGGCAACTTAGGAGGAGGAGAAGTCCGTCGTAGACTTCTTTTAAGTATGTTGTGTTTAGAACAATATATTTAAAACTTCAAATTGACTACTGATGGATAATTTAATACTTCTCTTCTGATGGATATTACTGTTTTTCAACATTTAATAATTGTTAATTGGTTAGGATATTTGTCGATCGCATAGGAGAAAATTAGGAAAGGATCACTGTTGAACAGAGATCGCATGTTGAACATGCGATCTCATTGAAAAATGAAATCACATATTCAACATGCGATCTCATTGAAAAATGAAATCGCATATTCAACATGCGATCTCTTGATGGTATTCACGTAAATTGTTTGCCCAGAACGGTTTTTAAAGAATTATTTTTTTAAAATATGGTATTTCCGTACAAAGCTCGAAGAATTCGACTATGTACCATCTTCTCCTCCAAAAAATCGACTTTCCAAATTCTTGGTGTCTCATCCTCGATTTTCTCCAAGAATATGATATTAAGGGGATCCTAATAGCTTTGGTTAGTTGGTCTTAAATAACTTATGGGATATCTTCCAACCTTCTCGATAACATGAAACTGAGAACTACGAAGTTCTTCGCGGATCAACCCTTTTCTGAAAGGGATTGCACTGGAGATTGAGAGCAAGACCGGGTTATTGGCTTGGCATTGCTTGAACTTTCGTTGTAAAAGGTGATTGCACTATCCAAAATGAAATACATTCTTATCAGTTCTACAAAGTTATGTCTGGAAACTGCTATATAAGCCTATCCGGAGTTCTCAGAGCATTTGTCTTTCTGTCCAGGAGCTTGTATTACAACCAAGTTTCAACTTAGGAAAATGCAACTCCAGAGACTAAGATCAACGCCAGCGCCAATTAATCAGATTAGGTGCATTAACAGTCAGAATATGCCAGGACGACAAGGTTGGATGGAGTGTGTTCATGACTAGAACGTGTCGAAGAGCAAGGAAAGAAAAAGGTTGAATTTTTGTTCTGATTCCTCCTCAGGAAAATTTTGGAGTTGTACATTGGAGAGTTGGTATTCCATTCAATTCATTCAGCTGATCAATAGTAAGCCACAATTTTCCGAACTGATTGGCCTGTCCTACATCCGGGTTGCCGCACTTCCCGATACGATCAATTCTCCTCGACCACTGAACGTAAGGTCATGTTTCTGCAGGTTTGCTGCCCAAGTAAATCCCTTGTTACCAACCTTTTCCTCTCCTCTCACACAGTAAATTTTAGATGACTGAACACTGAAACCATTCAGATATCAAAGTTGAAACGATAGTTTGTTTTCAAGGCATCAACTATGAAAACGCAAGCATTGCTACCGAATCCCTTCGTTCGTGTTAACAGCCAAATGAAATGTGATTCATGCGAGGAATCGTTGTAACCATACAGAAAACAGTCTATCGAGCACTGATCGGCATGAACCTTGAGGTAAGCCAGGTTTATATGACATGATGCTGATATGGCTACGACCACGATCTCTCCGTTGGTGCCTGTGTTGGAGTGTCGCTAACGCGGTGTCCGGGCTGAAAGAAGAACATCATAGTTAACCTTAACAATCTTACTAAATCAAGTTTGAAAAATTGTGCTCTTTTGCAAGTTCCCTTTATCTCAGGACTTAGTGGCATTGAATACTGGCGAGGTTTTCTTGCTTCAGTGGGTGCAGTAGGATATCTGAAAGTTGGTAGGTGTACATGTCCCCGGTGCATAACATTACGGTCTAACTTATCTAGTAGATGTATCTTGAATTTTTGTTATAACCCAAATTAAAACTCACCTCCAACTAAATTTTGCATGCTTCAAATTCGGAATTTCAAACGAGGCCCTTCTTGGAAGCAAAAGATTTGGACCGCCAGGTGGCTAGTTCGATGTGTTTTGGCCTACTTCAGGTTCTCATGTATACTTTGGAGTTTCCCTTGTAATTTTGGGTTAGAAAAACATAGCAAGAGCCACATGTACCATGTTCCCATTCTTGATTGATTTCCGACAAACAGGTAGTCAATGACAGTGGCTCTGGAATTCAAAATTTTTAATAAATCTCTGTATGTGACGAATGGGATTAATCGATGTTCTTATGCAAAAAAGGTTTTGAAAACGGTGTTAGAGTAAGAAACCCAATTTCGTATCTGATGATGACATACTCTGATTCCATGAAAAAGGATTTTTTTACCCGATAGTGAACTCACCAGTAACCAGCAAGTAGAGGACCCTCAGGCAAAGCCATATAAAGAGCCAGAGGTAAGGCACAGGCCAGGCATGACTCTGGTTTCCGAATAGAGGAGCATGGAGATCTCTATAGGATAGGGCTCCTTGAAGTGAGACCTGAAATAAATTTGCACCATCTCATTCAACCTCTCTAGAATTTTCGGGGGTTATAAAGAACCTTCTTTTAGCAAGCCAAAGCTAGAAAAATCTAGAGATTTGACGTCAGCAAGGTGGAAGCTTCCAGCTGAGCTAAGTCTATGACTTCCACCGACATCAGCTATTATAAATAGAGGATGGCTGCATTGGTTTGTGTAAGCCAAGAAGAAGCCAGCAAGTGGCGTGTGAGGTGTGATTGGAGAGAGGAAAGTGTGAGGTGTCTAAGTGTGATTGAGTCTTGGGTCCAAGTGCACGTGTCTGTGTGTGTGTTGAGTGTGTGAGAAAATATTAGTGTGTGGTGTGGTGTCTTGTGGTCTTGTGAGTCTAAGTCTTGGTTGTATAAATCCAAGCAGTGCTTGGTGTAATTACTTCATTCATTAAAGTAATTACGTTCCGATCCCAGTAAAAGAGGTATCAGATCTCCCCGTTGATTGGGATCTCCTATAAGTGGTATCAGAGCAGGCCAATCTTTGGACCTATCTGAGCTACAAGTAGTTTCAGAACCGTTGGTTAAGCTTCTTGTATCGTGTGCAGTTTAGTAATGCGGAGCTTGATTAAGGAATCAAGCTTGCTTGGCGTTGGTAAAAATTAGGCAAAGCCACGATGACTGACTTACAGGTGATCAGTGGAATTAAGAAGCTTAACAATCAAAATTATAACACGTCGTCGACATATATGGAGTCGTACCTCCAAGGCCAAGACTTGTGGGAGATAGAGAGTGATAATGAGTCAGTACCACCAGAAGATCCTGCAACTCTGAGAAAATGGAAAATCAAAGCTGGTAAGGCTATGTTTGTAATCAAGACCACGATCGAGGAGGAGTTGCTGGAGCACATCCAGCAAGCGAAGACACCAAAGGAGGTGTGGGACACCTTAGCTACATTGCTCTTGAGGAAGAATGATACAAGGTTGCAGCTTCTCGAGAACGAGCTCCTCTCAGTCACACAGCGTGACATGACCATCTGCCAGTACTTCACCAAGGTAAAGTCTCTCTCTCGTGAAATTTCTACAGTAGATCCTTCTTCCAGTATATCAAAGCCCAGGATTAGAAGAATAATAATCCACGGACTAAGGCCGGAATATAGAAGTTTCATTGCTGCGATACAAGGTTGGTTAACTCAACCTTCTCTTGTCAAGCTAGAGAATTTGTTGACTGACCAAGAGGCGTTTGCCAAGCAAATATCTGGAGCCTCATCCAAGAACGGTGAAGAAGCACTCTTCGCCAATACTGTCAAAGGTCAGTACAATAGAAGTATTGACCAGATGATGAGGAAAGATGGTGGTAGAGATGGCCGACTAGAGAGGCAACAATCAGGGAAGCACATAAGAAATGCTATAAGGAGGGCCAATCACAGTATAATAGGAGATTTGAAGGAAGGTGTTATAATTGTGGAAAGATAGGTCATATAGCCAAAGATTGTTGGTGGAAGAAGCCAACGACAGAGAGTAATGCGGTGGTGCACGCTAAGAAGACGAGGGATGATGAATAGGAGGTGGAAGCCTCCTACGCCATGGAGGAAGATGAGTTGGCAGTGACGACTACGGTCCCCAAAGTGATCGACTACAACAATGATTGGATAGTCTACTCGGGGTGCTCAAACCATATGACGGGAGACAGAGAAGTTGCAAGACATGGCCGAGTACAAAGGTGATCATATGATGGTTACAACCAACTACTTGAGATTACCAATAGCCCATGTCGATAAGACAATGATTATGCCACATCGCAACTTGAATGAGATACCTCTCAAGGGTGTATACTATGTACCTAGAATGAAGAAGAATCTGCTGTCTGTGGCGCAGCTTACAACATCCGGTCATCATGTTATATTTGGTCCTCGAGGTGTGAAGGTGTATAAAGATCTTAAGATTTGCGGAACACCCACGATGGAAGGACAGCGCCTAGAATCTGTCTACGTAATGTCAACAAAAACGACTTACATAGAAAAGGCTCGAAAGAATGAAATAGCAGATCTATGGCACGTGAGGCTTGGGCATGTCAGCTACCATAAACTCAAGGTGATGATGAAGAAGTCTATGTTGAAGGGTCTTCCTTAGCTAGATGTAAGAGCGGAAACCATCTACGCAGGTTGCCAGTATGGAAGGGTGCATCAGCTTCCATACGAGGACTCGAAATTCAGAGCCAAAGCACCATTGGAGCTAGTCCATTCTGACGTGTTCGAGCCAGTCGAGCAACCATCAATCAGCGGGATGCAGTATATGGCTACATTCATCGATGACTTCTCAAGGTACGTATGGGTTTTCTTTATGAAAGAAAAGTCTGAAATATTTTCATAGTTTAAGGAATTCAAAGAGAAGGTAAAAGGAGAAGTCAGTAGGAAGATTCAGTGCCTAAGGGCGGATAATGGTGGCGAATACACATCAGAAGAGTTTTCACGATATCTGTAAGAATGTCACATACGCCACCAATTCACGTGTGCCAATACGCCCTAGCAAAATGGAGTAGCCGAGGGAAAGAATCGGCACCCTACAAAGACGTGCCGAAGTATGTTGCATGCGAAGCACGTACCGAGAAGGTTTTGGGCTGAGTGCATGAAGACAACAGCCCATGTGATCAACAGACTGCCCCAAGCGAAGCTAAAGTTTGTCTCACCTTTTGAGAAACTGTGGAGCTACAAACCTACAATTAGTCACTTTCGAGCATTTGGCTGTATATGCTACGTGTTCGTGCCTAATCACGTACGAAGCAAATTTAACAAGAAGATGATCAAGTGTATCTTCGTGGGCTACAACAGCCAAAGGAAAGTATGGAAGTATTGCGATCCTACCAGTGGGAATCCTACACATCGAGGAATGTGATGTTTGACAAGGCTTCCTCGTGGTGGACTCCACAAAAGGAAGAACACTTAGATTCCGAGGGAAAAGAAGACAATCTATAGAAGAAAATGGAAGAGCAAATCGTAGCGGTATGTCGACTCCTAAAGTGGATGGAGAAGAAGAAGGCGAGGAAGACAATATCGAGGACAGGGACGAGAGAAGACACAGTCCCTGGCAAACTGGAGTGTACCGAAGATCGGTGGATGATCAACCAAAAGCAACAAGTCCACAACTTCGAAGATCGACAAGAGTATGAAGGCCAAATCCCAGGTACGCTAACACTGCAACAGTTGAAGAAGCTTATAAAGAACTGGATATAAAAGCAGGTCAGGGCTCAAAATTTCAAAAGTCAAGAGAACAACTAAACTTGGGGTCGAGAAATAATGAGTTGGTGCTGAGGGGGAGTGTTGAAGTAAATCAGCACCATCTCATTCAACCTCTCTAGAATTTTCGACGGTTATAAAGAACCTTCTTTTAGCAAGCCAAAGCTAGAAAAATCCAGAGATTTGATGCCAGCAGGGAGGAAGCTCCCAGCTGAGCTAAGTCGGTGACTTCCACCGACATCAGCTATTATAAATAGAGGATGGCTACATTGGTTTGTGTAAGCCAAGAAGAAGCCAGTAAGTGGCGCGTGTGAGGTGTGATTGGAGAGAAAGTGTGAGGTGTCTAAGTGTGATTGAGTCTTGGGTCCAAGTATATGTGTCTGTGTGTGTTGAGTGTGTGAGAAAACATTAGTGTGTGGTGTGGTGTCTTGTGGTCTTGTGAGTCTAAGTCTTGGCTATATAAATCCAAGCTGTTCTTGGTGTAATTACTTTAATAAATAAAGTAATTACGATATTTTCTCATGTGTTGGTTCCGATCCCAGTAAAAGAGGTATCAGAGCTCCCCGTTGGTTGGGATCTCCTACAAGACCTCGAGCTTCCAAGGAGCTTGTGGCTGCTCACTCCGAGTCAGCTCTTCAGCAGCAGACTGGGTGTTATGTAGAGGGTGGACAACTCATCCTAGACAAATAACTTACAGCCAAATGTTAGGAGGGAGGAAAAGGGCATCCACTAAGAACAAACTTCATTCTTCTCAAGAAGGAAATTGCTCGTTTTTCTAATGGAAGATCGGAGAAGATGAAACACATATACTGGAAAAATAATGTTTCACCAACAGATTATCTCTAGTTCAGTGCTCCCCTTCACATATCTAAAGCCGGACTAGTCACAAAAAAGTTCCATCGGGAAATGAGAATGACCAGGGAAAGAGGAGTTGCAAGGAATACCTCGTATATGCTACAACAGCAAGGCAGGTTCTTCCGAAAATAAATCCAAAACTCCGGCAATGGTTCGAGGGTTTCTGCTCTTTCAGTTTCTGCATTGTATCTAGTGTGAATTTACTGCTGTAGTAATGTGAACTGCTGCTTGGCTATTAGTTCAGGCGGGATTAGTGGAATCGCAATGTCATGATCTATTTCTTCTTCCTCAACTTGCTGGAAAGAGACCGAGTGTAAGCAGTTCCCTGCAAGAGCGATAGGACAATGTGAAACCCAACTCCTTAGCACCGTATAAAACTTTGCTTCCGATAAAATTGCATAGAGAGGGAGGAAACAACATATTCTTGCTCATGCAAACCAAGATGCTTTCTCACAAACTAAAACATCCTTATGCATGGACACTGCGCTAAAGTGATCACAAAAAGGGAGGATTTGTTCTCATGCATGAACCGAGAAGTCTGAAATTGTTTTCCGAAACTTGATGGAAAACACAGGAAGTTTCATGTCCTAGACAACATGAAAAATTGATGAGGCAAGGGCTGATTTTAATGGCCATAGTAATGGAACTAAGGGTGCCAATGCAGCAGGCTGCTAGACAGGGTAATGAGAAGTTATCCTCTCTATGAGAAACAATAGAGACCCTGGAGAGTTAATAAAGAAAAATCTCAGTTTTCAAAAATCTTCCACAAGAAAATTCAGGACATAAAGTCATTCAGTCTGCATGCACCTGTCTGCAGGAGAAATAAATGGAGTATTTGGCAAAGTGTATTCTGTTTATCGTTGGTTTAGGTGAAAAGGAGGTGAGGCAAGATAGCTCGTGAAGTCGCTCAATGGAAACACAATCGGGGAAATAACATGGACAATTGAATGAATAATTCTAAATGATAGAATCAGAACGCTAAACCAAGCTGATGACTTCTGAAAGAAATTGCAGCTATGATGAAGATGCAAATATCTGATCAGTGGAGCAGAAACAATCTATTACCATATACCATGTTATTATAGCTTCATATTTAAGAACTACCATGGACAATCAGCAGTATCAAGTCTAGGTAATGAAAATTTTTGGACAGATATTCAGGTGCTTCACACACGTGTCAATTACTACAACTCTGTAGGCAAATGATATCTTAATGGGCAGATCAGTTCAAAGTTAATCACTCTCCAGTCTAATCTGCCAAGTGCATAAATCTATTTTATGTAAAACAACTAATGGCTTCGTAACTGATATGTTGATCAGTAGAGGGGGGGAGAGAGAGAGAGAGCAGAGCATATAGAGCCAGGCTATTAACAGGATACTATCACTAACTATCATGAACAGTCTAAATGCAGTACATGCATAAATTCCATACCTGGAGCCATTCATCCAAGGATGCATCCGTGGTCTTGGCCCCCACTTCGACCTTTGGCGCTGTCTTGGTTTTCTGCCCAAACATGTTGTGGATCAGATAGACATTGAGATATCATGATCACTCAAAAAAGAAAAACCAAAAAATAATAAGAAAGCAGGAACAAATCAAGCCGATTTAAAAGCAGATGCTGATTTATTGGTTCATAATAAGAGACAGCAGCATCAGAACTCAACTATAACGGCATCGAGAAATAGCCGACACTTGACATGAGTTGAGGATTTTTTTTAAAAAATATCCCCAACAATTAGCAACTCAACAATTCCAACATGTGACTATGCTCATAAACATATGCCTAAATCTAAGCAAAAGCTAATTTGATTGATTGGAAAAGGTTAGTAGAAATCAAGCCTTCAAGAACTCAAGCGTTCCATTTTCACCATGATAATACATGTATGCAGTTATTCATGTTCTCATCACGCAAAGGCAAGCAACATGCAGTGGATTTGAAGCTGTGCCCCTTCATGTTCGTAGTACAGCCAGTAGCACGGACTTCATGGAGAGGCATACACTCATTGAAATCCATGTTTCTAAAAGGTATACATTAGCAAAAATTGACTTTGTGAGGAGTTCCTTACTCATGAAAATGAGGATAAAAAAAACATTATGAATTATCGGTAGAAGGGGGGGGTGTGTGTGTATTAAATGCACTTTTTGTTTTTTAATAGTGAATGATAACAGAACAAGATGCATTAAACACATATAAATGATTAATGAGACCCATTTCAAATTTGTTACCTTGGAAAGTTGCTGTAGACGCCCGTGAATCCATAAACCAAGGGAGACAAGAAGAGCAATCCCCAGCATAAAAAGAAATGCCGATTCCATGCTGAGGAAACCACCAGCCTCAACAACTTCGATTGTCCCATTATAGAAGATGCTTTGATACTGTTGCTCGTCTATCTCATAGAAAATGGTTCCCACAAGATCAAAATTTCCAGGCTGCAAAATCATGTTCGTGTAGCTTATTCAGGCAGTGACTATAAGGGGCAGATATCAGAGCAGGTACTTGCCAGATGACTATTAAATTCCTATTGCCAAATTTGTTCAATAACTCCTCAGTCAGGAAAACATTAAAAGAGTCAATTTATTAATCTACATCTAGCTTTACAAAAACAATTCAAAACTGTCCCCGGACCCATAAAGACATGTTTAAAAGAAAGGTCATAAAACATTTACATACATAACATTCATTTATTCCTTTTTCTTTCTAGATAAACATTAATATATTTTCATTGGACCAGAAAATCAGTGAAGGCAATTGCCAAGAATCTCAGAGAAAAAACGCCACATGCATTTTAGAGAAAGTTAATACCTGCAAGTATTTACTGACAACAAAAATGTAGGGGAAGGCAGCCCGAGCAGAAGCTGGAACTGATGCATTAATGAATGCCTGCAATTAATCATAGTGAGGATGCAAATATCAGGTGGAAGGATTTGTCTTAAAAGGACAACAGGCATGCATTTCTAAATGCAATTTCCAAATAAAACCATAAATATCAACCAAAGCCAGGTGTTTCTTGGATAAACCAAAATCTGGAACAGTGAACATACAGTCAAGGTGGAGCCATCCAGATCCTTTCTCCATATTAAAATTGCACTTTAAAATTAGAAGTACCAACAGAAACGTGAAATTTCATATTCAAATGGTGGACAGCATTATGTGCAAGCACTGAAACTTATAAAACCACCCAAAAAATGTTTCTAGTAACTCTCCAAGTTTCACCTACGAACTTCAGGAATAAGCAATCAACGTTGACTCAATTATCTACAACAATTAAATGTAGAAGAAAAGGCTGAGAATTTAATTCCTTTTTCAAAGCAAATCAGCTGAGATAAAAAACAATAAGAGTTCGAAGCGGACACTTCAAGTCACGTCAACAAACTTCCGCAACCACAGATTGAATGAGAATCTCTTCATGAAAATACTGCATGAAAAAAGCTAAAAAGTTATAGCCACCATCGAACCTCACTTCCATTATATCGAAAGGATCGGACGCAGCAAACAACTTGAAGAAAACATCGACCACAAAGATGACGAATTTCACATAACGATCGAATCAGCGAGTGCATGTTCGAACGCATGGCCAAAGGTACCGGGGCAAACACCTTGGAAGAGTAGAGGAGGTGCAAAGAACAGGAGAAGGGCGAGGAAGAAAACCCGAGCGTTCGTCGCCATCGCTATTCCGAGGAACCTCATCGCCCCCCTCCCCTCCCCTCCCCTCCCCTCCCCGGGCGCTCCAGCTTCAACGGTAATGTTGTCTGGGCTGAAACCGGTGCCCATTGCAAAATAATGATTTGTGCAAATTTTAAATTTTTTGCAACTATCCCGTTAAACCCTAGTTTTCAAATAATTTAAACAGTTATATTTTTAATTATATAAACTTTCTTTTGACTTAAAAATTATACATATTTGATGATTCTATACTGTAAAAATATATAGATTATACAATATCTTATTACGATGAAATAATTAAATAGTAATGGCTGAGTAAATTCTTTAAATACGATTACTTATAATTATTAAATATATAAAAAAATATTGAAGTAATTTATGTTATAGAGATAAAAAGTAATAAATAGATTCTAACAGCGTATTCAAAATCCGTGCCATCTTATAGGTTCGAAATAAGACTCGATTCCACTATTCAGCAATGTAGGGTCTGAATTCAAAACTCATGTGCAATCTTTTACATGACAGGGTCTAAGTACCTTAAAAAAAATATATAACGTACGATGACCCGATCACTCTTATAATGCAATAAATTTTTTTCCTAATTTAGCAGGTTTCTTATTATTTATTTATGAAAAATATACTTTAAAAAAATCGGATATAAAAAAATAATGAAAATTAAGAAAAATACAAACTAATGAAGCCCATTGTATTATCTCATTGTGTTCTGCGGTCTCGTGGTAAAGAGCAGTGCAAATATCCTCCCAGTTTCAATTTCGAATTTCTTTAAAATGAGTCTGAGTTCCCATAATTTGTACTTTTGTTGGTTTTCTTTGCAAATGTTCATTCCACTAAAATGGAATAATTTTCCCTCACTTGAGTCCCAAATGGACGATTCCCGGATCGAATATCAGGTTGGGAGGGTTGAAGGAAATTTTTTCAGAAATTTTGGTCCGACCGTAAATTAATCTCGTAGTGCGCTTTGAATAGTCTAATATATTGTATGAGGCAAAAAAAAAAAGGAATAATTTAATTTCAACTTTCATACTTGCATCCCAAGCCAGAGTAACGGGATGGGGGCTAAGATCAAGTGCATTCACGCCCACCACAAAATCAACAAAAACGATGCCGTTTGTATGAGAGTATCAAGGACCAGCGGCTGGGATACAAATTTAAAACAAGCGCACCCGCCACCAGATTTAGGACACGTCACGGGCTCATGGAATTCCGGGGGCGGCTCACCGTAAACTGGGCCCCACCGCCACAACTTAAATATGGCCACCCAGCGCCGGTCGCGGCCGAAAGCCCCCTGCAGCTGCTTTCATCCAAGAAATCTCCGGTCACTTACAGCTCTCGAGGTACGTCTGCTGCTTCCTCGATCCCTCCGACAGCTGTAACTTTCCTCCATTTTTCATGAAATGGGAGTCTCGGTGTTCTTGGGTTGTGGTATTTCATCAGCAAAGTTTTCTGCTTTTCGACGTCGAGCCCGCAAGGGAGGATAAGGAGTAGTCCCTACTGCTGCTAACCTCTAAATGAATGAAGAATCCATTGAGATGTTCGACGACTCTTTCTTCTATGTAAAGTCTCGTATTCGAGTTAGCTGAATGAAATGCTCATCCGGGTTGAGTTTAGGTTAGTTCTGGTTGAGATTGAGATGTCTGATCACTCTTTCTCTCTTTTATAAAGTCTCGGATTTGAGCTGAAAATAGAGTGCCGATCCAGCTCTAGTTTAGATTAGCCCTTCTAAGATGGGTTGACGACTTTACATAACGTTCCGGGTTGGAGTTATATGAATAATGTGCGGATACAGCCTGTGTTTATATTGGTTCGGGCCTATTGCCTGTGGAAACAAGTGAATTTCCTTTCTCTCTTCATGTTCGATGGTGGATTAGCCGATCAGGATGGGAGGTTGGTGTGATGTTGTCGGGTAATCAATCGATAGCTCTGTCATTTAGATCATTGATTCCAGTGCCCTGTTCCATGGCTCTAAGGCAGGCAGAGATGGACTCAGAGAACAGCCAGAATGAAAAGACTTCAACTCCTACTACCGCTGCATCATGCCGGAAGAACAAGAGGGACGGCGCAACATTCCTCGAGGATCTCAAGGACCACATAGACGAATTCATCAATGCCTCCATGGAGGAGCACAAGACCTGCTTCAAGAAGACTATGCAGAAGGTGTTTCAGTGACCCCCTCCCCCAGTGTCGAAATCTTTTTCTCACAGTTGCCTTTGAGATCTGTGCTGATGCCTTTTGTTTCAATTGTTTCTTTCGCTCCAGATGTTCGGGATGTCCAAGGTTGTCGAGGAGAGGAGCTCCGCCGCCGTGGAAGTTGCCCTTCCACTCCGAACATCCGCCTCTGAGTAGAACTTTCAGGTTACGACTGCATCAGCTCGGGTACCTCTGTAGGATGCGTCCATGTTTTTTAGAGTAACAGGTGGATCTCTTGATGTGGAATCCTTGTTGTATGCCACTGCTTCTCAGCTGATAGTTCAGTAGGGTTTTATGTGCTTTTTGATGTAGAATTGAAGTTTGTATGAGGTGTTATCCGATATTTCTTATATTCGCATGATTTTTTTTAGTATTTTTTAGATTAACTCTTGGAACAGAGCAACTGCTAACAAGAGTGTCCGATTAACACTTGGAACAAAGCAACAGCTAACAAGAGTGTTGAGCAGCCGGCAATCATCGGCATCCGGCCATAGTCCTCTGGCCACCAGGGACAAAGTCGGCTCTTCTTCCAGCGTCAATTGCTTGTCTGGCTGATTCATCCATTCGCTATAATTTCATTTTAGTTTTCTCATGTTAGGTGGCAAAATAGGTCGATTGAAAATTTTCCTTCTCAATGCCTGTGTATGACCTTCCCAATAACATTCTATTATTGAATTCAAAGCCTAACATTATATGGTGATACCAACCAATTGTATTTAAACTTGGGGTACTTGGATCAGTTGCATTTGATAATTCAAACTTGAGAACATCTGTTTTGGTAGAAAGGAAAATGCGACTGAAGTTGGTGCAAGAGAAGAATTATAACGTCGGACAAGCTTATCATCCTCATCGTATTGATGTAATTCCTAGTCACGAAAAAACAGTTAAACAGACATTGCAAAAGTAATAGCCCAGCGACCCGATTATGTGGTTAGACTGAGTCCTATCAGAGGGTCAAGGCTGCCATCACCAGAGACTCGAACTTGTTTCATCTGATGGGTCCCGGGATCTTCGTATCAGACCACATTGTGCTGCAAAGATTGTTACAAAGCACAGACCAAGAGCTCTTTTTTCCGTCACTTGGACATCTATAATGTCATGTATAGAAAAAGAGAGCAACAAAATCCCCAGCTGAAAGAATGGCAAAGAGGGTTGCTTGAAAAGGTCATAAACTAGATACATGCTACCAGTATCCGGTGTGTCTAAGAGGAGCATTCCAATAATAGGATCTTGTCGTCAGCACTAGCAGACATAAGAGCTCATGGAAAGGCTGAGAGAAAACGAACCACATTCGAAACCTACCTGCTTATCAGCTGATATTGATTGCTCAGGCGACAGCTTCCTCCAACTGTGGCGCTGCACCCTCTGTATACACTGGGTGAAGCATATGACCTTCCTTGGGAATGACATGAACCCATTTGCGTCCGCTCAACTTGTGCAACTCAAACTTCACATTTCCTGCTTTTAGAGCGAAGAGAGTGTGGTCCTTCCCCATCCCCACGTAGTTCCCAGGATGGAACCTGGTACCCCTCTGGCGAACTATGATGTTTCCTGGTATCACTCTCTGAGAAAGAAACAAGACAGGAAGGACATAATTATTCTCGACACTTTTGCTCGTGCTAGGTATTTACTGGCACGATCAATCAAGTCAAAATGTGTCCTGAAAACGCTGATGGCATGCATTACCGAAACCATGTCAGCCATCCAATACTCATTCATTCTATCATTCATCATGGTACCAAAATGGACAGTTTTCTCACCTCCCCACCAAATTTCTTAACCCCAAGATTCTTGGGTTTTGAGTCCCGTCCATTCTTTGTAGACCCAGCTGACTTCTTGGTGGCCCAACGCCTGAAAAGCAGGCTCAATCCTCCACCAGAAACATCTAATTCAGCATCAAAGGAAAGTGATAAGCATCAGAAAGAAATCGAATCCGGCCAATGACAGACACTCAAGTAAACAAGACCAGAGGTGTAAATAAGCTCAGAGAAGGAACAATGAAATAGCTACCATTAACACCGGTGTAGACAGGAGCATTTGTCAACAGTTCCTTGACATTAACCCTTCTGTAAATGGATGCTGCAAAGTTCATCCTATTGACTCCTCTAAAAAAGGATTGACCTGAAAAGCCCAATCACCAAATCAAACTTCAAAAACCCCCACAACATGACCTGATAAGTAGCATGGAATAGCTCAGAAATAAAATGATTGAGTAGCACAATAATAACATCAGCACTCCATTATCTTCAAACTGAGCTACACATTGGGCACTAAATTCTCCATTGTCAGTTCAGTTCAAGCTAACTGAGATGCGACGATGGTAACCATCAGTGAATTTAAACGAAAGAACCCAGCATATCTCCCCTTCTTGGACACGTAATGCAACAGCAGCAAATCAATCCCATTCTCTAATTCTGCTAGAGAAACCTACAAAGTGCAAAACCCTAAACTGACTCTCACCTTTCTTATCAAATCAACAAGAAATCGTCACCTCCTCCTGCTCCGGAAGGCAATGACACAGCAACTGCAGGGGCAGAGCGATCTGAGTTGCGGATCGGAGATCGCCAGACGTGAAGACGGGAAGAGGAGGTTCGGAGGCAGCTCGATGAGATGAGACGAGGAAAGGAGGAAGAAGCAAGCCCGCGCAAAAGTTGGGCTGGGCCGTTCAATGGAGATTTTCACATTGGGCTGGGCCTGCCAAAATGCAAATTAGACCCTTTTTTTGGGTCTACAAGAGAGATTTCCCTTTTTTGGGCGGTAAGAAAAGTCAAAATTGAGCACACATGCTTAGAAATGAGATAAAACGAACACAGGAAATTCTATTTATGAGATCGAATTCAGTGAGAGCGATACTAATTATACTAAATTCACTCTCTCTCAGAATCTTTTGATCTATGTTGAGAGTGACATCACTGCATAGGATCGTTTTCTTCGGTGATTCTATGTTGTAAGACACATTGGCCTAAAAGGTGATAGAAAGGAGAGAGAATGAACTTGGCGCTGAAAGTCTGATTAATGAGAATTGGATCTTTGGTTTCTTGATCTCAAGTTGAGGATAATATTACTGGAACAAGTCTCATTTTTCTGGAATATGAATATTTTGATAAAAATTTCAGTAAAATTTTTTATGAATATGGGTCGATATGTGATATTATTATATTTTATTAGCACATTGGATTATTTGAAAAAAAAAATTTAGTGTAAATTTTAGTGGGTATAAATAAAATGGTCATGAGACTAGTTGAAAATTTCAAATATTTCTGGCGTAAAATCACATTATAAAATTTTAATTCGTGTAATGCACACATTGAGCAGCGAATTTGAAACAAAAAGAAGTTGGGGAGCAAAGTTGAATAAAACTAAAATTTCGAGTTGCAAGGGAAAATAAGGGTTTAATTAGGGTTTTAAGATTCTACTTGGGGCTTCCGCCACCGCCGTGTCACCGTTCCCTGGTTCCGGTGGGAATTGGCAATGGCCTCGTTCTACAGAGCGGCTCTAATGGCGGGTTCAAGGTCCTTGTCCACCAAATCCAAGAACTTAGCCCAAAGCGCTCCAACCTCAAGATTCTTCTCATCGTCGCCTCTCTCCCCAGCGAGACCTTTCTCCTCCGCCTCGAGGTACACGAAGAGCTCCTCAGTCTTTATCCAAACACAAAAGAAAACCAGCCCTTTTCATCATTTTGTTGGTATTTTTTTCCCAAGACGCAGTTTTGTTAATTATTGCTGGCGATTTGAGCTCTAAATTGTTGTGGCTGGGATTCGTTTGGTTGATTTTCAGGGCATTGTCTGCTCTGGGAAGGGTGGATTCGCTGATGCCGCTTCACAACGCCATTGCCTCAGCTCGGCTTCAATCCAACATCGCGGTAGATTCTTCTTGCTGGAGCTGGCTCTCTCGGGGTAGATTCTTATCTCCTTCATGGGGATCACATTTCTGGTCCTGCTGCTTCGCGATGTTGTAGCATGCTTTCTGCATTTTGCTTGCTTGCTTTCTGCTGAATATTCGGTATATCAAAGCTTCAATGAATGATTTTTGTTGTCAAACCGTGTGGTTTGAGCCTAGCAATATGTGTCGTGTTGTGTTTAAACAGTTTCTTGTCAAAAGTAACGCAACCCGTATACGACTCATTTATTAAACGGGTCAAAAAGTCAAATACGAACATGACCAGTTTAAAACTAGGTTGACACGGCACGACACGTTTAACGCATTTAATTAAATATGTGTGGTGTAATTGTAATTATAGCTTAATAGTTTTAAACGGGTTAGTGGATTTGACACATAAATACATAATTAAATGAGTTTAATCGTGTCATGTCAAATTACGTGGGTTCAATCCGATTTGTCTCATAAACGAGTTACATGGGTCAACCTATTTAGACATGAAACCGTTTAGGCCGACCCAAACTTGTCCAACTTTGTATCGGGTTATCGTGTTGTGTCAAAAATTATTAGGCCTTTCGGCAACAATTATTTTTGTGAAGCTGATTTTGATATTATTCTCTCTTATGCTCAATTGATGAGCTAATCAGTCGTTCATAACCCAGTGGCTTAGTTTTGTTCAACTTATCATAATTTGCGGCTCTTTTGTGAACACGTTTCTGGGTGAATCAGGTTGAAAACCGTCTAGTGTGCTTATGAGCTTTTGTTGAAGGGGGTGGTAATCCTCCGAGTTTTGAAAATTTCTTCATTTTTACCTGTTGTTTGTTTGAGGGATAACACAGTGCTGCGTGCTCCCGGGGACTTTCAAAAGCAGAAAAGTGGAGAACTGTCTTTCCCTTTTCGATTGAATCTTGTAGGAGATCTTCCCGCAGTTTCGAATGATCTGCCTATTTTTCTCTTGATACATCCTGCTATAAAGAACTCCTGGCACTTTAATGTGCATTATGTCATGAATTCATCAGTAACATTCATCAATAATGCTCGTTTCTCATACTAATGTTGCATTCCCTGTCTGTCTCCATTTATCACAATTCCTATTTTTCTTGCGATGAAAACTAATGTCTGCTTAGATTGGGTGGATATATCGGGTAAATTCTGCCACCTTTTGAAGTTCATGCTGTTAACTGAAAAAAGATTGAAAGGTCTTGATATGTCATTGTAGAATTTGGCCTCCCCTTTCTTCCCCTCGGTTCATTTTCCAAGTTGTACCTCACATCATGCAAAACTTCAAGCTAACTTATGTTCTGTCTGCTGATTAGATTCTCTTTATTGTTAATCACTAGACTTTGCAGTTCCACGGTGACAACCGGCAAATATTCGAGATCATTTTTTGGATAGTCTTGGCCTGCAATTGAGTGCAACTCTTTCCTTTACGACTCCAACAGCGCTGCTGTGGTGTAACTGCTAATCAGCCACACCAGATTTCATTTCCGGCCCTAACAATTGGAGGTAGAAGCTTTTTCACTCATCATTCCTTGAAAGATCTCTATCTCATGCCAAAACTGCAAGCACAAACATGTATATCAAATCATATTGGTTGCTTTTTGCCCTTTGAGAAAACACTAGCAGCTGTATGAAAAGTCCAGATGCATAAACCTTTTTCTGAACTTTTACCTGTTCACCAAAAGACTAAATTTGCTCATATGATGGTGTTTTCTTTTGTTTCTTTTCCATGAATTACTTTGAAGATGTCATTGCATTACCATTTCAATCATCGACCGGTGGACCGTTATCGGGTGATTTTTGCAGAATGCTTCTTTTTGTAAACATACGCTCACCGGGTTATGTAGCCTTGTTACATGTTGAGAACTTAAGGAAGGATTTGTTATCATCCTTGCTTGTTCTTCCCCTCCAAGCTTTCTTATTTAATGAAAGAACGAATTGAACCATCTTAACCAAAGCTAGAATGAGTGAGTTGGGACAATCTAGAACCTAAATAGCTGATGTTAACCTGAGAATTTGGGGTAAATTGCACCAATGGTGCAAAATGTTTTCCCACCGTTTCTTCTTGGTACAGAAAGAAATTTTTGTTTCTCATTGGTACAAAAACTTTTAAAACTGTTCCTTCTTGATACAATCTGTTAATTTATCATAACTGTGTTAAATTTAAAACTGATATAACATTCAATTGAATTTAAATACTGATGTAAAATCTGCTTTTTATTTTACTTGATCCGACCCGACAAGTATTTCTGCCATTTTCGTTCGTTAAAACCCTAAACGAAAGAAAAATAAAAAGTTAAAAAATAAAGGAATTGAGTCGGGTGAAAGTTTTTTTTGAAAAAAAAAAATTCTGGTTGGATCGGATAAAATAATAGACAGATTCTACATCAGTTTTTAAATTCAATTGGATGTTATGTCAGTTTTAAATTTAACACTGTTAGGATAAATTAACAGATTGTATCAAGAGAGAACAATTTTAAAAGATTTTGTATCAATGGGAAACAAAAAATTCTTTTTGTACCAAAAAGAAACAGTGGCAAAACATTTTGCACCATTGGTGCAATTTTCCCGAGAATTTGTGGTTTATAAGGTAAACTGATGCTACTAACATCCTATAGGAGCATTATATGATGGATTCAAAGCATTTTCATCCATCTTGTAGAACCATATGCCAAGAAAGGATCAAGACAGAAATATAAGCACCAGGCTCTTCACAGATGCCCTCGAGACGGCTCTGGATCTGACCCAAATTTTACCGGGAATACCAGGAAGAGACTGTTTTGATTCACCAAATCAAAACCAGATTATTGACTTGCAAATAGATTAGATATAAGACCTCTGATCAAATCTCAATCTATCAGCTCTCTCATGAAACTGGAAACCAGCAAAATTTTAAAATTTGAAAACCGGGGGCAGTCCCTAGAGATCAAACATGGCCATGCTGAGGACAACTTAGAGCAGATAATATTGTTTAGTTTATTTAATTGCAAGTGCAAGTCGAGAGCTCTGTCTGCAATGCTGGTGGGTCAGTGGCCCAATGGCCCTGCCCTTAGAAAATGGGTCAGCGCCCTTCTGCAATTGGGTCAGCTGGGTCCTGGCTGTTGGGAGCATTAATGTACTTTCAGTAATTAATATAGTTTTAATATATATATATATATATATATATGTATATATATATTATTCAGACTATGCAAACTGACAGTCCAGGATTCTTCTCTGGGAAATCCTGTAAAAGAGGTGTAAAGTTTTAAACTTTCCATGTACAATGTAGATTTTTGCAGCAAACCAAGCATGCACTAAGTTCAAAGCCCCAAGCAAAGCCCTTTAGATCTTATCGATGGTCTCAATAGGTTACCTTGTCAGGTGGGTGCCCAGCATCAGATGGCCATGTTCTGGTCAAACAAAATCATGTACAAACTTAGCTCAGGCACCTCTGGCCCTCATCTTGTCTTTTAGAAGTTATAGCTTGATAGTCTTTTTTTTTTTTTTTCACTTCAAATAGCTTGATGGGCAAACCCTATTGAAAGAGTTGCTTTTAAAAATTGAAATATCTTGCTAGCCTAATTCAAATATGGCTTAATTAGAGTTTATTAGTTTTTTTAATAGAATTCAGATATCGACAGCATAAATGCTCTTACAGACTGCTCATTCAGTATATATTGAGATACTGAACTCATTGTTTTTCAACAATATCCAGCATTCTCCTTACGAGCAATTTTCTTTAAAAATATCGTGTCAGGTTGGGAATACAAATTGTAGTTTCTTTGAAGTGTTAAAAATCATACAGCTATCTCATATGAGAGTAAGCAAACGAAGGGGCATCTTCACGACTTTGTTAAATCGAATGATTGTCGAAAATTGTCTTTGGACCACAAGGGAGTTCTAGTCCTATGGTACTTGACAAATTGATGCACTATTGGGGAAATGTATGCGAAGTTGGTAGGGCCCAATGTCTTGAAACAAATAAGGCAAAACCATGTGGACCTTTACCTATTCCCTCACCTGATATGTTTCAAGCCTTCCTTATATTGAAATCCCAGTCCTGTCCCAGTAACATTTTTATAGTATTATAGCACGGCTACACGAGTCAGTCGAGATGGTTCAGCACATTTTTCTTTGAGCAATATCTGAGGTTCAAGTCTTGTAAATGGAGAAAATTCATAATTGGAAGAGTGTCACACCCTGTGATCCCACATCAGTCTTGTAAAGAGGAGATATTGGGTATGTATGTAAAGTCTAATGATTTCAATGGTACCAAAACTATCACTCTTGGATGGTGAGCTTGTGGCATTATATATGGTATTAGAACCGACTCCGACCAATAATCAGGGGAGTTTACAGATAGTTTATGTGTGAAGATAGATGCCCTCGAGCCAAGGGGAATAGTTAGTGGACTGACCATATCAAATATGTAATAGTTGGAGCTATTGAGTTTCTGTATATTTTTTCCAGTAAAAAATAGGGCAAAAATTCAATGAGTTTCTGTATAGCAGATAAATTGTATTGTAGCACATGCCCTTTTCTTTATATACATTGCTTGTGCAACCAAAATTGACAAATCATCACAACACTTCTCCTTCAACCCTCTCTGTCCCAGAGAAGCTTCATTCTCTACAACAGCTAAACCCAAACTTCTGCACACTCATGGGAATTCAATCGACGGGGACCATGGCCCATCAGAATCAGCAGCACAAGGGTCTCCGCCGGAGCCTCTCGGCAAGAATCCGGGCGGCCTTCACAGCCACCTCCGACGTCCCGAGAGGCTACTTCGCGGTCTATGTCGGGGAAGCCAGGAGGCGCTTTGTGGTGCCACTTTGGTACCTCAAGAACCCTTTGTTTCAGGACTTGCTGGACTTGGCCGAGGAGGAGTTCGGGTTCGACCGCCCGATCGGCGGCCTCACGATACCGTGCAGCGAGGAATACTTCATCAGCCTAATGTCGGCCTTAAAGTGCTGATCCTTGAGCAAACATCTCTGGGGAACAAGGGGACCGTGGATACATAGTTAAGGATGTTTTTCTTGAGTTCTGTATATCTTTGTAAATGTATTGACATAGGTGTTTGATTGATTACAGGGTTAATTAAGTTATTTTTCTTTTTTTGCTTTTCAAGCTCATTAGGAGATGGAGAGAAGTACCAGATGGATACTAAAATTATTAGAATTTTACCGATATGAATCGGTTCAAGTAGCTCGACACTTGATCTCCGTAAATAAAATCTTGAATTCGAGTTTTTATAAATTGAGAAAACTCGTGCTGGAGAGCTTTACCTCTTAGTTGACCGATCCGGTCCGACTTGAATTGAAATAATTAGAAGCTAGTAAGGTTTTTAATACCAAAAAGATTATTAGGGTTTGTTCAAAATTGATTTTTTTTACCAAAAAAAAAAGTTTATTTGTCGTAATCCATAAATATCCTATAACAAGTTCACCCACTCAAGTAAATTTATGTGCAAGTAGGCAGCCAGGGGTTTTCACCGGTAACTAACTATGTGTACAAGAACCAAGAGGGGTTGGGCCGAGTGGTAAGCAGCTCGGTGCCGCTTAAGGAGGTCTCAGGTTCGAGACCTCACGTACGCAGACACCCCTCTTGGGAGCCTCACCCGCCATTGCCAGGCGTGCGACCCGGGGCGACCAACGGATTAGTCAAGTATGGTTGGCTGAAAGATGCCATCTCACCGCTGGTGGGGCCTGCTTGGATACCGTGGCTGGCGACCAAAAAAAAAAAAAAAAACTATGTGTACAAGAGAGGGATCGAGCCAATGGTTTTCGTAAACAATTATGTGATATATATATATATATTATATGCATATAGTTCCCATTTTAATTCAATAATATATAAAAGTATGATTAATTCTCAGAGTTAACTCAAGTGGATAGAATAGACATACGACTCGTATGAATATACACGAGGTCGGAGGTTCGTATTTCCCTTAAACGCGTAATCCTGGGTGAAATCACCCACACATATATCTGCTGGAATTTACTACATTCAAAAGGTAACTTTTTAACATAAAATTATGTTATTTATTATCTTTGTTGTAATAAATAAAGTCCAACTTTACTAGTTTTACATTATCACATAGCTTTCTATTTATTTAAGTTAATTATGGCTTTTTAATATTCTAAAGTTGACAACTGTATAGAGTTGTGCTATTTTGTTAAACAGTAAAAATTAACATTAATTAATTTTATTGCACTGAGTAAAATGGCCGAAAATTTATTAAAAATAAATTAATTATATTAATTTATGATATTATGTAAGTACTGCAACATGATATGTCCGTTATATAAAATACTTTCTGCCGAGGGCATAAATTTTCAATTTTTTAAAGAGACGAAAATTTATATAGCACCAAATGAATTGATATTTTTACAACTAGTATTAATTTATATCACTTTTAAAAAATAGCACTAGTTTAAAAGGAGATATTCAATTTTTTTTTTTAATATTTCACATATACTCCTCTCATAATTTTTATCATAATTCTCCCAATTCTCTCCTTACTCTCCCTGCTGCTGCTCGCTTCCTTCTCTTCCACCAGCCCAGCCCCCTCCTTATCTGCAGCAACACCTCTCTGTCAGCAACTTTCGGGCGTCAGGGGTGGCAGGGGTGTCAAGGTTGTCAAGTGTCGGGGGCGTCACAACCGGAAGTTTCCTAGCGTCGGGCGTCGGGGGGTTGGGTGCTGCAAGAGTAGATCTGGGGGTCGGGCTTGAGCAGCAGATGAAATTGGTGGAAAGAGGGAATTTGAATTTTTCGAAGAGGGAAAGTAAATTAGACATTTAATCAAATCCGGTGCTAATTTTGAAACTAGTTATAAAATAGTGCTAATTATAAAAAGTAGGAGAAGAAAAGTGCTGTATTTGGCTATTAACACTTTAAAAAGGAATCAGTGCATTCTCTCAGCAGGGACAAGATAGGAATTTTAGAGGACCAACGTTACATTACTTGAATAGCTGAAAAAGGCCGGAAAATCCATCAGTATAAATAGGCAGTCTGTCTTCAATTGCTGTCGCCTTCTTCAATCTCTCTCTCTTTCGCTCTCTCTTCCTTCTTCAATCTGCTCTCTCTCTCTCTCTCCCTCTCTCTCTCTCTCTCTCTCGCGACTTGTCTTCCGTGCCACGATGAACTGTCCGAGCAGAAACCGGACTCTGGGAGCACTGCAGCAATCTCAGGAAGACGTAAAGCACAGACTTGTCTCTCATGGCGATCACTTACAACGGTGCGACTTCAAGTCGTCCTCGCTTTTGTTTTGGCTTTTCTGATCGGTATGCATGTCCCATCATTCTTATGATCAATCCCTAAAGCTGTTAGCTTTGACGTTTTTGTCGCAATCCACCTGATTTACCACTTTGAACCCTAAACCCTGTTATTCCGATTGCTAATCGAGTATAATGGGTTTCGGATTTAACGTAGATGACTTTGACAGTGCGAATTTTATGCGTTTATTGTGATTGATTAGGTTTCTGTTTAGTCTGGATGCATGTCTAATCACGTCCACTTTTATTACTAGAACCCCGAACCAGAGTTTCCAGTTGCTTCAGGAGGTCCAAGTTTCGATTTTTACTTAACAATTGCTCTTTGTTGTGCTCTGGAACAGTTCGACAGATTCATCCCGAACCATTCCGGTATGGACTTTGATTACGCTTGCTAGTCGCTACATGCTTACTGGAGGGAAACTGGCCAAAGAGAACAATGGAGCGGCTTCCACTTCTCGGGATGCTTACCAGAAGACGCTAATCGAGGTGTTCAACATGAACCGAGCCCGAATTCTGGTATTCAACAGCAAGCCACCTGCCTCGATCGATGCATTCAAGCACATGCACAGCTCACCTTCCGCCAAACCCCACCAAATCTCGACGTCACATTCCCAAGGTAAGATAAAGATACTACTGAGTTCATATTCATGTTCCCATGATTCAATGAAATTTCTGGGTCGGGCAATGTGCGAGTGTTTAATCACTTCAAACTTGGTAATTGGATTAAGTGAATTGAAAGTGATTTATTTCATCACTAAATTTCGATAGTATCACTGATCTTATGTTATTGACAGAGTGCCGAGAAAATACTTGATGCTTCAGGTCTGCTGGCAGACTACTACACGAACCTGCTCGACTGGGGCAGCAACAACATTATAGCGATCGGTATCAGAAACTCGGCATATCTGTGGAACGCATCCAATTCTGCCATATCTGAACTGGTCGCAGTCGAGGATGAAGAAGATGGGGGTACATCACGAGCCTCAGCTGGGCTTCTGATGGTCGAAACCTCGCAGTCGGCTTGGAGAACTCCCTCGTCCAGATATGGGATGCCGAGGCTGAGAAAAAGGTTTGTGATTGATTGGCACTTTGACTAAATAAGCCAAGAGAGGTGGGCAGAGAGAAAAAAACATGTAGGTAATAGGTATAGAGAATCGAATAATTTAGGAAACCAATATTCTAAGATCACAAAATATCAATTAATAACGGTATTATTTTTAAATATTTTACTTCTTAATAAATTAAAATAATATCTCTAATACTCTGATAGCCCCGTCTCCTGCGTTTCTTGCAGTTGAGAACACTGAGAGGCTGTCACAGAGTACGGTTCACCTCTCTGGCCTGGAACGATCACATAATCACGACCGGAGGGATGGATGCTAAGATCGTGAACAACGATGTCCGTATGAGGCAGCACGTTGTTGGGTCGTATCGGGGTCACGAGCAGCAGATCTGCAGGCTGAGGTAGTCAGAATCGCGGAGGCAGCTGGCGAGCAGAGGAGCCGATAATATCCTCCACATATGGGACAGGAGATCGATGATGTCTTCTATCTCATGTCCGTTGACTCACCAATGGATCTGCGGTTCGAGGAACACACATCTGCAGTGAGGGCACTCGCTCGGTGTCCGTTACAGAGTAATCTCCTGGCCTCGGGAGGTGGTGTGACGGATTGGTCCATCAAGCTCTGGGACACGAGCACGGGGTCGATGCCAAAGTCGGTGAACACGGCTCTGAGGTGTGCTCGGTGGTGTGGAGCAGGAACGAGTGGGAGATCCTGAGCTCTCACGGGTTCGAGAAGAATGAACTCCTCCTCTGGAAGCACCCAACAGTGAAGAAGATGGTCGAGCTGGAGGGTCACACTTCGAGGGTCCTCCCCATGGCGCAGAGCCCCGATGGGTGCACGGTGGCGACTGTGGGGGATGAGACTCTGAGGTCCTGGAACGTGTTCAGAAGATGAGAGTCAGGCACAGAAAGCGACTCGGAAACTGCCATCCTCGGGATATCACTTCAGTATCCGTCGAGACATCTTTGACGGGCTGCGAGCGAGCCCCTGGTTTTCTGAGAGTGCTCGCAGGATTACTCCTAGTGGATTTACCACGGCTCTGTATTCGGCTTATCTCGGGCCGTTACATGTTTGTTGCTGTAAGTAACTGAAGGATGTACAAAAAGCTATTACTCAGTAAATGAAATTCTTTTTATGGTATTTCCCTCTCTCTCACTTCGTCTCCAAGGGGATGATCCTGTGATTTCTTTAGTTGTCTCGGAGTTTTCAACTTTTATTACAACGGGTAGATAGGGTGATTTCTGAACTGGACACAGTCTCAATCAGATGTAACGAAGAAATGAACATCGCAGGGAAAACGAAAAATCTGATTAAAGGAAAACAGAAAGCAACATACAGGATTTCCAGTGCCAAAGAAACCTACTTTACTGTCACTGTACTTCGAAGCATTACAGTATCATTAAGTACAGATCACAGTCAATATCCATAACGTTCAGTACAGATCACGGTCGATATCCATAACACACCACGGGTGAGGGACGACAACGAGCTTCTTGATCAGAGGGGACCTCACTCTCTGTAGTTGTACCTTGAGAAATCCCCCGAGGCTTCACAACTGTCAGAAAAGTAGCTGTAAAGCTCGCTGACATTGGTCTAGGACGGAGTCGAGTCTTCCTTGATACTCTGTTCTGGTTTCGTTAAGGTTTGGTTCCTCTGCCCAGCTATTCTAAGGACAGGTTACCGGTTCTGATGTCTCGCCGCTGATGTGAGATACCCTTTGCTATTCGGGAGAGGGGCGAGCCTAAATCCCCGGGCTTCCCACTGAAGGGAGATGCGAGCTTCGGTTGGAACCATCTCTTCAGGGCAAGCCCGTTTATTCTGATCTTCCCGTACGACTCATTTCCTTGGTACGGTAGTCCCATTCTTCTCAGCAGTGCTGCGACTGCTTGGCTTAATCTGTAGAGAAACATGACTTCCGTAAGTCACCACAACTGGTGGAAAAAAAAAGAGCTGAGAAAGAAAATGGAATAGCTCAACTACGAGGATCTTAAATTGAGTAATATCCATTTTCTAACCAGTTTAGTTTGATAAATGTTGCAGTACATGTTAGGCGAAGTTTCGAGTGAATGCCCAGAAAAGTCATCACTGAGATTATAAAACAAAATGTTCGACAATTTAAATGGACAAAAAGTCCATCAAAATTCAAATGTGGAACTGGAATTGCCTGCTGAGAGAAATATCATATTACATTCCTCAAAACCTTTACCACTACAGGTTTTGGTCCTGGGAAGAGTACATTATATAGCTTATAGATTATGATTTCGACACTCTACATTCCGACTCCCATGTCTAATGCAACAAAGGAGATTAAAAATGCCAATTTATACAAATGGATATACATACCTTCCAGCAATTTTAATAGTTTTCTCTCCATGAGGAGATGCAATTCGAGTTGTCTCTATTGGCAGTAAAATGGTTACGTTGGGCAATTTTGCACCTGCAGAAAGTTAACAATAAAACCACTACTTAATTCAGCAGAGCAATGACATTGTCAGGAAACAGTTCAAAGAGAGGTACTGAACGAGAAATCCAAATGAAAGGCGAAGAATACACGAAAGACAAAGACCAAAAACAAAATCACAAAGCTCAACGGTACTTAACAAGACATGAAAAAATAGATTGAGACCTGCAAATTGTTTCCCTTGACTCAAGAAAGTTGTTTGTCCCTCATTCTAACAGCATGTAAGGGCCTTCCTGATTTAGGGTATTAGATGGACGGAAGGTGAGTTTTGGCATGAGCCGGATTTGAGAATGCCTTCTGAAAAAATGGGTGCTTTATCACACAAAAATGAAAACTCATCATGCCCTTCCAACATGCTTCACTTTTTGCTTTTGTAAGTCTGTAGAATGGATAACCTATACTGAGACAAGCTTTGAAGTTTGATGTGCAAAGGAGTAAGAGGGTGCAATTACCAGCAGCAAGTCGATGCTTCAGGCCTCTCAGCACTGTCAAGATGTATACCTAATATAATTCAACGGAAAAATCAGCAGAACTGCGGAGATGATTATATTCTGTTAGAAAGCTAAAATAGTTACGAACTTCTTGTTTGAAATGATGGAATGGCAGTCAAATGGAATAGAAGCACACATTATAAAGTAGAGGAAGTCGTAGATTTGCTTTGATTCAAAGAGGACACACCTGAGCCGTGTGGATTTGCATAGTCTTTGCATCAATGGTGATTAGACTTTCTTTGAATGACACGCATGGAACAACTCCAAGGGAAGCAACTTCCTGTGAAAAACAATCAGCAATTTGAAAAATTAAATAGTGTTATGAGAATAAACAAATCATGCATAGGAAAACTCAAAGTGAATTGATATTACCTCAAGTATTGAGAAAGCGCAAGGATCATATTCCCCAAAACCCTCTACTAAGGAGCAAAGATTAGCGTGTCGAGACGCATTTGCATAAACTCCAAGACTCTCGATGATTTTACTTCTCAAGGAAACGTCATATGGAAACTGCAGGCATCCCAAAATTTGTGAAACAACTTCATTGGTAGGAGTGACACCGGCAGCAATACTCTCACGATAGACAGTCAAGGCCAGTGAGGTCCTGAACAGAAGAGAAATTGGTTATCACTTGAGCCCGAACTTAACATTGCTAAGGCATTCAACCCTCAGATCTACTGAAGGCAAAATTCTTTAAGGGAAACACAGATAGCATATCCTTCCTGGGGTATTTACTTGGCATGAAATTTCTTACATCAATATGCTCTCTCATAAGTATGTCCAGTGACATTTCCATACAAAATATAATGTTAATTTGAATGTATCTCAACATTTCCATTAAAAAAAAGTGCAGGAGTGAAATGAATATTTTACAAGTGACGAAGAATATTTCAGTCATCAGAGAAAATATTTTTCCTTAATAACAGCTTCTCCATATATGGAAAATGATAAATTTAAGCACATCACAGTATGGTCATGCATTTTCAGCAATATAGCAATACCGTTAGACATCAAGAGAATCATATTACCATTTATTGCTAATCTGTGGCCAGCCTGTGTTAACTGATGAAACTGACTCCCCAAGTGTGCATGCCTTTTCATATCTCCTCAAGCACATTCCTTCAAATCGAGCAGACAAATAGCTCATTAGATTAAGTAACACAGGGGAGTAATTGTGAAAAATAATGTTACTATATGTTATAATCTTGTGAAGCACAGAAGAAGTATAATCAAAATTCCATTTGCGTCATTGTCATCTTTGTCGCAACATCAACTATTAGGATGATAAACTTTATACACCATTCTCTTTAACCACAATCTGAAGTTCTTCATAGGCACCTAGATGCATATTTGACAGAGGGCAAGTGCATTTGTAGATTAAGATTATAAGGAAAAAAAGACCAAAATGTCATTGTTATCAACGGCCTAATGAACATTATGTATCTTTGAACTTATCTTATTGAACAACAATAAACTGTTCAAAGGTTTCAATTTCATACATTGCTTGTGCTTTTTCACCATGCCAGTTGACTTCTTACGTTGAGTGCACCAGAAAAAGGTCTGTCTTTTTGCTTGTAAAATATGCCTATAACCTAGCCAGAAAGACTACTGTAATGATGTAAGAAGAACATAGAACTTATCATATATCTAGAGCATGTCACAGGAATTTAGTCAATTTCAAAGTATGATGAAGGAACTAGAACCATTTAGGACCATTATGAGTACACATCACAGGAACTCCCTTGAATGGAGCCATAAGAACTCCTTAATTGTGGTTCGTCAGACTTACCAATCAAGCACCGGCACATGGTAATATTAGGGAGTACACCATCCTCTTTAGCTTTAGCAAAAAGTGCAGTGCCTGCTTCCACATCATCTTCTCTACATGTAAATGGGCAATTTGCATATTAAGATGCCAAATATCTAGCCTCCTAAACTCTCAATAAAAATGTTAATGATGATATAAATGAGATCTCCAAGGAACTTACTTTTCACTTGCCACAAGGAGTATTGAGTATGTGATTGCATTTGGGCGCAAATCAAAAGCGGTCATATCTCTTAAAATGTCCATTGCTTTTGGCAGCTGATCCCCATCACCTGCACTTAAACAAAGTTGTATTGTTCATCATAGAGAATGAGAGAAATACTATATTACATGTGTTATCTTTATAATATTCTCATAAGAAGAAAGAGTCTCACACCCTCCCACTTCTGGAAGAAACCAGACATGTCTTTAGCCAAAAATATTGAACTCAAGCTTTGATAGTTAAACAGCAGAGGTGCTCGAGATATGCCACTGGCTAAAATAAATTCAGCTAGTTGAAACTAGCTGTGCCCATTAATTGTTGAAAATAATTAGAGCATTAAGAATAAGAATTATGTCAGGAAAATCACCACATACTGCCATATAAAAATCACCACAAACTGCCATATAAGTCTCATCAACACTTCAAAGAAGGAACTGAATCTAGTACATTGATAATAATATCTCCGAAAACCTTGACTAATGTTCAAATGAGTCTAAACAAAGTTATAAGAAGCTAAAAGACCTCTCAGCCAGCCAAATGATGGCCTTTATTGCAAGGACAAGGGTGATAAATTTGTCAAAGTACATTGCGTAGCATGTCAAAAAAGTTCTAGGCAACACGAAAACGAAAATGCTAATGCGTTTCCACCCCAAAGCAGTCAACTTCTCAAATTGATTAAGATCCAGTAGAACTACATCAAATCAGAGCCTCACAATCCAAATCTAGAAAGTGCAAGCTTATGCATAAATTAATAGTCAGGAACTAGTTAGACTCACACAATGCAGTTATCAAAGCATTCATAGTTGAGATAGATGGTTTCATTTTAATAGTCTTCATGTCCTCATACACCTTGAGAGCTTTCTCCCAGCTTTTAGCCTGAAAAAAAAAATGTTTAAGATTTCTTCAGTTACTGCATGCTATGAGCAACGGTAGCACTGTCTTTGTCATCATTAAGTAAGAACAGGACACCACTACAAAATCATAGAGAGACCATGGAAACACCAAATATATGCCATTGCTGTCCTAAGGTCGTGCTTGATCAATTACCAAATTTGGCCAAAAGTGGTACTACTGTATACTCATCATATGAGTTGGGAATACTACAATCTTTAATTCTCGTCAAACATTACGCTATATTTAAGAGAGAGAGAGAGAGAGAGAGGCCAAGAAACTGTCCGCTAACATAGATTTCAGGATGCATCTAGTTAATTTGACAAAGTATGCCCTTATGGATAGAGATCAGAAGATTTTGGACAACTCGGCCCATAACTGACATACATTACTACAAGCTCCCATGAGTGAACTATATGAGATGATTCCGAGACGCATCCCATCATTTCTGGCTTTATTCAGCACTTCAAAAGCATCATCGATTTTTCCAGCGTGGCCAGCGACATCTATCAATGCGCTGAGAAACATCTGCATTGATAATTAGAAAAGAGATTGATGAACATCTTATAGTCTTCTAAAAGCAACATAGGGAAATTGAAGAATGCAGTGCATGAGATATTAATTATCAAAAGAACTAAAACAAGATGCAGTACTATGAAAGGAAGCGGCAGAATCATTTTAACTTAATTCCCTGAAGATGGCCAGACTCAAACTGACTAAAATTTTTACTATCTATGTTGCTCTACTAGAATAAAATTGAATTATGTAAACAATATTCGACCTTAATATACTAAATTTCAAAGCATACCTCATCAGGGACCACATCTTTCTTTATCATATCACTGTAAATTCTCCTGGCGAACTCCCAATCACCAGTCAGGCTGCAGCAATTAACAGCTATAGTGTAAACTTCAGGGGTGCCCTTAATGTTATACTCATCCATCATCTTGTACACTTCTCTTGCCCGATCAACCTATTAACAACATTTGATACTAAACGGAGTGAATCCAGTACCAGGATTAGGATATGAAAAGAAGTTCTAAAGAAATATTATAAATGAAGAGTAACTTTCCTTTAGAAAAAGCTGGCTGACCCTACCTGACCAGCATTTGAACATGCCTTTATCAGGGCACCTATAGTTATGTGATCAGGGTCTACTGGATGCGTCTCAGCCCTCATTTCTGCTAATACATCAAAAGCTCGATCCACTGCCCCAGATTGACCACAAGCAGTAATAAGAGCATTAAATACCACTCGATCTGGCTTCACCTTCTACTGCACAAAGAAGCTCTAGAGTAAAGACTTCACTGGGTATTTCAAGGGACATGTAACTATAGAAAATATTTTATAGCCTCATCCTTCGTACTGCCATGAAGCAAGAGGGAATACTAGACAGTTGAGTGATAATGGAAGCAAAGATGAAAAACTATATAATCATACTTTGGACCTCAGAATCCCATAAGCACCAAAGGCCTTGGCAACTTGTCCAGCTCTAGCACAACCATCAATAAGCGCCCCATAAGTATGAACATTAGGTTCAATTCCAGCATTTACCATCTCATGGAACACCTACAAAGAGGAATCATCATCAATAAAGATAGATAAACTAGATCAAGACAACGGATTACGCATAGAAAATGTTAAAGCTTCACAAACTACAAGATAGGATGTCGGTGAAATTGGAGTTGAAATTCAGAATTTTATCAGTAAAAACAGTGTTTTAAATTGAACATTATTATTTATTTGTACTTCAGCATTACCTGTTGAACAATGAAAAGAGAGGAATCAGAAATCAACTACATTATTGACAACCTTGGGCGACATGTAACATTCCCTAACTAGTTTCTCGACATAAGCACATTATGGAGATGCAGAGTCAGAGAATCAATTAAACTTGATTTAGTAAAGGAAAACATAAAAACGACGGGAGATGAATCAGGACAGCATTTTTTCAAATATATATTGGGATTTGAGTAAGAATGATAAAGCAGCAGCAGATGGTAGAGATACCTCAAACATTCTATCAACTTTTCCACATTTAGCACAAGTAGAAATAAGGGTAGTGTAAAGTTTGCAGTCAGCTTTCAGTCCAGCCTCTTGGACATGCCGCAGAACTTGAAAAGCACCTAAAATAATAATTATGATATATGTATGCAACAGTCAATAGAGGACAAAAAGCTACCAGTAGCAAATCATTGGTAAGCTCAAGACAGAAACTAACCCTCCGAATCCTGGGAATTTGCACACACGGACATCAGCATATTAAATGTGCTCAAGGTTGGGTTGCTAATCAACTTGGTGAAACTGAATGCTTCTTCAACAGCCTTATGAGTTTTGCACATGTGATAAAATCTTGAATGATATATCTGAAAACAAGAGAAGTGGCTAGATTTAATCCAAACTGAAAGGACAGAAGAAAGAAAAACTACCTTAAGTTACAAGAGAAGCAGCATCAACTAGCATTTAAAGGACAAGCACATGCCTTGTCCATATTCAATTGACCAACTGCTTCCATATCCTCGAGCAATTTTACACAGTCACTGACCCTGACAAAAGTCAATCAAGAATATGATGAGAACATGAAACTGATAACCATCTAGGTAATTGCCAATTAAAAAACAGTGTGAGTAGAATCATAAAAAGTCAAAATTGCAGTTTGCCGGCAACAAATAGATAACGGAATACTTCTCATTGTTCAGTCAGAATATTTAAGGCATGAAAATATGATGCACAAACAGTATGTTACAAAACAGAACAGTAGCATAAAAGCTTCAGTGAAGACTATTCCAAAGAAATTACCTTCCCTTTCTCAGCAAATGATTGTATTCACTAAGTTGCTCCTCAGCCCAGTGTTCAGTAGTCAGAGCTCCATTTGGTTTACATGTATGGTCAGTTTTTTCAAAGTTGTTCTGTGGGAGGTGTTTCCTTTCCTTGCCTCTTGGAATCACTGAACCTTTCCCCGTGCCTTTTCTTTTGCGTGAAGATCCTTGTTTATTTAATGAGACAATTACATTGTCCTCCATATTGCCTGTGAGCATGTCTATTCTATTTCAGTATATTCTGTTGGATAGAGGGTAAAGTGTGAGAAAATTTTGGGACTGAAATGTGAAAAAAGAATTTAACTAATGCACATATTATATTGAACTTTTAGAGACAACCTTTATCCTTGAAGGGTTCTTCAGTTGACAACTTATATGCCTTGGACATAGAACGGCTCATCAGTGAAGAAAGCCCATTGCCATTAGCATTTCCATTCACCAATGAGGCAAGGGAAGAAGCCTTTGCTTGTTCTGCTTCTAGCTGCTCTGACTCATAAAATGTGTAAAGCTCTGCCCTAGCAGTCTCTTCATTTTTTGAACTTGCCCTAGCAGTCTCTTCATAAAAGCCATCATAACCAGTAGTTTCATGGTCCTCTTTGTCAGCTTCTGCATCATCAGATTTCCCTGCCACTTTCGGCACATCGTTAGCAGCATAGTCTGATTTATCTGATATTTCCAACCCATGGTGACATCCTATTTCAGTTTTATTTACTTCCACCTCAGATTCCATTAGTTCAGTCATAGACACATGTGGTAGTAATGCATCTGATTCAGACATGAGGGTCAGACGAGGCAAAACTCTAATTTCATTCCCAATAGGAAGGATGGGATCCTCAACAACAGAGGCAACAACATTGGATGTCTGAGACCCTAGCAAAGAAGCACGGGTCTCTTCACGAACTGAAGCAGATTCACCAAACTGCAGCAATGGCTGAAGTTCTCTCTGCACCATGTTCTGGCCGCTTGCTTCAATTTCACTTGTTTTTGCGAGCTTCTTCTCAGAAGTAGAATGATCAATTGCAAATTGACTTGAACTATGCTCTTTCAAGACATCCCTGCCTACTTGGGGAGGTCCAAGATTTGGAGTGCTCGAGACCTGGAAAAGACAAAGGCACATTCTGGACAATCAATTGCAGCTAAAAGATGGCCAACCAGTGAACTCTCCACAAGGGAATAAGGCAATAAACCTGCACTCCAATCATTTGCCTCATGAAGTCATCACGCACACTAATCTAACCTTTTGCAGTGGCTTTCATATAAGATGAATTAAATAATGACTCAGAAGGTTGCCATATGTATCTTTTCTATGTAACTGAAGGCAACCAGTTTCCCACTATGATTAGCCTCCTACCAGAATGACCAATTGCAAGTGAGTGCCCTATTAGAGCAATATACAACCATTCTCATTGAAAACTGAAGTTCGATGAACCTCATGCCACTTAAGCAATCCGATGAGTAAATACTAGCTGGAAATATGTACCACCGGCCAATTCCTAGCAGATTATGCTCATTATAGTAACTAATTTATCACACACACACACACGATCATATCCGATAACAGTTTGCTTCTGCAGACAAGCGCATCGCCGCAACTTCATAAACGGCAGAAACACCTACGAGAAAGATGCAAACCGAACAAGGAAATCACCTACCTGTTTAGCTTTCTTCCTCTTCCGCAGGTACTGGTTGTAGTAGAACACGGATATGGCGGAGAGAGTGACGACGGCGACAACGACGACGACAACTACCGAATTGCCACTGAGAGAAGCTCGGACGAGGAAGGAAGGAGGAGATTGGAGCTGAAGGAGGCTCAGCTTCCGGCATCTCCTCCCGGAGCGGAGCCCGCCGGCAGGCCTTAGCCTGACAGAGCTCCCGAAGAATCCACGTCGCAGTAGCCTGAGCTTGGTCGGAGAGAGCGGAGCAGTTCCCGAGACTAGCGTCAGGCTCTGCGGCTTTGCTGTCAAGCTCACTTCCATGGTGGTTTAGAGAGAGAAGCACGTACAGAGAGAGAGAAGGTGGAGTGAGGATAACAGAAAGTCGAATGGAGGGGAGGACGTTATAGGGTGGATGACGAAGGAAACAATGGGAGCGTTCATTTACTGCTGACGTGGCGATTCCTTGTTTCGGCGGTCGCTGGCCAATCTCCGGTCACGGCGCTCCGGGATCCGCGTGAACTAATTATCGGTCGGCTGGACAGCTTTTCCTTAAATTTCTCACAATTATAATTTTTTTAAATCATAAATTCGGACATTCAAAAAAATTTCAATATCAATCTGTCTCAAGAAATTCCATGACTCTAGAGAGTGTTTTTAATCATTTTCCCAAATTAATTGGAGTAAATTGTAAATTTCTCGATATATAAAACCTTTTTCTTTTCGATAAATGTAAAGGCAGCAATAGTGACGAACCATCTCACTATGTAATATTCAACTTTAAGTATTCAGCCGTAAACATATCGAACGAACTGAATAATCAGTACTAAAACTGGTTTGTCAATACAATTCAAGAAATTAGTCTCTGTCAATACTCAAGTTCAAGATTTTTTTTAACAATGTTGCTTAGAATGAGACTCGAAAATGGGACCTTGAGGATTGAGTTCAAGAGTTAATTCAAGTGAATAAGATATGCATATGACCGAGGTAAAAATCTATGAGATCAAAGGTTTGAATTCCCTACCAGTATTACATGTGGGGTGCTATTTTCAATAAAATTTATTTATATATATATATATATATATATATATATTCATGCCCATGCCCAACTGAATTGAGCAATCAAAGTGGATGAAGCAAAAAAAAAAAAATTCAAGTACAAATGTTATATGCTTAATTTTTAAATTAATAATTATAATAATCGATTATAAAAATGAAACTAGAATTCATAATTTAAAGAGTGAAAAAGGGAAATGCGATAATTAAAAATAAATATATAGAAAAAAAATGCAACGGAGAGAAGATAAGAGAAGATAAGAGGTTCAAATTGGAGAGAAAATTGTGAAAGATAGATAGTTATACAAGACTAATTTATAATAATTATCCTCATTTTATTTTAATTTAAGAGTTTATGAAATTTCAATTAATAGTATTTTATTAAAGAAAAAGGTGACCCTAAAATGAAGTAATAACATATGATATTTGGTATGTTTTTTTCACTCAAAAAAATTGTTCAAATAAAGTCCAGACCTGTCTCTTTACAAAAATACCCACCGCAGCGTACCACCTTCATCTACCAATCGTGAAATTTCCATGAAACATGTGGTGCTTGATTGTCAACCTATTTTACACTAGAAAGCTATTAATTTACTGTCAATCACCGAGAAATGGGTCAATCTACAGTTATTTTCGAAAATAATTCGTCAAATGCGGTTTCCTTGAAAATATTTACCAAACTACCGTTTTTTAACCGCATTTTGAAAATGCGATTTTAGTTAATGAACTGCATCTTGAAGATACGCTTTCGGTTAGTTTTTTTATTTTATTTTATGCAAAACCGCATCTTCAAGATGCGGTTTCCATGGTAAACCCCATCTAGAAACCGTCCCTCTCCTATGCCACATTAGATCGGACACTGCTCGCTACTACAGCTGTTGATTGATATCTGTTCAAGCACTAGTTGATCCATGTTAGAACAAAACTTAATAATCGAGTAAAAAAAGTAAAAAAAAAACTGAATGTCAAATCATTAGAGACTTACGAATGTTAGGAAACAAGAAAGGATCACAAGTCATGCAAATTGTGAAATGACAGAAGATAAGATATCCAGTATCAACCTCGTCTCCAAGAGTCATACAAATTGTGAAATGACAAACGACAAGATATCTTAGTATCAACCCCGTCTCCAAGTATGCCTCTTATAGTGAAGTCTAAATGGGATAACAGACCTAAGCGAAGAAGATGTGCTCGGATGTGCTGCATCTGGTGTAGGTGTCACATCCCATGTCCGGGGTTCCACCTGTGTGACTCCTTCACCCATGGCTTGATGTGCCGATCATGTTGCTTCTGAGGGGTTGGCGGAGTCTCTCTAACTTGAATTGATGGATCAAATACCTCAGGTATTTGGAATGATATATCCTCAAATGCTTGGTAAAGTGACGGAGAGACATGTTCTTGTATCGGAGAATGTGATGGTTGTGGTGGATAATGTTCTTGAAGATGCGGTTTTGTATCAAATAAAAAAAAAACTAACGGTTGCCTGAAAAAAAACAGACCAGACCAGTTTGCATAAAAAAAGCTGACCGAAACCGCATCTTGAAGATGCGGTTTTGCATAAAATCAAAAAAAAAAAAGAAAACTTACCGAAACCGCATCTTCAAGATGTGGTTTATTAACTAAAACCGTATTTTCAAAATGCGATTAAAAAATGGTAGCTTGGTAAATATTTTCAAGGAAACCGTATTTGACGAATTATTTTCGAAAATAACTATAGGTTGATCCATTTCTCGTCAATCACCCTCCACCGTCGGATCGGATTGCCCTTTTTCACCTGCCGCGCTTAAACGCGCGGTGGAACCCCCGCCGGCAAAGCCCTGTCTCTGCTTCCGGCGAACGCCATCTCGCCACGAGCCAAGAGAGAGACGCAGAGAGAACGACGGCTGTGGTGTCTCCAGTCCGGTCGCAGAAAACCGCCGTTGCCGAGCACGGCTCTGCAGTCGATTTCCCCTCCTTGGCGGCGGAAGGCTCTACGAAGCCTAGGGGGCAGAAGGGCCAGAGCATCTCGTTCGCTGGTTTGGAAGACTCATCGGCGAGGACGAAGCTGGTTTTGGGGCGAAGGACACTGCCCATCAATGAAGCCTCGGCTGCAGGTTATGTTAGGACTTTAGATACGAACACGTCTCACATGGGTAAGAAATCGGACGCAAATCAAGGGAAGAAGAGCAGGATAGTTGAGCAGGATGAGAGCAGATGCCTCTCAGATGCTGAGAAAGGGGAAGATGTTGTCGATTCGAGTGGCCATGAAAGAAAAGAGAAGAAAAAGAGAAAACTTGACGGCATTTCTGGTGAGTTTGCCTCTAGTGGTGATGCTTCTGAGAATGTGAAGGGAGGGGATGCTGATGCTGAGAGTAAAAGGGAGGGAAGGAAGAAGAGAAAAGTGACGCAAGATATTGATCGAGAGGAGGAGCTTGAGAAGCCACTGAAGAAGGATAAGAAGGGTAGACTTGAGGAGGGTGCCGGTGTTGTTCATTTGACAGGCAAGAAATATGAGAAGGGATCGTCTGCCCATGGGGATGATTGTGATGTAAGAGGTAAATCTAAAGGCTTTAAGAGCAAGAAAAGAAAGAAGAGCACAAGCATAAACGTGCGAGTGACGGAAAGAAGAAGGAACTTAGTAAACAAGGTGAAGGTGAAGATACAGCTAACCAACTTGATCTGGGATATGGAGACACCAACGAAGAGGAGACGAAGGAGAAGAAGAATAAGCAAAAGAAGGAGGTGGAGGTGGTGGTAGAGGAGCAGAAGAAGAAGACTAAGCAGGACAAGCAAGCTAAAGAATCAGCTCGAAAAGTTCGGTTTGCTGATAACGTAGAGGTTTTTCCATCCTTAAATGACCCAAGCAAAGCAAATGCCAATGAAAAAGACCAACTGGTGCGGGGTAAACGCTTCCAGCAGAAGAAGATGGGCTGATAAAGGAGGCTGTCTACAAGTTTATAGAGGATCATGGGCTAGGTGAAAATGGTCTAAGCATGGTGCTACGTTGTAAAGAGCATGCTGAAATCAGGAATTGTTGGAAGGAAATAGGGGCCACCTTACCATGGAGGCCGTTTGCGAGCGTGTACCAACGAGCTCATATACTGTTTGAAAGGAGTGAGATTCGTTCCTGGACTGAAGAAGAGCGAGAGCTCGTCAGAAAGTTCCATGAAGAGCACGGATCGGACTGGAAAACCTTAGCTGATGCTATGGGGAAGCACAGGATTCATGTAAAGGACACGTGGCGGAGGATAAAACTCCCTAACATGAAGAAAGGTCCCTGGACCCAAGAGGAGTACCAGACTTTGTTCGATCTTGTGAACATGGACTTGCAAATGAAGGCTGTGGAAGAGAAGGCGTCGAACCACAGGAATCTTAGAGATAATATTAGCTGGGAGGCCATCAGCCAGAAACTCTCCACCCGACCTAATTCCAACTGCTGCCTTAAATGGTACGATCAACTGATTTCTCCCATGGTGGCTGAAGGGCTATGGGCAGACGCTGATGATTATCGGCTCCTTGATGCGCTTGTTGGTTTAGATGCTTGCTCAATGGAAGAGGTTGATTGGGATTGTCTCATCGACAATCGGTCTGGTGATATATGCCGAAAACGCTGGGCTCAAATGGTCAAGCACATTGGTGAGCACGGGAAAAAATCTTTTGTTGAGCAGGTAGAGATCCTTTCTGAGCGATACTGTCCCAATCTTGTAGAGGTGAGGGAAGCTTGTGATAGGAAACGCCTTGAGGATTGATTGAATGTGTCATCGTCTTCGACCACACATTTGCATAGGTACGCATAGCTTTTTCTAAATTCGCCATGCAGGTTGATTGCAGTCGCGACTATTCTACTTTCACAAAAAACCTCCTTGGCCCCTTTCCTGTTCTTTTAATGTCATAGATCTCCATGGATATAAAAGTCCATTCTGGTTCTCTTCAGGGCTTCCTCAAGTATTTCTGTACAACATTCAAGGCAAACTTTTGTTGGCTCACCCTCAGCATTTGCCCAGGTAGCTTGCTATTTATAGCATTGATCGTTCACGAGGTCTTCCACGTTCCAGTTCATAGACGGGTAACCTCATAAGCCAGAGCAGAGCAATAGGCATTTAAGAGAATAGAATCTCTTACCACTGATTGGCATTATACTTTCTACTGGTCAGTAAGTGTGCTTGAAACTTACAGTTTAAGTTCATTATATTAAGAAAATGTGGTCACAGTTAGCAGAGCCTTGGGCACAACATATCGTCCATTGGCAATTGACATGGTTGCATTAAGAAAAATCTGTTGATGGTAGTAGTGAAGTACCTACACTGAACAAAAAGTACATAATTCTTAAATATTTTAGGTTGTAAAGGAGCTACATATTCACGTGGCTTCAATATAAATACCGAACCTTACCTTTCCTAGTTCGCCTGTGTCTCTTCCTTCTTCCAGGCATCGGTGAAGTGAAGAATTACAGTTCTGTAGTTAAAAAACACTGATGTATACTTTTGGGATCTCCAAGCAGTAGCTGTTGCTGATGTGGCTGAACTCCTCAGAGTTCCGGCAGCATTCATGACCGAGAGCGAAGGGCTTCCTGCAGATCACGATCAGGCAATGACCCAGGTGGTCGGGGTTTCAACAGGAGGTGACTGAATGAAATGCTGGATGAGAGCAACGGTGATGCCTCATTGTTGTACGTCAACAGGCCTGATGATGACCATACAACTGTGGTCGGGTTTTCAGTATCTCCATCCTGGGAAGGAAATGCTGGATGTCTCGCAATGCATCAACATTGCGACGTGGTATAATCCGCACCGAGGACTTTCTTGTTGCTCGGTACTCAAATGGGTCGAACATTTTTATGAGATAAAACACAATTAATAATTTTGTTTAATTGTATTTAATCGGGCGATGCAAGTTTAATCCTAATTAATTAGAAGAGTTTGATTGGTTTAGGCACGAATCACAAGTAGTCTCAACATGAACTTATTCAAGTCGGTATTTTATTTATGTAGTGCTATTATATCGTGTCAGGAATTGTTAGTTATACTTGTAAGCTCACATCATATGGTTAGAGGTGTAAATGAGTGGTTCGGACGTTTTTTTTTTTTGGGAAAATGATCGGGTCCTTTTTTTCTCTCCGGTTTTTCAAGTTGAAAAACAGTACCGGGAATTGTTTGGATTATGAACTACTCATTTTTACTATAGAACTAGTGATTTTTTTAAGTGAATTCGACTAAATTTGTTAAATTCATTCAATCTCGACCGGTCTTATTTGAAAAATCATAACTAATTACTGAAATGTCCAAATTATGTGAGACTGGTACAATTTAATTCTTGATTCATGAAGGATCAAGAAAAAGTATATAGCGTGATGCTTCAGAGCTTGAATTCAGCCTAGAACAGTCATTGTGTAAAACTTTTGTTCACTCTATAAGTCCGATAGCGACCAATCGGGCAGGGGAAATCATAGATGGCAAATTCAATGGAGGTTTCCCGATTTTCTTTCTTCATATGACCTTGAATTGAATAAACTCTCAGGTAAAAAAAACCCTAGACTCGCACCGTACGGAAGGAAAATAAAATTTGATAAAAATGAAATATAAAAATAAGCTTTTTTTGGTGGAGTTACAGAATGGGAAAGGAAAATCTAAACGGTTAAAATAAAAATCTAGATAGTATAGAGTAGGAGAGATAGTAGAAAAAAAATCGGTACTTAGATATTAGTAAATTTATCATCATATTTCTATATTTTCTTAATCCAATGGATATTAACAAATAAATTGTATATATTAATGAGCAGTTTGAAAAGTAAAAAAAGACACTGAAATCTTAAACATTTACATATATTATATTAGAGGGTGACCCATGCTACGCACAGAATTGTCAATTATATGTTATATGAAAATTTAATATGACCAAAAAATAATATAATGATCAAAGTAATAAAATTTAATGTTAGAGTAGAAGAAAATAGGCAGTTCAAATCAAATAAAAAATGAAGTTGAACTGGTAATTATGAGACCTCCTGACGATTAAAATTGATTTTTGTATGGAAATTGTGAACGTCGTAAGAAGTCGGAGGATTTAAAAAACGTGAACACAGATTGTATAGTTAAGAGAATAGTATGAAACAGTTGAGAAAATTATGAAAATAGTTCGAATAAGTGATAAATTTTTACAGTTAAAATTGTAAATATTGAGTAATATGAAGTGAGAATGGAAAATCTCAATAGTTAATAAAAGATTTTTTGAAAGATTTTAAATATAAAGTGAGAGGAAAATCACTGAAATTACTATTTTGCTAATAATTTTTAGGATTTTATAAAATATATATTTTAGATTTTAATATTTTAATTAGATTAAGAATAAATATGAAAAATAAAAAATACTAAATTTCTCACTGATTTATATATAATAGTATTAGATAAAAAAATTATAAAATAGAAAAATACAAGAAAGAGGCCAGTAAAAATCTAGAATTTTATAGTAAAAATACACTTTTGATTCTCAACCTTTCGCGTTTTTACTACTTTGGTCATAAATCTTTATTTTTTATCATTCACATCTTCAACCTTTTGAATTTTTACTGCTTTAGTCCCATCGTTACTTTTTTCATCCAAAAAAGCATATTCCATCAAAAAAAATTCTATCCAAAAATTATTTTTTAGCAAAAATATTTCAAAAAATATATACAGTCCCTGATTAAAGAAATATTGATTGATAACCTGTGTTTTTTCTAAAATTAAAACTCACTTTTATTATAATGAGTTACGATTTTGTAATAATAATAGTCATTAATGAATTTTTAATTAGTAATGTGTTAATTTTGAAGGGGATGTGCTCACTTATAAAATTTTACAAATATTTTTTTACTTCCATTTGCTTGTTTTTCTTTTTATTTATTTTAAAAAATAGTTTTTATTAAAAGAATAATTATTGGATGAAATATTTTTTTTGGATGGAATATGCCTTTTTTGATAAAAAATAACGGTAGGACTAAAGTGATAAAAACTCAAAAGATTAATGACTTGAATGATAAAAAATAAAGTTTAGAACTAAAATAATAAAAAGATAAGGATTAAAAATGTCGTTTATTTTTTATTTGGGGCTCCGTCGGCGGTGGAAGGAGGCTGAGCACCACCAGTCATTCAGGTCATCGCCACTTCTCACAGCTCCCAGTTGGTCCGGCGTACTGCAGTGTGTTCCGAAGGTTTCTCTGTCCAGGAAAGGCTCATTCCATCGATCTGTGGTAAGTAGGTGAGGTTTCGTGTTCCGTGGCTACTGTGAACATCGTTTTCTGGTTATATTGGATGTGCTGAGGCATCGTTGAGCTTTCTGGTTGCTGCGAGTGTGCTGGAAGTTGCTTCGCTTCTGATTGACGTGAATCTGTCGGAGTGTTACTGTCCTTGACCACCGAGTTTTTGATAAGTTACACACTGGTGTAGATGCCTGAATGATCGAATGACGATGTCTGATGCGTCTGTGACAAGTTGAGACACCTTTGTTTGATGCTTGCTGTTGGTAGGACATGGTTTGCCGATTGTGTGTTCGGTATGCTGGCTGTTGGTGATATTAGATTCAGTATTCTTTGGGGGTACTATCATACCAGTTCAATGGCTTTTTGCCGATCCTTTGTCTGATTTTTTCTCTCTTTAGCCTATATGAATGATTATTGTGAAGTCATTAGTGTAGCCGTGTCATTGTATTTGATTTTGGCTTGGTTTTCCCGTCTCCAGCTTTGATGGCGTGAGGAAACTTAGTTATTGAATTGGATTGAGGCTGTTTGATTCATAGCCTGTGGATCCTAACTGTTGTCCATCTGACACACAGACCGTTAGTTGGTCTTACGTCGCTCGGCAATGATGGTTGGATGCCTTGGTTCCTCGCCATCCCGAGTTGAAAAGGGTGGTTGTTATCGTTATTTATCAATAAATCAACCATTGGAGCTTTGTGCACTCTTATAAAGTTACCATACTCTTATAGATATGTGGGTCATTGACTATTGTTTGAAGTAAATTGAGCTCCTCGGCTGCTGTCTTGATTCTCTGATTCCAATCCTGAGTTCGAATGTCGCCCTTTGATCCGGAGTTATAAAATGTGTTAATTCGTGCATAGATAGGAAAAAAGGAAATAGAGGTGAGGTGGTGAATGATTTCTTAAGTCTGGTTGCGTCGTTAGTTTCATGCGATCGACGGATTTCTCACGTTAGAGTCAACATGGTGGAATGAGAGGTTGATAGGATACAGTCATATATAGGAGGGTGTTTGTTGCTATTGGATGACTCTTCTCTGAGTGTCAACAAGTAGAATCCAGTTCATTGCTCCACTCTTTACTTTCAATGGAAAAGGGGCTGCAATTTGCCCGATGTTTACCCTCATTTTCAATTGCATTTCAATGGGAAATGAGGCTGTCTAGTCCTTCTGATATTTAGCTGTTTTTTGCTTAGCATTTTCTCTCATTGCCAATGAGATTTTTTTATAAGAATAGAGCCATTTATGGTCTGTTACTGTAGCTGGTCATTACTTGACGATTTTTTATGATTTCGAAGCCACTTTCAATGAGGAGAGAGCCAATTATTATTTGTTGCTGCAGCAACTTTTTATCTAATGATTTCGCATGATTTTGATGTCTTTTTTTATAAGAGTAAGGCTGTTTATCGCTCGTTAATGTAACAGCTACTTACTCCGTGTTTTTTCCGTTGATTCCAATAACATCTTCAATGGAGAATGGGGCTGATTAATACTCTGTTGATGCTGCCATTTCTTGATGGAATTTCCTTTCAATTTGGATGCCTTTACTTGCCGAGAATGTGGCCATGAACTCCCTATTAATGATGCTGGCCTTTGCTTGGTTTTTCTTTTTGGTTTTAAAGCCGTTTCTTATCAAGAATAAGGTGGTTGATACTGAGTCATTTGCTGCTGCTTTTATGGTCATTTGGTACTGGTTTTTAATGTGTTTTACCCTCTAAACTTTGGGTTTTAAGGTTGTAAAAAAGATGCTGCAGCTTGGATATTGTTTGGTGCTTGTTTCTTGTCCTAGGGTCCTAGTTTCGGGTTTTAAGCCTGTTTTTGCTTCATTTGTTGTGTTTTGGTGTTGGCTCTTAGGGTGTTTAGCCTCTACATTTTGGGTTTTAGGGCTGTAAAACACTGCTGCAATTTGGTGATTGTTTGGTGCTGGTTTCTTATCTTTATAGGCTCCTAACATCGGGTTTTAGGGCTGTCACTCGCTGCATCATTTTGCGATTGTTTGAGGCCCGTTTCTAGTCGTTCTGTAGCTTTCAACTTCGTGTTTCAAGGCTGTTACTTACTGCACCATTTTGTTATTATTTGAGGCTCGTTTCTAGTCGTTCTTTAGCTTTTAACTTCTGTTTCAAGGCTGTTACTTGCCGCACCATTTTGTGATTTTTTGAGGCTCGTTTCTAGTCGTTCTTTAGCTTTTAACTTCTGTTTCAAGGCTGTTACTTGCCGCACCATTTTGTGATTTTTTGAGGCTCGTTTCTAATCACTCTTTAGCTTTTAACTTAATGTTTTGAGGTTGTTACTTGCTAAACCATTTTGTAATTGTTTGAGGTTCGTTTCAAGTCATTCTTTAGCTTTTGATTTCGGGTCTTAAGGCTGTCACACGCTCCACTATTTTGTGATTGTTTAAGACTTCTTCCTAACTGTTCTTTAGCTTTTAACCATGGGTCTTAGGCTTGCAAAGCGCTGCTGCCTTTCTTTGTCATTTGTTGTTTGTTTCACTCCCTTCTTTAACTCTGGATGTCATGTTTCACTATGGTCGACTGCACATGCTTACTCCCTTATCTCATAAATTCTATATCTTAGTTCATCATTTTAGGCACCTAGCATACAAGTCCATCACTTAGGGCATTTTGCACATTGGTCCCCCGTTGGCCTTTTTTGCATTTTAGCCTCTCTACTTAGGTTTTTGCATGTTAGCCCTTCCATTTTAGAATTTTGCACATTAATCATTCCTTTTAAGAACTTTGCATATCATTCCTTCATTTTAGGAAGTTTGCATATTAGACCCCTTATTTTGGACATTTTACACATTGGTCTTTCATTTTAGGGATTGTGCATAGCAGTCCATCATTTAAGGCGTTCTAGAAACTAGCCTCTTTGGGGTGTTGCAGATTAGTTCCCTAGAAGATTAACTGCATGTTTCTAATCTAGGTGGGACTCGGGAATTTCAATGAATTTGAGCGCATTATTGTAGGGGATGGGTAGTGGGAGAGAGAGGGTTGATGAATCTTTTTAATCAAATGTGGGGTCTTTTACCTTTCCTGCAATTAGATTAGGACAAGTAGTGGCATGTTAGGGCACATGATCTCAATTGTCGATCTTCTTTTTGGACCCCTCAATTTGAATCTCTACAAAACAAAAACTTAAGTGCTTAGTATCAGACTCCCTTAGGTAATAGGTTTCTGATCGATCTTATGACTAGTTTTTTAAAGATTAGTGGCGACTCTAAATCCAAACACGATTAAAGTCCAAATTAGACCTCGTATGTGCCTATAGCCTCTAAGATTTCTCAAAGTCAGAAATCTCCCACGTTGGACAACCACATAGAGTGCTTGTAAGGCACAAGAAATGATGTATGATTATGTACTATCCCCCCTTGGAGTTTTGTTCTTCCTTGTGTATTGCTTGATATTTTTTCTAAAATGTGTTTCATCTGTGTTGAATTTCAGATTCTAGTGATTGCCTTCAAGAAGCATACGAGACGGTAAGAAATCGGACGCCAAGCGACGGAAGAAGAGCAAGATGGCTGAGCAGGATGAGAGCAGATGCCACTCTGAAAATACAGATGCTAAGAGAAGGAAAGATGCGAATGATTCAAGCGACCGTGAGAGAGGAAAGAAGAAAAAGAGAAAACATGAGAGTGGCGGCATTTCTGATGATTTTGCTTCTACTGGTGATACTTTTGTGAATGTGAAGGGAAGAGGTGGTGATGTTGAGACTAAAAGGGAGGGAAGAAAGAAGAGGAAAGTGGAGCAAGATATTGATCGAGAGGAGGAGCTTGAGAAGCCTGTGAAGAAGAATAAGAAGAGTAGACTTGAAGAAGGGTCCAATGCTGTTCATTTGACTGGCAAGGATTCTAAGGATGGGGTCACAGGCAAGAAATATGAGGAGGAAACTTCTGCTCATGGGGATGATTATGATATGGGAAGTAAATCTAAAGTGTTTAAAAGCAAGAAGAGGAAGAAAGAACACAAGCAAAATCCTGCGGATGATAGAAGGGCTGTATTAGAGGAAGGTCAGGGAATCATAGAAGTGTGTCAGAAGAAGGAAAATAGTAGACAGGTGAAGGTGAAGGTACAACAAATCAACTTGATTTAGGCTATAGGGACAAGAGCAAGGAGGAGAAGATGAATAAGCAGCAGAAGAAGGAGGAGAAGAGTAAGCAAAAGAAGGGGGAGGAGGACAAGGAGGAGAAGATAAATAAGTTGCACAATAAGGAGAAGAAGGATAAGCAAAAGAAGGAGGGGGAGGAAGAGGAGGGGGAGGATGAGGAGGACAAGGAGGAGAAGATAAATAAGTTGCACAAGAAGGAGAAGAAGGATAAGCAAAAGGAGGAGGGGGAGGAAGAGGAGGAGGAGGATAAGGAGGACAAGGAGGAGAAGATAAATAAGTTGAAGAAGAAGGAGAAGAAGAATAAGCAAGAGAAGACGGAGGAGTACAAGGAGGAGAAGGTGAATAAGCAGCAGAAGAAGGACAGGAAGAATAAGCAAAAGAAAGACAATGAGGTGGAAGAGAAGAAAAAGATCAAGAAGGACAGGCCAGCAAAAGAGTCAGCACGAAAAGTTCGGTTTGCTGATAATGTGGAGGTTTTTACTTCCTCAGATGGCCCAAGCAAAGGAAATGTCAAAGAAAAAGACCAACTGGTCCGGGGGAAGCGATTCTCGCCTGAAGAAGATGAGCTAGTAAAGGAGGCTGTTTACAAGTTTATAGAGTATCATAATCTGGGTGAAAATGGTCTAAGCATGGTTCTACATTGTAAGGAGCATGCTGAAATCAGGAATTGTTGGAAGGAAATAGGTGCCGCCTTACCATGGCGGCCGTTTACGAGTGTCTACTATCGAGCACATATATTGTTTGAAAGGAGTGAGACTCGTTCCTGGACTGAAGAAGAGCGAGAGCTTGTCAGGAAGTTCCAGGAGGAGCACGGATCAGACTGGAGAACCTTGGCTGATGCTATGGGGAAGCACAGGGTTCATGTGAAGGACACGTGGCGGAGGATAAAACTGCCTAACATGAAAAAGGGTCCCTGGACCCAAGAGGAATACCAGATTCTGTTCGATCTTGTGAACATGGACTTGCAAATGAAGGCTGTGGAAGAGAAGGTGTCGAACCACAGGAATCTTAGGGATAATATCAGCTGGGAGGCCATCAGCCAGAAACTGTCCACCCGACCTAATTGCAGCTGCTGCCTTAAATGGTATGACCAACTGACTTCTCCCTTGGTGGCTGAAGGGCTGTGGGACGATGCTGATGATTATCGGCTCCTTGATGCGCTTGTTGGTTTAGATGCTTGCTCAATGGAAGAGGTTGATTGGGATTGTCTCATTGAGAATCGGTCTGGTGACATATGCCGGAAACGCTGGGCTCAAATGGTCAAGCACATTGGGGAGCATGGGAAAAAATCCTTTGTTGAACAGGTAGAGATCCTTTCTGAGCGGTACTGTCCCGATCTTATAGAGGTGAGGGAGGCTTGCGATAGGAAACGCCTTGAGGATTGATTTGCACGCACATCGTCTTTGACCACACAGTTGCATAGGTACGCATAGCTGCTTCTGAACCCACACTCTGCAGGTTGATTGCAATTTGGAGGTTGGGCTTATGCTGTGTTTGAACTTTGGTTGCTCAGAGAACTCCTCCATAGCCATTTTTGGTAGCAGAGGAGCAGTGTTGTGTATAATGTTTTTCTTATATTATAGGTTTGATGGTGCGGTAGTCTGCCACATTAAACATCTGGGGGCTGAGCAGTAGTTTTGTAACCTGTCCACATTAGAACTAAAGATTGAAGTTGGCTGCTGTGCTTTTCTTTTCTGCATATTTCAAGTACTATTACTGTTTTAATCGAAACTTTTCGGACTCTGGGCAATAGATTCTTCCTCGATTGAAAATCGTGACTGCTGAGATTATCCCGTGTCTGGATGCATCACGGAGCAGTTGAAATCTTAGTTGGGAAGCACGACACGCTATTGCTTGCTCACTTGTCTGTGTTTTGTATATGTTTGATGTTCTTATCTTGCTCTTCAGATCGATCGAACTTTCCATTAGGGATCTGGTACCGACAGCCTGGACTGCATCGACTAGCTTCCGGGATGTCTGGTTATGGGTCTTTCGCTTTAAATCGGTCTCCGCCCTTGCTGGTGATTGAGTTCAGGCACGGGTTCAATTGTCTTTGCTGGGTCTAGTTGCTCCTCTCGTAATTTTGTGATTGTTCATAGCTGTGTAACGAGAACACCGATGAATCGATTCGAAATCATGTGAAAATATAATATTATAATTAATTAATAATTTATTTTATCACTGGATTTTGAAAAATAACTTTTTCCCTTTCAAAAAAACAGCAAACAACTTGTTCTCTTCCTCCCCTTTCTGGCCCATAAAATCATGAACAACTTCGAATTCCAAAACAGTCACATAGTTGGTCAGTTTTATGTGTTTTTTAATTTTAAAAAAAAATGTTAGATGTTCATGGGCTTACCTCACGACCACGTGACGAGGAAGAACTAATCGAATTGCTTCGATCAGTATTAATTACAGCAACTGTTAGGGTGGTTGATACTTATTTACTCGTTTGTCACATTTTGATTGGTATTTCCTCATACCACGTGGCGAAGTAGAACAACCCGAGAATTCTTTTCTTTTTAAAGGAATTTATTCTCAAAAAGTTTATAAATAGTCTTATGGGTAAGAAATCGTTGTTATTTTTGCGACTTAGATATGCGAGAACGTGGTGTTATTACTAAAAAAATACAAGAAGCGATCAAAGATAATGATGATATTATCGAATTTAAAACCCGAATGGTTCCGATAAACACTTTATTCATGAACCCGATGTTTACGTAGCACATGACTCACATCATTCCAATGTCAAGCCTAAAGATGAAATGCAAAGAATCTTGACTAGCTTTGGTGCCGTCGGGAAACCCTCAGGAGGATGTCTCTGAATTCATTAGCGTTCATTGGCAGCCTGTGGCATTCGGTCAGGCCCGATTCCTCGAAACTTCTCACCAGGTCGTCGTCATTCACGGTGCTGGAAACCATCCCGACGATCGGGGTCCTAACCCCCATGTCCCGCAACGTCCTCGTTGCCTGGGAAAACGATTAAGCACCATAATCCAATACACAGAACGGTTCGACTAAGTACCGAGTGTTGCGTATGTGATTCGAATTTCGAAAGGCATCCAAGCCATTTTCGTAATGATCTCATCGCAGCGATGTTATTTCAAATTAAATTCAGAAAAAAAATTGAATGAAATTAAGTGTTTAAAGTAAATTGATTTTATGAGCTAAGCTATGGTCTACGGAGGGTGATACTGTGACATCTTCTGAAATTAGGGGTGTGCAGAAGAAATCAGTTTGGGAAGAACCGAACCGGAAATAATCGGTTTCTCTTTGACCGTTTCTATTTTGATTTGATTTTTAGTATGAAAAGTGATTTGGTTAACTTCTACATGTATGCAATTCGATTGGCCGGTACCGATCGAACCGAAATGATTATATTTTAAATTTTTTAAATAAAACTATTCGATTTGGCTTGAACTAAACTTTTTTTTTGTTTGTTAAATTCTTCAAAAAGTAAATGTTTTGTTTCGGTTTTGAACCAAACTGAACCAAATTAGTTTATTTAAAAATAAAATCAGATAACTGTATTGATCGAACTGAAATGATTATATTTTTAATTTTTAAAATAAAACTATTGGGTTTGGTTCGAACTAAACTTTTTTTGTTAAATTCTTCAAAAAGTAAATGTTTCGGTTCGGTTTTGAACCATACTGAACAAAATTAGTTTATTTAAAAATAAAATCAGATAACTGAACCGGTTTAAAACAATCCAATTTTTTCCTAAAGCAGGTTCCGATTCGGACTTAGTATACCTAACCGATTCTTTTGGTTTATTTCGGTTTGAAACTAGTTCGACCATTAACCCCTATACTGAAATCGAATCAACAATGAAACAAACTACTTTGCCATATCAAGATTTACCACGATTCCATTCATAACCGGCATCTCCAGGTCCATGAAGATGGCTCGGTAAGACTCCCCGGTTCGATGGAGATTCACCGCCTCCAGCCCGTTCAATGCCGTGTGGGCTACCACCTCGATGTCAAGGCTGGTCAAGATCGTCCTGTGGATATTGCGAACAGCATCGTCGTGCTCCACAATAAGTATCCTTATCGCCCGCTCGGTCGTGACAGTGAACCGGCCTATTTTCCGGACGTCGCCCAGCTCCGTCTTGGCCTTCTTGTTCGGGCTGGAGCTAGCTCCGCCCCAGCTCTTCATGGCCCGCGGTCGAGCAATTTTTTCAGACCGGAAAACCTCGAGATTGCTGGAGAAAACCGATCCGAGCGGAGTATATATATTGTGTGATTCAATGCGAAATTCGAGCTGTGCCTCATGGAATGTTAATGCATCCAGTCATGAAAATCTTGATTCTTCTTCTGTGAATCTCATGAGTTCTATCTGCATTTGAGTCACAAACGATAATCGACTGCGATTCGATGTGAACGAAGTCGGTTTTGGTCATAGCATAATTCTAATCAAATCAAATTCTTGATTTCTAAGCGATTCTCGAATGCATGGACAGTTCGTCAAAGATGCGCTTGACGAGTGAAATCGTGGGTGTTCATGTGTCACGGGACTCGTTATCGGGTCATCGAATGTCGGGTTTTAAGTGACAAATTCGATCGATCTTCTCCAGGGTTCGTCTGATTTCGCCTATCCTCATTAGGAGTGGACAGGTGAAAGCAGTCAGTTCAGTGTTGCAACTTCTACAAGATCCAAGATCACATACGTATGGCTTTCTTAGAGCCGGGTTCAACGGAACAGTACGGTCGATTTAGCCACTCGCTCGGGATCCCGGTTCAGGTCGTGTTGGGTTGTGATCGGATCCTATGAACGATTACAGAAAACAGAAAATCACCAATATGCCACATGAAATATCTCAAAGTGCCCACAGGTTTTCCAGACCTCAGCTCCTTCGTGCCTTCTCATCTGCATCTGCATTTGTTTCCACGAAGGTTTTTATGATCTCAGAAGGTTCTTTCCGAGAACTGCCACCCGACAGCAGTTTAAGTTGATCGCAAGAGAAAATCCCGCTATCTGAATTAAGAAAACCGAACAAGGGAGCTCGCATCAGAAGAACCCGAACGACGGAATCCAATGGGACTCGCATGACCATCTTGCTTCTCAACTAAACCACTCAAAACAATCTACTAGAACTTCACATAATCCTTACCAAACCCTCTGAGGCAAAACTTACATTGAGCAAATAATCTAATCCACTCCCACACAGTTTCCAGCACAAAACTCTATAAATGAAGCTCCTTGTGGCCCGCCTTGTTTCAGGGTTGGTTGAAGACAATCTTCCCAGAATTCTGCGACCGAAGAAGTCCGATTTTTAAGTCTTTCAGCAGTATGGAGGGTGCCGGAGAGGTTGCTCGAGGGGCAGTGACGAGGAAGGCAGCGAATCCTGGGAAAGCGACGATCTTGGCGCTTGGGAAGGCGTTCCCGAACCAGCTGGTGATGCAGGAGTTCCTCGTCGATGGGTACTTCAAGAACACCAACTGCGATGATCCCGAGCTCAAGCAGAAGCTCACCAGACTCTGTAAGTAGTAGCACTCATGACATCTGAATTTCGCTATCAGCAAGTCATTCACAGTTAACAACCCAAAAAAACCAATGAACTTTGGCCGGTTTATTAACCGGTCACTTTGTAATCTGTCGCCGATCATGTAATGGATGGGAGGGTGTTCATGGTTTAGGTCGATAGTTTTGAACTGAATCGAACCGTGTGACCGATTCGATTCAGGTCGGGACATTTGGTTTGAATTGTAACTGTCTTGCCTCAAAATAATTGAATATAGAGAACTGGTTTTTATGGTTCGATTAATCAGTTAACCATTTTTTTACAAAATAAATACAATTTGAATGGTTCGATTTGCTTCGAAATTAAGCATATTGAACCGTCCAAAAATATTAAATAATGAATTTTAATTTAAAAGGTCATTTTTATTTTATTTAATCTAAAATCACAAAACTGGCTCAACCGATTAATAATTAAGTGAACCAATCAAATCAAATAATTAATGGAAGACAAAAACAGAACAATTGGAGAACCGGATTGAACGGTTCAATTTCAGTTTGGTTCAATTATGCCCCACGGTTCGGTTTCGTTATTCGGGTCTTTTTTTTCCCTCCATTTTTCGTGCATTTCGGGATTTCCCCAGGCAAGACGACGACAGTCAAGACAAGGTACGTGGTGATGTGCGAGGAGATCCTGAAGAAGTACCCGGAGCTCGCCGTCGAAGGCCGCCCCACCGTCAAGCAGAGACTAGACATCTGCAACGACGCCGTGACCCAGATGGCCGTCGAAGCCTCCCGATCCTGCATCGAGAAATGGGGCCGGCCGGTCTCTGACATCACCCACCTGGTGTACGTCTCCTCCAGCGAGGCTCGGCTCCCCGGCGGCGACCTTTACCTGGCCAGAGGGCTAGGGCTCCGTCCCGAGACTCGCCGGGTCATGCTCTACTTCATGGGCTGCTCCGGTGGCGTAGCCGGGCTCAGGGTGGCCAAGGACATTGCTGAGAACAACCCCGGCAGCCGTGTCCTGCTTGCCACCTCTGAGACCACTATCATCGGATTCAAGCCGCCCAGTGCAGACCGGCCGTATGACCTCGTCGGAGTTGCCCTTTTCGGGGACGGCGCCGGAGCAATGATCATCGGCGCAGATCCAAATCCGAGAACCGAGCAGGCGCTCTTCGAACTGAACACGAGCATCCAGCACTTCCTTCCGGACACCGAGAAGACCATTGACGGGAAGCTCACGGAGGAGGGAATCAGTTTCAGGCTGGCTAGGGAGCTTCCACAGATCATTGAGGACAACATCGAGGGTTTCTGCAAAGAGCTCATGGGCATTGTTGGATTTTCTGACGATGACTACAACAGGTAGAGTGCGAAAATGATTCGGGTCGGGTAATTTTTCTGCGCAAATTGTCGGGACTAATTCTTTCAAGTCAGTTTTTACAAGATTAAGATCTTTATTAATATTTTTGGTATGTTAATTAAAATTCATATCTAAAATATAAAAAATATCATTTTTATTAAGAAAATCTAATAACCAAGAGGGGTTGGGCCGAGTGGTAAGCAGCTCGGTGCCGCTTAAGGAGGTCTCGGGTTCGAGACCTCACGTACGCAGACACCCCTCTTGGGAGCCTCACCCGCCATTGCCAGGCGTGCGACCCGGGGCGACCAACGGATTAGTCAAGTATGGTTGGCTGAAAGATGCCATCTCACCGCTGGTGGGGCCTGCTTGGATACCGTGGCTGGCGACCAAAAAAATATATATATTTTTTTTAATTATGTCAGTCTCATACCCACCGGTTTTTCCGGGTTAGAGTTCGAGTTTCTCTAGCCGGTCTTCCTAGACCTTGAAAACTGCTTGAAATTTAAACATGCCCCATAAAACCGTTCTTTAATGTGTCGGTTTTTATAGACCTTGAAAACCACCCGAAATTTACAATATGACCACATAAAACTGGTTTTTTATTCAGTGAAAAAAAGACCGTGTAAAACCGGTTTTTGGATCGATCCCTATCATTTTTTTTTTGTTTTTTATTTTCATCCGTTTCACATACACCCCTACTACAAGCAGGATGTTCTGGGCGGTCCACCCGGGAGGGCCGGCGATCCTGAACCGGCTGGAGAAGCGGCTCGAGCTGCTCCCGGAGAAGCTTCGAGCGAGCCGGCGGGCACTGATGGATTATGGGAACGCGAGTAGCAACACGATCGTGTACGTGCTCGAGTACATGTTGGAAGAGAGCTCGAAGGTGAAGGGGAAGGAGACGGCAGATGACGAGTGGGGACTGATTCTTGCTTTTGGACCCGGGATCACCCTTGAGGGTATCCTGGCAAGAAACCTCACCGTCTGAGAAATTCGAACTCGATCAGCTGTACCGAACTTTCTTCGGCCGAAAGGAATGTTCTTGTCGTGCTTGTGTGGTCGGAGACGGGTGAATTTCCCGGCACTTTGCAGGTAGCGTTCGTGTTTACCTGTCATAACAGATCGCTGCATAATCAGAATCAGTCGATTCAAGCTGAAACCAAAGACAAACCACCACGAATCAGACAGCTCGAACTTTCTAGGGCCGAAAGGAATGTTCTTGTTGTGCTTGTGTGGTTGGGAACATGCGAATTTCCCGGAACTTCGCAGGCAGTGTTCGTGTTTACTTGTCATAACATAGCACTGCATAATTAGAATGGATCGATTCAAATTAAAACAGAAGATAAACCACCGAGGCTCGAAGACAGACCACCACAAACTAGACGGTTCGAACTTTCTTGGGCAGTTCTTGCTGCGCTCGAGTGGTCAGAAACATTCGAATTTCCCGGCACTTTGCATACAGTGTTCGTGTTTACTTGCCATAACAGATTGCTGCGTAGTTAGAATCGATCGATTGAAGCTAAAACAGAAGACAAAGTACCAAGAGTCGAATGAATGAACATCAACACTGCTGCTGTCTAAGGCCAGAACTGAAGTAACCAGAAAAAAATGAGTCATCGTTAAGATCGACACTCGATGGTTGGTAAGAAGTTTGGCCAGCTGTTCCTCAGGTGCACTACTGCATGTATTTTAATTATATTATAATAATATTTTAGATATACATATAAACAATAATATATGTTTAGCAGAATAATTTTAAAAAAAAAAGGAAAAAGGAAAAAGGCGATTGCACCAGCCGGGAATCGAACCCGGGTCTGTACCGTGGCAGGGTACTATTCTACCACTAGACCACTGGTGCTTGTTAGCTCATTTCAAGAAATTTTCTTAAGTACTTTTATTTCTGTTTTTGGTGATAAGCCAGATTAATGAACCTAAAACAAGGGTAGAAAATAGAGAAATAAAAACTTTCATGATAAAAATCGAACTCAGAACTTCTTGGTTGAGATAATGTCATGTGCCATTACACTAAGAGCATATCCTGTTTCTTTTGTTGGTGTTGGTGTTATCAGCCGCACATCCTCTAAAACATTTGCAGAAAACTTCCAGTATAAATTTGTTAAGATATTTCGACATTACTTGCCCTTTATCAAGGTATTGGTTTAGAGTCCTTTGAATAATAATATAAAAAAAAATTAAGATTATGAGTTTGAACTTCCAGTAGACTGAATAGACTCAAATTTGAATTAATATATTTGAGTCTCCCAGTACCTGAAATGAAGATCGAGACAACTAGGAGTGTAAGTTTAAAACCAGAAGCCTGAAAAATCGAAAAAACCAACCGAATCAAAACCGAAAAAATAGGATTTATGGGTCTCGAGATAAATTCGAAGTGGTTTTTCATGTGGAAAAAACTGGACCGAAAAATTCGAATCCTGAACTGAAAAACCCGGCGGGACCCGAAACCGAAGCGGAAACTATGTTAAATTTATATTATATGTAATAAATTATTTTATTGTTAGATTTTGACAATCAAATAATATATTTAATATTTTTAAATTTGAATCTTGATACATATTTATGTATTATTTTCTTAATACACTAAAATATTTCTAATTAATGTTTTTCATTTATTATAATGAATTTTATTTTATTATTTTTTATTTAATATGTTATTATAATAAAAGTCGAAACCCGAAAAAACCAACCAAAAAAACTGGACCCGAAATGGATGGTTTTCATAATCCCTAAACGGTTCTCGGTACAGTTTTTTAACTTGAAAAAACCAAACCGAAAACAACCGAGACCGGATAATTTTCGGAAAACCCAGCCCGAACCGCCCATTTACACCCCTAGAGACAACTGCCCTCTCCCTCGATCCGATAACGATCAATGACAAAATTGTTTTCCAGACTATCACTTCTGAAGAAACATGACCTGTGCTCTTCAAACAAGCTAGCTATTGCATCTGATCATAGCCCAACAAGATCCGAAAGAGTGAGTAGAAGCTCTATCTCAAGCAAACATCGGAGTTCAGAGCATCCACAAAGCCGATAGATCCTAACAATTCAAGTTCGGACAGCATCAAACTGTCAATATGTAATATGAATCTGTTCTTTCAGAAACTCAAAACCAAGATCTCAAGAAATAACGGAACATCTCAACCAAAGTCATACTGATAGATAGCGGTGAAATGTGATACATGCCAGCCCGGAGGATCCGAACAGGAAATGCAGAAAGTATCAATCGTTTAAACTCACCAATCAAAACCATCGATGCCATTAAGTTGTGCCGGTCACAGAGGGCCAAGAGATCAAAAACTAAAAGATTACAGTTCCAGGTTTCCTACCTCTCTCAGATGGAAGTTCAGACTACAATGCTCGAGCAAAAGTCCCGAATTGAGTATAGCTGGCTTATGTTTTGATCACACTGTATGGTGGCTGGTAGAACCAATCTTCTTTTCAAGCTTTATTTGCTTTTATTTGGAGAACCACCGAGGATGATGAAAATTATGCAGCAACCTTCTTTGATGTCACTGAATTGACAATGGTGGCGAATTCAGGGCCCTGCAATAGAAAGCAATCAAATCAGCGCCCAATGGAATCATTGGATTTGTTCATTGTTAGGTGAGAATAAGTGAAGGGGCAATATCTTGAGTTTTCCATATACCTTCAAAGAAGCGCCGCCGACAAGAAATCCGTCAATGTCTTCTTGCTTTGCAAGTTCAGCGCAGTTGCTTCCATTCACAGACCCTGCAAAAGCCGAAATAGCATTCTCTGGTCAGATGATGAAAGAAGCTTTTTGTACATTCTTTGCACTGCAAAAAACCAGAACAGCAATTAAGCCAGACCAGACAAATTGTGACTTAAGCAGAAAGCATTCGAGAAGAAAGAAATTAGGCAATACAATCACCCACCTCCATAGATAATGCGAGTTTTGGAAGCAACTTCGTCTGAGACATTCTTTTTAAGCCAATCACGGCAAGCCACATGAACCTCCTGAGCCTGCTGCGGTGTGGCCACTTTACCAGTCCCAATAGCCCATACAGGCTCATAGGCAATAACAACAGCATCCCAACTGGGAACAGCATCTGCAAGTTCCAAAGATAAGCTTAAACTAAAAGACATATCCCTGAACAAGTTTAAAAACAGGTTGTCTGTGACTTCAAAGAACACGATAATGGAGCTAACCAGCATAAGCCTTCAGTTGCTTGAAACAGACATCGAAAGTCTTTCCTGCTTCTCTTTCTTCCAACAGCTCTCCAATGCATGCTATGACACCAAGACCCTGGCTTAATGCATATGCAGCTTTCTTTCCAATGAACTGCAAATGAAAAATATTCAATAATTTACTGTATAGTATTGTATACGATAAGATATCTAACTGTGAAAACAAACAGGAAATCAACAATAATTATTCCAATAATCAATTTGAGCTAATACCTCGTCATTTTCCCCAATTATATGTCTCCGCTCAGAGTGCCCAAGGATGACCCACTTGCACCCAGTATCTTTAAGCTGCTCCACACTACAAATAACGAGTAACTTGCGTAACTACACTATCAGGTGATTCAGCAGCAGATAATGGTATGTTCGTCACTTTGCCGACAAAACACGTAAAATTACATAAAAGACAGCAATCCACTGCGATCACCATTTAGCAAAGTTATCTTGCAAAAGCCATTACACACACTTGCACAACTGCTAACATTAGCAGGGATAACAGAACACTTCACAACAAAATATCAAATTTACTTTCTTTTTTCTTCTTTAAAAGACAAGGAGTCCAGGATCCATAAATCTAGGGAAGTCTATGGGCAGAGCATATGTGTGGGTGGTTACGTGGAGGGAACATTAAAAGATCAACTTAATAAAGTAAATGCATCTACTGCTACTGAGGAGCCATTTGAGATACCCTGGCATCCAGAATCTCGATTAGAATATAATTCCAGAGGAGATCATTGATATGGGCCTACTACAAATATCAGCTGGAAATGTTTAAAAATTATAAGCAGATGACTCCAAGAAGCTAGAGCCGCCATCTAATATCTCTATCTCAATAGCACGTGCAACTATGAACTTGTGGAGAGAAAAATAACAAGGTAGAAAATTACACTGGCAAACCTGTTGTAGATTTACAAAGTTCATTTCATGAATGCTAAAATGATCAATGCACTACTTATCTTTACAAGTTAACAATTTCTTTGAGCGGCCATCTTCAAGGTAAGTGCAAAAAAGATCTGACAAATGCAAGGTTTGTTTCTCACTGTTTCCAGATACAGACACAAGTTTCATTCCCTACTACCAGCTAACATTGATTCTCAGACACTACCACACCTCTTGTAACCAACAGAAAAAGGATATGTGGGAATTAAAGAATGGAACATTCTTCTGCTGACAGTAACACAATTTTGCACAATGACATTCAGAAGAATTTGAAAGTTTAAAGGAGTCAAGAGCCTAATTAAGGTATGCACTGAAGGGACCAGTAATCTAACCTGATTTCTCCTGTGAAAGCTCCTCCTTTGCTGATCCAAGAGTTTTGTGCAGACATCTCAACCCGATCTGTCAGTGAACTCCTGACCATATCGAGGTAGACGAAGGGAGGTGCCACAACAACATCTGGATAATTCACATGGAGATAAATCAGCATACTTGGTGATGTGCAAGCTCTTATTCCTAGGAGCTCTCTTCAAGTTTTACATCTTTTGAGTAATCAATAAGTAAACCATAAAAACAACGAAGAAACCCAGTATTAGTAAAGTATGACCAAGGTTATGCGAATCAAAAAATAAGAAATCGACTCACCAACATCAGGCTCCAAGGTGGCACTGTTTAAGTCGGAAACCAGCTTTGTTATGGTCTCTTTTGATCCATTCTACATTCAAATTACACGCTAAATGAATAAAAATAAATTACTGTCGGAAATGCATTTGGAATTTTCCACTGGTTTAACATAATGGAAACAAGAAATGAAAATCATGGAGAAGTGACTAGCTCAAATTTAAAAATAATAAAGTAACTTGGTAGAGTAGGCATAACTGAGAAAAAGAAATCAAATTCAATTATACAAAAGGTCAAGAGAGTAGAGTTCTTACACATTTCCAGTTTCCACCAACGAAAAACTGCAAGCATAACAATAAGAGAAAATCAATGTTGATTGGAATGGTATATTCTATAACAAAGCAAGGACATAGCTATCCTCGCAAGATATTGTCTTTTACAGCACATAGAACTGCTCATAATCCATGAATCGCATTTGACTTTCTTCATCTGTAAAAAGATTCTTTTGATAAATTGCACTAACAATTATGACCAGAGAAAGAAACAAGATGAGAATCCAAATAGGATTTTCAAAATCCAACATGAAACCGAGCATGCCATCCTGTTGTTAGATCACTCTGCAGGCCACTGCAGTCTTCGAACAACTTAACAATTTGTATAGGCAATACTGAAGAAATTACATCATTGATAATCAATCTATAACGACATAACCAGTGTGCAGTGATATAATTGATGACAATGCAGTGCAGAAATATTCTATTTGAGGACAAGCAATCGCCGCTTCAACGATAAGATGGAGTAACATAGCGAACAGATTACATTTGATGAAGTTCACAGCATCAGAAGTAAGAGGCTACAGTGGAAAGCAGCATGTGGATAGATCTACCTTTCCGGTGCCGGCCATGGCGACGACGCCTCTGCACGGCTTCGGGGAAGCGGAGAACCGGAGCTGAGAGTTGGCGTGCTGGAGGAAGGACTGGCCGGTGGTGCCGTCGAGGTTGGTGTGCCGGCAGAGGCCGGAGAACTGAGAGGTGAGGGAAGTGGGTACCACCGCCATAGCCTAGCGAGCTTACTGCCTCTCCTGCGTCGCTCTGGTCGTAGCTCAGACAGTGCGGAGAATGAGAGGGTGTCAGAAATTTGAATGAACGGTGAAACCTGTGGTTCTCCGCTTGATTGAAGGATCGGGGTGAAGGATGAGGGGGTTGTTGGCGTTCACGCGATCCTCGAGCGCTCGTAATGGACGCGGCGATGAAATGGAGATTACAAGGTGTCCTAAAAAGCAGGACTCACATGTAACGGACAATTAAATTCATTTTTTTTTTCGGTAATCAAATTCATTTTTTTTTAATGTATGGTAGGCACATTCATATAAAAAGGAGAAATTCTTAAGTAATTCTATATTGTTTTGACGTAAGAAAATATAAATTAAAATGTAATAATTAAACAAAGTAGTATAAATCATCCAAGTAATTGTCATAATTAATGCTTAACGAAACGATTTAATTTGTTCATCATCACCACGTTATTACGAGCTAAGATCATCTAAGATTTTTTTCCTAGAGAAGGTAAAAAGAAGATGGGATAAACAGAGAACGAGAAGTTCCACATATGAGATCGAATCCAAGACCTTTATGTAATAAGGCAATAGCAGTACTCACCGTACTGTCATTTTTCTTCATTTCAATTATTTTTAATTTTTTAATTTTGTTAAGAAATAAAATTACTAATTTTCATTAGACTGTATTATTACATAAGTACTGTTACATAATCTATTTATTACACAGAACTCTCTCTCAAGAAGAGCAAGACGTGTGTTGGAAAATTAATCGTTCTCACCAAATTGGAGAATTGTCTGATATGATGTAGATCATTTAAATTATGGGTAACTGAATTTTGGAAGTTGGTCTGACTCAAATGATTTAACAGTTTAGCAAAGAATGGATTCCAACTCGAGTTTCGACCATAGTTTTTAAAACCGGACCGGGCCGAAAACCGGTCAACGTATGGGTTCTTGGGTTCTTGGGTTCAACCGGGATTCAATGGGTCTAACCGAATTTTTACAAATAATACTTATAATAATATAAAATTAGTAATATGAATGTAATTTTGTTATATTCTATACATTAATTTATAATTTCAACTTTACAAATAAGATTGTTATATTTTATACATTAATTTAGAGTTTAGGTTTCCTTTTTTTCTATTTTTGACTCTTGTTTTTTATTTTTTTTATTTTTTTTGTTTTTCTTCATTGACCGGTTTCTTGACCGGTTCTTATGGGTTCAGTGGAAATTCGGTCAAGCCGGCCGGTTCACACTGTCCAACCCGGTCCTTAATGCAAATGGAGTAATTAGTGAAACCGGACCAGGCTGGTGTCCGGTTCGGTTTTTAAAACTATGGTTTCGACAATGGGATAAAATTAAATGTCAATTTGTCCCAATCGTAATTTTCCCTTTCCATGCTGGGGAGTGCATCACACGCGCCATGGGGAGAGGCTGGGGGTGAAGGATTTTCCAACAAAGATAATAATACCTCAACACTACTCACCATTTTCTGATTCCACGTGGACTTCTAAGGACAACCTACCAACAACAAGGTCTAGGTGGAAACGAAGGGAAAACCGAGGACCGGAGAAATTCTTACCTTATCCGATCTCGATGGAAAAAATAAATAAATAATAATATATAGGTAAATTAATATTAACTGCGGAAAAAATTTAATTGATATTTATTTGTTATTTATCTTATTATTATGTGTAAAATCATGAAAAATTTGATGTATTTTTTTATATTTATCATTAATCTAATTTAACTATTAAAATTTATATAATATATACACTTTATAAAATTATCTAGATTACAGGTACAATAGTAATTTTTATCATTTTTCTCTCATTTACGATCTTAATAGTAAAAATTTTTCATTAGCTTTTTAGATTCTTCATTCTAACTTAATATCACTCAATATTTATAATTTTAACTGTAAAAAAATCACTTTTTTGAACTATTTCCATACTTTTTTTCAATTGTTTCATATGATTCTCTTAATTATAAAATCCATATTACGTTTTTAAAATCCTTCGACTTCTTGTGACGTTCGCAATTTCAATAAAAAATTTATTTTATTCACAAGAAGTTCTCATAATTAGTCGTTTTACTTCATTTTCATTTAATTGAACTACTTATTTTTCATCAATTCTAGTATCAAATTTTATTTCTTTGATCATTATATTATTTCTTAGGTCATATTGAATTTTTATATAATGTATAATTGACAATTCCGTACATAGTACAAGTCACCCTCTAGATTATTATAAGGTAGAATCATTTGAATTTTCCGTGGGATACAGAGATGATAATTTTTCGTGAGCCCAATACCATTCCAAGTACGAGTGTGCATGAGTACTCGAGTACATGTATAATGGAATCGAACTCAGAACCTATTTTAATCGATTTATCATTTTTCTACTCGGAACCTACCATATTTCTGTTACAACTTATCCGGAACCTACCCTACCGGATACCTGTGTACGCCCCTACTTCTAAGGCTAACCTAGGGATGGCAATCTAGATCCAAACCCGCCAACCTGCTACCCGACCCGTGAGTGAGTCTGGACGGGTTTGGTTACGTCTTTTGACCCTCTCACCTCCATCTCTATTATATAATAACATATGATATAATCATACATTTTATTTCAATAAATTTGATAATAATAGTTCTAGTTTATCAAAGTTGTGTGAATCTTTAATTTGTTCAAAATTATTTAAATGTGCTATTATAAATATGGAAATTTATATAATGTTTTAAATTATATTTTGCATAGTAATTAATAATTTTTCTATAAATCAGGTCGACACATACCCGACCCGACCCAAGACTGCATCGGGTTCGGGTCGGCCGGAGGTGGCTCGGCCCGACCCAACAAGTTTGAGCCCACGGTTCCCGCCTCCTATAAATTAAGCTCCAGGGCTCCGTTTTAATGGCGGTTGGAAAAACTGGAACTTTCGTTAGTTCAGATTTGTAGGTACGAGAATTGCGGAGATTCAGGTGAGTTAGGGGAGCGAAGATGTCGGGCATGGGAGATGGATACGTGGGCACGGCCCAGGACGCCGTGAGGATTCGGCGGCTCGAGAAGCAGAGGGAGCCCGAGCGCCGGAAGATCCAGGAGCTCAAGACCAAGTCCGAGTCCGACAAAGGCCAGCCGGGCCTCCTCCAGTTCGGCTCGGGTACCTCGGAGGTCTGATTGGTTTGCCTTAGCATCTCAATTTTCCAGTGTTTTTGAACTGTTCTAGCGTTGTTTCCAATCAGTTGCCAAGTTTTCGGCATTCTTGAGACGCTGATACGCTGGGATAGACAGATACTCATAGATACCTATCCATCGAATCCGTTCCTTTTCGTATAGTTTATTCCAGGTTCTTGATGCCAATCGATCAGTTAGTCTGCTCCACATAGTAGCTGGGACTCTCACTTCCTGGTGTTTTTGACCTTGTTAGCTTCTAGTTTCTTCAATTTGAATTGTGTAACTGATGGAACCGCTCCGTATTTCCTGGAAGATGGAAATTATGGGAACTCTATTGACAATTACAGTTGCCCAGGGGAATCCTGTTGAACTTGTTGCCCTCTGCACAGTTCATCTTGTGTCTCTGTCTCGATTATCTCAGACAAATTGTTCTTAGATGTGACTATTGGCTAAGCTGAAGTTGATACTTGAACATCACAGTATATGATGTAGAATTTATCTTTTTTCAATAATTGGTTGGCTTATGTATGAGCAATTAGAGGTGTCTCATGACAAGAAAATTTCATTTTTTGGCCTATTGTCAAGCTCATTATAATGTTTCGCTGCCCAGAGTGCTTGCCACAGGAAATAATGGATGATTATGCAATCTGACTCCTTTGGTTTTTATTCATCGTTCTGTATCTTGTGGTTCTTTAAAATTTTTTTTTTTTGGCATAATGGTCTGCTTATGTGAAAGCATCTAAAAGTGCCTTATGACAAAAAAAATTGCAATGAAAGATCTGTCAGCTTGACCTATTGTCAAGCTTGTTGCAATTTTTCACCGTGCAAAGTGTCTGTAAGCCACAAGAAGTAATGGGTGATTCTGTACTCTGCCCCCTTGAGAGTTGTATTTAGCCATTGCGTTGTGTAGTTTCTATTTTGAGAAAAAAAACTTATTTCATCTGTTCTTAATTTCAGATTCTAGAGTCTGCCTTCAAGAAGGAAACGATTGGTCTGGTTACGAGGGAGCAGTTTGTTGAGAAGGTAAATGCATCTATTTTGTAGTTGTTTATTTCATTTTCTAAACTGATGATTTATTATCATTGCTGAAGCTGAAGAAACAGAGTAAATTCTCACTCCTTACCAAATTCATTGGGCTGCACCACGTCTAATTGAGGGTGCATGTTGTTGAACTTCAGGCTTGTGTTGAGGCCTTACTTTCCTTCTTTAATCATTTAGTCAACCGCCTGCATATCAAAAGTTTACTTGACGTTAACTTTTCTTCGCATATTTGATTCGTCACTTACCGTATGATTATCTTTGATGTAGAGGGTGAACATCCGCAATAAAATTGAGGAGGAAGAAAAGGAGAAGCTCCAAAAGCTACAACAAGAGTGAGTGTTGTACCCTTCTACTGTTGATGCTGCCCACGCATCACGAATGCTTGCTTTTCCCCATTTCTATAGTCTAACTGCCACTTTTATTATGCTTTCGACCATATCATTTAGGGAGGAGGAGCTGCAGTTGCAAAAGCTTAAGAAAAGGAAAATTAAGGGGAACTCTCGGCTATCCTTTGTGGATGATTTTGAAGATGATAGTGAAGAGGAAGGTGTGTAATACAGTGAAGTTTCCTTTTCTACTGTACCTATTTGGCTTTCTGTAAATTGTTCTCTTCCTGGTGAGATAATCTCTTAAAGTATGATGCACACCCAAAAGAGGAGCATGCCTTACAGTAGAGAGGCTCAAAGGATAGCGTTGTTCTTGCAGAAACCCTGGAGCCAAAGAGACTTGGCTGGCCGAAATTGAGCAAAGATCCCAGTGTAGATACTAGCTTTCTTCCAGACAGGTGCTTTCTCCTTCCCTTCCAACCCACTCTTCGGCCTCTTCATTTGGGTCCACTTCTGCACCTTGCGAATGTTTTATTAGTTGGACTTCATTCTAACATTTAAGCTTAGGGGTGCTCAGGCTGATGTTTCAGAGAGCGAAAGACAGAGGAGCAAGCAGAACGTGAAAGGCTGCGAAAACTGTGGCTTCGTGAGCAAGAGCAGATTCGAAGTAGCCTCCCTTCCCAATGTTGTGTGTCAAATAAGTGAATATGCATGACATTAAGATTGTAATGTAGTTTGCTGTCTTCACAGATGAACCCTTGGGAATCACATACAGCTACTGGGATGGAGCAGGTCATAGGCGAGTCATACAGGCAAGTTTTGCTTGAACTCTGTTTGATTTTCTTTGTTGTGTTACTCATCTGGACAATTAATAATTTCATCCACAGATTGATAGTCTTTGACTTTGGTATATCTAGGTGCGGAAAGGTGACACAATTGGGGAATTTCTTCGTGCTGTTCAGCAGCAACTTGCTCCAGAATTTCGAGAAATTCGTACGACTTCAGTGGGAAACCTGCTTTATGTGAAGGAAGATCTAATCATTCCACATGTAAGGACCTGCAATGAAGTTGTCATTTCCATTGCCATAGATTCATTTGCAGTCTCATATGCTGATTTGGGTTCACCTCTCTCTTGGCATTCCAGCAACACAGTTTCTATGAGCTCATTGTCAATAAAGCCAGAGGCAAAAGTGGACCGGTAATGTTTCTCTTGCAGTGTGATATGATATATAATTTAGCTGGCACAGTGTTATGTCCTCCTTGGATTCCTAAGTAGAGACAGGTCATGTCTTACTGCCTAAGGGATTTCTTCATGGCTTCAAGTTCCAATCATTAGCCTCTGCGACCATGTAGCTTCGATCTTCTCTTGAATGGGACCCTTCCTTCCTTTAATGCTAATAAACTTGGAAGAAATGCAGAGGTTTAAAGTGATGGGAAAAAAGCAATTTTGTGCTCAAGTGGACCTAATCATATCGACTGATTGGAGAAGCTCTAAATCTATGAAGGATTGGATAAATATACCTGTCTTAATTTTTTCTTGTAGGAAACTTGGCAAGTCAGCAAGTCTCCCTTGTTTTTTCTCATACACTTAGTGCAATTTTCATATCATTTCCCCAAATGTTTCTGGATCGATTACTTTTTATCTTCTTATTCTCGTACAGCTATTTCACTTTGATGTGCATGAAGATGTGAGGACTATTGCAGATGCAACGATAGAAAAGGATGAAGTAAGTTCTCTCTCCTATCAAACCCCATCCCGACCCCAACACCAACCAACTTGTTCTCTCTCTTTTTCTTGTTTCCAGTTTCCACCTTCTTGAAATTATATTGCGCATTGGCCTAACAGCAAGCATAAATTGCTTTATGATAACATAAGTGTTATGCAACAGGTTTGTAGTCTTCAGACCTTAGTATTTTATGTGTCATGTGCCCCTTCAGTAATTTAGCTGGGTGTTCCCAAGAGTTTGCTTCAATAAGTGTCCTCGGAAGCTTAGTTCCTGAGAACCCAAGCCTTCTATCCCTTGTTTATGCTGTGAGACTCTGAAGATTTGTTCAGCACAGTGCTGCAAAAGTAAGCCGTTGGCTTCGCAATTTCTAGTTTTAAAATTCTGTGATGTCTCCCATACTCAGCAGCTGGAGCGAATTAAGTCTGCAATTTCAGAATCACTGTCCCAATAGGGTCTCCCCCTGATCTGGAGACATTTGATTTATCAGATTCTCCATAGAATGAACACAGGGCATTAGGCCACCACTGATTTACTTCAAATTATTTGAATCATCACGTTGATTGAGCTGTCTTACTTGTATAAGCAAATGTTGCTGAAGTGAATAGTGGCTTCACACTTTGGTTTTGAACGGCAGTCTCATGCAGGGAAGGTTGTGGAGAGGCACTGGTATGAGAAGAACAAACACATCTTTCCTGCTTCAAGATGGGAGGTTGGCTCTCTTCCTTGCACACTCTTTCTCCCTCATAGTAATGTAGGCAGACAATCTTATTGAATTCCAAGGTTTTGCCCATAGGTATTGCAAGATTATATAATTTGAATTCATTAAAATTTGATGGTTCTGAAATCTACACAAGCTTATATTCTTGATATTGTCCTCTAAGGCATTCGTGGGCTCTCTTGGGATTTCTTTGCCGCCCATATATATTCACCGGCGATTTTGTTGGTTGTCTGTGTTTCTGTGCGATTTACTGTGTTAATGGATCAGATGCCATCTGATCACGATTCAACCTGACATGATTCTAGTAGGGTATCGGGGTGAGTGGTTTCCAGGGCTTGGGAATGTTATCTCTTGGTTGGTCTGGAGGAACAGGTTCTAATGTCAAATGCATGCGCCTGTCTATGTTGCAGATATATGACCCGACAGAGAAATGGGAGCGCTACACTATACACGGGGATTGAATAGATAAGGCACGAGCTCCATTCTATCGGTGACCCTGTGAAGTCTGCCTGGGACAGTTATATGAGCTGCTGCTGCTGGTTTAATTGGCTCTCTTCTCACTTCGAGCAAGGCAACTCTTCTGTCCGGACGGGAATGATATCTTGACTCCTCAGTCACGTAAATTTACTACTAGTTGATGTTTGATCATGGATATTGTTGAACGCAGACGATGAATTCAGCTTTGTAAAAGTCGAAACGACGCTGCTACCCGTATTTGAAAGTAGCTAGCAACTTCAGCTATGGTTCGAGCTCGAGGCATCAAGTTGTTCTTCATGAATGTCGTTAGGAAAACTTCCATACCCGTGTTGGAAGATTTCTACTTTGTGTTTCAGGTTTACTCTTATGCTCGTCTTCCCTCTAGCGCTTTCATGCGAGAAATTTGGCTTTAGAATTTTTGATACGACACGATATAATATGGAGTTAGACGGGTTCGGATTGACTCTAAATGGGGTTCATGTCTAAATAGGTTGTCTCATGTAACATGTTTATATAAAAGGGTTGCACCAAGTTGAATTCACGTAATCCGATGTGATACGATTAAACCTGTTTAATTATGTTTATGTATCAAATTTATCAATCTATTTAAAAATAGGGTTAATTATATCAAAAAGCATGAGATTTGCTTCATTTCTCAAAAAAAGCCAAACGTTTTAAATTTTAAAAATAAAATCATGAGATTTCATTTTATTCCCAAATTAAGCCAAGTTTTTCAAACTTGAAAAATAAATCATGTAATTTTATTTAATTCTCAAATCAAGCCAAACTCTTCAATTTTAAAAAATAAAAATTATATATTTTTATTTATTAACAAGTTGACTAATACATTAAAATATAAATTGATATTCTTGTGCAATATATTATACTTATTTGTTTGTCACGTACTTACAAATAAATAAAATTAGCATGATTTTTATTGAAAAATAATTTAAGAATTTTCTCTTGAATTAAGATTAATATTAGTTATTGAAAATTATAAAGAGAACGTTATATAAGATATTACTGTAAATTTAAAAAAATTATAATATACTTTTACTCAACATTGTAGAAAAAGTTATAAAAAAAGAGTCACATAAGTATTGAATATCGGGTTAAATAAACTATTTTAATAGTAATATAAATAATGTGATTTTAATTTTAAAAGATGAATTGTTTGGCTTAAATTGAGAAAAAAAGGAAACTACGAGATTTTGTTTTTAAGATATAAAAGGTTTGGTTTAATTTGAGAATAAAATGAAACTATGTGATTTTATTTCTCAAATTTAAAATGTTTGGCTTATTTTGAGAAATGAAGCAAACCACGTATTTTTTGATGTAATTTACCCTTAAAAATATTAAGCTAAAATTGCAATTATAAAATACGCATTTAGTTATACAGGTCAAACGTGTTGTATCATATCAACTCAGTTTTAAATGGGCCGTATTCGTATTTGCAGTTTCTGACTTGATTATTAAACATGTCGTACATAGATTGGTATATTTTTAACACGAACTCGTTTAAGTACGTCACTTTTAAATACGGCATGTGTTATTATGCTTATTTAAAAGCGAAGACTTCAATTAGAAACAAGATGCGGAAGCACATTACTGGGATCTGGGGAATTTCCTCACCTTTCTTATTTCTTTAATTTGATCTGAGCCGTCCAATCCAATTTCAAAACGGCAAAACTCCCTCCCCTCAATCTGCTACCAACCATCCTCCACCGTCGGCTTGGATTCTCCTTTTCCGGCCGCCTATAAACCACAGCATAAAGAAAACCCGCGCCGGCGGAGCCCAGCCTCTGCTTCCAGCGAACGCAATCCCTCCAGCACCACAGAGAGAGAGAGAGAGAGAGAGAGAGAGAGAGGGGCCAACAATGGCGGCGGTAGTGTCTCCGTGGGCCAAGCCCGGCGCGTGGGCGCTTGACACGGAGGAGAACGAGGCCGACCTCCTCCAGCAGCAGAAATTGGCCAGCGACGTAGACGTTTCTGCAGTAGATTTCCCTCCCTGGCGGCTGCCGCCGCCACCAAGCCTAAGGAGAAGAAGGCCCAGACCATCTCGCTCGCGGAGTTCACCGCCTCAGGTTCTGTTCCGTCAAAGCCGGTCGGCCTCACTCACGAGGATCTCCTTGTCCACCCCACGGGCCCGCGCGAGCGTTCTGCTGTGGAGCTCGACCGCAACCGCCTTGGCGGTGGGTTCAGGTCCTATGGGTCTGGCCGCTATGGGGATGATTACTCGAATTTCGGAAGGGGAGGGTTTGACGATTCGAGGAGGAGGGAGCCCTTGCCGCCGTCTGGTGCTGACGAGATTGATGACGGGGGCGCCGCAAAGAAGCCGATTGGTGACGGTTCCGACAGGAGACAGAGGAGCGCAGGGTTCTTCAGCTCGCAGTCCAAGGCTGATGAATCGGACAATTGGGGATCCAATAAGAGCAGCGAGCCGAGGAGATTTAGTAATGGTGAAGGGGGCGATTTTGGAAGGGAGAGAAGGGGTTTCAGAGGAGGTTATGAGGGTTTAAGTAATGGTTCTGGGGCTGATTCGGATCATTGGGGGAAGAAGAGGGATGAGGAGGGGTTGGTAAGTAATGGTTCAAGAGCAGATTCAGATAGATGGGGCAAGAGGAGAGATGACGAAGTCAGCTTAGGGGATTCATTGGAAAGTACTCTACCTGTTAATGAAGCTTCCAGTGCAGGCTCGGTGAAGCCGAAGGGAGCAAACCCCTTTGGGGATGCAGGACCTAGGGAGGAGGTCTTGAAGGAGAAAGGGCAGGACTGGAAGGAGGTTGATGAGAAGTTGGAGAGCGTGAAGATTAAGGAGGCTGAGAGAGGGGAGAAGGGTGAGGGTTCTTTTGGGAATAGGAGCTTCGGGAGAGGGAATTCAAGGGCGAGTAGGCAGGAAGCTAAGACAGAGAGGAGTTGGAGGAAGAACGACTCTGATGCTGTTGGGGCTGCAGATGCTCCCTTGAGGTGTGTCTAGTTCTTTGCTATTCAATCTGTTGATTTGGTATAGTTGGTCTCATATTCCTGCTCTCGTCGATAAATAGAACTGACTAATCCTAAGAGGAAGGGTCAAGCAACTCAATGCCACTATTCCACTATTCTTGATCAACTAGGAGACGGGTTTTCAGTTTGCACCACTATTCAGTTGCTGCGGTTTGTTTCTTACTTTGTGTTGCAAATTGGCTTGTTAATCTTTCTTATTTCAAGGCAATAGATTTTCTAATAAGGGGCTTGTAGGATGTCAGGTAGGAAAGGGAGAGAATCCAGTGGGAAAACCTCATGTTTCATTAAAAATGTGGTCTTTGATATGAGATGGAACGATGTGGGAGTCCTGCTTCAGAATCAGTATCATCCTTTCTTCAGGTTCATGGAATTGGCTAGCAGAGGATAAAACTTTGTTAAGCTTAAAGAACATGATATGAATGTTTGGTGGTTCTTGTACGTCAAAAAGCATTTAGGTTAAATGATAATTGGTTTTGTTCGCCCTTCTTTGTTAATTTTTTCTTGCAGGCATACGTATTCTAACTGTGATTCAGCACTTATTTTCATGCCTAAAATTGAATGTTAATGAATGGTTGATTCATGGAATTGGTTAAGACATTATCATCCTTTCTTACGTTCAAGTTTTTGTGTACAATCTAAAGTTGATTGACATAGATTCCTGTTCGGAGCTGAAGTCGTTTATTGTCGAGACATGGTAGATGTTATTCATATTTGATCCAGAACATATATCCTAATGGCAATGAATAGTCTCTTTGATACATTCCAAGAAATAAGAATGTTGATCCCTTTTCCTTGAAAGGGGTCAGAAGTGTTCTTTTCTTTTAATTTGTTCGGTCAGATGGGCTCTGTGAACTTTCTTAGATATGCTCGATTTCCTTCTCTGTGCACTTTTTTGGCCTTCAATATTGAAAAATGGGATAGTCTAACTCCTTAAATCTCTGCTTGCAGTGGCGAGAAAGATGAGAATGCTGGTGAAGAAGCTACTCCAATCGAAGAATAGAAGCACCATCTGTTGATGGGGATCAACAGTTGATGAAGCACCAAATTTTGGCAGATTTGAGTGAGAGAGATCAAGCGAAGCTATCACAGGTATACCTGAGTCCTGAGTTCTATTTTACTGTTAGTTTGTACGTGCCAATTACAATGTGATACAAATCTCGTGACCTCAAATTTAAAAACACCATCTGTGAACAACAATTTTGGTAGCCTATTCATTTATCCTCTTCCTTCTTAGTTTGTCAAGTGTGACTGGTGCTCTTCGCCTTATAGTGGTCATTTACCATTGGGGATGGCTGTTGTGCCAACCAGAAGCCAACCGTGCATTCTGTCTCAGAGGTATGTATATATACAAGTTCGTCTTTCCCTCCCTTTCTATTGATAAAAGGGAGAGTGAATGCTGAGCCGAAACCTGTTCCAAAAGGGTCCGAGGAGGTATATATACATACATACATACATATTTGATCTCTTTATCGTTTGAGTATTAAGCAGAAACTTGATCCCAAAGGGTCCCAGGAGGCAGAGGCACGCACTCATATATGTAAAAGATGGACAAGGCATTGCATTTTGTATCCTCACAAAACTTTTTGTCCCCCTAGTGTTGTGTTGGTGTGTTTATTAATCTTTTGAAATGGACAGCACATCTTATCCCAAATAATAAACTCTGAAACAGAGAATGATCAAATTGTTTTAACATGAGATGTGTAGTGGTATAAGATTTCGACTTGCAACTTAAAGGTTCTGAGCGAGAGGAAAGTGACTGAAATTATCATTTCACACATAATTTGGAGGATTTTATAAAGTGCATGCATATTATAGATTCTAGTATTTAAATTAGACTAAAATAAATACGAAAAATAAAAAAGTATATCAAATTTATCACGGATTTGCATGTAATAGTATAGATACAACATCAACATGTCATATTCGATACAATTGAATAGGACTTCGCTATTGGTATTATGGACTAAATGCACTCAAACCTTCTCAAGAAATTTCTCACATTTACTGTTAATTAGTCTATTTAATTGGAGTTTGGATTGATTGATATTGATTTTTATAACATCATAGATTTCTCATTTAAAATTAATTCGAAATTGAACCAATATATAATTTATTTTCCCTTTATTAGAGATCCTGAATAAAATTTCTAAGTTTCATGCATTTGGTTGGCTCTTTGGAAACCAGAAATATTTGCATGGAAGTCCTCCTACCTTCTTTTATTCACATTCCCCCCCCGGATGTCTGCCGTTGACTTGGCGCTTCTCCAGTCTCCTCCGCTCAGCCTCCACCATTGACTTCCTTTTCCTCACCAGAGCAAGTCTGCCATGGCAAGAAACTGAAGCCAAGCACAGAGAAACCACAGAGGCCAAAAAAATGCCATTCACGCGAAGCTTACTCTCCACCGTCTTCTGCTTCTTCATCATCGTCGGCACTGCAGACTCCTTCAGCCTCAGAGAAGCCACCGTCAGCGACATCCAGCTCGCTTTCGCCCGCAACGAGCTCACCTCTCGCCAGCTCACCGAGCTCTACCTCTCCCAGATCAACGCCCTCAACCCCCTCCTCCGATGCGTGCTGGAGGTGAACCCGGACGCGCTGGACCAGGCCGACGAGGCAGACAGGAGGCGGCTGGTGGCGGACCATCGGGGCGACCTCGATGGCGTGCCGGTGTTGCTGAAGGACTGCATCGAGACCGCGGACAGGATGAATACGACCGCGGGGTCGTACGCGCTGGTCGGTGCTCGGGCTGTGAGGGCGGCGCACGTGGTGGAGAGGCTGAGGGCGGCCGGTGCCGTGATTCTCGGGAAGGCCAGCCTCAGCGAATGGTACTCCCTCCGGTCGCCGAAGATGCCCGACGGCTGGTGCGCCCGTGGTGGCCAGGGCTTGGTATAATCTAATCATATCCAAAGTTGTGACCTTTTCAGCCATTTCTTCTTCCCTTTTTCGCTGGATCTTTTCTGCTGGTTGAACAAAATTGAAAAGCCTGTTGATTGAACCGAGGTGAAAAGAACTGGTTCTAACTGAATCGGATTTCGGTTGAGACCAGTTCAGTTCGGCTCAAAATCAATTCACTTGCCGAACCGGTTTTCAAACACCACTGCCTTAATAGCGTTGAAAGCCATGGCTCTGTGTTAACTACTATGGAAGCGTAAATATATTAAGCAATGGAGAAGTTGATTTTATCGAGTTAATCGATAATTCAGGTTTCACAATTATGAGATTTGAAATTAGTCTGTCCATGGGAAAACCTGCAGAATCCTTATATTGTGTCGGGGGATCCGTGTGGCTCTAGTAGTGGGTCTGCCATCGCCGTGGCCACCAACATGGTTGCCGTGACATTAGGGACCGAGACCGATGGCTCCATCATCTGTCCCGCTGATCACAATTCTGTTGTTGGCATCAAGCCCACAGTCGGGCTCACGAGCCGGGCCGGTGTGATCCCGATCTCTGCTCAACTGGACTCGATCGGGTACCTATTTCCTTTCTGCATTATTGCATCCAGGATATTTCTGAGATGTTGGCTTTACCTAGTCCATGTTCTTGCTTGTGTCCGTGTTTTTGCGCAGGCCCATTTGCAGAACAGTAGCTGATGCAGTCTCGGTGCTCGATGCCATTGTCGGGTTTGATCCCAGAGACTATGAGGCAACAAAGGAAGCGTCAAAGTTCATACCCGAAGGAGGCTACAAGCAATTCCTGAAGAAGGATGGGCTCCGAGGGAAAAGATTGGGAGTAGTCAGGAGCCCATTCCTGGCATCTTTTGATGGATCCACTGCCACTCAAGCCTTTGAACATCATCTGAGAACCATACGGTGAGCATCTTCTTTACAAAATACTGGCAGTACGATATGGTCAATTGTAATCCCAGTTCAAATGGTTGTAACCTCAGTTTAAGGGGTTGTAGCTGATCATTTACAGTTTTCATATCAGTTCCTAAGAGTCGTAACTACAGTTCAAGGAGCTGTAATTTGTTATTTACAACTGTTTAAATTGAAATTACAACTCTTTGAACTCTTAGAATTGATCATTTACAGCTCCTTAGAACTGATCATTTGAAACTGTAACAACAGTTGTAAGTGTTGTAATTGATCATTTACAATTCTTACCAAAGAGTCGTAACCATAGTTCAAGGACATTTAACCGATCATTTATAACTCTTTGAACTGAAATTGCAATTTTTTGAGCTGAGATTACAAGTTATGAACCTTGACTGTATCATATAGTCCAGATTTGGAGGAGTTTTCCTTCTGTATCTTTGCTCGGTAGTCTTGATGATTTATCATATGCCATTTTCGGAATGATGCCAATGGAAGCCCTTTCTCCCCCCTTTTCTGGCTTAGATCTTAATGGCGATCCTGTGTTCTTTGTGATTTTGTGAAGGGAAAGAGGTGCGACCGTAGTGGATAATCTTGAGGTAGCGAATATCGACATCATCCTGAATCGGTTGAGAAGTGGCGAAATGACCCTGCTGCTAGCAGAGTTCAGGAGCTCACTCAATAGATATCTCGAAGAACTGACTGACTCCCCGGTGAGGTCGCTGGCAGAGGTTATCGCCTTCAACTCAAACAACCCCGACATGGTACAATTTCTCATGTCAGATATCTCAAGTTGTTCTGCTATTCCGAACACATTGCTTCGTACAGAGAAGCTCAGGGTCGTCTTGCACCGGTCTTTGCAGGAGAAGATGGGTGAGTATGGTCAAGAGGGCCTGATTGCAGCGGAGATGACGAGCGGGCTCGATGATGAGCTTGCCGAGGCTGAGAAGACTATGGAGCGATTGTCCCTGGACGGATTTGAGAAGCTGATGAAGGAGAACGAGCTCGATGCTATGGTGACATTAGGTGCAGATGCTGCCACGGTCATGGCGATTGGGGGATACCCGGCGATCACGGTCCCGGGAGGTTACGACGAGAAGGGGATGCCCTTCGGGGTCTGCTTTGGAGGACTGAAGGGCACCGAGCAGAAGCTTATCGAGGTCGCATACTCGTTCGAACAAGCCACAATGATGCGGCGCCCTCCATTTTCATCGAAAATGGATGATCGTTGCTACGAAGGAGGCTCGAGAGATCGATGACTTGCTGGTTCACATAATTCGTAGTTTTTTGAATCAGAAGTGTATGTGCGAACGACGAAAATATAGAAATTCTAAGATAATTCTACCTCATCATATGACGTAAGAAAATATTGTATCAAACGAGTAAATTGGCATTAATCGTCCGAACAGTTATCTTAATTATTTTATCAGAGTAATTTAATTAATTTTTTATTATCACAATTATAAAATAAGATTATTTAAGATTTTTTCTCGATGATAAGGCAATTAATTGTTCATAAAATTGTTAAAAGTGCTTCAAGGGTTAGCTTAGGAAACAAATGAATGTGAGGGGAGGAAGAAGAGGAAAGATGAGAAGAAATTTTATAAATAGTTTAACAGTTACAAAATTTGATGGGTTCGTTGAAATTGGGTCAGTCTAGTAAGGATTAGAGTTCTTCTGGTCATTAGTACATAAAATTTGAGGACAGTGCGGTCTGTTTATTGAAGGATAAAATTTTATCAGAATGAATTTTTAACTAGAAAAATAAGTGTCTTACCACTTAAAAAAATTAATATTAGTCACGGTACATTATTTTAAATTAAATAAATATCGAATCGACTCAATCAAATCTAATGATGCGAAGGTGTATATGTTAGTGCTGTCATGGTTTCGGTTTATGAAACGATACAAATTGGTTGAGACAGTTTGACATATCTTTCTCAAATAAGGACTCATATTCAAATTTCTTAAATAAGTACGACATGGAGAAATTTATTATTTAATAGATCGGTTTGATTTGAGCCTGAATTAACGAGACCCGTTCACCTTGTAGATCGCACATGAAATAGAAGTGGACAAAAAGGGGAACACGCGTGCGATAATTCATGGATGGATTTCTTTTGAACATGTGGTTATTTATGTTCCACCATTGCCTAGGTTGACTGGTCGGGTGGACCCCATCAACAGGATGGTTACACTTTAGTCTCTCGATGTTGATGGAACGTTCAGACAATCGATTATTCAAGATGGCATCGACAGATCAGTACTTAAATTGTTAACCACTTTAAATTAAGTCTACAATTAACTGATCAAATTAAAAAAAAAAGAATATACAAATTCCTAAATAAGGTCTCAGGTTCGAACGTTGTGAATGGAAAAAATTCACATCCCTCAGTGGTTTTTCCGACTCGAACTAGATTAGTTATTAAATTTGTGAAATTTCCACCTGATTCACAAGAGATTGGGTTATGTCCATCCCAAAAGGTTCAAGCTGATACGATAGTGGTAACGTATTTACACTTGACACGTGTCTTCAAAGACCCGCCCTCAACAACTAACCTCGAACCCAGTATTTTTTCTTCCGTGCTCGGGCGAGGGAGGACAATTGACCATGAGCTGAGTATTTTCTTTTCTTCCGGTCCCTAGCTTAACGAACCACGAGTTCCACACTCGGGTCTGACGTGCTGTAAGCCCACCGGGTTGGCTCTGATATTATGTGAAATGTTTACCCGGCCCACAAGAGGTTTGGCCCATATACATCCCAAAAGCTATAGTTGATAGGACGGTGGTACTCACTCTCTTACAAACTGAACTTCTTTTTGTCATTTATCCTATGTGATATTCATTCTCAACAAAATTTTTGAATACCGGTGATTCATAAAAAAATTTCCAAAAGCTCATAATAATTTTTCTAAAATTGAATTTAGCAGATTTTGACATTATTTCAAGTTATCTAATCAGGGACATTGTAAGATTATTACTCTTGATAAATAAAAATAAAATCATTATCAAATTGATTGCCATCCAAGACTACACGCATATCGAAAAATAAAAAAAAATTTAAATAACAGAAATAATCTTATGGGACAATAATAAGATTCTCATGTGAACACAACAGATGCGCCGTTTAAGGGGACGTGCCAGATTCGAGCTCTTGTGAACGCAATAGATATTCCTGAAAGGGGTCTCCGAGAAATCGTCTGACCGTATCCCGAATCCGGATTAGTTAGTCAGTTTATGGGTACCGGACACCGGGTGGGAAATAAAAAAAAAAAAAGAGACAATAATAGGATGCTCCAAAGTGGAGGAGTGGGCCATGTCACATCGTGAGGAGCCTGTGTCGCACCGTAGACCCCACCATATGGCATGTGCTAAGCGCACAATCGTATTTGATTAGCGAAAGATTTTATGATTCAGTCGTTGGATTATTAAAAATATGATTATGTGATGCTGAATGCTTAAATTATTGACCGTGAATGATGGGTGAAAATGAGCCTAACAAGGCCTAAATCTACTATGTTCAAGTTTAGCCAGTTTCACGGTTTTTGAGTTCGGGCAATGGTTCGAGCATGAGCGACCTAATATTCCAAGTTCAAGCTCGGCTCGTTACAATAAACGAAGGTTTTTCGAGTGCATATGAGTCGAGCCAGGGCATGCGCCGGGCGGGAGTGTCGATTCCAAGGGCGAGGAGGGGAACTAAATACAATTAGGTAATTCGTAAATGAGTGAGGAAAAAATGAGGAAGAGAGTTCTACGCGAGAACCGGAGGGAGATGGAGAAGGTGAGAAACGAGATTTATTTATTTTTAGAATAAAAATAAATAATAATTATAATATAAAATAACAAGATTGTTTACATTTGTAAGTTTCTCGGATTGAATACTATTTGGCTTAGCTTGGCTCGTTCAACCGATAAGTCCAAGCTCGCTAAGGTCTAGTCGAATTTGAACTTTCACTGAATTGAGCCAGAGTAATCCACGATTCATCTGGTCTGATTATGAATCATTGAATAAGATGCTGAAAGGTTTTGACTATAAAGCATTTGTGACCTTCGAGAGAACAAAAGGACGAGGAAAATAAAGAAATTTTCAGATTTTCGGTCACGATATTCGAACCCAAAATATTTCAATTTAGAATTTGAAACGATGTTACAGTACAAACTATTATGTATATACACATCATGTTAGCCGAGGAAGATGTATGAGAGCTCAGCCTCCCTCCCACCCTGCAACAATGGCGCCTTCTTCTTCATTTCCTCTCCTCCATTCCCCTCTCTCCTTCACACTCCTCCTCCTCCTCCGTCTTCTTCCTTTCATCGCACCGGTAGCGTCCTCAGACCCTGCTGCAGCCGGAAACCTCTCTCCCAGCATCCTCGAGGCGACCGTGGACGACCTCCAGCTCGCCTTTGCTCAGAACCGGCTCAACTCCCGGCAGCTCACCGAGTTCTACATCGCCCGGATCCGCCGCCTAAATCCGGTCCTCCGGGGCGTCGTCCAGCTCAACCCCGATGCCCTAGACCAGGCCTTGAGGGCCGACCGGGAGCGCCGGGTCCGGCCAAGAGGCGGGCTTCACGGGATCCCGGTGCTGCTCAAGGACAACATTGCCACCAAGGATAGGATGGAAACGACCGCCGGTTCGCTGGCCCTGGTAGGCTCCGTCGTGGCTCGAGATGCGGGGGTGGTGGCACGGCTGAGGAAGGCGGGGGCGGTGATCCTGGGGAAGGCGAGCCTGAGCGAGTGGGCCAACTTCCGGGGCAATAATGCTCCCAGTGGCTGGTGTGCTCGGAGTGGACAAGGAAAGGTCAGTCATATTCAAAATCGAATGATAACACCCTTGACTGGGGCATAATATTCAATGTGTAATAATATTACCGTTTAAATCTTGACATGTATGAAGTTGACTTTTAAAAATAGTGAAAAATATTACATCTTAAAATTTATGAAAAAATTACACAACGAACTTATTATGTATTTACATACTGAACTTATTGTGTATTACATATTAAATATTTACTCTTTATCTGACCAATTTTTATCATTTTGAAGTGGATTGGAATGTCTTATTATAGTAAATTTTACACTACAAATATTAAATATTTACTTGTAAAACTCTTTGTGATATTATACGCATAGTTTTAAAAATTGGATTGGATTAGAAACCGGTCAAGGTACCAGTTCCAGATTCAACCGAGGATTCAATGGGTCGAACCGGATTTATTTAAAAAATAATAAATATATAAAGTACATGTAATTACCTAAAATATATAAGTTTGACAATTTAATATCTTATGTACTCAATTCGATTTATTAAAAACTGGCCGGTTTAACCCGGTTCAACCTCAGTTCCTGCCAAGTCAATGTGCAAACTGGGTTAACTATGTAACAGGACCGGACTAGTACCGGTTCCAGGTTCAATCGGTTGGACCGGCCGATCCGGTCCGGTTTTTAAAACTATGATTATACGAGTTAAAACTTTATACTGTGATTTAATAAAATTATAGAATTTAAAAGTTTAGCGTTCTCAAGTTAATTAAGAATGTGGATTGGATGTGGGAGAATGTCACGGACGACATTCTCGCTCTTCTCAAGTGTGGCAATTACATACTCTGCTTGTTGTGCATCGGTTTCCTTGTATCCTCGAGCTAACATCGGTTTATGATCAATAAATACGTATTCTCATAAGTGTCCTTAAACTTCATAGAATATATGTGTTGAACTTACAAATCGATGAGGGGTTTAGGCTTTGGAGCTTTCGAAACCTCGATACTCGGCCTCCTGAGTGGACCCGAACCTTACAACCATTCCACTTTTACTTACAAGATTTTACGATTAATTTTACATTTTTTTTTTAAAATATCACAACCTTAAATCTTAACTCTTTTTGCAAGAAAATTCTGTAATAATTCAAAATGTCCATGTTGTCTAATAACAAATACTGATTGTGCAATCGTTTTGTGAAGCAGAACCCGTATAACCTTACGGCGGATCCGTGCGGGTCCAGCAGCGGATCTGCCATATCGGCGGCGGCGAACCTGGCGGCAGTGACGCTCGGCACGGAGACAGACGGGTCGATACTATGCCCGTCCAGTTCAAATGCGGTTGTGGGCATTAAACCAACGGTTGGCCTCACCAGTCGGGGAGGTGTCATCCCGATTACTCCGAGACAGGACACGGTTGGGTAGGTGCATGCAATCCAGCGATCATACCTTAATTTCGTCTACTGGGAGAAACTCTAGTATATATACAATAGATATATTACGTAACAGTACTTATATGATTTCACAAATAAATAGAATTTATTTATTTCTAAGGTTTTCTTTTTATTTATATGGTTATATTAAAAATTTTAAAAAACTAAATTTTATTAATTTGTGATACCATATCAGTACTGTCACATAATATATCAATAGTCTCTCCTACTTTGGAGGATCCTTATAGAAGTGTCATTCCATAGTTATCAGTCAAACCATATAAAATAGAATTGCCTATCCATTAGTTCCTTTTTGGTGCTCATCAAGTTATCAATTACATGATTTTCTGGAGGAATAATTTGGTATAATGATATCGCTCTCAACATAAATAAATAGATTTTAAATTCAGTTCTCATAAATAAGATTTTAAATAACTTTTTCCATTATTTTTCCTCTCATCCCTTCTCTACTAATCTAAGGAAGATAGTTTGTCTCTTTTTTAAATTAAAAAATAACCATACAACTAAATGTTTAACCAATAAAAAAAGACAAACGAGAATAATGTAAATTACTCTTAAAATTATAAACTACCACCATCTAATTTTCATTTTTTATTATATATTTTGTTTTTATTTTTATGATACATCTTATAAAGTTTAACTATACTGTAAAAAATTAATATTTAATTGTAAAATCATATAAAATATTATTGAAAAATAAAAATAATATGACTTTATGTTTGATATGCTGTGTGTTATACATGTCAGTGCCTGGTCTTCTTATAAGCTTACAGGGTTTTGCATACAATCAAAATAAAAAGTATTTGATTTTCTACCAATGTAGGTAGGTTGAGCTAATTCAACACCCCCTTCACTCTAAAGTAAGACCCCGAGTTTTAATCTTGTACATTAAGAAAATTCATATTATGAATTGCTTTAGTCAGAACTTAGGAATCAGTCAAGACCTATTTGATTTATGAATATCAGACAGTTCCCCTTTGCACTAAAAGAAGTACTTGATTTTCCCATAATTTTAGTGCATATCAGTCGGTATTCTAAAGTTTAGCGGGTTCATTTGATTTATGAACACCAGATAGTTCCCCTTTGCATTGAAAGAAGTGCTTGATTTTTGTCATAATTTCAGTGTATATCGTTCGGTATTCTAAAGTTCAGTGGGCTATTTAGCCCGTGTTCGGGTTGGATTTATCTAACGAGGGGTGTAACTCTTACGGGCATGAATTTTTTTTATTTTCCAAGACTCGAATATAATATGTCTGCCGAGAGAATCTGCTCTTTCTAGCTTTGTCCCATAGGAAAGATTCCCACGTTTTTCCTGTCCAACTTTGTGTGGCCATGGTTCTCCGAGCATCCACCATGGTTCACCACCTTACACGTATGCGATTTGATAAATTGACAGTAAGCGAATGCCAAGTGATAGTCAATTTCATGATGTTTTCAACAGGCCAATGTGTCGGACCGTGTCCGATGCTGTCGATGTGCTCGACGTCATAGTCGGGTTCGACCCGCACGATGCCCGGGCAACCTGGGCAGCGGCGAAATACATACCGAGAGGGGGCTATAAGCAATTTCTCAAATCTGATGGGCTAAAGGGCAAGAGACTGGGAATTGTCAGGAACCCTTTCTTCAACTTCCCTAAAGGGTCTCTCCAAAGTAAGGTCTTCGAGCAACACTTTACTACGTTGAGGTATTACAAGGATACTCGTGAATTTAAAAGAAAATATGAAAATGAAAATGCGCTGACTCGAGAGGTCTCGCCGATGCAATTCGTTGGCAGGAAACACGGTGCGATCTTGGTGGACAATCTAGTCGTCGATGGATCGTATTCCAACGGCACCTCAGAGCTGTTAGCGATGGTGTTCGAGTTCAAGGTAGCTCTCAACGCTTATCTCAAGGATCTCGTATCGTCCCCGGTTCGGTCCTTGAAAGAAGTCATCGACTTCAACAACCGACACAAGGCCGCTGTAAGTGATTGATCGATCCCTCCTAATCAAGATACATGATAGCTTGTATGCATGACCACTGGCCCATCACCCAAAAAGTGCTAATGGGTGGTACTGTTATGGTCACCGGACCTTAAATATATATATATATCCAAGATCTCATCCCCTTTAATGCCCCAGCGTTCTCGCCGGGCTCTTGGACAGAGTTCGAATAACCCCCAACTGCTTGAGTTAGGCCACAAACTATTCCCAACGATTTCGACCCGTGTTCATCTTTTTTTTTTTTTCATTTTTAAAGATTTCAACGATAATTTGAATTCAATAAGTACATAAGCGGAAAATAAATTCTTTTTATTTGATTCCATTTCCTTGGTATTCGTAATTACATTTCATTCCATTCCATTCTCGTTCTCATTCTGTTTCTTCGTACCAAACCGGCTCCAATGTTATGGTAATGTGCAATGTATTGTCGGGATGTTTTTGAACAATTGCAGGAGAAGATCAAGGAGTACGGTCAGGAACTATTCGAACTAGCTCAAACGACCACCGGGACCGACGACCTGGAGTACATATCGTACATCCAGGAACTAGCAAGCATCAATCGGAACAAGTTCGTGAAGTTCATGAGGAGGAACAGCCTCGACGCCGTGGTGACTCCGGGCTCGGACGTGACCCCCATTCTCGCAATCGGTGGGCACCCGGGAATCAGCGTCCCGGCAGGGTACGACACCGACGGGGTGCCGTTCGGGATCTGCTTCGGGGGGCTAAGGGGTTCCGAGCCGAAGCTCATTGAGATCGCCTATGCCTTCGAGCAGGCCACCAAGATTCGAAGGCCTCCTCCGATGTTCTGAAAGTCGGATTCTAAAAGATGTTTGATTTAAATAAGAGATTAACGCATGAAGCTTAACCTTAAATCCGACCAGCCGTGTTTTTAATGCAAAAAACTAATTTACCATATTGAATACGTCCTTATTGGTTTCGGTTCCACCCCACATCTGTACGCACCCTATTGACTTTAGTTTTACATAATTTTCTCGTTTTAATTTTAATTACCGTGCGGTTTAAACTACTAAATTCTTAACTTGATAAATTTTATTTGACATAATAATTTTATATAATTCAATAAATTTATAAAGCCCAAAATACACGAGATTTAGAGTCTAATATTAAACAAATTAACTAAGCATACTGGAAATGTACTAATTAATCGAAAACTATTAAATATTTTAAAAATGTAATTCAAAAGGTCAAACAAAAAAAAGTCCAATTACTTTGACATAGTTATAGTTATCATTACAATGAGAAAAAAATTATAACATATTTTAATAGATAAAAGAGTTACGGTATAATTACAAAAAAAAAAGAGAACTCCCTGAACTGAGAAAGCACTGTGTGCAGCAGTGTCATCACGTGATAATATTGAAACGGTGATGTCGACTAATAAAATTAACCCCTTTTATTTTTTTTATTATAAAAATTAAAGTTAGAAAAAAAAACCTCAAAAATGAATGAATTTTATTTATCGGTATAGACACATCGGTACTACTCTTGCATCATTTGCTCTAATTAAATGTGAAGACAACTTTCTTCCAGTTAGCTTTTGGTATAGGCTCTGTTAAATATAAATATAAAAGGTTGAATTAATTAAATGAAACAGTGTAGTGGTTTTGGCCAAAGAGAACTTCAAACCATAAAAGTTAACCATTGTCTTCACCATAGAAATGAAAAATTACAAATTTCTAATGTTAATTTCTATTTTTCTTCACAACAAATAAATAAAAATGAATTAGTTAAGGTGGAAATGCAAACACGGGATTGCACGGTCCAACTCTAACACCCTTTCTCCTTAAGTCAGTTCTTGTATTCGAGTCTTTTAAATGAATAAAATCCACAATTAGAAGAATCTTATTTCTTAATGGATCCATAGAGTTTGAACTTGATTAAATCAGATTTCTGAACTTCCGGAAACAAAATCGATTTTCATAATATTTTTCCTAATGCATGGAAGAAATTCATCCCTATGATAAATTTTTTTTATAATTGAGGTATTTGAGCGCCTTAGTATAATAATAATAATAATAATAATAATAATTATTATTATTATTATTTATCAACGTGAATGTGACACAAGACAGTGGATGCTTAATGAACCCACAACTAGATGAACACTCATGAGGCACAGTAAGCAGATTAATGTTTTAAATATTTGGTAAATAAGATATTGAAATATGATTTATAAGATAATGAGTGCACCAACGTATTAGCTTAAACATTTGCGTTGGATATAGACCTTACCTCTTATAATTTCATATGAATATTTTACATGGTATTAGAGTAAGTTTTCACATCACACCAAGTCTGAGCGCGGAACGCGTGACCCATCAGACCCGAGATCGGAAGAAAAATGTCCAAAATTTGGTCACAGGACCTTTTATAGACTAAGGTGAGTATCTTACAGACACTACCAACGGAGATAGTCTAATGGTTCAAAACTCACTCGTATCTAGTTTAGTGAGGTTGAAGTCATGGATACGAGTCAAGCTCTAAGCAAAGTTGGGTGGTCAAGTCATCGGTACTGCTTCCCTCCTTTTAACTGATAAAAAAATTAATGTTTTAGAGCTTTGCCGGTCCATCGAAGGAATTATTGACGCATATCAATCCGACAAGAGAATGAACAATTCGTTTGGAGTTTGGTTTGACGGGGCATTTGTATGAAATGATCAGTCAAAAATTAGGCTCAATTGGAATTGGTAGACGTCCCAAACTTGCTGGACGGGGGTCACGAGACTAACATTTCGTGCAGGTTAAGTTGAATAGAAAATGGCACTGGAAAAAAAAAACCGATAAAGGAGCTTGTGCGAAGGAGAAAGGGGACTTGGAGATTAACACGTTTATTTATCCCGATTTGACCCGAACTTGCTTAATTTTGTACCATGCGATATCGAAAATTGCTAGTTTGAATGGGATGGCATGAAAAACAACATATTTGTTGGTAGCAACTGATACTATGTATTTTTGAAAAAAATAGAGTAAATATTGAGAACATAATAAAATCCTTAATTTTCTGAATAAAATATAAAATTTCACCATGTAGGTAATAATAAATAAGGAATTATTATTTCTCAAGAAAATAATTATTTATTTCTCGGTATCTCTTGGTCCTGTCTATATTACGGAATTTACCAAAGAAAAAAAAAATGCGAATTGGATGGCTTCCCACTCCCATAAAAGCAGCTTATTTGGAGTCGCCCTTTGTACACATTCTTCCTTGGTTGATCGAGCTGGAGAGGAAGACGGAGAATCTGGTCCTCTTGCTGATGGCTTTCGCGATGATTACGGCACTGCCCTCCCTCCGATGCACAGCCGATGACCCCGCCACCGTCCCCGACTGGTTCCGCCGCCCGCTTGAAGCGAAGGAGAAGACCGCTCGACTCCACTTCTACTTCCATGACATCGTCTCTTTTAAATTATTTTAAATTAAATAAATATCGAATCAACTCAATCAAATCTTACTGTGCGAAAGTGTATATGTTAGTGCTCTCATCATTTCAGTTTATGCAGCGATACAAATTGGTTGAGATAGTTCGACGTATTTTTTAAGTAATGCGTCATATTCGAATTTTATAAATAGGTAAAAGATACGGCAAGGAGAAATTTATTATTTAGTAGATCAGTTTGACTTGAACCTGAATTAACGAGAGACCCGTTGAACTCGTAGATCATACATGAAATAGAAGTGGGCAAAAAAGGGAACACGCCTGTGATAATTCTTGGATAGATTTCTTTTGAACACGTGTGGTTATTTATGTCCCACCATTGCCTAGATTGACTGGTCAGGTGGGCCCCATCAACAGAAAGGTGGGCCCCATCAAGTTTTCTTTACGTTCGAGCAATCGATTAATTAAATAAAAATAAAATCATTATCAAATTGACAAAAGTAAGATGCTCCAAAGTGGAGGAGTGGGCCACGTCACATCATGGGGAGCCTGTGGCATACCGTAGACCCCACCATATGGCATGTGCTAGTGCGTCAATCGTATTTGATTAGCGGGAAATTTTACGATTCAGCCGCTGGTTTATTAAAAAAATGATTATGTGACGCTGAATGCTTAAATTATTGGCTGTGAATGTAGGGTGAAAACGAGCCAAACAGAGCCTAAATCTACTACATTCAAGTTTAGCTCGTTCCTTGGTTTTTGAGTTCGGGCAATAGTTCGAGCATAAGCAACCTAATATTCTAAGTTCAAGCTCGGCTCGTTACAATAAACGAAGGTTTTTCGAGTGCATATGAGTCGAGCCAGGGCTTGTGCCAAGCGGGACTGTCGATTCCAGGGACGAGGAGGGGAACTAAATACAATTAGATAATTCCTAAATGAGTGAGGAAAAAATGAGGAAAAGAATTCTGCACGAGAACCGGAGAGAGATGGAGAAAATGAGAAACGAGATTTATTTATTTTTTGAAGAAAAATAAATAATCATTATAATTTAAAATAACAAGATTGTTTACATTCGTAAGCTTCTCGGATTGAATAGTATTAGGCTTAGTTTGGCTCGTTTAACCAACAAGTCCAAGCTCGCTAAGATCTAGTCAAATTTGAGCTTTCACTGAATTGAGTCCGAACCATTTGCGATCCATCTCGTCTCATTTACACCTCAACTCTGAATCATTGGATAAGAATAGTAGATAATAGAAGGATGAGGAAAATGAAGAAATTTTTAGATTTTTGATCACGATATTCGAAAATAAAATGTTTCAATTTAAAATTTAAATCGATGTTACAGTACAAACTATTATGTATATACACATCATGTTAGCCGAGGAAGATGTATGAGAGCTCAGCCTCCCTCCCACCCTGCAACAATGGCACCTTCTTCTGCATTTCCTCTCCTCCATTCCCCTCTCTCCTTCACCCTCCTCCTCCTCCCTTTCATCGCACCGGTAGCATCCTCCGATCCTGCCGCCGCCGGAAACCTCTCTCCCAGCATCCTCGAGGCGACCGTGGACGACCTCCAGCTCGCCTTTGCTCAGAACCGGTTCAACTCCCGGCAGCTCACCGAGTTCTACATCGCCCGGATCCGCCGCCTCAATCCGGTCCTCCGGGGCGTCGTCGAGCTCAACCCCGATGCCCTAGACCAGGCCTTGAGGGCCGACCGGGAGCGCCGGGTCCGGCCAAGAGGCGGGCTTCACGGGATCCCGGTGCTGCTCAAGGACAACATTGCCACCAAGGATAGGATGGAAACGACCGCCGGCTCGCTGGCCCTGCTCGGCTCCGTCGTGGCTCGAGACGCGGGGGTGGTGGCCCGGCTGAGGAAGGCGGGGGCGGTGATCCTGGGGAAGGCGAGCCTGAGCGAGTGGGCCAACTTCCGGGGCAATAATGCTCCTCCTGGCTGGTGTGCTCGGAGTGGACAAGGAAAGGTCAGTCATATTCAAAATCGAATGATAACACCCTTGACTCGGGTATAATATTCAATGTGTAATAACATATAATGAATTTGTATTGTAAAATTACCGTTTAAATCTTGACATGTATGAAGTTTGCTCTTAAAAATGGTGAAAAATATTACATCTTAAAATTTATGAGAAAATTACACAACGGACTTATTGTGTATTACATATTGAATATTTACTCTTTATCTGACCAATTTTTATCATTTTGAAGTGGATTGGAATGTCTTATTATAGTAAATTTTACACTATAAATATTAATATTTACTTGTAAAACTCTTTGTGATATTATACGCATAGTTTTAAAAATTGGATCGGACCGGAAACCGGTCAAGATACCAGTTCTAGATTCAACCGAGGGTTCAATGGGTCGAACCAGATTTATTTAAAAAATAATAAATATATAAAGTACATGTAATTACCTAAAATATATAAGTTTGACAATTTAATATCTTATGTACTCAATTGGATTCATTAAAAACTGGCCGGTTTAACCCGGTTCAACCTCAGTTCTTACCAAGTCAATGTGCAAACTGGGTTAACTATGTAACAGGACCGGACTAGTACCGGTTCCAGGTTCAACCGGTTGGACCGGACGAACCGGTCCGGTTTTTAAAACTATGATTATACGAGTTCAAACTTTATACTGTGATTTAACAAAATTATACAATTTAAAAGTTTTGCGTTCTCAAGTTAATTGAGAATGCGGATTGGATGTGGGAGAATGTCACGGACGACATTCTCGCTCTTCTCAAGTGTGGCAATTACATACTCTGCTTGTTGTGCATCGGTTTCCTTGTATCCTCGAGCTAACATCGGTTTATGATCAATAAATACGTATTCTTAGAAGTGTCCTTAAACTTCATAGAATATAGGTGTTGAACTTACTAATCGATGAGAGGTTTAGGCTTTGAAGCTTTCGAAACCTTGATACTCGGCCTCCCGAGTGGAACCCGAACCTTACAACCATTCTACTTTTACTTACAAGATTTTACGATTAATTTTACATTTTTTTTCAAATATCACAACCTTAAATCTTAACTCATTTTGCAAGAAAATTCTGTAATAATTCAAAATTTCCATGTTATCTAATAATAAATACTGATTGTGCAATCGTTTTGTGGAGCAGAACCCGTATAACCTTACGGCGAGTCCGTGCGGGTCCAGCAGCGGATCTGCCATATCCGCGGCGGCGAACCTGGCGGCAGTGACGCTCGGCACGGAGACAGACGGGTCGATACTATGCCCGTCCAGTTCAAATGCGGTCGTGGGCATTAAACCGACGGTCGGCCTCACCAGTCGGGGAGGTGTCATCCCGATTACTCCGAGACAGGACACGGTTGGGTATGTGCATGCAATCCTGCAATCTTACCTTAATTTCATCTACTTTGGGAGAACCCCTTGTATATAATGTGTGTATATATATATATATATAACGAGTATATCATGTAACAGTACTGATGCGATTTCACAAATCAATAGAACTCAGTTATTTCTAACGTTTTCTTTTTATTTTTAGGGTTTTTTTAAAAAATTTAAAATAACTAAATTTTATTAATTTGTAACGTCATATCAGTACTGTCACATAATATATCAATTATCTACAATATTGTCTCCTATTTGGAGGACCACTTTTAGAAGCATCATTCCATAGTTATCAGTTCCTTTTGCTGCTCGTGAAATTATCAATTATGTGATTTTCTAGAGAAATAATTTGGTATAATAATATTGTCCTTAATATAAATAAATAGATTTTAGATTTTGTTCTCACCGATGAAATTTTAAATAACTTTTACCATTATTTTTCGTCCCGTCCCTTCTCTATTAATTGAAGTAAGACAGTTTGTCTCTTTTTTAAATTAAAAAAATACCCATACAACTAAATGTTTAACCAATAAAAAAAAGGACAGATGATAATAAAGATGTAAATTACTCTTAAAATTATAAACTATTTTCTTTTTTCATTATATATTTTGTAAGTTTAATTATATTATAAAAAATTAATATTTAATTATAAAATCATATCAAATATTATTGAAAAATAAAAATAATATGTCTTTATATTCGATATGCTCTGTGTTATACATGTCAGTGCCTGGTCTTCTTATAAGCTTACAGGGTTTTGTGTATAATCAAAATAAAAAGTATTTGATTTTCTACATTGTGGGTAGGTTGAGCTAATTCAAAACCCCTTCAATCTAAAGTAAGACCCCGAGTTTTAATCCTGTACATTAAGAAAATTCATATTATGAATTGCCCCAGTCAGAACTTAGAGATCAATCGAGACCTATTTGATTTATGAGCACAAGATAGTTTCCCTTTGCACTAAAAGAAACACATAATTTTCACCGTAATTTCAGTGTATTTCATTTGATATTCTAAAGTTCAGTGGGCTGTTTAGTCCTTGTTCGGGTTGGATTTGTCCAAGGAGGGGTATAACTCTTACGGGCATGAATTTTTTTTTCCAAGACTCGAATATAATATGTCTGTCGAGAGAATCTGCTCCTTCTAGCTTTGTCCCATAGGAAAGATTCCCACGTTTTTCCTGTCCAACTTTGTGTGGCCATCATTCTTTGAGCATCCACCATGGTTCACCACCTTACACGCATGCAATTTGATAAATTGACAGTAAGCAAATGCCAAGTGATAGTCAATTTCATGATGTTCTGTACAGGCCAATGTGTCGGACCGTGTCCGATGCTGTCAATGTGCTCGACGTCATAGTTGGGTTCGACCCGCACGATGCCCGAGCAACCTGGGCAGCGGCGAAATACATACCAAGAGGTGGCTATAGGCAATTTCTGAAACCTGATGGGCTAAAGGGCAAGAGACTGGGAATTGTCAGGAACCCTTTCTTCAACTTCCCTAGAGGGTCTCTCCAAAGTAAGGTCTACGAGCAACACTTCACTACGTTGAGGTATTAAAAGGATATTCATGAATTTAAAGGAAAGTACGGAAATGGAAATACGCTGACTCGAGAGGTCTCGTCGATGCAATTCGTTGGCAGGAAACAGGGTGCGATCTTGGTGGACAATCTGGTCTTCGATGGATCCTTTTCCAACAGTACCTTAGAGCTGGTAGCGGAGGTGTTCGAGTTCAAGGTAGCTCTTAACGCTTATCTCAAGGATCTCGTATCGTCCCCGGTTCGATCCTTGAAAGATGTCATCAACTTCAACAGCCAACACAAGGCCGCTGTAAGTGATCGATCCATCCCTCCTAATCAAGATACATGATAGCTTGTATGCATGACCGCTGACCCATCACCCAAAAAGTGCTAATGGTTGGTACTGTTATGGTCACTGGACCTTATATATATATATATATATATATATCCAAGATCTCATCCTTATCCAACCAATGTGAGATTGCAGGGGCATGATAAACGCCCCTTTAAAGGCCCAACGTTCTCGCCGTGCTCTTGGACTAAGTTCGAATAACCCCCCACTGCTTGAGTTAGGCCACAAACTATTCCCAACGATTTCGACTCGTGCTAATCCTTTTTTTTTTCATTTTTAAAAATTTCAACAATAATTTGAATTCAATAAGCACATAAGCGGAAAATAAATTCTTTTATTTGATTCCATTTCCTTGGTATTCGTAATTACATTTCATTCTAATTCTCATTTCGTTTCTCCGTACCAAACCCGCTCAAATGTTATGGTAATGTGCAATGTATTGTCGGGATGTTTTTGAACAATTGCAGGAGAAGATCGAGGAGTACGGTCAGCAACTATTCGAAATATCTCAAATGACCACCGGGACCGACAACCCGGAGTACATATCGTACATCCAGGAACTAGCAAGCATCAATCGGAACAAGTTCGTGAAGTTCATGAGGAGGAACAGCCTCGACGCCGTGGTGACTCCGGGCTCGGTCGTGACCCCCATCCTCGCGATAGGTGGGCACCCAGGAATCAGCGTCCCGGCAGGGTACAACACCGACAGGGTGCCGTTCGGGATCTGCTTCAGGGGGCTAAGGGGTTCCGAGCCAAAGCTCATTGAGATCGCCTATGCCTTCGAGCAGGCCACCAAGATTCGAAGGCCTCCTCCGATGTTCTGAAAGTCGGATTCTAAAAGATGCTTGATTTAAATAAGAGATTAACGCATGAAGCTTAACCTTAAATCCGACCAGCCGTGTTTTTAATGAAAAAAACTAATTTACCATATTGAATACTTCCTTATCGGTTTGGTTCCACCCCATATCCGTACGCACCCTATTAACTTTAATTTTACATAATTTTCTCATTTTAATTATAATTACTATGCAGTTTAAATTACTGAATTCTTAACTTGGTAAATTTTATTTGACATAATAATTTTACGTATTCAATAAATTTATAAAGCCCAAAACACACGAGATTTAGAGTCTAATATTAAAAAATTAACTAAGCATACTGGAAATGTACTAATTAACTGAAACCTATTAATTTTTTTAAAAATGTGATTCCAAATATCAAACAAAAAAAAACCCAATTACTTTAACATACTTTATAGTTATCATTACAATAAAAAAATTATAACATTAGTTTAATACTTATGATATAATATAAATTTTAAGTAGATTCAATTTAAGCTTATCTAAATATTAGAAATTGAATCTATATAAAAGAGTTAAGATATAATGAAAAAATTCAAAGTCCTTGCATCGAGAAAGTATTGTGTGTAACGGTATTTTCACGTGATAAATCTAAAATGGTGAATCGACTAATAAAATCTACCATTTTTTTAGTTTTTTTTTATAAAATCTTAAATATAAGAAAAAAATAACATTAAAAATGGATCAATTTTATTTATCTGTGTCAGCACGTCAGCATATTTTCTTCTAGTTAACTTTTGGTATAGGCCTGTTAAATATAAAAGGTTGAATTAATTATATGGAAATAGTGCAGTGCTTTGGCCAGAGGGAACATCAAACCATAAAAATTAACCATTGTCTTCACCATAAAAATTACAAATCCTAATGTTAATTTCTATTTTTCTTTGCAATAAATAAAAATAAATTAGTTAAGGTGGAATTGCAAACACGGGATCGCACGGTCCAACTCTAACACCCCTTCTCCTTAAGCTAGACCTTATATTCGAGTCTTTTAAATGAATAAAATTCATGGCTAGAAGAATCTTATTTCTTAATGGGTCCATAAAATTTGAACTTGAATTAATTGGAGTTTTCAACTTCTGGAAACAAAATTGATTTACATAGTATTGTTCCTAATGCATGCAAGAAATTCACCTTCGGATGATTATGATGATGATGATTATTATTATTTAACTACGAGAATGTGACACAAAAAATATTTGGGTTAGATATAGACCCAATCTTTTATAATTTCATGTGAATATTTTATATAGTATCAGAGTAGATTTTTACATTGATTCACATCAAATCAAGTTCGAGTGTGGAACTCATGACCCATCGGACCCGAGATCGGAAGAAAAATGTCCGAAATGTGGCTCACAAAACCTTTTATAGACTCAGGTGGATATCTTACAGATGCTTCCAACGGAGATAGTTCAAAACTCACTCGCATATGGTTTAGTAAGGCTGAAGTCACGGATACGAGTCAAGCTCTAATCAAAGTTGGGTGGTCAAGTCACAGGTACCGCTTCCCTCCTTTTAACCGATAAAAAAGAAATTAATGTTTTAGAGTGTTCATATTAGAATCCCACATTGACCAGATTGAGAAAAAAAACTTGGGTTTATAAGAGAATTGAGTACCACCATCTATTACCTTAGGATTTTAGGTGGATATATTGAGATTTGAATCCCACATTGATCAGATTGAGAAAGAAACGTGAGTTTATAAGAGAATTATATACTACCATCTATCAGTTTAGACTTTTGGATGAAAATAAACTCGAGACTCTTGTAGGTCTGGGTAAAAAAATTTAATATAGTCTTAGAGCGGGTCGATCCTTGACTCACACCAGGCCAAACCCGAGTGTGGAGCTCATGGCCCGTAAACCCGAAACCGGAAGAAAAAATGTCCGGCTTGTGGTTGTTCAACCCGAGTGTGGAACTCGTGGGATTATAGCCCAAGACCAGAAGAATAATGCCCGACTCGAGGCCAGTTACTAGCTCAAGCACGGAAGAAGGCCCGCCTCGTCGTGGTTTGTCCCCCCTACCTGAGACTGAAAGAAAAATACCTGGCTCGAGGTCAATTGTTGAGGGCAGGTATTTAATGACACGTGTCAAGTGTGAATACGCTGCCACGTGAGGACGAGTGTTGAGATTAAAATCCTACATTGACCAGATTGAAAAAGAAATTTAGGTTTATAAGAGAATTTGATACTACTATCTATCAGTTTAGACTTTTAGATGGAAACGGACTCGAGACTCTTGTAGGTCCGGGGAAAAAAATTTAATATAGAGCTTCGCTGGTCCATTGAAGGAATTATTGACGCATATCAATCGGTCAAAAGAATGAATAACTCGTTTGGAGTTTGGTTTGACGGGGCATTTGTACGAAAGGATCAGTAAAAAATTAGGCTCAGTAGAATTAGTAGACCTCCCAAACTTGCCGAACGGGGGTTATGAGACTAACATTTCCTACACTTTAAGTTGAATAGAAAATGGGACTAAAAAAAAAAACCAATATAAGGAGCTTATGCGAAGGAGAAAGAGGACTCAGAGATTAACACGTTTATTTATCCCGATTTGACCCGAATTTGCTTAATTTTGTACCATGCGATATCGAAAATTGCTAGTTTAAAATGTGTCATATCTTCTCAAAAATTGCTAGTTTGGATGGTGTGGCATGACAAACAACATTTTGTTTTTCGATCGGTAGACAAACGACATATTTGTTGGTAGCAACCGATACTATGTATGCAGTAAACCTTGAGAATATAATAAAATCCTTAATTTTCTCAATAAAATATAAAATTTCATCAAATAGGTAATAATAAATAAGAAATTATTATTTCTCAAGAAAATGATAAATTATTTCTCAGTATCTGTTGGTCCTGCCTATATTACGGAATTTGCCAAAGAAAAAAGAAAGGCGAATTGGATGCCTTCCCACTCCGATAAAAGCAGCTTATTTGGAGTCGCCCTTTGTACACATTCTTCCTTGGTTGATCGAGCTGGAGAGGGAGATGGAGAATCTGGTCCTCTTGCTGATGGCTTTCTTGACGATTACGGCACTGCCCTCCATCCGATGCATTGCCGATGACCCCGCCACGGTCGCCGACTGGTTCCGCCGCCTGCCCGAAGCAAAGGAGAAGACTACTCGACTCCGCTTCTACTTCCATGACATCGTCTCCGGCAAAAACCCTACCGCAATCACGATCGCTAAGTCGCCGTCCACTGACAAGTCCCCCACCCTGTTCGGGTTTGTCAACATGATGGACAACCCGCTCACTGCCGGGCCGGACATGGACTCCAAGCTGGTGGGGCGGGCTCAGGGCATATACGGGTCGGCCGGGAAGGACTCGCTCGGCCTCCTCATGACCCTGAACTTTGTGTTCACCGGGAAGAAGCTCAACGGCAGCACCCTGAGCATCCTGGGACGGAACCCGATCTTCGAGACCTACCGCGAGATGCCGATCGTCGGAGGGACCGGGGCTTTCAGGCTCGCCCGCGGGATCGCGACCGCAAAGACCCACTCTTTCAACATCTCCGGCGATGCAATTGTTGAGTACAATGTCATGGTCCTGCATTACTAATGTATCATCATATTCTCGTTTTCTCCATCTATAAGATTCGAACTCGAGTTTTTTTTTTCAATGAACCGTGGAATTTTTCCTACATTCAGTCTTCTTTGACTGCGATATTATGAGTCAACCGTGGATGCTTGGTTTGGGTCGATGATGACTCCAAAGACAGAATGACTGGAGTAATAGGCACGTCGGTCGTGACCACCACTAGCAAGATTGTCTGATGCTAAATTAGCCGCGCGACCGGGCCAAAGAAATGCCCGTCACGACAGGATTTGCGGTACATCGGCATGCAGTCGAGACGCACCGCACGGTTACTCGAGCTGTCCTTGACTGTGTGGTCGAACGACAACCATGAAATAGTTTTTCGAACTATGATGTCCATTACTGGGTAATATTCCCATTGGACTTTTGCCCTGGTCCCAAAAGGTGGGAGTTTTTGGTGTTTCCTTGCAAGTGCTGTGTTCCATTCCTTTGTGGTGCAACATGTTTGAGGAAGATTCTACATTCTAATTCGCTACAACAATATGAAGGAATACCGTGAGGCAAATCGGAGAGAAGTCTCACGCTAATCTCACGCAATCAAGTGATTTCTGTAAAATTTTGTAAGCAGCTGGTCGGCCGAAAAATAGTTATCGGAAATTTAGATCTGACGAAATTCTTTCGCCTATACTGTGAGATTATTATGACGCAGATCTTACGGTTGGTAACGTCCCAGTTCTGTTAGATGGCTCTTTAGGTAAATATCGTTAAACTTCCGTTTGATACGGTATAAGTTATTCGACCGACATTTCTCATGCAATTTTGACGAAGATGCTGTTAGATTTGCCTCAGAATATTCGGCCACAAATTTTACGTTAACATTTTCCAATGGGTATTTCTTACGCAAACCTCACGCAACTTTGACGAGACTTGCCTCAGACTTTTCAGCCGAGAGTCAGTTTCCGATCGAATTTTCTTGCCCAAACGAACAGAAGTTGACTGGGACCGTCCAACGAAATACTAACGGAAATCAGACAAAAGTGGATATGTCAGGCAAGAATTATTTTATTCAATTAATTATTCACAGACAAATTTAAATTAATTTTAAAATACGAAACAAATGTACAAAAAAATCACAGATAATTATACAAAAATTAATATAAATTTTTCCAATAATACTGACATTTAATTTCCTGTACAAAAGGATAATTTCCTGCAACAACATGATAATTTTCTGCAACAAAAGGAGTAATAACAAAAGGAAAAGAATATAACAAAAAGGAAATTACCACCAACAAAAACGTAATCCAAAAGGGCAAAGCATAAATTAAACATCTAAGGCTGCATCTCATTGTCGAAAAAGTCTTCAGTAGAGTGGTTATACTACGTCAGCATCGTTTACGTGGTATATTCATCCATTAATAATTCACTATTTATATATTATTTCCGATTAGAATTCACCATTTATTAGGTTTTTTAATATATTTTTAATATTTTTTACCATTTATATATTATTTCCAATTATGATTCACTATTTATTTAAAGTTTTTTTATTTTTTAAAGATTTTTTAGGATTTAATAACGATAATTGTATAATTATTGATTACATGTTAAGTTGTAATTAGACGAATATACCACGTAAATGATGCTGATATAATATGACCGTTTCACTGAAGACTTTCTCCTTATCATCAGACCCCACAAACAAATCATCTTCATTACCTTTTCGGTTGGCCTGCCTTGGACGGGGATCATCTATTCGAGGCACATGAGGCGGTCGAGGATTGGAGTGCGGAGTGAAAACCATGCATCATGTTTCGAATAATTTATGTGATACGGGCTGTAACGGGAAGATTAGGATGGTACCTTAAAAAGAAAAAAAGTAGCATATTAGCCTTATTGCATTTTACAAAATATTAACATATAGATATATAGATATATATTACAATTAAGGTGACGCATTAACCATGAGCTCCCCCTCGGTGTAAGAATGCCTTGTTCCACGACTGCGAAGCTGAGTCAACATTTGGTAGCACTACTTCATCTTCATCCTGCACAGAGTTATTATCCTCATCTACTGAATTCAACCCACAACCACCCAAGCCAAGTGCTCTCTTGCCCATTCAGGCGGGCGATTTACTTCCTCCTCTTCGAGACATTATCGTACGAAATTCACCAAAAGATAAATCAAGTGATTTGAAAACTTTTGGAAATGGATTGTTTCATTATTCTAATCTATACTAATACAATTTGTTCTTTTAAGTTTTTATACATGATTACTATGCATATAATGGAGTAAGTAAAATGACTGAAGAAATATGTGATCCCATCTTATGGATTCTTTAATATCAATTTCTTTATCACACATGATTTTCCTTTCCCTACACTTTCCTTCATAGTTTGATTTTATCCTTGCAATCAGTTGCCTAAATTAAAGATTCTTTCTTCAATTGTTCAATATTTGATTTACAAGGTTCAACATTATATGGACAGTAAATCAAAGAAATGAGATTACAATGACCAGTACATATGATTCGATTAATTTCTAAATAATCAAGACTCCTATCTTCTTTATTTTTACCAAAAAAATCAGAACTATATAATTTGTATCTGGTTTGATCATTATTCACTAAGAGACATCCTAATATCTTTCTTTGATAGAAAGAGTCCGAAGCATTCACATGCAATGCAGACAAACATTTGTCTACCTAAAACAACTAGAAACTGATTTCAAAATCTACCTAAACAAGAATCACAACTCACACCAATTAATAGATTTGCAGCAAAAACCAGATGGCGTATGGAAGATACGTGCGTGATACCGAAATGGTCTCGGCGACATGCGGCAGTGGAGGGATGGACGACGAAGGTCACGGTGAGAGGCGGGATGGATGGAGGAGGTCACGACGACGAGCGGGATGGATGGAGGAGTCACTGCGAGGGTCGGGATGGACGGAGAAGGTCATGGCAACGAGCGGGAAGAGCAAAGGCACCGGCAGGAGTTTTTTCAGAAGTGAGGGTTTAAAGTTTCTTCATAATGAGCAGAAGGCGCAAGATAACGTGGCATAATTTCAATCCTTTAATTAGATGTTATTTTTTTGGGTAAATGTAATTAAATGTTATCAAATTAGATATAAAAACACATTTTATTTCTTTTCTCAAAAAAGCTTAATATTTTAAATTCGAAAAATAAAATTACACGATTTTATTAAATTCCTAAATTAAGTGAAACTTTTTGGGTTTAAAAAATAGATCATGTAATTTTTTTCTCCAAAATAGTTGTACATTCTATAATAAAAGAATAACAAGCAGATAAATATTGATAGTAACAAATGCTCATCCGATTATAACCAGTCAAAATAGAATAAAGTTTGAAAATGGGTGAAGAGCAAATATGGAAAAGAGAAATGGAGAGTAGGTGAAACTACATCAATTAAAATGGGTCTATACTGTTGTAATGAATCCAATAATCCAATTTGCGACGGGCTTGGTCCAACATAATTAATGTTCTCCCTATTATCATGTGCACGTGGAGGAACCTCTCCATGATGCATCCAGTACCAATAATTTGGTTTGAAGCCCCAACAGTACAAGTGATGCCTAATTTTATTTGGAAATAAAAGCCGACTTGATATGCCTTATATGACATTTAATACACAGGCATCTAATAGTCCCCTCCATTTGAAAATGGGGTAAGTTACTGGCATGTTCGATGAAGGTCTCCACACCATCAAAAAATTCTCGTGTAATTCCTTGACGACTAGTATACAGTTTATTGTACATCCATGAACGATGTCTAGGAATATCCATTTGTAATGCGCATTCCTATTAAATTTAGTAACGATAATACCACTCATATCAATATTAAATAGGAAAAAAATACTAATATTTCTCATATTACAATAAAACTATATGTATAAAAAGAGAATAACAAAGTAGAATCATATTGATCTTACCTATTGAACTCATAATGGGATGGTAACACAGGAATTTCACTCCATATAGCAAGTTTGAAGACGCAGGAGAAAGAGTGTTCTTGTGGGAAAATACAATTGGCTCTAGTTTATTGGGTTTATATATATGCTTACCTCTGTCTAATTTCCGTCAGAAATGTATCCGTCGGAAATTGTCGGTGCTTTACGAAATTTACTAAAGAATATCGTGAGATGTACTTTCATGAAGACATAACCTTAGATTTCCTTCCGAACTTGGCCAGCAAAATTGATCATCGTAAGAATATCGTGAGATTTTATCCGATGGAACAAAACATCGCGCTTTCCGTTAGAATGCCCTCAGATTTTGGCTGACGGGCATTTCCGTGTGTGTCGTGTAAATGGAAATTTCACGCTATTATTTCCGTCCATGAAAAGCAGGAGCAATGTTCAAGCAATGCAACCGTCCCATGCATGTTACGAAAAATTCCATGCTAATACTAGCTTTTCTAGTAGTGATTATTAAATTATTCGATAATTTACTCTAATAATTCACAATAAATTATCGATAAAAAAAAACGCAATAGCTCGTAATCGTTTTCTCCACCTACTTAACAGTTCAGTGACTGAATCGTAAAATTTTTCCACATTTGATAGTTAATTGTTCGCATGATTTCGACCGTTGTTTAGTATGGGAGAGACAGTTCGAATCTTATCGACTGAACTTTCTGTATTATTTTATTTTTTTCTCTCTTATCGACCGTTGTCTTGTATTCGAGCCTTTTAAATGAATAAAATTCATGATTAGAAGAATCTTATTTCTTAATGGGTCCAGAAAGTTTGAACTTGATTTAATCGGATTTCTGAACATCTGGAAACAAAATCGATTTTCATAGTATTTTTCCTAATGCATGCAAGAAATCCATCCCTATAATGATTTTTTTATAACCGAGGTATCCGAGTGTCTTAGTATGATTATTATTTATCTACGTGAGGCACATTAAGTAGATTAATGTTCTAGATATTTGGTAAATAAGATATTGAAATCTGATCTATAAGAGAATGAGTTCACCAGCGTATTAGCTTAAACATTTGGGTTGGATATAGACCTTACCTCTTATAATTTCATATGAATATTTTACATGGTATCAGAATAAATTTTCTCATCAATTCACATCATACCAAGTCCGAGCGCGGAACTCGTGACCCATCGGACTCGAGATCGGAAGAAAAATGTCCAAAATTGGCCCACAAGACGTTTTATAGACTCAGGTGGATATCTTACAAATACTACCAACAAAGATGGTCTAATGGTTCAAAACTCGCTCACATCCAGTTTAGTGAGGTTGAAGTCATGGATACAAGTCAAGCTCTAATCAAAGTTGGGTGGTCAGGTCACCGGCACTGCTTTCCTCCTTTTAACCGATAAATAACAAATTAATGTTTTAGAGCTTCGGCGGTCCATCGAAGGAATTATTGACGCGTATCAATCGGTCAAGAGAATAAATAATTCGTTTGGAGTTCCGTTCGACAGGGCATTTGTACGATATGGTCAGTCAAAAATTAGGCTCAATTAGAATTGGTAGACGTCCCAAACTTGCTGGACGGGGGTCACGAGACTAACATTTCGTGCAGGTTAAGTTGAATGGAAAATGGAACTGGAAAAAAAAAAAAACCGATATAAGGAGCTAATGCGAAGGAGAAAGAGGACTCGGAGATTAACACATTTATTTATTCCGATTTGACCTAAACCTGCTTAATTCTGTAACATGCGATATCGAAAATTGCTAGTCTAAAATGTGCCGTATCTTCTCAAAAATCGCTAGTTTGAATGGGATGGCATGACAAACAACATAGCAACTGATACTATGTATATTTTAAAAAATAGAGTAAATCTTGAGAATATAATAAATACTTAATTTTCTCAATAAAATATAAAATTTCACCAAGTAGGTAATAATAAATAAGAAATTATTATTTCTCGAGAAAGTAATAAATTATTTCTCAACATCTCTTGGTCCTGCCTATATTACGGAATTTACCAAAGAAAAAAAAATGCGAATTGGATGCCTTCCCACTCCCATAAAAGCAGCTTATTTGGAGTCGCCCTTTGTACACATTCTTCCTTGGTTGATCGAGCTGGAGAGGAAGATGGAGAATCTGGCCCTCTTGCTGATGGCTTTCTTGACGAGTACGGCACTGCCCTCCGTCCGATGCAGGGCCGATGACCCTGCCACGGTCGCCGACTGGTTCCGCCGCCTGCCTGAAGCGAAGGAGAAGACCACTCGACTCCACTTCTACTTCCACGACATCGTCTCCGGCAAAAACCCTACCGCAGTCACGATCGCTAAGTCGCCGTCCACTGACAAGTCCCCCACCCTGTTCGGGTTAGTCAACATGATGGACAACCCGCTCACTGCCGGGCCGGACATGGACTCCAAGCTGGTGGGGCGGGCTCAGGGCATATACGGGTCGGCCGGGAAGGACTCGCTCGGCCTCCTCATGACCCTGAACTTTGTGTTCACCGGGAAGAAGCTCAACGGCAGCACCCTGAGCATCCTGGGACGGAACCCGGTCTTCGAGACCTACCGCGAGATGCCAATCGTCGGAGGGACCGGGGCTTTCCGGCTCGCCCGCGGGATCGCGACCGCAAAGACCCACTCGTTAAACATCTCCGGCGATGCAATTGTTGAGTACAATGTCATGGTCCTGCATTACTAATGTATCATCATATTCTCGTTTTCTTCATCTATAAAATTCGAACTCGAGTTTTTTCTTTTTCCGATGAACCGTGGAATTTTTCCTACATTCAGTCTTCTTTGACTGCGATATTACGAGTCAACCGTGGATGCTTGCTTTGGGTCGATGATGACTCCGGGGACAGAATGACTGTGGAGTAATAGGCACGTCGGTCGTGACCACCACTAGCAAGATCGTCCGATACTAAATTAACCGCGCGACCGGGCCAGAAAAATGCCCATCAGGACGAGATTTGCGGTACATCGGCGTGCAGTCGAGACACACCGCACGGTTACTCGAGCCATCCTCGACTGTGTGGTCGAATGACAACCATGAAATAGTTTTTCGAACTATGATGTCCATTACTGTGTCATATTCCCATCTGCCCTGGTCCCAAAAGGTGGGAGTTTTTGGTGTTTCCTTGCCAAGTGCTGTGTTCCATTCCTTTGTGGTGCAACATGTTTGAGGAAGATTCTACATTCTAATTCGCTACAAGAATATGAAGGAATACCGTGAGGTAAATAGGAAGGAAGTCTCACGCTAATCCCACACAATCAAGTGATTGCCGTCAAATTTCGGTAAGAAGCTGGTCAGCCGAAAAATAGTTATTGGAAATTTAGATCTGATAAAATTCTTTCGCCTATACCGTGAGATTATTATGATGCAGATCTTACGGTCGACAGCGTCCCAGTTCTGTTAGATGACTCTTTCGGTAAACATCGTTACTGACAGTATAAGTTATTCGACCGACATTTCCCACACAATTTTGACGAAGATGCTGTTAGATTTGCCTCAGAATATTCGGCCACAAATTTTACGTAAACATTTTCCGATGGGTACTTCTTACGCAAACCTCACGCAACTTTGACGAGACTTGCCTCAGACTTTTCAGCCGAGAGTCAGTTTCCGATCGAATTTTCTTGCCCAAACGAACAGAAGTTGACTGGGACCGTCCAACGAAATACTAACGGAAATTAGACAAAAGTGGATATGTCAGGCAAGAATTATTTTATTCAATTAATTATTCACAGACAAATTTAAATTAATTTTAAAATACGAAACAAATGTACAAAAAAATCACAGATAATTATACAAAAATTAATATAAATTTTTCCAATAATACTGACATTTAATTTCCTGTACAAAAGGATAATTTCCTGCAACAACATGATAATTTTCTGCAACAAAAGGAGTAACAAAAGGAAAAGCATATATAAAAAAAAAAAGGAAATTACCACCAACAAAAAAGTAATCCAAAAGGGCAAAGCATAAATTTAACATCTAAGGCTGTGTCTCATCGTCGAGAAAGTCTTCAGATAAGCAGTTATACCACATCAGTATCGCTTACGTGATATATTCGTCTAATAAGAATTCACTATTTATATATTATTTCCAATTAGTGTTCACTATTGATTGCATTTTTTTTATTTTTTTACTATTAATATATTATTTTCAGTTAGGATTCACTATTTATTTAAGATTTTTTTATATATTTTAAAGATTTTTTAGAATTTAATAACCATAATTATATAATTATTGATTACATGTCAAGTTGTAATTGGACGGATATACCACATAAACGATACTAATGTAGTATGACCGTTTCACTAAAGACTTTCTCCTCATCGTTAGACCCCACAAACAAATCATCTTCATTACCTTTTTGGTCGGCCTGCCTTGGACAGGGATCATCTATTCGAGGCACATGAGGCTGTTGAGGATTGGAGTGCGGAGTGAAAACCATGCATCACGTTTCGAATAATTTCCGTGATACGGGCTGTAATGGGAAGATTAGGATAGCATCTTAAAAGGAAAAAGTAGCATATTAGCCTTATTGTATTTGATAAAATATAAACATATAGATATATATTACAATTAAGGTGACGTATCAACCATGAGCTCCCTCTTGATGTAAGAACGCCTTATTCGACGACTGCGAAGCTGAATCAATATTTGATGGCATTACTTCATCTTCATCCTGCACAGAGTTACTATCCTCATCTACTGAATTCAACCCACAACCACCCAAGCCAAGTGCTCTCTTACCCCTTCGGGTTGGCGAGTTACTTCCTCCTCTTCTAGACATTGTCGTACAAAATTCACCAAAAGATAAATGAAGTGAAGTGAAAACTTTTGGAAATGGATTGTTTCATTATTCTAATTTATACTAATACAATTTGTTCTTTTAAGTTTTTATACATGATTAATATGCATAAAATGGAGTAAGTAAAATGAATGAAGAAATATGTGATTCCCATCTTATGGATTCTTTAATATCAATTTCTTTATCACATATGATTTTCCTTTCTCTACACTTTCCTTCATAGTTTGATTTTATCCTTGCAATCAGTTGCCTAAATTAAAGATTCTTTCTTCAATTGTTCAATATTTGATTTGGAAGGTTCAACATTATACGGATAGTAAATCAAATATATGAGATTACAATGACCGGTACATATCATTCCATTAATTTCAAAATAATTGAGACTCCTATCCTCTTTATTTTTACCAGAAAAATTAGAACTATATAATTTGTATCTGGTTTGATCATTATTACTGAGAACCATCTAGATATGTTTCTAAAAGAGTCCGAAGCATTCACAAGCAATGCAGACAAACATTTGTCTACCTAGAACAACTAGAAATTGATTTCAAAATCTACCTAGACAAGAATCACATCTTACACCAATTAATAAATTTCCATAAAAAAACCATATGGCATATGGAAGATACGCGTGTGATACCAAAATGGGCTTGGCGACAAGCGACAGATGGATAGAGGAGGTCATAGCAACGAGCGGGATGGACGGAGGAGCCACTGCAAGGGTCAGGATGGATGGAGAAGGTCATGGCAACGAGCAGGAAGAGCAAAGGCACTGCCAGGAGTTTTTTCAGAAATGAGGGTTTAAAGTTTCTTCATAATGAGCATAAGGCACAGGATAACATGGCATTAGTTCAACCATTTAATTAGATGTTATTTTTTTGGGCAAATGTAAATAAATGCTATCAAATAAGACATAAAAGCACATATTTTATTTCTTTTCTTAAAAAAGTTTAATATTTTAAATTCAAAAAATAAAATTACATGATTTTATTAAATTCCTAAATTAAGTGAAACTTTTTGGGTTTAAAAAAATAGATAATGTATTTTTTTCTCAAAAATAGTTGTACATTCTATGATAAAAGAATAACAAACAAATAAATATTGATAGGAACAAATGTTTATTCAATGTAACTGGTCAAAATATAATAAAGTTTGAAAATGGGTGAAGAGCAAACATAGAAAAGAGAAAGGGAGAGTAGGTGAAACTGCATCAATTACCATGAGTCTATACTATTGTAATGAATCCAATAATCCAATTTGCGACCAGCTTGGTTCAACATAATTAGTATTCTCCCTATTATCATGTGCAGGTGGAGGAACCTCTCCATGATGCGTCCAGTACCAATAATTTGGTTTGAAGCCCCAACGGTACAAGTGATGTCTAATTTCATTTGGAAATAAAAGTCGCTGTATACGACATTTAATACACAGACATCTAATAGTCCCCTCCTTTTGAAAATGGGGCAAAAATTCTGGTGTAATTCCTTGACGATTGGTATACAATATATTGTACATCCATAAACGATATCCGGGAATATCCATTTATAATGCGCATTCCTATCAAATTTAGTAACAATAATACCACTCATATCAATATTAAATAGCAAAAAAAAAACTAATATTTCTCATAGTACAATAAAAATATGTGTGAAAATAAACTTACTTATTGAACTCATAATGGGATGGTAAGTTAGGAATTTCACTCCATATAGCAAGTTTGAAGACGCAGGAGAAAGAGTACGTATGGGAAAATACAGCTGACTCAAGTTTATTGGGTTTATATACTTACCTTCGTCTGATTTCTATTAGAAATGTATCGGTCGGAAATTATCGGTGCTTTACGAAATTTACAAAAGAATATCATGAGATGTACTTTCACGAAGACATACCCTTAGATTTCCTTCCAAACTTGGCTGACGAAATTGATCATCATAAGAATATCGTGAGATTTTATCCGACGGAACAAAACATCACGCTTTCCGTCAGAACCCCGTAAGATTTTGGCTGACGGGCATTTCCGTGAGTGTCGTGTGAATGGAAATTTCACGTTATTACTTCCGTCCATGAAAAGCGGGAGCAATGTTCACGCAACGCAACCGTCCCATGCATGTGACGAAAAATTCTCAGGCTAATACCAGCTTTTCTTGTAGTGATTATTAAATTATTCGATAATTTAATCTAATAATTCACAATAAATTATTGATAAAAAAGAAACTCAATAGCTCGTAATCGTTTTCTCCACCTACTTAACAGTTCAGTGACCGAATTATAGAACTTTTCCACGTTTGATAGTTAATTATTCGCATGGATTTCTACTGTTGTTTAGCATGGAAGAGACAGTTTGATTCTTACTGACTGAACTTTCTGTATTACTTTATTTTTTTCTCTCTTTTCTCCTTTTGTTATTTACATTCTCTGTGTTCATATGTTTAACGATACTGAAAATTTTCAGCGGAGTGGTTATATCACATGTCAATTCTGATGTAGTATATCCGTCCAGTCAAAACTTGACATGTAATCAATAATTATATATATAATTACTAAATTCTAAAGTTTGCTTAAAAATATGAAAAATTCCTAACAAATTGTGAACTCTAAGTGGGCAAATATATAAATGGTGGATTCTGATTTGACAGATATACCACGTCAGCATCGCATACGTGGTATAGCCGCTCCGTTAAAGGCTTTCCATGAGGTCTGATCGATTTTTCAGACGTTGTAATTATTGTCGTAGTTTCTTGACACTCAACATTAGTTCCGTCTCCGTACGCTTTTAATTCGGTAATTTTGAATTCATATTGCTGTACTTTGTAACGTGACTCTGCGTCGGGAATTTTTACTTTCAGCAATATCATTTCTAACACAGACAACCAATGGTGAATTCGTTCGTGGAGGAAGTTGTAGTGTTGTTTTGAATAGGAGCCACAAGGCTAGAACATATACTCCAGGTGTTCCATGAATTTTTATTTTATTTTTATATCTTAATTAATTTATTTTTCTAAAAACTAATATTTGTATAATTAATTTGTCAGACCATCTCGTTTATACACGTGGCATTATGTGCGCCTGATATTACTGTCAATCATCACCGATTAAAGATCCGTCATACAACAAAACTAAAGTATACGGGGAATTATTATTTTAATAATAGCTTAACTCATGTGAAATATTTAAAATTTACCCTAAAAAAAGAAATATTTAAAATAGGGTAAACGATACTTTTGATTTTTAAACTTTTGTATTTTTATTATTTTAGTCTTAAATTTTCATTTTTATCATTCACGTCCTCATTTTTTGATTTTCTGCCACTTTGGTCATAATGTTACTTTTTTCATCCAAAAAAATATATCTCATAAAAAAAGAGAATTTCATGTCAAAATTATTTTTCAACAAAAACTATTTTTTTAAAAATAAAGAAAAAAGGAAAAAATCAAACGAAGGTGAAAAATATCTGTAGAGTTTTATGGGTGAGCACGTCCCCTTCAAAATTGAGACATATTGCTAATTAAAAATCGATTGATAACTATTATCGTTACAAAATTGTGATTCATTATAAGAAAAATGAGTTCTAATTTTAGAAGAAACACTTGTTAGTAATCAACATTTCCTTAATCATGACTGAATATATATATTTTTTAAAATAGTTTTTGTTGAAAAATAAGTTTTTCATGAAATGTTTTTTTATGCAATATGCTTTTTTAGATGAAAAAGAAACGGTAGGATTAAAGTGATAAAAATTTAAAAGGTTAATGGCGTAAATGATAAAAAATAAAGGTTTATGAGTAAAATGATAAAAATATAAAAGGTTGAGGACCAAAAATATCTTTTTTTCTTTAAACTTCGATGTAAAAAAAATATAAATTTAGAGCATTTTCGCTATAATTTTACTGAGTTCTCCTTAGAACTACCTCAGTTAAGAAATATTCCTGGGATTAATACAATGGAAATAGTACGGTGCTCTGGCTAATGAAAGAGAATGAATTAGTCACGGTGGCATGTAGCACTCCAATTCAACAAAGGTGAAAATAAATATCGCGTTGATTAAGATAGATTGGCGCATCTTTGTAAAGAAAGGGTCCGAGTCGGGTATTTTTTTCGTATTCGAGCGAGGGGAATAATGAGAAATTTTAGGTGATTCAATCTCGTCACGTGATGGTGAGGAAATGCCAATTAAAATTAAAAATGTGACAAATGAGTAAATTAGTATTAATCACCTGAGCAGTTGACACAGTTATTCACTACAGGAAAATGGATTTTTAGTGATGAATTATTAGTGACTATCTTATGAGTGGTCATTAAAGAATTAAAATTTAGTGATGGAAATATACTCTAGTCACGACAAATATATTTAGTCAGTATATTTGTGACAAATCCTAGGAGACTCACTAAGCATATGTTTTATGGGATGGAATATAAAATTATCACAAAAGAGCTGTCGCAAAAACATGATAAATTTATTATCAAATTTTATTTTACCGTTAAATAATTTTAGTGACAATTTCAATATTTTAAAAATAATATAAACAATAAACAATTTAGTAAATACTTCTTATTTGGTCAGAAAACTATACATTCTTCTTTTATAATATACAAATAAATCGTGAACAATTATAATAATTGCAAGTTCACAAAAAAATTTAGCACCATTCTACAAATAACATTAATCCTTCTATTTTTAACTCATATTAAATGAATAAAATTTATAGGAAGGGTTAATATTTGATTTATTTATAGGCCAAAAAATTCATACAAAGTCAACTGCACTCATTTATAGAAGTTAGCTAAAATGTGACATTTTAGATGTACATCTCAAAACAAAATTATTAGTATTACAAAAACTAAAAGTATGATTAACATAAAATAGAAAATAATTATTTACTGTAAGGAGTTGAAAAGATAAATTAGTGGGAAATAATAAAAAAAATTTTAACAAAAACTTGAAAAATCAATAGTTTGTTAAGGAAAATCAAGAGCTTGTTAAACCACTGTGTAAAAATTGAAACGGATTTGAAAAGCCTTCACTTAAATTTAAAATTGATTATAATATGTTGATGATCTGATACAGAATTCGGAGATTCTGAGATTTTTTTCCAGTCTTTGACGACCAATTTCTTCCAGTAAGCCTCTATCTCTTCCATTCCGTATTTACATTTTGCCCCACCCTTAATTTTAATGCAATTTGGATTTGTTTTGAGAGAAAATTGCAACAATTATGGTGCAATAGGCGCAGAAATGGTCTTTTACTCCATCAGTTATCGCACATATGTGAAGTGAACATGTCTTCTAATCAGTACTTACGATGCCCTTTCTTTTTTTTTTTCAGGTTCAAGAAAAGTGATGTAAAGTGTAGTTTCGGGAATACTTGTGACAAGTTTTCTCGTAAAAGAGAAAGATAAGACGTGTTGAGATATCATAGGTAAGTATACTTAAATTTACGTTTCATTTTGCACTTGTAAGTATCTACTTTCTATGTTTAGTAGTTTATTCACTAATTTAGGACTATTTCTTTCAAATTATTTGATAAGAACATCTATTTTTAATTTTTTTATTTTCTAATAAATTTTAATTTATAATGCACGATATTATCAAGAAGAACAAGATGAGACGTACAAGACATGAAAATTGATCTTTTGTGTTTTTAGATTTTATTGTAACTGCATATATTGTTTCGTGTATTATGATTTCCCTCGTGTCAAACCTATTGTATGGGTATGTGATTGACTGTCAAATGAATATGCTTATATGTATTGCAAATGTATTATAATTTGCATTTTAGTAAAAAAAAATTAATGAAACATTTCAACTCTGCAAAAAATATTAACAAAGTGGGGTGGAACAAATCACAAATAAATCTTTTATTTTCAAAAGAAAGTAATTAATATTTAAAATTTTCAACTAAATTAAAAAAAAAAAAGGAAACAGAAATCGTACATACGAATATGAGCACAAATTGAATCTTGTTCACTAATTATATATATATAAGTGATTGCTTTAGACTTATAATGAGGACTTCATTAAGTTTCAGTGACTAATTTTTTTGTCACTAAATTCATATTTTCAGTGTCTATTAGAATTGGTCACAAAATATCTTGAATTTTAGTGATTATTTTATTAAATCTGTCGCTAATACAATTAGCCACGGAGCTTTCAGTGATGGCTAGTGACAAAAAGTTTTTTAGTCACTAACAACTTTTAGTGACTACTTTTTTTTCTTTATGTGACTACTTATTTGGTAGCAAAAAATCCATTTTCTTGTAGTGATTACTAGTCAAAATAATTTAATTGGTTATTTCTCACTGCGTCATTAAGCGGTACGATCATTTAAGATTTTTTGGGGACAACGGACCACGATGTGGGTTTATTTTCCATTATGAAGCTAACATATGAGTCGGGTCTTTTATCCCGTACTCGACTAACGACGAGATGGACCTTTTTCATCCAATTTCGGTTTACATGTCACAAGTTCCCCACCGGTGCGCTCGGCAAGGTGTGAGTTTATACGGTAACCTGCTTTGATATCATGTAAAATTTTTACCTAAGCTTACAAAAGACTTTACATGTTTTCAACCGAGAAACTAAGTTTTTTTTTTCCTAGTAGTTTCCTTACTATACCCCAAATGGGCGATTCCAGAATTGAATCTCAGGTTGGGAGGGTCGACGGGAATTTCCCCAGGGATCCTGACCCGATCGCATTTTAGTCTCGATGTGCGCTTCGGCTGGTCCGGTGATACTGCGTGGTGCAAATAAAAAAAACTAAGTTATTAGATGATGACAACATACTTTCTTATAAATTAAGTTTCAAGTCACTATTTATTCAGTATGGATTGACTTTTGGACAATCAAGGAAAAATATAGGGTGAATCTGGAAATAAGTCATATGAGTATTAAGATATATTATTTGCTTCTGTGTTGGATATTAATTCTAGGTCAGCTGTGATGTCGTTCTCAGCAAAAAAAAAATTCTCCCTGTTTCTTATACTAACACCAAGTCAGTTTTCGAATTCGAGAATTAAAATGGAAAACAATTTATGATTTAAAAATTTTTATCCCTATTTTTCCTTTTCCTCCTATTTTTTTCCAGGTCTTTTGTCCACTCTACAATGGAAAAAAAATATAAAATTTTCGAGGGGAATATATATTTTTTTAAATAATTCATGGAAATAATATATATGTAAATAAATAAAATAAATAAAGCTCCTCGAAATAAGTAAATGATTGTTTTAAAAAAAATGAAGGTGCTTCCGTGTGCCTCGATGGCCTGCCGTTTACCAGAGAAAAAAGAAATGCCAATTTCATATGCTCCTTTTCCTACATAAGCAACTTGCTGGGAGTTGCCGTCGTTGAACATATTCTTCTCTGGTTGATCGAGTCGGTTGATCTAAGAAGATGGAGTATCGAGTCCTTGCGATCATGGCTTTCGCTACGATCATGGCGTTGCCCTTCATTCGATGCACGGCCGACGACCCTGCCACGGTCGCCAACTGGTTCCGTCGGCTGCCCCAAGAGAAGATGAAGACCACTCACCTCCACTTCTACTTCCATGACACCCTCACCGGGGAAAAGCCTACTGCGGTGAGGGTTGCCCAGTGGAACTCCACAGACAAGTCCCCCACCCTATTCGGGCTCGTCAACGTGGCTGACGATCCCCTCACGGTGGGGCCGGACCTGAAGTCCGAGCCCGTCGGGCGAGCTCAGGGCATGTACGCGTCCGCAGGGCAGGACTCGTTCGCCCTCCACATGAGCCTCACCTTTGTATTCACCGCGGGCAAGTTCAACGGCAGCACCCTCAACCTCCTCGGCAGGAACCCAATCTCCGAGACCTACCGTGAGATGCCTATCGTTGGAGGGACCGGGGCTTTCCGGCTGGCCCGTGGCATCGCGACTGCGAAGACCTATGTTTTCAACATCCCTAATGCCATCGTTGAGTATCATGTCATAGTCCAGCACTACTAAATTACCTAAGAATTTGAATTACTATGACTTACCATCATGTTCTAGAGAATAAGTCACATGTGAGCTTATTCACGTGTGAGTCCACTTATGCATAAATGTACGTGTTATCTCAATAAAAATTATTAGAAATATCTATTTTACACTAATAAAGTGAGTAAATATTTGTAATTAATTTTTCAAGTAAAAATAATATTTCCTTAACTTTTAGATTAGATACTTATAAAAGTGGATTGTAAAAACAAAATTAAAATTCGTAATTTGTATATACGGATCACTTATAAAAGATCGAGAACAAAATGTGATAATTAAAAATAAATTTATTAGAAAGGAAAAAAGGAATATGGAGAGAAAGAATGGGAAGTGAGTAGTTATATATGGTAAATTTACAATAATATCCTCATTTTATCTATCTATTATTTACTACTACTTTAAAAGAGGAGGCGAAAAAAAGTACACTAAAGAGCATTTTCGGAAAGAAAAATGTGACACTAAAAAGGGTTTCATCCCTTAAAGTAGTGACAATAGACGAGACTCGATGTTATTATTTTCTTATTTGTCGCATTTTCTTTTAAACTCACTGATCTCACACTTTTGTTTCTGCATTATCATGGCATCTCTTAAAAATAACTAATTGGAAGTAGTACTAAATTTTCTTGACCTCTTCTAGAAGTTGGTACTAAATTTAAAATTTTTTTTAATATGTAAAAAAGGACGGCGGCAATAGTTGTAACCCAACCACCTCATTATGTAATATTTAAGTTTTCGTATTTAATCGCGAACATATCAGACGAACTGAATAATTAGCACTTACAGTTATGTGCATGCTTCACAGTTTTCGGGGATGAACTGTGAAGGATAAAAATATTGATGTGTGTAAATTGAAAGGATAAACCAAAATATTTCGATTAACAATAAAACCCACATCAATATTTTTATTCTTCACATTTTGTCCCCGATAATACTTATTTTACATGGTTGGTTATTTTAAAAATTTTAAAATATTTGCAGATTTTTTAAAAATTCTAAAAGTTTTTAAATATTTGAAAATTTTAAAAATTTTAAATTTTTTTAAAAAGTTTTAAATTCGCTTTTAAAAATTTTTAGGATCTGTCAATTTTTCTAAGAACTGAAATTGCTAGAATTTTTATACATTTTTAAAATTTTCTAAAATTTTGGAAATATTTTTTGTGATTTTTAAGAAATTTCTAAAATTTTTTCTGCATTTTTTCTGGCTGCATGACGAAGATTTTGTCGACGCATTTGCGGAACCACTGTATGCGGCGAGGATCCAAGAGAAGTCCCAGGATGTCAGAATCCTTGGCTTAATGTGCTTTGCTGCCCTGTGGTCTCTTCTAACTGAGCAACTTGCAAAGGTTACATTACACACTAATAGCAGGAAGAATTCACGGATCCGGTCTTCCTCATAAACGAGATCAGGAAATCGGGAAAGCTATTTCGGAATCGAAGATCGACCCTGCCAGATTTTCCACCCATGAAACGTTGCTCATCAACGGATGGTTTTAACAGCAGAATCCCGGCTCATGTAGGGCCCGGACATTTACCCGTAGGATGAGGAACACTGCCGCTACATCCTTTCGATCTCCGGAAAACCCAACTTTCAGATCTTGGAAGGCTCCATCTGATAGCACCACTAACATTTCGAGACAGCCGGACAGCCAACCATTCTGCATACACCGGCAAACCCGAGTTTCAGATTTTGGTACATAAGATCGATCTTCTATGAACTGAGATTCACAATAGTTAGCATTTGATTGAGTTGCTTGCAGTTGCATCTGCTGCTCCAACAGCAAGAAATTCTCGAATCATGAAAACCGACACATCCCTTTATCTTTGTCCAGGTGCCAGAGATTATCTTTGTGCTCATCTCCATGATGACCTTGATAAACCGAAAATGGACTCTCCGAACACCAGCGACCAGGGAAGACAACATTTGCAAACATGACATGTACCTCCAGATTCGAATATTTTAGCAATGTCTGAAGTCTCTCGGTTGGTCACTGTTACATCCAAGACGAGAAAACACTTGAGTATTCACAGGTATCCCGAGAACTGTTCAGTTGGCAAACCAACATCGATGAGATTGCTCTTGATAAGAACATAAACAAAACGAGACATGCCACTAAGTCGAGTCATAGTCTGTTCATGTGTTTATTTAGCTAAATGGATAAACGAGATCACTCCGTTAAAATTCAATTTTCCCGAGTGAACATTTCTCCCAGCTTTGACAGACAACAGCGGCATTAAAACGGGTACGATGGCACAGCCTTATCGACAACTAAGCCGCCTGGAATCCGAATCTTACTAAGAAGCTTGTCCTGCCTCAGCTCAACCTTAATCAGCAGCATCTTCCAGCATCAAGATTAAGATAAATACAGTAACCACTCTTGCTTGGTCCCATTTACCTTCCCTGACATCTGAAAATCTCTTCTTTTTTTTTCCCGATTACAAAAGAAATTTACGAGAGAGAGGAATAAAAGGACATGGGGTTTGACGAAATAAAAACCATGACTTTCTTGGTATCATGTCACCGGCGATGTTAGTTACATTGATCCTTATTCTCGACATCTGCCTTTATCTAACAGTTTTGTCATCATTTTGGATTTTTCGACTTCTGTGGGCCACCAAGAGAATAAGACCTGATGAATAGATAGATAGCAATTAAGTCAATTCAAATTTGCAAATTGAAGTGTAAAGTTTGTGCCCCTAAGCTCATCCATTTAAGGAAATAAGGTCAGTTGGCAGCTCCTAGATAGAGTTGAGCATATCCATATGAACAGTTGGCTGAGTCAGCTCAGGACAGCATCCTATGGATAAGGGCATTTAGACAATCTCCGCCACAGTCGAGTTTCCCCCTAATTTATTTCTCTCCTCTTCCTTTTTTCTTATTTTCCTTTACTATTTACACTATGTAATATTCAAAAGTTTATCTGATCCTGACTCATCCAAGTTCAATTCTTGTCGGTCCACTAAGAGTAAAATTCTCTCATTTCTAAAAACAAGACTCGAATCAAACTGGATTAGCTGAGGTGGTAAAACTTCTCTTCTCTTTAAACAAATTACTGGTTCGAATCTTATAAATGAAGAGAATTCATTTACCACTAGTGGACCCTCCTGACTTGAATTTAATTAGCTAGTGCCCATTGGATTTCTGGATACTAGTAGAATATGTTAAAAAAAAGGATTCGAATGCAAGATTCTATGTAAATAGAATTACTTCAATTTATTAGGCAGTTATTTCCTTTAGTTTTTCCCACTTTTTCTCTATTTACGTTGTGTGCTCGCTAGTATCCCGAAACACAAGCCCAAAAACATAATAGAGATTTGAGTTAGGTCAATCAGTAAGGGCTGAAATTCTTCTTAATTTGAATTTTCTCTATTTGTAAAACTCGAGTTTGAAATTTTACTTGATAAGAAGAGAGGTCGAACCACATCGACCCATCTTATTTCACTCTTTCAAAACATTAAAAATGGACCCCATTTGCGCCTCTTTTCTCTCTATAAATAAGCCCATAACATCCTCTCACACACACACACAATCTCAAAAGCTTCTCTCTAAGCACATCAAATGGTCGCATTAACCCCAAGCTTCCTGCAACCTGCAAGCTTTCCCTCCAAGACCACACAGAAACACAACAGCCGTCCCTCCTCCTGTTCCTCACCTTCTTCCTCGTCTTCCACGAAACCGCCCAGGTTTCAAGTCTTCCCCGCTTGCACTGCAGTGGAGCCCATGTCAGGCTTGTCCCTGTACGAGGTCCTCGGGATCTCGACCACCGCCACCAGCAACGAGATCAAGGCCGCGTACAGGAGGCTGGCTAGGGTTTGCCACCCTGACGCCGTGGCTATCAGCAAGAGGGAGAGATCAGCGTGCGAGTTCATGAGGATACACGAAGCGTACTCGACCCTGTTGGATCCCTGCAAGCGGGCAGCCTACGACCGGGACCTCTACGTGCGATTCAGCGCCATGAATTCTTCCATGGTGGCAGCTGCTGCAGCATCCATGAATGTGCCAACGACCGGCCCGTTTTCAGGATTCTCCCGGAGGAAGTGGGAGACCGACCAATGTTGGTAGATCGACTATACATTAAAAAAAAAAAAAATAGACTATGTTCTTCATGGATTTGGCTCCCCTTGCCTCAATTCTTGAAACTTCAAGGGCAGTGAAAAAGGGTGGCGAATAATCAAAGTGCAGGTTTCATTTCACCACGAGTTCAAAACTCGCTCGACGAATCGAGAACACAGGAATGCTTAAACAATACATTGACCGAAGACTGCGCTCTGGGACAAATCGATGCTGTAACTTTCAAGAGCAAAGTGCCCGACTTGATATGTTTCGACGACACTATCATAGCAAGCTCAGGGTGTGATGAGACACCACTTTACCAAGTTCTAAAGTCTTAAAGTTTATGGTATTATCCAAGAAAAAAATCTATAACATTATATGACATCAACTTCTTCATCTATCGTTAGATGAAAGAGTTGAAGAAAGAGTTGAAGCGTTCAAAAAAGTGTGCAATTTCTACGCATCCCATCCTCGCAATGTTTCATGAGAAGATGACATGGAAATGACAAGGAGTGCGAAAGGAGAGGTTGCCAAAATACGTGTCGGGAGGAAGAGAAAAGCTGAGGCTGCCTGTCGTCATTGATAGGGTTTTCTATATCCGATGTACGTATTTTGTCTTGCCCTCGACTATGTCTTCACTGGCTGACACAGTCATTATCACACTGGTCCGTATTTATAACACATGATATACGAAAATTCGATGGACCTTGAGTAATTCACTCCGAACTTGGTGTGGGTAAATAATTTTTTTATTTATAAAATGCAAATCCGAAACTAATTTATTTTTTAAAAAAAGAGATTTTAAATCATCTTGATCAACTTATATTATATTTAAACTTATCGTTTGATACGGTTAATGAGATTTCATGAGATGATGCCACCAATTTGGCACTCGCTTGTTCTTATGGCCATTGAGCAGCGGCAATTGCCTCGACTTTCAGGTGATTTTATCGATTTTTCGATTGAATTATCGTATTTCGTCTCTTAGATTTCTCATATGTCTCTTCCATTGAGCTCTCCTTGGATAATTTTTGGGGATCTGTTTCCGTTTACAGCGTGCAAGGAAACTGTTCCAACATTAAGATAAAACAAATATTTGAAAATAAGATCGTATCTAACAACAAACCCGAGGAAAAAGAGGGGAAAAATGTATTAAGTGTTGTATTCTGCAGATAAAGATGCATCAGGTTCTTACCGAAATGGGTGGGTTAGACCATTTGATACGTTTTCTCTTACGCTAGTTTTGTGAATAGAAAAAAATTTTAAAATCAAAGAGTCGATCCAATTCGGAATCAAATTAATCGGGACCTGTTGGATTTTCCCGTACTGGATTATTTTTAATCTTAATTTAGGTTTTGCCCGAATGGAAATAAATTAATAGTAAAAATCAGTAAATTCAGCTTCTGTCCATGGAGCAGGACTAGGAGCTGACTCAGATTTGGAAGAGGCTCATGTGCATCAAATCTGCTAACCTCAAAAATGTTTTTTTTTAAAAAATTTATTTACACATCAATTTTAATTTTTTAAAAAAAGAATTTTTTACAAAGTAATAAAAACAATAATTCGACAAAGAAGACCTCAACTAACACCAACGAACCTTTTGGATGCTCTCGGAAAACTACCAACTAACAGTCTCCGACAGGTTTTAGGTTCCTGTCATTCAAATTTTGGGCAGCCTAAAATATTTCCTTATCTCTATTACTTTTAAAAAATAAATAATTTTAATCTATATCTTTTTTATTATTTTAATTATTTCAAAACAATTAGTTCACTCACTATCTTTTTTTTCACGACGATTTTAATTCTGAAAATGTGTATGAATTTTTCTACAACCGCGATTATATAAAGCTATTCGTTGAGAGGATATGATTCTATAACTATATTTCTGTACATTTTTTTTATTCGAAAGGCTCTGGTCTAAGGGAATAGGAGCACTTCGGTTGATTTAATTTGTTTAATTCGCGCAGAACAATGCTTTAATCTTTTTTAATTGTATTCGACGATATTCACCGTGTACAGTACGGGCTATTCCCTAGTATCACATAATATTAGTAAAAATAATGAATCCTAAATTCTTGCTTAAGAGAAAATACGTCGAATTACCTCAACCAATTCATGTTGGTGCCTTGAAGCTCTTTTTTTCGGTGTTCGCACCCGATATGGAGAAGTTCAATGGGTCTCGATTGACTGAAATTCGATTCGGATGAATATACTGAAAGATAAAACTCTCCAAATATTGGACCACCCCGATCTAAATTCACGTTCAATGGATCTAAATTCTATATTTTATTTAGGGAAAATATGTATTGGACCACCCCGATCAATAATTCACGTTTTCCTTATATCGAGTGATATCTAAATTTCATTCGACTGATATGTCGGATCAATAATTCACGTCGACACGAACAATTTGATCAAAGTAATCATAATTCTTATAGTGAATAGGAATTGCTAAATAAAGGAAGGGCTTTATCTTCAGACTAGAGAAGTGTGCGTCTGCGTGTCCATTAATACCATATCGGAACATGAACCTGACATAGCAATTTTCCATTTTATTGTTTCTCGTAAAATTCTGGTTCGTGTCAAGCTTACGAGCTAGGGAGGATGACACGTGTAAGGAGGCAGCTATTGGACATGCCACGAATTGTGTCTTCGGTTATTGGTCCATATCGGGAGAAAGTGTTGGATTTCGCAGGCAAATGACGTCAGAACAGCCACATTACCAGAGCCGTGATGAGAGAATCAGATAGAAAGATATATAATTCAAATATCAAATTAATAAAATTTGTTAATAAACTTAAAAAAAGGGATAATAATGCATTAGTCTTATATATTTATCGATTTTTATAAGTAAATTTTAAATATTTTAAAATATTAAATCAAGTCATATATGTTATTCACGTTATAACATCAAATCTTTTTCATCACTTACCGTTAATTTATGGGTACGTGTATCGGTGTCATGTCAGAATAAATTAATAGTAGATAACGGAAATGACTTGATATTATAATTTGGACAACATATAAAACTTGATAACACATTGAAATATTTAAGGATTTACTTGCAAGAATTTGCAAACATATAGGATTTTTAATATTTTTATCTCCTTAAAACACCGTTTAAAACTGTAAAAAAAACTCATCTTTTATAATTCTCAACATTATTTTCCCTTCTTACTGATTGATATCAGAATTTCTCAACTTATTTTATATTTTTTAGGGTTTTATTAGTTTCTTGCGGATGTTTTGCTTGCTGACTTGTATCACAATTTCTTGAGTTTTTTTAATGGTTTTTAGGGTTTTATTAGATTCTTACGAATTTTCTTTTTTACTTTTAGAAATGTTTGAATTCTATAATTTATCGTCTAAATTCTCTATAATGAATATGTTGATATAGTTTATTCATATTGACTTGCGACACCATTGAATAGCTGACATCATATCCCTGTGACATAGAAGACTTTCACTCATTTCAAGGGATTGCGTACGCTAATCCCAGCTCAATTCGATGCGAAGAATTCCGAACTTTGTTTCTGTTTCGAACCATTGGGGTAGATAGATGCACGATGATAGGTAGTGGTTGGGTTGAGAGTTAGTCGATCGGTCATAACTAATGTCGGAGAAGAGATAATGAGATGGCAAAAATTTCTGAATGTTTCATTAAATATTTGCCGAGTGCATCAATTGCTTATATACAAGCAGGAGGCAAAGGTTACAACAGCGGCCCTCTCGAGAGGTAGCTCAGCTGGTAGGGCATTGGGAGGTCCCAAATATCCCAAGTTCGATTCCCAATGAGCGCAATGCTAAGGGTGTTCTCTCGAGGATGGGGTTCTATAACCCTCGATTCCGTCAAATTTGTCTGACTTACCTACCTCACATGGTTTGTGGGATATTGCATGTGCCCCGAGAAGGATATGTCCTAATCCCACTAAAAAATCATTAAAAAAACTCACATTTTATAATTTCCCTTCTTACTGATTAATATCAGAATCTCTCGATTTTTTATATGTTTTTTAGGGTTTTATTAGGTTCTTGTGGATTTTGCTTGCTGACTGATATCACAATTTCTCGAGTTTTTTTTTTTTTTTTATGGTTTTTAGGGTTTTATTAGATTCTTACGGATTTTCTTTTTTACTTTTAGAAAGGTTCGAATTCTATAATTTATCGTCTAAATTCTCTATAATGAATATGTTGATATAGCTTATTCATATTGACTTGCGATACCATCGAATAACTGATATCACATCATGTGACATGCAAGACTTTCTCTCATTTCAGGGGATTGCGTTCGCTAATCCCGGCTCAACTCGATGCGAAGAATTCCAAACTTCGTTTCTGTTTCGAACCATTGGGGTAGATGGATGCACGATGATAGTTAGTGTTGGGTTGGTAATTGGTCGATCGGTCATAACTAATGTCGGAGAAGAGATAACGAGATGGCAAAAGTTCTGAATGTTTCATGAACCGTTTTCCGAGTACATCAATTGCTTATATACAAGTAAGAGGTAAAGGTTACAACCGCGGCTCTCGAGAGGTAGCTCAGCTGGTAGGGCATTAGAGAGATCCCCAAGCGTTCCAAATTCGATCCCTAATAAGTGTAATGCTAAGGGTGTTCTCTCGAGGATGGGGTTTTATAACCCTTGATTCCGTCAGATTTGTCTGACTTACCTACCTCACTTGGTTTGTAGAATATTGCATACGCCTCGAGCAGGATGTGTCGTAACTCCAGCTAGTTTGACTTGGAAGTTCTCCGAATACCTCAGTTATTAAAAAAAAATGCACGTAACATTCAATTACGTTCTCTGTTTGTACGGGAGATTTCATTATCGTATGAATCATCGTGTTTGCAAAGATTGTCGGGCATTGATGGAATCGAAATAATATTTCAGGTTTATCGAACAACTCATACCTGTTTATCAAATTCCGACACGAAGTGTTTCGTTAATTTTTAGAGAAATTCTTCGATGCTCGTATCTCATCAGGAGCGTATTCGCAGTATGTGAAAACAGTAATTGAATTGCTTGTATATGGATAACAAGGTCATTAGCATATACGCAATATGCCATGGATCTTTGAATATAAATCTTGTTAATTACGTGAAAATTTACTAACCCATAAAAATCCGGATTTGAGTTGGATCGGTTTGTTAACATATATAATTATTATTCGTTAAAAATCTCTAAACTCCATTGATATTTTGAACGTGGTAAATTCATCGAACATGTAAAATTATTATTTTAAATAAAAATTCATCGAATTAGGAATCAACTTTAAAAATAGCTCGAGAATTAGTCTCCAAAGGAGAAAATTATGGCCAATCGAAGTCAAATATGCAAGTCAATTTTTGTTTATACACTTGATTTTGATACCGATTTTACTGCTGATTTGGATACCCTGTGATCGGAATCGGAATCGGAATCATTCATTATCAATTAATTAATTTATTAATATAATCTCTATCCAAATTTCATCAGGAACTAACTAGAAAATTCTATCCTATCGAATAGGTTCAGACACGCATTAGAATACGATAAATTTTTTGATGCACAACTTCTTTTAGCAGAACTGATAATACCTCTTATTGATTTTTTTTCCCATGTCGTAGACTTTGAGTCCGTCACGATGAGCTAGCCCCATCAAAATCGTAGAACAAGTAATGAAGAGTTAAAGCACATAATTTTTCGCAGAATAAAGCATTTTAGTAAAAAAGTAGGTAAAATCTGCAAATTTTATAAAAGAATTTACAGAATGTTTCGAGTTCAGCGGCGATCGTCTTTGAGCACCCTCTCAAGCCCGAGTCAGTGACACAACACTCCTTGGAAGGAGAAAGTCTCCAACGAAGTGGTCACACCACGTATGTGATATTGATGTGGTATATTCGTCCAATTAGAACTTGATATGTTATCAATAATTATACAATTATGGTTATTAAATCCTAATATATCTTTAAAAAATATTAAAAAAACTTTAAATTAATAGTAAACTCTAATTGAAAATGATATATAAATGTTAAAAAACTTAATAAATGGTGAAATCTAAATGGAAAAATATGTAAAAGATGAATTTCAATTTGATGGATATACCACGTTAGCATCGACTATGTGTTATGACCGCTCAACTGAAGACTTTTTCTGTTTGAGGGTTGGACAGTCGCTAGCTACAGCGTCCATCCATGAAGCATACAAGGAAAGTTCTACTTGTCAGAAACTTTATAAGCTTCCAAAGCACTTACCTATGGCTTCAAATTGTCCATCCATCATGATCGTGTCTGCCTATCCTGCGGTCGAACATGTGCCGTGCCCCTGAATCGACCAATCTACAGCACACGTCAATTAAATCGAGTCTTGAATCTGTACAGGGCCCAGTGGATTGGATCATCTCATGTTCTGAGAGGCAGTCGAACCCGAGATCTCATTCGAAAAAAAAGATATGTGATGAGGGATGGGGCTCCGTCGATCTAAACTTAACATTCAATGCACCATTTGTATTCACAAAATCGAGTCGGTCATGAGAAATTTAGACCCGACCGACTGAACTATGAATGGAGAGAAAAGAAGGCACGACACTCTACACCATCAAGGCAGAGAGAGGTTTAAACCATTACACAACTGCCCTTTGTAGTGTCAAGGCAAAGAACCCACCTGTATTGATCGAAGTGCTTCAATACCCCTTATCTTAAATCAGATCTCGGGTTTTATCTTTCAGTGGACTGACGTGATTTTGAACCTGGATGTGTGTTACAATTCGTTGAATTTCTGGATACTGTGACCCGACTTTTCCTTAGAACTAAGTGGAGAATATGTGAGGTTATGGATACAAAATAGTGGCTTTTGTCGCTGTCCATCTGGAATCTTCAGTGCGGTTTCCTAGCAAGATGAAACCGGACAAAGCACTCCTTGACCCCGGCTGGAGCTAAGGCTCACGCTCAAGCTTTCCATCTTCAATAATTCACCAAATCTCCCTCGAAGATCCGAACTCGGAACACTTCAAATCATTGATCCGGTTCGTGCCGTACTGCTAACGATTGTCGATCACAAGAGTGTGGTCGGTCCTCGAGAGTTTCATAAAACTTAGCAGTCCTTACATGTCGATCCTAAAGCTCCAGCCACCAAGTAGATCTTAGATTGAAAAAGGATCATACCCAAATAGAAATTTGCTCAAACTACGGTAGATTTCAAACATAAAAATACATAGAAGAAATCTATAATCACACATATCAAAATATCGAGATGGGTTGTCGGCATAACTTTTCTTTTTTCAAGATCGTTGTGCGAGATCGAATCACGTACCGGTAACCTTCACGAACACGATAAACCGGCGGTGAATCCTCACTATGTAGTCGAACAAGAACCAATCACGATTTACAGTACAAGAACCCTCTAACTCGATCTCAAATAAGAGTAATATGTAGCCTAATCTCACTCACTTGTCTATCTCAAATTTCTCCTCTCACATGAATCTCATTCATACCTCTTTTTTTACAGCCACGTGTTCTCTTGTTTATAGGTAGTTTCAAGAGAATAAGGAGTCCTGGTCTTTTACAACGAATATGACCATTAGTTGAAGTAGCACAGCTATCAGACAGAAGGCACTCTCTGACTGAGTCGAGTTCGAATTAAGTCGATCGAGTCCATAAGGGCGGATTGTATCTTCTTACTCTTTGCGATTTATTTTCTTGTTTCTAATTTTTCATATTTTAATTTTCTGATGGCAGGATATGGTTTTTTTTTTTTTTTGGTCGCCAGCCACGGTATCCAAGCAGGCCCCACCAGCGGTGAGATGGCATCTTTCAGCCAACCATACTTGACTAATCCGTTGGTCGCCCCGGGTCGCACGCCTGGCAATGGCGGGTGAGGCTCCCAAGAGGGGTGTCTGCGTACGTGAGGTCTCGAACCTGAGACCTCCTTAAGCGGCACCGAGCTGCTTACCACTCGGCCCAACCCCTCTTGGTATGGCAGGATATGGTTTTATTTTTATAAAATAAAAATAAAAATAAAAACCATTTCTTAATTCATTGCAGGGCATGTACAATATCGATTCACTCTATGCTCAGAAAGAGACCACAGCACGTAAATCGAACTGATTTGAGTGTTACACGACTCCTTAGATGGTCCTGGAAGAAGGAAACGACACTCGTACTTTCACCTTCCCGATCTTGACAAATCGTCCTTAGTGTCGATCGTGTTCGATTAGGTCGCAACTTGCACTAGACTTCTATACGTCATTTTAGGCCAACTCTAGGCCTTTCATATATCATATTAAAATATCACTGTGATGTCATAAACTAATAAATTTAATCTCTTTTATTTTCATAATTTTATTTTAAAAAAATTTTAAAATAATTGAATATAATTAATTTATAAAATTATATCAGCACTGTTACACGTAATATATTCGTTATATATAAGAAGAAGATAGATGAGTTTTGGTACATTCATACGGTTCTTGACCTGAAATCGAGAATAATCTCTGCCGAAGCATCTTTTTCCCACCTGAGGCCAGTGAAGTTTCTTGCACGATTGTCGTGACAACGTAACTATCGAGAACCTCGACCATAATTCCCCGACTACTCCACAGCTTCCTCTGATCGTTCCAAGCCCTTCCACCTGCTGTAATCAAAATCCAATCAGCCGAGCGATGGCCGATATTCTGCGCCAAATCCTAGCCCGGCCGATCCAGCTAGCAGACCAGCTAGCCAAGGCAGCCGAGTACGCTCAATCTTTTAAGGAGGAGTGTGCCGAGCTTGGGATCAAGGCCGGGAAGGTCGCCTCTCTCCTCCGCCAGGTGGCGCATGTCGGCGACAGCCTCTATGACCGCCCGGCCCATCGCATTGTTGGCGGTGCCGAGCAGGCCCTTCGCTGGGCACTAAAGCTCGTCCTCAAGTGCCAGGCTCGTAACAGCCTCGCCCGGAGGGTATTCACCATGATGGCCCCGGTGGCAGCAGTGGCCTTCCGCAAGGCCTCGGTGCAGCTCGAGAGCTCGGTGGCAGACGTCTCGTGGCTGCTCAGAGTGTCGGTCTCAATGTCTGACGGTGACTATGACTACCTGGGGCTGCCACCGATTGCCTTGAACAAGCCAGTCCTCTGCCTCGTATGGGAGCAGATTGCGATCCTCCGTGGTGGCCGGCCGGAGAAGCACTTGGAAGCAGCCGCAACATTGGCATCCCTCGCCTGTGACAATGACCGGTACGGGAAGCTGATCGTGGAGGAGGGAGGAGTGCCACCGCTGTTGAAGCTGGCCAAGGAAGGGGTGGCGGTGGAATGTCGAGAGAATGCGGTAAAGGCGATCGGGCTGCTGGGACGTGCTCACGAGAATGTTGACCCGATCCTGAAGGCGGGCGTCGGCTCAGTGTTTGCTGAAGTTCTTAGGGAAGGTCGTCACACGAAGGCTCAAGTTGCCGCGGTTTGGGCTGTCTCGGAGTTGGCCACGAGCCACCCGAAGTGCCGGGACCACTTCGTGCAGAACAATGTGGTCCAGCTTCTTGTGAGCCATGCTACATTCGAGACTGTCCAGGAGCAATGCAGGTATGCTTCTGCTGCTGCCACCGCCGCCACCAAGAAACCAAAAGTGTACTCGATCATTCCAGTGGTCATGGCCGATTCCGATGATAGCTCGGAGAGCAACCGCGATGTTTCAAGCAGGAAAACCTCACCAACCAGTCCGGTTCCACTGCTAGTTGTGCTGAATAAAATTCCGAGCCATACGGACAATGTGGTGAAATGCTCCTGGCATGAACTGCTGCCAGACAATCATCGTCACGATCGCCATCGACAGCACATTGATATAGAGGATCCAGCAACTGAGGCCGAGATGGAGGCGATGGTGGCCCGGGCACTGTGGCTTCTAGCAAAGGGAAATACCGGAATCTGTCAAATGATCACCAAGTCTAAAGCCTTCCTGGGCTTGGCGATGATGCTTGAGAAGGGCTACGGAAATGTTCGGTCGTACTCAGCGCAAGCACTCATGGAAATCACGGCCATGGCGGAGCGACACCCCGAGTTAAGGAGATCGGCCTTCAAACCCGCCTCCCCAGCTGCAAAGGCCGTGGTGGAGAGGCTAATGAGGGTGATTGTGATCGAGGATCCAGACTCAAACGTCCTGATCCCGTGCATCAGGTCGATCGGGAGCCTGGCAAGGATGTTCCGGGCCACCGAGACAGGGATCATCGGCCCGCTCGTGAAGCTGCTCGATGGGCAGGACCGAGATGCTCGTGTCAAGGCGGAGGCGGTGACCGCGCTGGGCAAATTCGCATGCCCGGCCAACTTCCTGCACTTCAGCTACTGCCAGGCCATTGTGTCCGCCGGCAGTGCAAGGCACATAACCCAGCTCGTCTACTCCAGCAACCGAGCCGTTCAAGTTCCGGCATTAGTCCTACTATGTTACATTGCACTTCACGTCCCCGATAGCGAGACGCTCGCCCAGGAAGATGCACTAGCCATGATCGAGTGGTCATCGAAGCAGCATCACCTATCCGAAGAACCATTGGTCAAGTCCTTGCTGCCCAAGGCCCGGCATCGACTGGAACTCTACCAGTCGAGAAGCTCGAGACAGTCTCGCAAATAACTGTCCCCATCGGTTGATTAATCACTCAACACAACATCAATGTTCAGCTAATCTATCGGGGCCAGCCTGTCCTTCGACAGCCTTTGGCTTCCCGACTCTTTGGCCACATCAAAATGTACATTAACAGGCACTATTGCCAGGTTGTGTCGAGAACCTCTCTGCGTACGAGTCCTCTAGTGAGCAACCGGGATGTCTTTCCTCTTCGATCTTCGATTCTCTTCTTAGCTCTCAAGTCCGACTCATCACACCAATTCCAATAATCAACACCATCGTCACATGACATCTGATGGGACCAATTTGTAAGTGATAAGAAAACTAAACTGTTCTTAGTTTAAGGTTTCATAAACGAATGAAGCAGACGTGGGACAGTGTCTTGGGCAAATGTACGCAAAACTGAAGTAGACCTGACAGTGATGAAAGCACAGAAACAGAAGACAGAAGAAAGCAATGCCACCGAGCCACGGCAACAGAAAGAAACGTAACATTGACGATTGTTTTCGTAACTCACATTCATACTCTATTATTGAGAAATCCTTTGGTCAGCCGAGCTCATGGATGGGAATGGACAGATCCAGGAAACCAAGTTAAGGGAATGAAACTGAATAAAGAATTAAAACAATAGATTTTAAGGAGGTGAAATATCATAATCTAGTAAAAATATAAAGAAAAATCAGCAAATTTTCTATATGAACTTACGAGTTTTTCTAAGTTCAAGGGGTGCAACCGCCCTCATTCACGCCCCTTAAATCCATCCTTGGATAGAATGGTGAATTTAGTCGATAAATATTTGACACGTAAACAAACATTTCAAATCATGTTTAATAAAAATGGATATTATTAACGAACAGAAAAAGATGACGTGACGCATAATGAGAACGTGTTAAACATTCATCAATGAAGTTAACGGATGATTATCATTTTTATCAATGTTGAAATGCTGCTGATAAATACAATTTTTTTATATAGCCGGATGTCAAGTTCGAGTTTTGTTGGCAGAAAAAGGTTGCGCCCCTTACTATTCCGACCTAACTCGTAACTGAATCAATTAGAGGTAGAGCTCACTGCACATTTGAATGACAGGTAATATGGATGCCATCACAGTTGTTTACTTCTCAAAAGCTCTCAATATCTTTCTTAATCAGTAAAAAGGAGCACAACAGTAGTGGCGACCTGCCACTCCGCTACTTAATGATCGAGCTTTCGTGTTTGATTGTGAACATATCATATAAATTGAATAACCATTATTAACACTGACTCCCTCAAAGTGCCACCACCAAAAATTTACTAAGATTTTTAGTATATACATTATACGATATTGAATATATATAATTATCATGCAAAATGAAAGTTTGCCGAGTTAGAGATTCATGATACAAACAATGTGAAGATTGGATTCCGTATTAGAAAGTTATGGCCTATCAAACTAGGCTATGCGAACTAGTTTTCATTTATGTACTGATTCCAGAGACTCTATCATTGGGAACCAGGTCCTTCCCGAATTTCATTGAAATCTACCAAATGATAGGCTCCTTATCGGTTCCTATTTAACCCAAATCATGTGTACGCCTTGAACCAATGCCATTAATCCACTCTTAACATAAATATTTTGATTTTTACTCATCCAAAAAAATTAAATATTTTGATTTTCTCTGTCTTTTTCTCTTAAAAAATTTTTACTTTGCTTTAATATTTTTAATCAAGGAAAAAAGGAGCTACTTTTTACTGATAAATTATCCGTTTTATATTCATGTGTATTGAGAATCAAACCCCTCATCGTAAAAATTAACAACTTTTTAAACTGAAATTACAGAATTTATAGCCATCTCAGTACCATATCGTCAAGATTCCATAAAATTTTCCATGAAAAAGGTTAATTATTTTTAATTTTGAAGAGATAGAAGGTGACTGGGGGAAATAAAAGAATAGATAGAAGGTAGAGAGTGGCCAAGAACAGTAGAAAACAGAAAATATGTTGGGTATTTGAGAATATAAAAAACAGTTTTTTAAAGGGCACTATCCATGCTTCGAAATTATTGGTTTTTTAATTATTTTAATGGTGAAAATGGTCAATTTTTAATTTCCAAAATTTTGACCATTATCCATAAACGGTTCAGATTGCTTGTGGCACTACGCCCGTACTCCCATCCGTTGGATGAAGTCCAAACAATTGAAAAAATAGTACCCAATGTAGGAAAGACCATATTACCCTTATTAACTCCTTTCAATTATTTTAAAATTCCAGTAATTATTTCTCTGCCCTATCTCCCTTTCCCTCCATCTGCTCTCTCTCCATTTCCCTCCATTATCTCTCTTCCCTTTCTCCCTTCAACAACTCCTCATCGAAGGATCATGGGCGACCTCACCGGATAGCACAATAGCTCCTCACGGGCAGTGACTGGCCCCAATCAGACTGGCAGTAGTGACGACCTCCCACGAAAAGCAACGAGAATTGTTGATGTGTTTTGTGTTATTAAGTGTCATCGACGACCAGGAAGAGGTGAAAATTCATCGAGACCTATTTAGATTTTATCGAGACCAATTTATAATTTATCAAGAGTTATTTATCGGTACCTATTTAGACTATATTGGGACAAATTTATAATTTATGATGACATATTTATCGGGACCTATTTATCATTTTTCGAGACTAATTTATAATTTATCGGGACCTGTTTATCATCAATGCGAGATTTACCATCAAACAAGTCATAATAAGTAAAGATGTCCGATGAGAGTAGGATTACCTGGTACCAAAGTAGAACACACATGACTTTCTCATAACTTTCGGGATTAAATTATCCATGTAACTGTGTTAGTAAACTATCTATGTAACTTTGGGACCAATTGTGTATTTCCGTTAACTAGTTTTATTTTTATTGGGAACTATGTAAAAATTTTCGGGACCAAATTATCCATGTAACTATAGTTGCAAGCTGTCTATGCAACTTCGCGACCAATTGTGTATTTTCCTTGATTAGTTTTAGTTTTTTGGGACCTATTTGAAAATTTTTACGACCAAATTATCCATGTGGCTTTTGGGACCAATTATGTATTTTTCTTAACCAGTTTTAGTTTTTCCAAGACCTATTTGAAAATTTTCATGACCAAATTATCCATGTGACTTTCGGGACCAAATGTGAATTTCCTTGACTAGTTTCAATTTTTTGGGACCGATTTAATTATTTTCGAGACCAAATTATCCATATAACATTCGGGACCAATTGTATATTTTCCTTGATCATTTTTATTTTTTTGGGACCAAATTATCCATCTGATTTTCGGGACCAATTGTGTATTTTTGAGACCGGTTATCAAGTTATCCATTTGACAAGATTTCTTATACCAACGTCATTACACATAAGGGGGATGGTCCTGGCTTGCATATGAAATGTATTACCATAAGATAAGGTAAAGATGTACGGTCAAGGTCAATCCTAACAAAATAACAAAACAACAAAACATCTGTTCCTAATATTTCCTAATAACATCACTCCACATCATTCATGAGGATCTAGGTCGGTGTAGGGCTGCGACATATAGGAGCCTTCGTTCATTTTCGAGCAAGATTTTGTTTCATCTGCACAAATCAAAATACAATTAGATACCAACCAATAATATCTTGCAAATCAAACAAAGAGGTGAAAAATTATTTATAGCTCCAATATAAAGGGTGCTTTCCCTCATTAACAGTCAAACAAATCATCCAGTAATAGGTCACAATGAGTATTAAATTGGTCCCGATATAATATTAATAGGTCACAATGAGTATTAAGTTGGTCCCGACATACAATATATTGCAAATCAGATAAATCATTCAGCAAATCAAAAATCCAACAAGCAGTCAATATTCATTAGGTCTTGGTCAATTTAAATAGGCCCTTAATCTATACAAATTGGTCCTGAACTGAAACCCTAAAAATCAAGACTTCAAACCCTAAATCTACATATATTGACAATGGTGAATGTTGGAGGGAGGGAGGTGGATGGACTCCAGTCCAGTAGATCAGGCAAGAAGATCGGTGCTAGAGATAGATGGTCGGGGAGGGAAAGGCTGACCTGTCGAGGAGCAAGGGAGGGAAGCTCGACGCTGACTATCAGGGAGCATGGAGTCCGTGAGCGGGAGTAGTGGCATCTAGCGATGAGCAATGAGGCTATGGATGGCGAGCTAGCGCCTGGTCGTGGGCGACGAGCTGGCATCCGGCCGTGGGAGAGTAGAGAGGGGGGGAGAATAGCCGGGAGAGGCTGGTGGCCGGTGAGCTAGTAGTGGCAGAGAGAGAGAGAGCAGCCATGGGAGAGCAAAGAGAAAGAGAAAGGGAGAGGGAAAGTGTTCTTCACAGCCAAAAGAGAGAGAATGAGTGTGTAGGTTATGAGAAGGGTACAACATGCATTATTCAAAATTTTATTAAATAACCTTAAGTAGTAGTACAAATTTTTTAATGTGGCATAAATGAGTGCTATTTATAAAATCCACTCTTTCATTGGTGCTCAAAAAATTTTCACCTCAAACATTTTCCCTTAAGGTGAGTTTCAAGGTGTAGAAAACCACCTCGGAAATTCGGGCCCCGACTCGAAAAATCTAGCAGGTTGAAGACCGACCTAGTTCATGAACAATTAAATTATCATATTTGATAATTTATATTATAGTTAGATTTTAACAATAAGAAAAGATATTTTGGCATCTCGTGACTTAAATTATGAATCATATATATTAATTAACTTATTAGTATACCAAATTATCAATAATTAGTATTTCTTATTTACTATAATGAATTTTTTATATTTAATTCATTATCAAATTGAAAGTCGGGGTCTGAAAAAATCACTTCATTAACAATTAGTTGTTTATTACACAGTAAATGATTCATGGTATGAATTTTTTGTGAATTTATTTTATTCTTTAAATTATGTTTAATGTAATATTTGTTAGTTATTTTAGTAAATCGTGTCAAAATCAAGCGGGTCATTATTTTAAATTGTATAACATAATATGATAAAACTAAACCGGTCGGATAAAGGATCATATTATATAATATAAGATTGTACGATATTATATTTATTAAATTAAGTTTAATATAATATTTATTTATTATATTTAATTTTATAATTTGATTAAAAATCAAGGATAAAATTCGAAACCCATAACATTTGTTAGTTATTTTGGTAGTTTTATTTTTAAAGAAAACTGATAATATTAACTTAAAAAATGAAACAAAAGGAATGGTCATTACTCTATTTGTGGTGTGGAACCAAATAGGAGAAATTGAACGAAAAAATCTTTAGTGAAGTGGTCATACCACGTAAACGATGTTAATGTGGTATATCCATAGTTTTAAAAACTGGATCGGACCGGCCAATCCAACTAGTTGAACTTAGAACCGGCGACTGGCCCGATCCGGTTGCATAGTTAATTCAGTTTGTACATTGACTTGGCAGGAACCGGGTTAAACCGGCCAATTTTTAATGAACCGGGTTAAACCGGCCAATTTTTAATGAACCGGGTAAGATATTAAATTGTTAATGCTTGTGTATTTTAGCTTATTACATGTACTTTATATATTTATTATTTTTTACATAAATCTGGTTAGACCCATTGGATCCTCGGTTGAACCTGGAACCGGCCACTTGACCGGTTCCCAGTCCGATCCGATTTTTAAAACTATGGGTATATCTGTACAATCGAGACTTGATATGTCATCAATAATTATATAATTATGATTATTAAATCCTAAAAATCTTAAAAATATATAAAAAAAATCTTAAATAAATGGTTAACCCTAAATGAAAAAAATGTAAAAGATGAATTCTGATTTGACGGATATACCACGTCAGTATCGCTTACGTGATATGACCGCTCCACTGAAGACTCACGCTGTCTCCTTTTCCTGCAACCTGACAAAAAGAATGGAGTGAAGGTAGAAATGACGATTCTGATCCCATTTTATCCGTCCTATCAAACATAACCATAGAACCTGAGGACTAGTGTGAACAAACTGCTTAAACCATTGGGACAAAAGTCGATTTTGTGAACGGGGACTTAATTGTTAGTACAGAAGTGAAGCACATAATGCTAATGTTTTAAACATATTGATGGGTATACTTTTTCATTGTAGATAAATAACACTAAAAGCAGACTCACAAGTTGCATGAATTTCGTCATTTAACGAAATTAGTGAAAGAGAAGCATATGAACGACCAAATAAATTCTTAATTTATAACCTATAATTTATCTATGTTATATGTATAAAAGTTTGAAAATTATTTGTTACATTTTTCACCTTATCAAATTATCTACCGACACACAAAATTCAATTTTCAATAACCGTAGGAATAAAAAAAAAAACTAAGGATGTGATGATAAGTTAACTAATATGTAAATACCTAATCTTTTGGTACTATCACTTTCTCCCTTATCTCACACAACTTTTATACGATGACCTATTTTTCAGGTTAGTTATATATAAAGCACCTTATTTTTCTTCTAAATTTATTACTTGATTTCATATTATATTATTTAATCATTTACATATTCCTTTTTATTCAATTTCATTAAATAATAAAATCTGTGTAGCATGAACTTGCCTATAGTATTATATATGCAAATGCTTGAGATTTTGTTTTTTTCTGTTTTCCAAGTTACTGATGTATAATATTTAATTTTTTAATATTCATTCGAGCAAAAAAATATATGTGCAATAGTAAATTCACTAATATATAATTACCAAAGTTTTTACTCCCACCACTTTCTTTCTCTTATTTTACAAATATTTTTTACCACCTTTTTATTATATATAAATCAATTTACTTTTCATAGATTTATTACCTAATTTTGTATTTAGTTTACCGAAAATACATACTTTCAACATCTATATTAATGCGAAATATTATGACAATCTACATTGTTCTGTTTACTACTGTAAATTAATTTGATTGCAATGTTTATGAGGTGCTATGAATTAGTAAATCTAATGAGGAATTTCTTAATGTTGACTTATTTATTTTTAGTTTTCTATACGAAGTATATGTCCCCCTCTAGTTATCTTTATTATTTTAGGGAATAATATAAGTGGATGGTGTCTTTTTCAATCTTCAAAAAATACCCATGACCGCTAACTATTTGGCCAATAAGAAAACCACAAATGGGATGAAATTGAAAAACCACTCATAAAAGTATAACTGCCACTTCTACTCATAATTACCCTCAACTTTTCTTTTTTCAATTATATATTTTTATTTTTTACGATGCATATTATAAAATTTTTTTTTATAAATGTTGAATCTTTTATATCATCAATCAAAATGTACAATACAAGTACCTGATTACAAGCTTAGAACTAGGCTATTTGCCATCTTGCATACCAAGAAAAGAACAGAAATTGCTCTAAATTTTAGTAAAGTAAGGATATTTGTCCTAATTACAAAAGACGAGCTATTGGCTTGAAAGACTCTCAAATTGTGCTATCTCCAAATACAATAAATATAATACGCAAAAGCAAGTTTGAAGATGCACTTTAGCCAATGTCTTCCTATCCAATTATCATTAGTCCAAGATAGTTTGAAATGCCACTCATCGGAATCACGAGGATGTTGTAAGATCACTACGATTTCCTTCCATATAGACTTGGTCTGATGGCAGGTAAAAAAGATGTGATCTCAGGTCTCAATAAACCCATAAAATTTATAATATATTATAAATGTTAAAATACTAAAAAGTGAACGCTCAATTATGAAATTATATCAAATTTTATTACATAAAAATATATATAACTTTTTATTCAATTGTATAATTGACAATTTTATACATAGTATGAGTCGATGTCCAGCAATTATTCAAATGTAAAATTTAGTTGATTTTGCATGTGTCGAAAAGAGTTAACAGGAAAATAGAGAAAATGATAGTCAAATTAGAGAGATAAAGTGAGAGTGCCGAGAGTTGTTAGGTTTACACGTTAATAAATTACCATTTTTGTTAATTTTTTTATCAGTCTATTCTTATGATAATATAATTGTTCATAAAATTAGCCTTTTAATGGCAATGAATTATTTAGGAAAGTGACAAAATTATCAAAAAAATAAGTATTTTATTTGCATGCAATATGGATTAAATCGAAGAAAAAATTAATTTTATTACGATATTATATTCCTAATTAAAACAATTATAATAAAATAAAATATTACCCCGAATATTCATCCCATATTTAATCAAGACTATAAAAACTAAGCGTTGCCGGCTAACGTCAAAATCTCAACTAGCGAGGAAGAGGAGAGAGAGAAAGTGGGGAGCGGTTCTCCGTTAGGGTTAGGGTTGATCGATTTGCTGTCACCGAAATGGGGGAGAGGATCACTGGCAAGGTGAGGTGGTTCAGCGACCAGAAGGGCTACGGCTTCATCAGCCCCGATGACGGCGGCGAAGATCTCTTCGTCCACCAGACCTCGATCCGCACCGAGGGATTCCGCAGCCTCGCCGAGGGAGAGTCCGTCGAGTTCCAGATCGAGGCCGATGGCAGCCGCACCAAGGCAGTCGACGTCACAGGCCCCGGTGGTGCCGACGTCCAGGGCAGCACCCGCGGCGGCGGCGGCGGAAATGGAGGGGGCGGCTACGGCGGCGGATATGGCGGCCGTGGCGGCAGAGGCAGTGGAGGATATGGCGGTGGCGGCTTCGGCGGAGGCGGAGGCGGCGGCGGCGGCGGCGGCTGCTTCAAGTGTGGAGAGACTGGCCACATGGCGAGGGACTGCTATCAGGGAGGAGGCAGCGGCGGCGGTGGCGGAGGAGGTGGAAGGTATGGTGGCTCCGGTGGCGGCGGGGGCTGCTTCAAGTGCGGGGAGACTGGCCACATGGCTAGGGACTGCTACCAGAGCGGCGGTGGCGGAGGAGGTGGAGGAAGGTACGGCGGCTCCGGTGGCGGCGGGAACTGCTTCAAGTGCGGGGAGCCGGGCCACTTCGCCCGCGAATGCCCTCAGGACGGCAACTGAGACGATCAGCACTCAGCTGTTTGGCGTCTTGCCTTTCAGGTTGTTCTTATTTAATGGAACTCTCCATCTTTGGTTTCTTTCATTTTGGTAGATCTCTATAGCCTTCTGGGTTGCCTTGAAACTTTACATTCCATGTTCGGGTTTTGTTTATCGGTATCGAAATCGAGTGGCATGCTGCTGATGCTTTAGCTCCTGGGTTTGATTTTGAGAGATGAGGTTTGGATCTTTCAATGGGATCTCTGTTTGCTCTTTTCTCTGCAAGTGTTCATAGTGGCAAGGCAAATATCAATACATGCCTGCTTTGATTCGATTCGTTTTCTTTCGGTTCAACTTATCTGACTTTCATTACTCTCCTTTGAGTCCCATTTGTTTCTTTGATCTCATTTGTAATCGAAAATCAATGCCTGTGTTTGGTACTGTGACACCGAAGCCAATGAATGTTGGGACAGAACATTAGGAAGACATTTTAGTGTACTTTGATGTAATTGCCTGAGATGGACCACTTGGGATTGGAATCTGAAGTCGCTGGCTCGGGCTTCGGATGGTTTAGATGGTGAGCCAATATGGGTCAGATTCGACCATGGCACTTCTTGCCCAATTCCGTGTGCAGGGATCTGTACATGCCAATGGTTTCTCTCCTTCTTGTCCGCTGCTGGATACTCTGAAATTCAGTCTGCCTGGCGGGGCAGGAGGTTACCAATTCTTGGAGAGCTTGGCTTGCTAGTTTCTTTCTGGCAACTTAGGTTGGAATGGTGGGGGGAGGGGGAGGCCCTCACTACTTCAAATGTAAACGAGGGGCTTGCCGATTTTGCAGCAGCTGTGTGTTCGAGTTAGTTCGGCCTATTAAAATGTAAAATCTTTATAATCACGGATTTCCTCCTCAAATCTGATCTTATGTCTAAGGGAAAGGAGATGCAGAGCAAATCAATTAATCCATTGCCTGAGAGGTAAATGACTAAGCTCCTCTTTGGATCGTTGTCAAGTGACAAGATTCCATGGCAGATCAAACTTTTACATTGTAAAATGCGGTGTTTGGTTGTCAGATGCAGCTCATTTTCTTTTTACCGGGCCTTGAATAGATTACCGGGCTTCTTCATTTTCTCGGGATTCAAAATGCGGAATCTCAGGGTTGTATTCTCAGGTTACATCCTGATAAACCCATTTTGCCCTTACTTGTATTGCTGTTTACGGGGTATTTGCCTAGAAAATTATGAATTATCTAAGAATGCTCTAATTTATCACAAACTTCCTTTTTCAGAAAATTATAAACTATTTAAAAATTTTCTAATATATTACGAACTATTTTTTTTAGAAAATCATGAATTGTTTAAGAATTCTTTAATCTAGCACGTCATTAATTTTATCTATTAATTGTTGATGTGTATTATTAATTTTACTTATTATGCAAACGGAATTTGACATCGCATCCATCTAATCATAAAAAATGATAAATTATTATCAAATTCTCTATTTTATCATGAGAATGGACGTGCAAATAAATATTCCATATTTTTATGAGTAGATGGACATTCACGTGTGATGTCACATTAGAATCCATTTGTACAATCAACAAAATTGATAGTTCATCTTAGTAATTTAACGGTCAAAATCAACAGCGTGATTGATTAGGGAAAATATAGTATAGTTTGTGATTTTTCAGGCAAAAAAATAGTTCGTAGTAAATTAGGGAATCTTGAATAATTCATGTTTTTCTAAGCCAAAAAAATAGTTCGTGACAAATTGAAAATTTTTTGAATAGTTAATACTTTTCTAGACAAATAACCTACTGTTTATTTTGTTTCTTTAACAAAGTAAAGGGTATTATAGTAAAATTACACATTTTCTATTATATCAGATATTATAATATTACATTTCAACAACTTTTCCTGTAATTTAAAATATTTACCAAATACAACAATTCCATTTTACAATTAAGTTTTCCTGTAACTGCAATCTAATTTTACTCTGTAATCTAACAATACATGAACCATGCGCCCCTAAATGTTGGTCCTTGCTCAGCTGATCATGCTTTTAGTGCATATCACTTGCCATCTAAAAAGTCACCGGTTTCAATTTGGGTCAGTCCACGTATGAGACTTTGACTAATTCAGTTTCGATTCGGATCTGCCACAAGGGGTAAGTTTCTCCGAACGTGGAAAATTTGGGCTGGTTTTGTACCAGGGTTACCCGACTATCATGCAAATGGGAGGGCTATTTGGCCTAAGGGATCAGGATTGCAATCAGGATTTGTTTCTTTGGACAGACCGTAGTTTTAGATTACGGTCAACTTTACTTCTTTTCTGTGTATAGCACTGACATCCATTAGTCCAACGGGTTTTGACTAATTCAGCTCAAATCAGGTGAGCTCACTAGGGATAAAACTCTTCTAAGGTGTAAATTCTCTTCATTCACGAGATTTGAACTCAGGACCTTACTTAAGTGGAGATGGCGTCCTACCACCTCGACTTATCCGCTTTGGTACAGTCGACTTTACTTTGTCCGCTATAGTTGTCCATTGTAAAATTTGTTGTAACACGAGATAACGTGAATCAGAATTTGCAATTAGGTCAATAGAGTGTCTATCTCCTAAACATGTAGAATTCTTAGATTACATATAACTTTATCGGCTAATTTTACAATCGTTTTACTTATTTCTACCCAAACCTTGCAATCAATTTTATATTCATGATTTATGATGGACTTTTTCATGATTTATACGCACGTTTTATTCACTTGAGCTAACACTTGGATTATCTATCTAGTATTTAATATTCATTTTTAAAAGATGATATGTTATGTTTTATTTATTAAATAATTATTAGTTGAGTTCATTACATCTTACATGACCTCGGCCGATTTAAGAAACACTCTTACTTTTTTTTCATTCGTATTACATAGTATCCCCGGATCAGTCGAAGCGTACCTCGAGATTAATCTGTGGTCGGGCGAGATTTCTAGGAAAATTTTTGACCCTCTCAACCTAGAAATCGACTCTAGGATCACTCATCTATTGACCTAGTGAGCGAACCACTAGTTGACCCTCATGTTGGTTAAGGAATGCTCTTAACCCTACTACAGGTTGGAGGGAGCAACGACATTTCTCTAGCTAGGCATAGGGTTGTAAATAAAAAAAAAATACAAAAAACAGACCGAACTTGGAGGGAAAAAAATCGGATTTATGGGTTTCGAGATAAATTCAACGTAGTTTTTAAGGTGAAAAAATCGAACCGGGAAATTCGGGTCTCAACTTGAAAAACGAGGAGGAGCCCGAAACCGATATGTTAAGTTTATATTATATGTAATAAACTATTTTATTATTAAATTTTGACAATACAAATAATATCATATTTGATATTTTTAAACTTAAATCTTAATTCATATTTACGTTTTTTATCTTCTTAATACATTAAAATATCTATAATTAGTATTTCTCATTTATTAATAAATTTGTTATTTTTGTACTTAATATATTATTATTATAATAATTGAGACCCGAAAAAATCGAACTCGAAGTAGATGATTTTCATGATCATTAAAAGGTTCTCTGTACAGTTTTTAAATTAAAAAAATCAGACTGAAAAAAAATTGGAACCTAATAATTTTTGAAAAAAACTTGCCCGAGCAGCCCACTTACACTCCTAACTAGGCACTTTGGGCTTGTTTGGATTGAGGGGTGATGAGATTTATGGAGGGAAGGGTTATGGAGGGGTGAATATAACCCTTCATAACCTTTGCTTGGATAATAATACAAATAAGGAGGTTTATAGAGGGGTAAATAATTAATTTTACCTTTTTACCCTTTTTAACGTTTTATCATTTTTAAATAGTATGATGACCAAATTACATATATTACTAACTTATACAAGAATCTCACTGTGATTCATACATTTCTGTTGGTGTTAATTATTTGAATAATTACAATAATTATTATCAATTAAAATATCTTTAGTACTAACTTTTCATTATGCTACTGTACGATAGAATTGATAAAGATTTTTCGTATAAATTTGTTACCAGAAAGATGTACATGTAGTGGCAACACTGTTGCACGAAGAAAGGACTCACCTGAAAACATCTACGTAGAGCTTCTTCTGACCCATCGATATTTTCCATAAATAAATGCAACGGAGAAGAGAACAAGGAAAATGGGAAGTGTAATTTTCCAACTTGAAAACGAGTTTTCATATTTAGCTGTGGTCTTCGAGGGGCATTATTCTCCACCACATCCCCTCGATAATTGTAAAGCACATGAGGAAATGGAATCTACGCATCCTATTTGCTGTGCTCGGTAGCTGGGGAGGGTGGAGGCAGGCGAGGGATGTGCGGCAGAAGAAGCAGCTAAAACGAAAAAGGCTAGGGGCATAATTGTCTTTAAATTATTCAACCCTCTATAACCCTCAAATTAGAGGGTTGAAAAAATACACATAAGAAAGTTATGAAGGGTTACAACCAACCCTCCATAAACTCCCTAATTTTATTTACCAAATAAGGGTTATAATTACCCCTCCATAAACCTCTATCCAAACGAAGCCTTCGGCTGCAGAGCCCATTCTGGTGCCACGTCTCACTGTTGAATGGACATGAAATGAGTAAAACATAACATCCGATGAGATTGTTGAATCGATTGCACGCAAGCTCGGCTATGGTCGAGATCTATAACGAACAGGTGCGAAGCACAAGGGAAGAACCAGTGGAGGTGAATCCATGGCTAAAAAGGTGAGAAATTGGGAAAAGGGGTAAAGTGGAGAGCAGTGGAAAAGCAACAATGGCCGTTTTTATCTTCGCAAGGAAAGTAAGTTCGTATCTTGATAATCACAGCTTCCGTTACATTAACCTTGGAGGGGATCTCCCGATTGCCCTCGAAGCTCCGATCATCTCTGAGCGATTCTCGGCCGATCAGATGGATCGGGGAGTCTTCACGGCCGCCGCCAGCACGGTTGTTCTGTGGCTGCTGCTACTCTTCTCGCTGCCTTCGGGGTTGGGCTCGGCTTCATTCAAAATTGTCAACAAGTGCCGCCGGACGGTGTGGCCGGGGCTTCTTTCGGCGCGAACTCTCCCCAGCTCCCCACCACTGGATTCTCACTCCGGGACGGCGAGTCCCGGACCATCACCTTCCCCCAAGGGTGGTCGGGTCGGATCTGGGGCAGGACGCTCTGCGGCCAGGACCCGGAGACGGGCCAGTTTACCTGCGTCACCGGAGACTGCGGCAGCGGAAAGGTCGAGTGCGCCGGCAGCGGCGCCAAGCCCCCGGCTACCCTGGCGGAGTTCACCCTCAACGGCGCCGGCGGGCTGGACTTCTATGACGTCAGCCTGGTCGACGGCTACAATCTCCCGATGCTCGTCATCGCCAGAGGCCGGGGGCGAAGGCCCGCCAACCCGTCCTCCGACGGCGGGAGCTGCAGCGCCACCGGCTGCCTCGTGGACCTGAACGGCGCATGCCCAAGCTCCCTGAGGGTGGCGCGTTCGAACAGGAGCAGGTCTGCCGTCGCCTGCCGGAGCGCCTGCGAGGCGTTCGGTGACCCACGGTACTGCTGCAGCGAGGCCTACTCGACGCCGGAAACCTGTGCTCCGTCGCCGTACTCACTCTTCTTCAAGAACGCCTGCCCACGATCGTACAGTTACGCCTATGACGACAAGACAAGCACTTATACCTGTGCCTCCGGCGACTACACCATCATCTTCTGCCCCTTGCCTTACACAAGGTAATCTTAACTTGATCCTGTTGGCAGTTCTGTGGATGTGATTGCTTGATTCGATGATCGGGAATCGCTGTCACATTATGAGAGGATTAAGAAAGCTGTGTTTGTGCCATGTGGGAATAGTCCATAAGCTATGATTGGACACACTTGCATTGATTGTTATAAGCGAAGAACAATTTTTAGAAGGCTCTCAGTTGATTACCTTATACTTCACTTATCAAAGGGCTATATTGCATAGAACTACACGTACCCCTTATTCCCTCTTTCTCCTGTCCCTTGGCCAACGTGCCTACTTTGTGCACCGAAAAAGGGCTCTGTTGTGGTTGTTGAAAAACTAGTGGGCTGTCAATCTATTCGAAAAGTTGGATCTTATGGCCGTTTGCACTCTTGTGTTATTTCATTAGCTGAAGCCATGAGGGAGTTGGGGCGGATAAATGTCTTCCATGGTAGGGCTTGCATCCCCACATTAGTTTCATAGATAATCTCTAACTCGACATTGATTGTAGATCAGAACTTGCATCTTTTAGATGATTTTTGTTGGTCTTTCCGGTTTTGGCATAGATGTTATGTAAGATCGAAGACTGCATTTCTCAACGTCTCTTTGCCTGGACCAGATTGTGAATGTGTGCTTTGTCGACTGAATGATTTATAACTCGGTTCTACATAGATCGAGGACATGCTGCATAGGTGCAATCTCTCCACCATAGATAACCTCAATTATCTCATGTCTTTGCAGCCAGAAAGTCCTGAGTGCGAGAAAGGATGGGGCGCCACTCCCTCTGGTGAACAAGACCACAATGTACCTTCCGAGCAAGCACCCAAATGCAGCTTCATCCCCAGGTTTGGTCAGAGTTCGATTAATCAGTGTCGCTGCTACGGTTCTCACTGCACATCTGCTCTTTTTCTCGCTCTTATGTCCCTCCTGACTAATCCCGACCTCAGAAACGGGCAGGTGCTCCAACTATAGTTGGATTGTTCCAGTTGAAGGTAATATAGATGCAAAACGACCCATCTCTGGTCGTCTCACAATTACACGATCAAGCTTGTACATACAATCTCGATCAATATGGGCAACTTCTGTAGTCATTGGGTACCGTGATTAGTTCTGGATCCTGCTCTAGCTTCTTGTAATACAGTTAGGTTGATGCTGGTGATGCATGCGGCACATTCTCGTTTATGTCTTTAACTTTCCAGTGGCCCTTATTAGCGCTGCATTCGGAGTGTAGCATTGCAGCAAGGGAGCTACTGGTTTGTCTGTACCGGTTCTATTGTCCACAGCAAAGCGAATTGTGCCCCTCCGATAGCTCGGATAACAGATGATTTCCGACCATGGAGGGCTGGTTGAAGAATCTGGTAAGTGTGTTTTTTGGGGATCGGGTTGACATCTTAAGTGTCTGTTGTTGTGTCATTGCAGTTGTTCAAGTCAAATGTCTCTTTGCACTGGATGTGCTTGTTGGGTCACTGGATTCTGCAAACTTGTGACGACTTCGTTGATCAACTTACAGTTGGCTCGACCATAACATCTACTGGTCCATTGAAAACTTTTGCCAGTGTTTGATTCCCACATTCTCTCCCTCCGGGACTACTAAACCTTCATGCTTCACACGTCCTTGTCTATCTTTAAAAGCGTGCACGAAAAGGGCATCCGTCTTAATCTCGAGGTGCCCGTCGATTGTTGGCTAGCATTATCTGACTTGCTCTAAAGTTTCTCAGCCCAATTTGGAAAATGATGATTGCAGCAGGTACAGATATTGGGACCTCTCCATCTTTCCTGATCAATTTCTATTCCTTCTGTAAAAAGAAAAAGGAAGCAACGCAGCTTTGAGGTTGTACTTGCTCGCATGATCGACACGGGTTTTCAATTTCGTTTCCGATCCCGGATCCCGTTCGGGTTACTCAGAGCCGGGTTTGGTCGTGGATGCAGGCTGGCTCTCCGGAAACGGTAGCGGGGCCTTGCTGACCAATGAGTTCGTGATACTTGCAGGGAGATTCACCATTCCTTCGAGAAATAACCAAGAACCCGACAATGGACAGCATCGATTATCAAATCTGTGAAATGGCAACACTTCTCACAATCAGTCAGGCTCTAATCTGTACTGGTCGGGATTCATTCGACCAATAAGTGTAATACAGAAGTCACCCAAAGCTACGAAAATGCTATCCATTCCACATGCTGGACCAAGTATGTTCCTCATTGCTCGGTCGAGTTTCCCAGTTTCTTCGATCCCTTGCCAGAGCAGATCTTACCATAGACACCCTTAGTCCGAACAGCAAGCAGCAAGTCCAGGCCGAACCCGAGTACGCATGCCACGGCCATGACAATGAACACGAGCCGGTAGCAGTGGGCACCGACACAGGTGTTGCCGCCACCAGCGATCTCCGTGGCCTCCGCGTCGTACAGGAGCCCAGCAAGCAGCCCCGAGAAGAGGAAGGAGCCGAGGGGGAGGTTGAGGATGAGGATGTTGTAGATGAGCCCGTAGTGCTTGAGCCCAAAGAGCTCGGAGGCCGTGGCCACCGTGACCGCGAGCCGTACGCCATAGCAGATCCCGACCAGGACCGAGCCAGCGTAGAGGGACCCCGGAAGGGCCAGAGCCATCACAATGTAGCCGACTGCCATCAGGAGCTGGGATGCTGCATTCCACAGTGGTCTAGGTGTGGCGGCTTTCCTGCGAATCCAAATTCGATTGATGATCAGAAAAGAAAAGGGAGGGCTCCAATAGAAACAAACTAGCCATGATAGCGTTTTCGTATTCAACCGTGAATATATCATATAAACTGAATAATTAATATTACACCGGTTCCGTCAATGTAGTACTGCATAGTTCAAAAAGCGATATCCGTCTAGGTTCCAAGTCGGAGCTCTTCTAGACTCCAGAAGACTACATGGGAACGACTTTTAGACCAGAAAACTACTGCAGATTAAACCGAATCCGGCTGGTGGTCAAAAAGGAAGGAAAAAGGGAGAGTGGTAGTAATGGCAACTCACTTACCCTACCATGTAATACTCGATTTTTCGTGTTTAACCGTGAACATGTTAGGCGAATAGAAGAAACATTACTAACGCTGATTTTGTCACTGCAGTATTATCAAAGCGTGGGATAGTTTAGAAAGCAAGTGTTTGCGAAAACCCAAATCTAAAGAGCCCATCCAGTGAGTTTTCTGTATAAGGGATTTGAACTTGAAAATTCAACCGACCTCATCAAATTATATGAGAGTGAACTTTAAATTATTAGCCCACCACCGATTAATCCCGATCGGATTAAAAAAAATGATGATGAGTGGCTTACTTTAGGAAATACTCCGAGATAGAACCCGACCCGATCCGTCCGAAGAAGCCCCAAATACTCATCAGCGAGACGAAAATCGAAACGTCGGAGTAGCCAAGCGCCAGCCCCATCTGGCCCATGTTGTTCATCACCGCCAGCCCCGTCCCCACCCCGCAGAGAAACGATACGAACATAACCCAAAAGTCTACCGTTGCCACCGCCTCCATTATTGTGTGGTCCTCTCCGATCACCGGCCGTCGCCTCACCTCCGGCCCTTCCTCCGCCACCGCCATCCCCGTCACCAGTGTCTCCTGGTGGCTGCTCAGGAGTGGCTCGGCGATCTCGGCCCTCTCAATGTCTCCGCTGGGCTTGTCACCACCGAAACTCAGAGTCTTCAGAAAGGTATATGCTGGAACCGATAACGGAGATGCCAGTAGGACGAGGAGGACTCCAGCGAAGATCTTCGAGAAGAAGCGGCCGTGGGGGCCAGAGACATCAAACGCGAGGAGGTAGAGCGCCACAGCCACGGCGACCGCATTGAAGACACCCAAGTACTTCGCCTCCTCTTCGGGGTCATCGACTGCTCCGGAGGAGGTTGCCGGAGGGAGCTCGCAGAGGAAGAAGGCTGCAGAGAGGCAGACGGCGAGGGGGACAGTGGAGAGCATGAGAAGGAAGGTGGAGGGGGAAGGGTCGGGGAAGAGGGAGGCGGAGAGGTCGGTGAAGATGGCAGTGGAGAGGCCGACGAAGCCCTTGAGGATGCCGGAGACAGGGCCGCGGTTGCGGCGGAAGTTGCGGATGCACGTCACGAGAACCGCCGTGTTCATCCACGTTGTGCTGTTCCCTCCCATGCACATGAATATGCACATCTGACATCACGTAATTTTAAATAAATATTTCATTTATATAAATTAAAATTTTAATAACTTATAATTATTTTTTCCACCTACATCCGATAGAATTTTTACAGTGGCTCGAGAAAAGGTGCTTGTCGCAGTGGATTTATATTCAATTTAAGATCAAAAGGGTTTGAACCCGTCCTTCGTCGACGAATTCCATCGAGTTTTGCAGAAGGTCGGGCTCAAACTCAATTATCTTATGCTTCGAGATTTGTATTAATTTTTCAATACAGCATTCAATTGTAACACGTGCCAATCTCTACCCGAAAAATTTCTAAATATGTGATAAAATAAAGTGCGACCTCACATGATAATTAAACTGATAAACGATAAGACACATTTTATTCTTTTTATTAATTTTTAATGCATACTTCAATTCTCAATAGTAAAAAAAAAAAATTATTGTTGTAAATCCAAATTTTAACCTTTTTTTTAAACTCCCGTCAACATTAAACCATCTGCCTTGTCAATAGATATAACAAACAAGGCCTTAATTACGGTTGTTACCTGCCAGTAAGGAAGAGGTTGAATTCTCCGGCTAACGACGAGCCACTGCACACCGTATCCGACGAGACCCTCGACAGAGCCGATGAGGAAGATGACCGGCGTCGGGACCCGGTCCGAGGCGAGGCCGGCGAGGATCCCGAATGCCTTGCCGACGTCCTTGGCCACGGAGAGGTTGTTGAGCTGGAGCTGGGTGAGGGCCATGAGGGTCTTGAGGGCGTCGGAGTAGTTCGAGAACGTGTAGTTGTTGCCGGAGATGGCCTGCACCCACACGGCCGTGACGAGCCCGAGCCACTTGGCGGCGGCGGAGGGCGGACGTGGCCGAGCCGGGCGGAGAGAGACCATGGTGACTTTTGGTCAATGTGGAGTTGAAGGAACTGACAAGCGAGAGGAGAGGTGGAGGAATGGTGGGGTTGCTATGGAAGCGAAGCAAGGGGGTTTATATGCAAAGGAATAAATGTTGAGACTTGGGATGAAATTAAAATTAAGGAAAAAAATTAAAATTTTTAAAAGCAAAATTATTTACATGATAACTGTACGGTGTAATATGAGAAATTCTTAGGTGAGCCGAGTATATGGATAGCGCGGAGAACTCTATTAATAATTATTTGATATATCGGCAGGAAAAGTGATATTGATAATGAATATGAAAAAGGTGTTGTGATAATTTTTGCTAGCATATCATATATTTTTTTTATCGAATTTATAAATGATGTGATAAGTTTGATCCAGATAAGAGGCTTAGTAAAAGAATGAGTCAAAGATTGTTACAGAGTTGATACGAGCGACACAGATTCAGAAAATTTGTTCACGAGTGAAACTCAATAGAAAAGAAATGCGAAGGAGTATGGAATAAGATAATGTAATAAAAATTAAAGATAAATAACTAATTTTCTATTTCATGGGTAAGTGAGGTATTTGAAAATATTATTTTACCACTAATTTGAAGGAATTTGTAAAATAAAATAAATGCATCCATAACAAGCTACAACGATTTTGAATAAAGATAAAGACACAAGAAATCCTATATATTTGTCGATTCTTGTAAGTGAGTCCTAAATATTTTAATGTGTTAAATCAAGTCCTATATTATCCGCATTACAATATCGAGTCCTTTCTATCGCCCACCGTTACTTTAAGCTGACATATATCGGTGTCACATCAGTTTAAAGTAACGATAAATGACAGAAAGGACTCGATATTATAATACAAATAACATATAAAACTTGATTTAACACTTTCAAATATTTATGACTCGCTTGCAATATTCGACAAATATATAAGACTCATAGTATCTTTATCTCATTTTGAATATATTACTCAAGTAGATGACATATTTAAAAAGAGAGAGAAAAAAAAAAAGGAATTCTGAAGCGGATTTTAATATAGTAATTTAGATATAGAGAATTTTTCAGTGTTTTAGGGTTTTGGATTCATCATCTACAAATAACAAAGATGGTTCCAACATGATATCAGATTCAGGGAAGAGCAACAATTAAATCGAACGTTCAATTTGCCACAGCTCCGCGGCAGACCGTACAGCGACCGACCGAACATCGTAAGGCTAGACAGTTCGAAAAACCGAAGCATCGGGTTCAGACACATCGAGACCGTAAATTACTTATCTACCATGAAGCTCACCTTCTATACCTTAGATGAATTGTGGAATCCAAATCTCTGTCTTCTTGAATAGTTTTTTACGATGGTAAATAACACTTTTAGTCCTCAATCTTGTGTACTTTTACCACTTTTGTCCTGAACCTCTATTTTTTTGTCATTCACGTCCTCAATCTTTTGAGTCTTTGTCAATTTGGTCCTACCGTTACTTTTTCCAAAGCATATTCCATCCAAAAATTATTTTTCAACAAAATTTTTTCGAAAAATAAAGAAAAACAGGGGAAAAAACAAAGGAAAATGAAAGGTATCACCAAGAATTTACTGATAGTTATATTTCCTTCAAAATTAAGACACATATTCGATTTAAAATTGATTAACGGTCATGCCCCATAATGAATATATATTTTGCTTTATAAAAATAAAAAGGTGTATTTTTCCCCCTTTTCATTACAAACATTCATTTGAAAACACCATTCCCCGCTTTTCATGCAACAATTTTTTCCTTAAAAAATGGAAATATATGTTTTTCTTTTTGTTTTAACAATAATTACAAATGATACCGTAAGTTTAATCAACTATCACTCATTTAAGTTCGACCATGATCAGTTTAGTAACGGATAGAATCTCCAAAATTATCAGTCAATCGAACTCGGAACCTTATTTAAAAGAAACAGATGTAGTGGATGTTGGATTTATAATCCAACTAACATGGTCCGACAACATATCACCGATCGAGTATCGAAAATGTCATAACAGTTAGCCTGATTAAGTGATCTAATTACGTTCAATAATGGACCTTAAAGACGTCTCGTAAAGTATGAGGATTAATGTGCATACAGGAAAAGATGATTTCTAATTCTATGACGGGTGGAATTAAAAATTAATTGAATCTCATCAACTAATGTGTAATTTAGAGGGTTGCGGTGCATGAAAATCTCCATTAGTTGGTCGAGTCAGAGAGAAACCCCACAAAAAAAATCCTAAATTTGATTTCACAAGTACCGCTATGAATTCAAGTACGCTTCCGTTTATATTTGTGCACGGTCTCTTAACGATTTCAGTGAGTGTCAGCCTGGAATTTGTTCGGGTCTAAATCCTTTGTGTGGAAAGAATCTTCGTGGCGCTTCAAGTCTATGGAGTGTCGTGAAGGGGTAAGGTGTAATTCTGGACGTGCACGTTCCCCTGTTTTATTAGTGACCCGAGAGAGGAAAACGTGCCTATGCAGTGAAGCAACCTCCTCGAAATTAGTTAGCTTAACGACATGTTTATAAATTGATTGCCCGTGCCGGGTCGTCGAGGAATTCTTTAGCGATCTTATCTCGTCACGTGACGAGACAGAGTGCCAATAAAATTGTTGTAAACAGATAGGCGGAGCTCAGTAGGACGTGGGCACTGGGTTGATCGTTCATTATTGAGTTATCATGAGATAGAACCGGTGTTGTCAGGTAAAATAAGTATCATTTTTTTGGGTTGAAAGTGTGCCCTCCCTCCGTGATTGGATATGACTCGGGAGTTAGACGGGTTTGGATTGAGTTGTGACGTGTTTCATCTCCAAACGGGCCAAACTTGTTTAGATACGGTAAGTGCGAGTGTATTTCATTCCTCCCGGGCAGACATGGAAGTTTAATACTCCTAACCGCAGGCACAAAATAGAGTATACTCTGTGCTTGCCTCTCGGTAAGGATCTTACACATCGGAAACAATCCCTCTGTATTGATTTGAGATAATAGTCGAGTAAGAGAGTCACTACTAAGCTAATTTATGAGGCCCCGACTTGGGCAAATGTCAAATGCCCGAGAAAAGTGGCGGGAAGGCTCGTTGGGCATATGCCAGACATCTAACTAATCCAATTCAAATCAAATTAGACCCACTAAGGAGTAAAACTCTCCTAAGATAAATTTCTTCATTCCTAAGATCTTACTTAACGAAAAAATTACGTTTTGTCATCTCAATCAATCCATTTTTATTACTATTAAGTTATTTAATGTTTATTTTTTGCAGTAGATCCTTAATGAATATGACATTTTTAAACACATTTAGTTGAGAAGTTAAAAAGGGCGTGTCGGCATAGAAATGTTGTGTAATGTCAATCGTATTCGACAATTCTGATCTGCATAACAAGTTGATGATCAATCACGTACGGATTTAGAGCATTCTGATATAAAACTGTTTACCTGTCTATTCATTTATACACTGAGAAGATTTATTGCCTGTTCTAGGAACTAAGGCAAATAAAATGTGTACATCGGAATGATACGAAAATTAGATCACTCTCGGCCAAAGACTGGGAAGATATCTTATCGGACATGAAGCGAACACGACCGATGATGTGACTACATACGAACCGGAAGACGACTAATTTGACAAAGTGATGAAATGACCAAATGGAAAGGTCATTGGTAAGTGGTCGTATTAGGAACAAACGTGACACAACATTGTCTGTGCAACTAATACCCAGAGTGACCAACCGAGCCCCAGTTTGTCCATGTGAAACCCTGAAATTGTGACACAATATTTCCAGAAATTTCAATACCATTTTCTGAGAAATTAAGGAAGACAGAGGACTTGATCTTCATGCAGTGGTACAGGATTTCGACTCACGAATTAGGGGTTCTGAGCTCTATTCTCACCGTGGGAGCTATGTGCTCCTCAGTTATTTCTGAACTTTCTCTATTTACAAGATTTAATTCCACGTCATTTGTTCAAGGAGAGGAGGTGTCCCACTTTATCTTAATTGGTTACACACACGTATAGCTCGAGCTTGATCTGCTTACTCCACATTCCTTACAGGAGAATCCTGTGCCAAACATGGCCTTCTTCGGTACTCGAAGTCGTTGTTCCAGGCCGAATCTTGATGGGAATGTTTCATTTCTTGCCCGGAGTAACACGTATGTCTCGGTCTCCTCGAGGTAGGTCGTAGACAGTTGTGCAGTTCAAAGCTGCTGTCGCTGAAATGTCTCGATCGGTAGACATTTCGGTTTTTTCGATATCAGATGCTTGTACAGGTTAAGCAGACAGTTAGAGCATGTTTCAGGTAACAACGTTAATGTTATGTCTTCTCTGCGGTTTAAGGGATTGCAGTAAGTTAGCTGAACCTCTAGGACTTGCAACCTTGAAATAGGCGTTCTAGCTGTGCAAAAGAGGCAAGGTAGTGAACTGTTGAACTTCGGAGGCCAGGCTCAACCTATGCCTCATTCTCGAAAGCCAGGCCTCGATTTTCGAACTTAGTTTGATGTCTTGATGAAGTACAAATCAGTCATTTGATGTCGAGACCGTAGTCAAGGTTACACTAGATTGAATCATGCTTGTCTCGATCGGCTTGAACCACCCCAGGCTCGTGTTCGTGTTTGTACGAGTTCCCTTGATGTCTGTGCGGGCTCTCTGGGATCCTGGAAGGTGTCACCGGGCTCGGGGTAGGCGTGTACTCTCTAGCTCTCCTGGCGTGGGCAGTGTTGACGCTGGTCATGGGCTGGGCAACGATATCGACACTATCTACGTGGGTATGTAAACACTATCTCGAACCGCCGGTGCACGACTGAGCATTGGTGAGATCGGAACTTCCCAGTCCGTATTTCAGGTCGAAACTCTGAACACCTGAATTAACTTCTGTTTGTTGCACCGTAACAACAATGCTGAGGTTGTCGGTAAAGAGGGAAATTCTTCCGTGCAAAGTGCTCAGTTACGGGTGTGCTGCAGCAACATCCTATGACTATATGCAGGACATGGCCACAGTTGTCTATCTCGAATGGTTGTCCATGGTTCGGTTCGATTGAAAAAAACCGTTTCGAACTGAATTGAAACATGTATTTGATTCGATTCAGTTGTGAGATATCGGCCCAAACCATAGTCGGTTTATCTCAAAATAATCGAACCGTATGGTTCGCTTTTGTGGTTAGGTTACCCTGTAAACTGCTTTTTTATAAAATAAATACGTTTTAATTCATAAATTGCAAATTTGCAATTGGTTTGGTTTGATACAAAATTAACCGAAAGCCTTCAGAAAATTCACAAATTATGAATTCTAATTTTAAAAAGTCATTCTTATTTTATTTTATTCAGCTACAAACAAAAAAAAAAACCGGTTCGATTCATTTAATCACAATTAATCAAACCAATCATATCAACAAATTAACCGAAATTCTTCTTGACAAAAAGGACCCGTTAAAGAACCGGATCTATTGGTTCGGCTATTTTTTGCTCGGTTCAACTGTTCGGATCGGTTTTTTTTCCTTTGGAACACTTCCAGTCTCTCCACGGTCATTGGGTCAGTTGCCGGTACGCTGCATGGACACCCTACGACTGGATGCAGGACACAGTCACTTGTTTTGTTCGTCGTGATCATCGATCGAACAACTACGAGCCTCCAGTCAATCACTGATCGATTGCTAATGAGTGGGAGGTAATTATGCAAATTCATCCTCGGCCAAATTGCACCAGAAAATTTGAGTGCTTCCACCAGAAAAAGGATGGTAAAACAGATGAAGGCAGGTTAAAGCAGCTCTCCATGATTATGATGTTCTTAATACACCCTGAATTTCATGGATTGTTTAATTAATTAAGGCAAGGAATCTGGCCTGACTGTGATTTTACATTGATGGTGATTTTCAAGAAATTGCTCGAGTTTCTGTACATCCATGAAGAGAACAGTCTTTGCGGTTCAACTACTAAACTGTTTAACAGTTTAATCAAACGGTTCATAATCAGTTATACGAATAAAACAAAAAAAAAATCTGACAGCTTTCAAGAAATTGCTCGAGTTTCTATACATTCATGAAGAGAACAGTCTTTGCAATTCAACTGTTGAACTGTTTATCAGTTTAATCAAATAGTTTATAATCAATTATACAATAAAACAGAAAAAATCTAACAGCTTATAATTATTTTTTCTATTTTTTAAACGGTTCGATGATTGTATCATAGAATTTCGGAGGATGGAGATCATCTCTTCCTTTGTCAAATCACATATTTGATAATAAACTATAAGGCCGTATCAGCATGAAAACGAAAAGGCTGCAAGTAATTATAAGAGAAGTGAATTTAATTGATGTAATTATGTCGACTTGAAAAGGAGTTCGGTACAGTAATATTATTTTCTCGATTAGATTCTTGTTAATCTGTACATCAAAGAACTTCTGTGCAGGTCCATCCAGAAATCAACTATTTGACTGAAGATCAATAGAAGTCTTAGAAGAGATAAATGACGATCTATCGAAATTTGGGAGTTTTCGAGTTTAAGAGTCCTCGAGGAAAGTATATAAATATATTATAACATTTTTTTCGTTATCGACAGTTGATCAGAACAGCTCTATAAAATTGTGACTGTACGGTTCATTTACGATTTTATGAAAATTTTCACGTTGGTAATAGGAATTGAGTATGGTAAATGCATGTATATATAAAGCAGTTCGCTTGATGTAACCACCTTGATCATTTCAATGGATAGTGCCCAGTGGCAATAATAACCAAGCAAATCTTGGAGCAAATTTGATTAAATCTCCAATAATTTGTGCTGAGGTTGTTACCAAACATGGGCCACCCATTTGAGGAACGTGTCTCCCCTACACATACCCATCACAATTCCATTTGACAAGACTTGTTCGTTTTTAATGGTGAAAAAGACGAGTACCGGTAGTCCTAACCTCATCATCCACCACACCAATTGAACTAAGCAATCGACACACAAGTACTGGCCCTGTCACCGTCACACTACTGAAGGATCAGTACAGCTCGTCGAAGTCGGTGTCCTCCGCACCCGCCCAGGCCCAAATACCGCATTTTTTTATCCAACGTTTTGACATAAGCATGCACGTAACAGAAACTCGAACATATGATCATATGCTCGCCAAATCGTACGAGAGTGAGATTATAACTAACAGGCCACATTGCTAGATAGCAGTGGTATTTGACGAGATTTGTTAATTTCTAGTGCTTGCAGTCCCTTTCCCCCTCTCCACCCACATACACACATGCACGAATCATCCAACTTCATCTCTTTCAATTGATGGCTTCTTGGAACCCTTAATTTTATCCGTGGAATTCTTCTTGGAAACCCTAGGGGTTTTTATTTAATGGATGAGAGATATGAGCCGGGTATACTATACTAAACCCGTACGATAAATCAACAGGATCAATCTTGCTGACCAGGTCGATGTAGGTGATTCGTATAATCGATTGAAGCGCTGTAACACATTACAAAGTATAAATACAGAGCAGCGCGACACATGAGACGGGGCAACTTGCAACGTTTCTTTGACCGAGGTCGTGTAACATACCCATATGCGTCAAGTAGAGAAACCGGCTTGTCCTGCTCGTGGGTTTACTCGATTCCGTAAAAGCTTGTCCAGATTTACTCGATTCCAAGTCTATGTGCGGTATCCGTGGCTCGTTTCTCGGGACTCCGTCGAGACCATAATTGGAAGAAGGAAAATAAATTGAAAGCAAAACAAAAAGGAAGAGGGTGTTCATCCATTCTCATAATTAGGGCAGGGAAATGATGATAAAGCAAATCGGAAATGGGCCAATCGATGGACTGAAGAAGGGAAGGATGCCTCCTTTTTCCTTTCCCCTTAGCTTTCACGCGAAGAGCTTCGGGGAAAACACCAAGTCATTAGAAAGTGGGAATTTGCATGCAAGATCCAAGAAGGGTAATAGGACCACCAGACACCTTTTTTTCACGATTCGTTACTTAAAAATTCAATAGATTTTAATTATTTTACGTTCGAGTTAATTTTCAGTCTACTAAAAGGTAGAACTCTCTTGAGTATAGATCTTTTTCATCCATAAGATTCGAAATCGAGAGTTAAGAAGAAGAGAAATCGAACCTTCTCAACCAAACCATATCCCAGGTATTTCCTTCTTCAATTCCTTGGGGTTTTCTAGTTAAGGACAAGGACTAGATTTCTTCAATTTTGTGCATGAACGAGGAAGGATTGTATCGCAAAATTCGGCTATTTCTTCCTTTTAAATAAAATACCGGATTTAAATATTATAAACAGAGAAAATGGTTCTAAATTGGGGAGAATTATATAATGGGTCAATTTTACCTAGAAATTAAATTAGTTTCAACTTCTTATTCTTTCAAACGACAATTTGCACTCAGAAAAAGCTATCTAATTATCTTAAGTGCTGCTTCTAACTTGAGTACGATTGTGTCTCGTGGATCATTTACGGGTACGTGCAACTCAAATTAGGAGTGATACATTTGATGAGATTGAGCTGGGCAAGTTGCATTTTAAAATTGCAATTATTCGCATCCCTATAGCAAGTATTACACTCGATTTGATACCTAGAGATTCCGGGTTTTATTCTCGCTAGTGGGACTTGTGCCCTTTATTCTCGTCTTCCTCCTTTCCTGTCCCATCTGATGACCAATTCTGATCGGGGAAAAAACATTTGGGCAAACATGTAAAATAGACCAATTTCAATGGCATTTCTAATTCCCTTTTCTTTATATAAGAATCAGATCCATGTCCCTCCATAGTCAGCAAGAAGAAAACCACAAACATTACTTCCAAGAGGGGAGAACTCAGAGAATTCCAACTTCACAGCAGGATGGCAATGGCTTTCAAGATGGTACCGATTAGGGTTTTTCGCTTCCTCTTTTTCCCTACTCGTGCCTTATTCTCCATTAACTTTGACGTTCTAAGTTTCGGTGTCTGTCCCGGGCAGGCGACGACGGGGATGTGGGTGACCGAGGAGTGCAAGAACTCGTTCATGGAGATGAAGTGGAAGAAGGTTCACCGGTACATCGTGTTCAAGATCGACGAGGCGTCGAGGCTGGTGACCGTGGACAAGGTGGGGGGAGCGGGAGAGGGCTACGATGACCTTGCAAAGTCGTTGCCCACCGACGACTGCCGGTACGCCGTGTTCGACTTCGACTTCGTTACGGTGGACAACTGCCGGAAGAGCAAGATCTTCTTCATCGCATGGTCCGTTCACTCTCCCTATATGCTTTATTCCTCTACCGAATTAATCGAGCCGATTCGATCTTGTACATAGGATTCATCGACTTATCATGGTTCAAAATTCTTGAAGAACAATATTTTGAATCATACATGAGAAACTATTTTGGCATCATAGCATAGGACACTAGGAAATGGAAGACATGGCATCCTTGGCACTCAATGAAGCTGTCTTTTTAACCTTGTTACTGTCTGACATAGGATACAAGAGGAGCACAATGAAAAGGGGTTTGCTTTTGAATATTTTTATGTTACATAGCACTCATAGATAGGATTCTTTTTCTGTTACAAAAGTGAGTCAGAAGAGATCAGGAAAAATAAGAAAGTAGAAGATTTAGAGGAGTCTTTCTGCTAAGATCGAACTCAAGATCTATTGATTTCAAATCGATGATGTGGACTAGAGATGACAACGGGTCGGGATTGCGTCATGGCCCACCTAAAACTGGGTCATTTCTAATACAAATTAGACCGGATCCTCTCTACTATGTTGACTTTTGCTTTAAGAGCTGGAAGAAAATAGATGCCCTTCGAGTGGCGAGCTTAGATACCTTGACGGGTTACGATATTCGAATTTGAATTAGTTGAATTTATTAGAATAATTGTGAAATTTTGGATTTGCTCGTGGGTTGTCATCACCCTGCAACTAATATTGGTACGGTGTCCCAGGAGTCTTTGAGTTCACTCATCGGGGGTTGCTTCACAACCCTCCAAGCATTGCCTCCACTAGCAACATCGATATGATTTACTGGGTGGTTGACATGTCATGTTTAATCCATTAAATTTCTCTGGATTTCGGGGTATCGGCGTTGTAGGGCACCGACAGCGTCGAGAATCAGAGCGAAGATGCTGTACGCGACATCCAAGGACGGGCTGAGGAGAGCATTGGACGGTATCCATTACGAGCTCCAGGCGACCGACCCGACCGAGATGGGATTCGACGTCATACAGGATCGGGCCAAGTAAAACATTCACCGTCAAAAATTAACACATATAATCAATCAATCAATCAATCAAAACCATAATTATGAATCTTACTTTTTAATTTAATAACTTTCCAAATCGGATTCTGACGCGCTGTTCGTCCTCTTGCCGTGTGCGCCTTTTGCCTCCTCTTTTCTCTTGGCCCTGATCACCGTGACTTAATCACTCTAATTGTGATAAATCCCATCTGAGTGATAATCTACTGCCGAGCCTTTTCGTTCCATTTTTTACGAGTTCAGTTCTTCTTCTTCTTGCAATTGGAAGATTTTTACGAGCTAATGGGCTGGTCCGTCTCGGATCTAAATTTATCAGAGTTCTATGGACTCATCTACTTGTAGGTTGTTTGGATATTAACTCAATATTAACTTAGCTTAGTAAAATCAAGAGAAATTAAGTTTGACACAACGGTATCGCCTTCTATATTACACGAGCTATATTTATGATATCAAGAGGTTCTAAATCTGACTTTTATTGGTGGAAACCCTAGTCACCTTACGAAAATGTGCATTTTACCCAAGGAGAAAGTTTTCAGGGGAGCGGTCATACCACGTTAACATCACTTACATGGCAACGTGGTATATCCGTCCAATTACAACTTAACATATAATCAATAATTATATAATTATAGTTATTAAATTCTAAAAAATCTTTAAAAAATATTTAAAAAATTAAATAAATGGTAAATCCTAATTAAAAATAATATATAAATGATAAAAAAAATTAAAAAATCTAATAAAAAGTAAAATCTAATTGAAAATAATATATAGTGAATTCTAATTGAAGGTAATGTAATATAACCGCCCTACTGAATACTTTCTCCCAGCGAAGAGGAAGAATAGGAGCAGCCAAGTTGAAAAGTTCCTTGTTTCCAGAGACACAAAGAATTCTTGCATTACAACAGACTTTTAACACTATTTCACTTATATTTACCAAATTCTATACCAATTATATATACTTTTTTTTTTCAAAACAATAAAGTGTATTAAATAAATATAAAAATATAACAAATTTGACCGATAAAGTTTTGTTATGATCAACACACTTCATTAATCTTTGTTTCTTTCCCTTACATCTAAAGACTAACCAAGCACCAAGTAAAAGGCGTGGCAGTTTCCTTCATTAGCATGCTAAACCTCTTAATTCAAATTCCTGAATTTGCAGATCAAACGCAGCAAAGAACAATTCATGCAAAGCGGAGAAAACAGGGCCACGATATAGGCACATGTACCCGACCTGGAACCACCTCAGGGCACCCCGAGTCTTTTCGGCTGCTTTTCTAGAGGCTTCTCGTAGAAGCTGCAAAAGGATTTCAAACGTATTGTATAACAAGTTGCTACATGAGTAGTCCGAGTACGGGAATTGTTGTACTTTGGATACGCCAGTCGTTCATGTAGGCCGGCAAGGCACAGTGCTTTATCGTGAACATGATATTATGGGCATAGCTCTTTGCTGTAAAATAGGTGAAAACAGATAGTTCACTTCATCCTCTTGCGAACTTCGTAGAAGTAGCTCAGGATCACCACTGCAGCAGCGACTGCAACCCCGACAGCTCCCTGAGCTAGGACTACGCCATCCCTCGCGCTCGCTTTGGAGCTAGAAGAACGTGGAGTGAAGCCCAGTTCGGAGAGCTTCTTGTGCGAGATTGCATAGTCCCTGAAGAATGCCTCCTCGTCCTGCCATTGTATTACAACTAGACTAAAACAAAAAGAAAGAAGGTAGATTCGGCAACAATCTAAAAGGCAGAGAGAGAATACAAGTAAACATGAAAGTGGAATCTTGTTTGCTGCGCATCAATTGTTTAGCCTTTCACTACCTCACTTGTGTGCTGATCTACATCCGAGGCATGTACAAACATTTTAAGTGAATTACTCATAAGCTCGATGTCTTAAGTTGGTGGACATGAGAGTGACCCACCAATCCAAGTGGAAAGAACTCTACCAGATTCACATATTTCAACCATGTCGACAAGTCTTGATTAAAGCAGTCCAAGACAAAGCTATCTAACCTGTGACGTGCCCGATGGAGCTTCCACTTACATACTAAGGAACTTCACTAAAGTGATTGCACATCGAAAGGGCAGAATAGTACAAAATTCCAACATGCTATTGCCTGGTGAAATCTAGAGAAGAATAAGTTACCTTGGCATATAGTTCGACATAGGGGCGGAACTTGGGATCGTGCATTAAAGCGTTGTCAGTTGGGAGTTTCAGCAGACCCTCAGAATCTCCTTTCAACAATTCGCTGCATCGTTTTTTAAGATAATCAGTTAATATTTGAAGATTCAGAGACTGCAGCTTTAAAGACTGAATTGGCCAAACAAATCTTACATGAAGTATGAGTTGTCAAACTTCAAAGGCTCCTGAGTCCAGGGACCATCAAAACCCGATCTCTCCGGATGTGCCCTTCCCTGTAAAACAAGCAGAGGCTCTTACAACTGCATGTGGTACTTTTAGATGAACTGGGTCCCAGCTCAAAGAGAGAATTACCAGTGTGTGTCCTCCGGATAGTGCCACTATATCCTTGTCAGAGAGGCCCATTCGATAAAAGACATCCCTTAGATGTGGTGGACCTATACCGCATTCATATGAAAATTTAACCAAAAACTTCTAAGCATCATTTCATCTACCAAATACCATCAGTGATTGACCAGAATTGGCAGTCACCACATCAACACAACATGCTAAAATGAATAACGAAAGAACAATAAAAATTGGCCATCAAAAGCTACTGCTTCCCACTAAAGTTCAAGCTAAATGCAATTAGAGTGCCTCCAAAATGTATAGCTTCATCCTCATTGCAGATTTTCTGAATAATCAATTCAAAACTATAAGCACATTTTTAGTTAAACTTGGAGTACAAGTCAGAATGTTATTAATAGCAGTTGCAGGACAAAAGTTCAAGATACATGGAAACTCAAGCTCATACAGGCCAACCTACTGTTTTCTGATCAGATCATGCGGATAAAAGAAATTGATGATTTTTCAAGTTAAACTTTATATAGAATGCACAAGTTGAAATTAAATAAATCAATCATTCCTAATGTTTTTCTCCCGGATATATTAAGAAGCATACAAAGGGCACAGAAATCAGAGGCAGTGGGAGCAAAGCAAGCAAGGCACAGAAAGCAGAAACAGGGTAGGAGAAAAAGAAAATGCCAGTTTATGGAACAATCCGTCCAACCCAAGTAAACAAAATATTTCTTAGGCAGGCAGAAGGAAGTCAGGAGACCTTGATTAGCATCAGGAAGTCGACCTTCCTTAGGTGAAATTTTTGAATCCTGCAAGAAACATGAAAATCATCAAAAAGAACCGCACTCAAAGGATTAACAGATACTATATACAATAAATCATACCTTCCTGCCAGGAACGAAATCAATCGTGGGGCCTCCAGTTACCTCTACTGCAACAACTCCAGCAAGCTAACGCATGGACAAGAATTGATCAAGAAATGAATCAAATCTTGAGGGTTAAATATTTAGGAAATTTATAGAACAGGTAATCACAAACTCTATCAATCGACTGTTGCAGTTAATTTCAATCTACCGTGGGAAGAGAATTCAGTAGTGACAAAAAAATAATAATAGCATCTCAGAGATATATTTAAAAATATATTAGCATATTTACTTTTTTCACATGTTCAACTTTAGAGGAAAAATGCTCAAGAACAATAACTTGCCTTCCTGGCACTTGTCCAGCTACGGGGACAGTTTCAAAAATTTGTAAGTGTGTCAGTAAACATTAGAGAGAGAGAGAGAGGAAATGGAATAAAGGCAGAGATAGAATGTCAGGCAAATGAAAGAATTGCGAGGGAAATTCTTGTATAATAACAATATCAATCCATGGTTGCCAAACATGCAGAGTACTCCAGTGTTTAAGGAGCATGAGAGGGGGGGGGGGGGGGGGGGGGGGGGGGGGGGGGGGGGATCTTTCAACTTGTTTGGAAACCAATTGCTCCTTAAAGGTCAAACTAAGCCCCATCATGACAGTTGTTATGAAAAATGAAAAATCTTAAAGTTCAAAAAAAAAAAGGGACTAGGAGAATCCATTGCTGCATGATTAAAAGATAAATCATAATTATTTCCTGCATAAAATAACTTTGGAGTTCGTAAGGCTATTGCAAAGCATGTTTTTACTCCATCAATCAGAAACTTCAGCTTCTGTTCACTGGAAAGCAGATCAGAGAGAGTTATAGAGGATCAGTCCTTTTCCCTTTCCATTTCTCTTGATTATTAGTAACTTGCTAGTATTGTTGTATTTCATCCATAAATTCATTGTGTGCCACTAAGTCAAGAGAAGAAGACAGAGATATAGGACTCCACCTGATAGAGATCTGCATATGTGATCTTCGGACATTTAGACTTCACTTCCTCTGATATATAGAAGGAAACATAAGTAAATATTTGTTCCATAGTTTAAATTTCATCAGTCTGGAAATATTAAATTCCAACAGTAAGAGAATACAGCATTAGCAAGATAATTACCCGGTTTTCATCTTTGCAAACTATGAGACTCGATACTATTTAAAACAATAATAAATCATATTGCATTATGAGATTGCGCAGATTTTGCACAAGAAAATCCAGAAACAGTGAAAAAGTAACATTGTAATAACCAACATAAATGGGGATTTCAATGAGCTTACCATGTAAATACACAAGTTTACACATGAATTAATTAGGTTGTCCATGACTACAAAGGATATACCTGACATTAATAAGTGTGGTCATCTATAGTTGATTATAAGTAGGTTTCTGATGCAAAACAATATGCAGAAGACCACAACCACGTTGGAGCATCTTTCCTTTAAGGCATTTACACTTTCCAGCTTCTCACATATATAGCAATTAAATCTACCGCCACATCCGCACAGTAGTTGAGCAGAATGCAAAAGTTCAGTTTTGGGCTCAAATATAAGCTATTTGGTCACAAAATCGGAGAAAATATATAAAGGATTAACAGAGCTATTACATGTCTGAAGCACAGCGACAAATACCAAAGAGACGTCATAACTTCCATGGAATTTGCAGTATCTCACACTACGCATGCATCGATCAATGTCAAATAGTCTTCGGTCAACAATATTCGAGCAGCTAGTCACAATCCATCAATCGAACACAAGAGCATGCTGAACAGAAGGAACAGGAAGCTCACCGCAGAACTCGAGAGCTATCTTTAACCCAGCATTAGCGCCATGGGTGTACTCCTCCTCGTTCCTAATCGAGCCGTTAGGTCCACCAGTTTTCGTGCTGACGTCGTATGTCCCGGCGTCGTGCCACCTTCAACCCAAAACGAACATCCGATCTGAAGTCAGACGCTCCACGGAGCTAATCGTTCGAGTTTCCAGGCGACTTATCGGGGAAAAGAAAAGTAAAGGAGCGCAGAGAGAGAGAGAGAGGGAGGGAGGGAGAGTACGCCAAGCGGAGCATGATAGGAGCGCAGTTCTTGTAGGCGACGAGGGCGCGAAGATGGCGGCGGGCCCTGTCGATCTCCTTGAGGTACTCCGTGTCGACGATCGGCAACGCCATGGAGGCGAGCGAGCTCCCCTCTGCCTTTCACGACTGCGCGGTTAGTTTCAATTCAGTCAAACGGAATCGGAGCAGAGAGAGGATATGGTGACTGGCGGAGGGCGAGGAGCCTGACAAAGGGGCGGAGAAGATTGGATATATCTTGCGAGGACGAGCCAATTGGATTACTCTCATTATCTTTAACGTTACCAGATTTCTTTTTTAAAAATATTATAAAAAATTATAAAATTACTCTTAAAAGTATAATTATCAATAAAAAAATTATAGTTATTTTTTAATTTTTTTAATTATATATATATTAGACGTCCACTCGTACTATACAAAGTATTTATTATCTCAACCAAATTCCATGCAATTGAAGAAATTAATTATAACTAAATTTTTCAGTAAAAATATTTTATTTATACTTCTAAATTATATAGTTTTAAAAGAGAGTTATGATCAGTAAAATTGCGATATTTAATTTGAGTATGTGAATCGTTGATGAAGAAAATCAGAAAAAAAAAAAAACCAATAAAAGAGGCCGAGGAGAGAGTGGAGGTGGGGGAGAACGACGTGATGATTGCATATTCACGTGAAATTATAATTATGCCCCCATTTTATTATTTAACTGAAAGTCATTAAAATTTTTAGTTTTTTATATGTAAATGGTAAAAGGAAAAATTCAAAAGTGAGATAAAAACTGACAAAGTCCTCAGATATGATAATAGATATATTTGATTTTTATTTATTCATATGCTTTTTCTAACATTAATAATGTTAAAATAAAATGGATTCTCGATCATAAAATCATTTTAACCATTATTGGCTATTAATAGAATAAAAAATAATAAGACTTTATAATTGATAATATCATTGATAATTTTGTACGAAATACGAGCTGGCGTTTATTTTTCTTTTATAGATGAATACGAGAGACATACATGTATTTTTTTATACACGTATATTATTCTGTATTTAAAATTTTCAAAAATTATTATTAGTTCAAGTTCATATAGCATAGTTCACTGAAAAATAAAATTCTGTAAGTTATAAATTCTTTTTATTTATTATACTTACCTAATGGGTAGGAAAAAAACTTTAAGGATAGTAGAAAAAGATGTTATTAGATAAATTTATTCCGTAAATTATGTGACACATAGGTAATCTAATTTTGTTGGGTCAATTCACTGATTGCCTACACGGTATGTGTCGAGTAAATTTTAATGAACTCACCAACCTAACCGGTTTATTACACGGACTGATTTTCAAGAGAAGTTGCTAGGACAAACGAGCAAAGCAATCTGTTCGTTGTTATTTATCGAAACAGTTGTCATAATTATTATCAATTAAAATAATTTAATTGATTTTTTTGAAGTATATCATTGTGAGGTGTGACGATATAAGATTTTTTTTCGATCTTTTACTATTAAAAATAGACACTGTCGATGACTGAACTGCAAGCATACTAATATTCGAGCTTCTGTGTTCAGTCACAAGCATATCAGATAAACTGAATAACAGACACTGTCAAAGTTGCTGATAAACAATATGACTGTTACATCATTGAAACACCGCTGTATAATGTTTGAGTATTCACATTTAATCGCGAATATACTAGACAGTCTGAATAACATATACTATTACTGATCTCGTCAACACAGCACCACTCAAAGTGTTTAGATTTCCAGGCCTATTAAACCGGGTTTTCTCTGCTCGATGGGCCCGGTTTGTTAGACACAGCAGAGCAACTGCAATTTGCATACGCTAGGATTCACCAAAGAGATTGGCTCTATTAAATTTTCGAATTTTCCAATGATTGAAACCATGAAACCTGGTACGATGTGCCACAGCAGCCATCTCAAAATCATCTGCTCGTGATTGCATGATATAGAACAGTGACTCATTTGATAAAGATGATGAAAAATGAAATGCAATTCAACCCAAAAAATGAGCCAAAGTTGAAAGAATGAATAAATGAAAGAATGAGCGAATGAATGTCTAGCAAAAAGCTCGATAAGCTCGATGGTACATGTGGTATATCTACCTTTATTCGTATCGTAAAGCACGGATACAACTGAAAAACCGAACTTCTGAGGCTCCTCGGCTTGAATAACAGAATCCTCCTTACCTGCTGCATATCGAGCAAGACCGAAGCTCAAACATACTTTTAAAGGGAATAAGGGAGGGGAAGGGAGGCTGCAGCCGAGTCAATCAGGAGGTTCTCCACTGCAACTCAACCTGGATCTTCCCATCCTTCGAGTCAATGAGATTGTGCTTCTCGTTGATTCTCTTATTGCTAACAACATCGGCTAGGCCTATACTGACATATCCCAGTGATTCCTGGTGTGCAGGGGAAACCCAAATCCACAGTTAGAAAGTTATTGGGAATATAATGTCGCTGAAATTTGCTTCGATGTGTTACAAGAGTCTTTGTTTTCAACTTTACCTTGGAATGCAGCAGACCTATCCTTGAAGAGGCACTGAAGACTTCGACGAGCAACTTGTCAGTAGTCGGTGCTTCTTCGAGCATGAACTGGAATTCATCTTCCCATCTCGGGTTTCTGCTCTTCTTCACGGCCTGCACAAAATCATAACACAGATCATTAACACACGAAAAATGCCTCAGAGATCCAGACACAAGCACTACCAAGTGCAACTGGGGGATGGATGCAACGATTCTTTTTATCAACAAAAGTAGGGCAACAGTAACGGCAACCCAAATATCACGTTACGCTGCAAATATGCCAGACGAACTGAACAACCGGCGCCCAACACTAGACAGACTAATAAATGAGAACTCCCGTGCAGCGTCACGGGATCGCCTCACCTTGGTCTTTCTGTCCTCGCCTCTGAAGGTAAGCTTTACGTATGGATTGTTGTGATGCTTCCCCTCAAGGCCTTGTGCCTCATGAACTATGACCACGAGCAGGCCACCGCCTGCTGGTGTTCCCTCTGGAGCCTTCTGCACAGTCTGTGTTTCTTTGTAGCCACGAGACATTTCATCCTCTTTGAAGGGTTTGTACGTCAATTCTACAATAAGCTGCCCTTGCGACTTATCATTCTGTGGATCATTCGGGTCCATTGCTTTGAGAAGGTTGAGAGTCATCTCCTTTGGTTCCTCAGGAATTAGGTCCTTCAGAGGAACCGAGCTCAAGCCCATCTTATCGTGCTTGCCAACCTATAGGAAAGGAAAACGAAAAGCTTTCAGATTCCCAATTGTGATGCCGAGATCAAGAATCTGTTTACAATTACCTATAGTGACCAGACTATGTATTGATGCTCGGTTTGTTTAACAAACGGGTACCTGCTCCCAGTCGTACACATGGAATTCTACAATCTGCATGCTCGGATCTTTAACGACCAAGCTCAGCTCCTCATCCCATTCGGGGTTCAGATTCTTGTGCTTCACGGTTGTCTTCTTGGCAGAAAGTTTATCCTCTGTGAGCTTAACCTTCACATACGGATCAGATGCACCGAGGATGTCTTTCTTCTTCAGTTTCATTGCTCTTATGACCCTCACATTGAGAATTCCTACGGGACGCTTCAATGCTCTGTCAAGTCGATTTTCATTTACTTAATTACGGAATTTATCAGATTGAAAATTGCAGAGGAAAAAGCTTACTTTGTTGGATCCATGATCTGCACCTCTAATGTCTTGGGCCATAGATACATGTTTGCAACTTGATCCTTGATTAACTCCTGTTAGACGAGATTCGAATCACAACTGAAAATCCCAAGAAGCGAAAAGATCCATGTATAACAACATTAGGGAGGAACAAGTATTGGAAATGAATGAAGAACACTACCTGAACAAACCGATAGAGACCCGGTATAGACATTAGATCAGCGCCAACAAGTTTAATTCCGAAATCAATATGTGGCTGTCCAATAAAGACAAAACATAAGAGGAATGTTGGGACATGGGCCAGAACATTTAAAACCTTGGACAAGCATGAATCCTGACATGTGCAGGTTCTTTTGAGGATTCCTAACCTTTTCCATGAGGGACACATAGATTTTGGCAAAACAAGGAAAACTTGGGACAAGTGGCTTCAGAGTGATCCTAGGTGAAGCAAACACTTGCAGGTCCACCAGCTGAGAAATGAAGAATCGACAACCTTAAGAAAGAAAAGAAGAAAACACAGAACAAATATTTGTCAGTGACGAAAGAGGGAACAACCTGAACAGTTGCCTTCAAGCCATATGCTTTTGCCGCAATGGTAACGTTTGGATTACCGGCCCATTTGATGCTCGGTTCCATGATCAGTTCTTTCTCTTCAGTATCATAGACTTTCATGCCTGCAGAGAAGTCGTTACCGAGAAGAGAAACAATGTAGGAACTCGAGTAAAATCTTTCAGAACATTTGTGACAGTATACGTGAATGGCATCTATCAACTGCACGAACCCACAAAAACAAGACATGGATCCAACATGTTGAGGAAGTAGAATGACATTATCATTATCAACCTTGAAATGTCAGTGGTAGTGTCCCTAGTGTCAGCTTCTCAAACACAACCGAGTCAATTTTGTAATTTGGAATCTGCTCCGCAATGATAGGCTTTACAGTGTTCTCAACAGTCTTGCAGATTGCCTAGAAAAGGAAAAAAAAGAACAGGGAGAATAATTCAGACACCTTCCGAGAGGCGGAACACAAAAGCTAGACAGGTCAGCTGGACAAACAACCTTGTCGAGATTGGGCCACATATGTGCCAGAAACTTGTTTAGCCAATCCATCTATTTAAGGACAGAATCAGTGTGGTCAGAGTAGTATAAACACCATTTTTGCTGTCAACCATGGACCCAGTAGGAGTAGGCACCTACACGATCATAGTCGGGATTTTTCACCCAAAGAGGTATCTCAGGAAGCATTCCTTGCAAAGTTTCTGTGTCTTGCGCACTTAGAGGACGAAGCTCAGGATCCTGTCCAAGGAGATGAACCAATCTAAACAAAGCTGCAACTGATGAATTATGGCCCCAGAAGTATACTCACGTTGATGATGATACACCGTAACTACAAAAGTTGATGTGTAACGACAATACAAGAACCTAACTATGATCAAAATGCACCAAAGAAGCACCAAACTGGAGGCCCCGGGCATCTCGATCTATACTTTCGAACTGAACAAACTAGTATTTCCAGCTATCGACCGACAAAAAATGAATAACAACAGACATCATCAGACTCTGAAAGCAAAAAATGTACGAGAAAATAGCAGCAAACCGCATCGCAGAATCAATCTCAGAACACAGAGAAATGAATCATGAATATTTCAGTATACCTCGACATCGCTGGGCTGTACGTATATGAAAAGGTAGTACCCCACGGCGAGACCGATCGATATGCCGATTCCGAACCCAAAGAATCCCAATATTGTGCTGAGGAACCCCATCTAGAAATAAGCTCTGGTAAACTCTCAGTCTCCACCGCCCTTACCCTCTCCGTTCTTCTTTCCAACGGAAAATAAACAGGATCTGAACAACCTTCCCGCTCAGTAAGAATCGCCATTTGCGGGAACACCCATTTCCAATCTCCCCGGAATGCAAAACTCCTCCACACCGGACCCACCAAGCTGCGAGACGAAAAACGTCAAAACGTTGAGAAAAGCTCACACTGGACGACGGATTGTCCGGCGGTTGATCCTTTGTCAGGTTATCTTGTTGTCAGCAATGGGGCTTCCAGGTTATCCGAGAGATCGATGAAGAACACCGTAACAGAGAGGGGGAGAGAGAGGGAGAGGGAGCGAGAGAGAAGGGTGACGTTTTCTTTCAGCAGAGGGAGGAGAAGTTGGCGGAGAAAAAAACGCAATTTTTCGGAAAACATTCTCTGCTCATTGCATGCACGTACCCTTTTTTTTTTTACACCTTATATTTAAAAATATAATACATACTTTTCTTTATTTACATCATTCAGTATTTCCGAACAATTGAAGTGTACCTCGAGACTAATCTATAATAGCGTCGGGATTATTGAGAAAATCATCGTCGACCCTCCCAATCTGGGATCGACTGTGGATCATTTATTTCAAGAGCAGTGAGAGAATACTGAGTCAACCTCAGATCGGTAAATTTAATAGATACTACTAATTCATGTAATCTACAAACCCTATCAATATAAACTTTTTTTATTAATAAGATTCCAGTCACATTAATCTACTAAGAATAAGTCAGGATTCGTTACTATTCTGCATACAAGTGATATAGGGGAAAAATAAGGGTCATTACCAAGGAGGGTTGGGCCGAGTGGTAAGCAGTTCGATGCCGCTTAAGGAGGTCTCAAGTTCGAGACCTCACGTACGCAGACACCCCTCTTGGGAGCCTCACCCGTCATTGCCAGGCATGTGACCCGGGATAATCAACGGATTAGTCAAGTATGGTTGGCTGAAAGATGTTGTCTCACCGCTAATGGGGGCTGCTTGGATACCGTGGCTGGCGACAAAAAAATAAAAGTCGTTTGGATTTACTTTGCTTGAGTGGGTCCCGCGGAGCTTCAGCTGCCACGTGTAGTCCGGGGGCAGGAAACCGTGAGGCTGGACACGTGGCAACTTCAGAACTTGTCGAAGTTGAGAGACCTTCTGGTTATGGAGAAACTCTTGGGTGGAGCGGTGGTACCACGTGGCAGCGCCCACATGGTACAGTCGCCCACTAAAGCGCTGACATGTGTCAGCGCCGCTGATGTGGCCGCCCGCGTGGCGACGCAGCGCTGACACATGTCAGCGCTTCAGCGGACGACTGTACCACGTGGCGCTGCCACGTGGTACCACCGTTCCACCAAAGACTTTCTCCTGGTTATGGGCGGGGAATTTTCAAATCACTATCAATAATAGAATTATTCTTTTTTATATGTATAATATCCAGTACCATAATAACTGACTAATCTACTAGACAGTGTATTTATATGGTTAGGGATCCGTAAGTAGTGGAATTATTGATTATAAATTAAGGTTACTTTTATTTTCTAATGATATTTATTTGAAGTTTTATAATTGAGAGTTAATTTTTTTATAATCTCCTTAATTTTTCATGAATTGTGTCATAGATAAAAAAAAAACAAAAATATATAATTAGGGGAAAGGGTAGTTATAGTTTAAATAGCAGTTGCAGTCTTTTTAGAAAATAATTTTACTATTTCATCGCATTTATCTATTTTATTGTGTGAAAATCTGTGTTGGGATATTTTGAAAATTTTAAAAATGAGACTAATTTTCCTCATTCCTTCAACAAAATAAAAGATGATAATTTTGGGGAAGAAAAATCATGTATTCAAAAATTTCATATATCCCATCTAGTTAAGAAGAAAGTGGTCTATGTGACAGGCATGTTACGTGATAATACTTACATGATATTATAAATTAATAAGATAGAAAAATTTTAAAATTACTGGATATTATTAATTTATAATAAGATGTAAATACGACTACATGGTATATACTAGGGATGTCAATGGGCCAGGGCGAGCCAAGTATTTTGAATACCCGGGGCCCGTCCCGCACCCTCAGAGGTCGGGTCGGGTCGGGGCACGGGTCGAGAAAGTTAAATAATATTATGTAAAATATAATTAAAAATATGATATTAATTTATATATTTATGATAGTATAATTAAATAAATTTTAAAAAAATTAATAGTTTATATAATTTCGATAAATATAACAACTATTATCTAATTTATTAATATAAAAGTATTTCTAAATTAAGTAAATTAATTTTAAAATATATTATTACATAGTATAATAATATATAAAGCGGGGCATATTGGTAGCCCAACCCAGACCCGCCCCGACCCGTGCAGGAGGGTGGGGGCAGGCTAGGCCTCGCGAGGCCGGGTCAAATTGCCATCCCAACTCACGGCTGACACTTTACGAGCTCGAGTTTTTCTTCGTGTTATGGAAACGTTTAGACTTGCAATCGAATTCAATCTTGGGATGACAAAAAGGAAAGGCGAGATTTCATTTCACTTCTTGGAAGAAAGATTCACGGTGGAATTCAATTGAATGAATGCTACGGCTACAAGAATAATTCAATTCATTTTCCCTCTTGAACCCGACGAGCTGTCTTTCCGTTCCGGTCTCTAGAAGGAGCATCTTGCTTGGATCGTCAGCGTCTTCACGATGTCCGGGCACCCGTCCCGGTTCTTGTCGAAGAGGCTCCGGTCGATCGGGACCTCGCAGCTCTCCTTCCCCAGGCAGCTCTGTCCGGCAAAAGAATCAGACAAGATCCGATGATTAACGTGGTCATCGATGTGGAAAGAAAGTCTGATTGATTGGGTCGGGTTTCGGGTGTACCTTCTCGACGACTTCCTTGGTAGCGGCGGCATTGCACTTCCCGAGGACGTAGTCCCCGCAGACGCCGGTGGGGTCGCCGAAGCTGGCGAACTCGATGGCGACGATCTGCTTGTGGTTGGCACACTGGAGCCGGGCCGCCGGCTTCACGTCGTCCACGACCGGCCTGAAGTTCCGGTTCTTGACGCTCCAGGACTTCACGTTCGGGGGGTGGTTCTCGGCGATGCTGCTGCAGATCGTGTCCCGGTCCACCGTCAGGATCTCGATCAATTCGGGGTTGCCTCCTTCCTCGTCGAACACCACCAGGAGGTTGTCGCTCGGCTTGATGAATGACCTCGGGATGTGGTACCTGGTGATTCGAAACCGTGAAGAGCTTACTTGCATCCCAAGTAATAAACCAAGAAGAGATCGCTTGCGGCGCAAGTAACAATTCGAGTGCTGTATCGATTTCACTTACGCGGATTGAGTTGGCTCCGAGAGAGGGGACAGATAAGTGTTCCAGTATCGACCGATGCTCTTGCCGTTCACCCAGACCATTCCCTTGGTCATGTTCCTGAGTCGAATGGCGACCGGGTCTTTGCCTTCAGGTTCATCGAAGTATGTCTGCAGCACAGCGGACATTTCGAACATTTACCGACTTTGTGTCAAGGAAAAAAAATTAAGGTGGGACTCGTGTTTTCCGACCAGTACCTTGTACCAAGACACGGCCGGTGCGACCCCCTTCGATTTGGTCCACTGCACCCGGTGAGATCCGCCCTGAGTATAAGCCCGAACCTTCTCCCCGTCCAACCCGACCTGTACAACAAACCCAAATCAAGCTCGTGGCTGTTAAAATTCTAAGCCGGTTCAGCGATCTTAGACTCTTGTCACATACCTGGTGGCCCCATCCATTAAGGGTCAGGTCCAATGTCCCGGTGTTCAAACCGAGTATTGTCACGAGCCGAGGACCTGCGAACCGGTGCTCCATGTAGGCTCCACTGTCCTGCAGAAGGCAAACACCAAAGACCCGTCACTCGTATCGGTCCTGAAATGCTTGGAATGGATCGGTTCATTCAGTTGGCACGGGCCTTACCGGGAGCCCGACCGTCATGGCCAACAAGGCAATGTGGTTGAGCCCAGGCTTCAGATTGATCGGCTTCTGAAACACAAAGCTCTTCTCTACATGGCTTCCGTGGGAGGTTCCTGAAGCACGGTCGGTTCGCCCAGTAAGTGATGCCCGGGAATTGACAAAGTTCTCGACAGACCCGACCCAGGTAACACGAGACAGAACCAAAGCAATTGGAGCAAATGAACATATTACCGACGTATTCGCCATTCACAAAGGCGAGCAATGCGTGACCGAGACTTGCGACCCGGAGGATCGGCCTGATCTCCTTTTTGAATGGCAAGTCTCTAGGGCTCAACTGCAAGCTGCAACAACAATCCGTTCAAACAGGTTAGCCTCTGTCTGCTGATAAAACCGTGCTGTAATCTAATGAAACATGTCCAGTCCGGTGTGTACCTAGTCGTGTACCAAGCGTAGTCGGTCGTGTCCTTGTTCAATGAATAGAGCTCCTTGGGCGATTTGGAATCCACAGGAACCCGGCCGGTGTCGGGTATCGCCTCAGATGAGACCTCCCACTTTAACTTGTTGGCTTTCTCGGATCGACGGTAGCTCCTCGAGTTGTGTTGGGAGACGATCTGGTTTTGTTCCCAGTCACGTGTTGAGATTCAGCAACCATATTCACATACCGAGCATGTCAGTGAAACGAGAGGAAGTGAAGGAACTTACGGTTGCGGTATTGAAGACGACAGTCTTGCAGTCCGGCAGGATGCTGATGGACCTCGGGGGAATGAAGTACTTCTCGCCCCGGAACTCGATCTCCTGAGGGATCTTGGTGTTGTTGTTGGTCAAGAAAGCCGAGCAGGCCTTAGTCCCCGGCACCTCGTAGTAACGAATCTGCAGAATCCACGGGTCGAGAATTGAATCGCATACGAGATAAATAACAAAAACAATCCTCGAATTTTAGATGGTTGTGAATCCGACCTATGGTATCAGAGCACTTACCTCCAAGTCGGAGCTGATGACTTTGGTGTGAGGAACCCCGAACAGCAAAGCCTGCCGGCTCATCCTCAGAGCCTTGTGCACATCCCTCAGGTGGCTCCACTTGGGCTCCCTCTGAAGACCGTACTCATCGAGTGGAGCTTCGTCATAGTACCGGGTCGTCGTGAACACCGAGCTCGTCCTCCCAAGGTTGGTCCCTCCATGGTACTGCAGTGCAAGCAAGAAAGCTCGGTTACTTGCCTGACAAGAAACCGATCAATTGACTGGGACTGGGAGAAGTCCTCTTTACCATGTAATAGTTGGCGAGGGTCCCGTTCTTTGCGAAGAACCGAGCTACCGAGAAGGCGAGATCCTCTGCAGCTCTTTGGGATGGTGGGTCGCCCCAAACTCGGTACCTGATTAACCATAAGGAGGCGAAAACCCGATCAGATCTTGCAGAACGTATTGATAGATTTGTGCATCTGTGGAACAGTATTCGGACACTCACTGAGCGGTCCAGTTCTCAGTCCACAGGCTCGGCTTGTACTGCTTGTTCGGGCCGGTGAATGTATCACCACAGTGCCTTCCATTGCACGCGTTGATCTGTTCAAACACAGAAACATTAACCAACAGGACATTCGAGAATATGTTAAGGAAACGGTTTCCTGTGTTTTCCAACTCGAGAAAACGTACCACCGGATCGGGAGCGTCCCTCTGCTTGCACATGATCCACGGGACGCCAGTGTTGGTTCCCAGGGCCATGTTTGCTGCCCACTGGACGTACCGAGTCCCGGCATCTCTGTACGCGAGCTGGATGCTGTTGTACTCATTCTCGATCTGCATTGCCATTTCCGGAAAGCAAAAGAGACTGTGCATATGAGTACTCAAGTTCTGCACACAACCTCGTCTGGAACATGGTTTTAAAAAACGGCCCGTCGCGGCCGTAACGGCCGTTACGTAACGGTATCGGAAGGCTCCGATACCGTTACGGGCCGATATCGCGGCCGGAAAAAAAATCGCTGGCCGTCGCGGCGTTACGTAACGGCGTAACGGGCCAAAAAACGGCCGTAACGGCCGCGACGGCCGTTTTTCTTCACTTTTATACCGTTATTCATATTTTTATACACATTTACATGTTTTGCTATTTCAAATTTATCAAAAATACATATATTTGACACATTCTTTTATCAGAAAACATGTTTATACGAAATTATATTGATATGTATGCACAGAAATGCTGAGAAATATCATTTTTCTTGAATGAATATTCAATGTAATACATAAATTACTTGGATAATTTATCATCAATATCTTGACATGTACAAATTTGATGTGAAAGTACATAACTTGACAAGGCGGTGCTAGTCATAGTCGCAGGACAAAACAAAGAGATGCAGAGTTGATGCAATTTGATAGGGACCCATATCATTATCATAGTATGAGTGAGAGTTTTAGTGGGTTAGAAATTGGCAATTCATCTGAAGCGGAAAACAATCAGAGTTACTCACAACCTCACTTTTATCATGGATATGGATATAATTTCGCCTTGCATCCACCGCCAACAATTCATGAGGATCAAGAGGCCAATTTTGGTAATAGTGCTGCAAATTATTTTTTTGGACATGGTTGGATACAATCCAGTGAAGTAAATGATGAAGATGGAACAGAATCATACTATGATCCAGCGCTCCATTCCACTACTTGGTGAAAAACCATGTACAAAATGATTTATTCACAATTTTGAGTAACTTATTTTAGATGTGAGAATGGGAGTGACATTGACAATATTTTATATTTATTTTTATTCATTTTGGATGTGTAAAAAAATTTCGCACCGCGACACCCGCGACGCCGTTATGTAACGCCGCGACGACCCGAAACCGTTACAACCGCGACGCGACCGTTACGCGACCCGCGACCGCGATTTAAATCCATGGTCTGGAAACAGTCGAGGATTCGGATTGTACCTGAGATAGGACGATTGGGCCACCCTGCGAGGCAAACAGCTTCTCGTCTTTCATCTTCTGGATGATCATCTTCACGTATTGCTCCATGTAATGCTGCAGGAGACAGCCAAAAGGTGAGGGCAGAATTCGATTTGGCCTTTTGTTTTTCTTCGAGATGTGATGCGTTTACCTTGAAAGGAGGGTTGTCGGATCGGAAGGTGATGTTCTCGACCTCTCTGAGCCAGTACGGGAGACCCCTGCAAGTTGCCGTTTGACAAAGACAAACATCAGAGACTGAACCGAGCGGTTCATCCACCGGACCGGATCTCGTGGGCCCGCATTTCGGTTTCCATCCGATGGAGGAGTAAGTCAAGGAGGAAAACTAAGGGAAGGAAAAGTGTTTAGTGTTTACCCGTGATTCCACTCAGCCTGGATGAAGGGACCAACCCTGAGGGTCACATACATATTGTTCTCCCCGATCATCTTGATGAACTTCACCAAGTCATAGTTCCCTTCAAAATTGAACTGCAGTTTTTCCCGAAAACGAAAAGATCAGTTCTACAATGCCTCATTCTCGTGTTCTTCGTTTTGTTTTCTGAATCACACCAACTCTCCAAAACTGTTTTCCAAATTTTTCTCACTGAGTTTGCCTTGAAACGCCATCTTTCTTCTTAGTTTTCTTTCCTGAACCGGGAAATTCCCGGCTTCCCGAAGAAGAACTCCATCTTTCATACTAGATTTCTTCCCCGAACCGGGAAAATCCGACTAGGCAATAAACCAGAACATGTCATTTGGTTCATCAATACTATTTACCTGGCCTTGGACAGGTTCATGGACGTTCCAGAAGACGTAAGTCTGAATCACGTTCAGGCCTCCGGCCTTGGCCTTCCTGATCAGGTCCGGCCACATCTGCAGAGAATCCCGAAAACCGACATCATCAGTCGAAAGACTTGAAACCCAAAACCGAGAACTCAAACCACAGCCGGAAAACTACTAACAGATTGAAACCGATCCAGGGGAGCTTACATCGGGAGTGCTCCGAGGATAATGGATCGAACCAGAGAACAGGAGCTCTCTCCTGCCATTGATAATGAGAGAAGTCCCGTCGTAGGTAACTCCAATCTCCTTCTCTGCCGCCACGGACGACGCAAGAAGGAGCGATAAGAGGCCAAAACAGAGCGCTCGAAGCCGGTTCTCCGTACTCATCTCGAAGACGAAACAGACTGACAACGGGTTCAGGAAAATTCAAGAGAAACGAGGGAAAAGAACTTTTTTTTGGGTATTATTTTATTCGAGCTCAATGGGGAGGCCTCTTCCTCTTTACAAGGAGGAGGTACCCAGAAGCTGAATGGGAGCTTCCATGGAGGAGAGAGTTATAGGAGAGGGGTGAGAGATGGAATACGAGGGTCCCGGAGGCATCCTCGGACGCTTTGTGGACCTCGTTTTTTCCGACTCAATGGCAGACTGAATCTCTCCCTCTCTCTCTCTCTCTTCCTTTCTTCCTTTTGCTGTTTCAGTGGAGAGGTTTGAGTTGCCATGCTTAACTTTAACGGCCAGCACGTAGGTGGCGGGCTGGCCTCTGAATGCTCCTCTTGGACCGGTCTTCGGGGGATACAGCTAATGGTAGCCCGCCACGTGGCGGGGCTCGATTGGGGATGGTCAAATGGCGGGCTTTGACCGTTCGAATGGAGATGGGGAGGGCATTTTGGGGAGAACGTGTCTGATACAGTGCCTTAATAATATTTACGTAGTAATATTAATTAACAGAATACAATTATCTACAGAATTATTTTTATTTAATTATTTTATTTTATAAAATTTTAAAAATGGTTAAATTTTTGTCGGGAAGGTGGTGTTATGTGCCTTCATTCAACTTTGGAATATGTACATCAAGAGTCAAAATTTATATGGCAGAGTCCTACGGTGTGACTTTGGTGTGGACATTAACCTGAATTTAACATAATCAACCATACTATAAACAAATCTCAAAAGACTCTTTTCCCACCATTTGAATAGTCGAGAATTACGCTCTGTCCATGTAGCGTATGTGTATTGGGTCCACGCCAACTGCAGTGTCAGGACGTCAAATTTTTTCCCCTTCAGATCCACGAACCATGTTGCCTATGACTCCCAATCGAGCTCTTGTTTGCTGACAGCAAATTCATTCAGCACTGTCCTCCGAATATTCTTCGCCACATCACAGGAAAAGAACAAATGAGATCTTGATTCTTGTCGGGATCGATAAAACAAGCAGCTATCTGATGGAAGTCGTGAGTTCCAGCGGCTAAGGCGATCCCTGGTTGAGAGTTTGTTGAGCCACGCGAGCCGGCAAATAAAATGGTTAATTTTATTAATTAGTGTTGTCACATATGAGCCATTAGACGGGAGACTTGCTCCATTTTATGGTCTAGAAAGTTAGAGAATCTTAGAACCAACTTCAATTTGGAGGAAATTATTAGGAGGAATTTGGAGGGATTCACAATCTCTTCAAACCTCACTTTTTTAATTCCTCCGATTTGGGGGAACGTGGAGGGATAACAAATTTTTAGATAAATATATATATTGTAATTTTTTAAAAGGAACTATTGGCACGTCATAATTTCTCATCATATAATTACACAATCGCACCCGTCTTTCCTTTCTCGATTATCACCAAGCCATGACTACAATACGCTTTCCCTCACTCAACCACCACCAGGTCGCAACCACCGAGCCTCCCAAAACTATCATGAAACCACAACTTTGCTTGAGTTTCAAGATCATCATAAAATTACTGTACCTCTTTTATGTCCTTTTCCTGTTTGATCGGTCTTCCAAATTAAAATGGTAAAATGGTCAAATTAACTTTTTTATCCGTTCAAAATACTTAGACTTTCAAGATAGTAAGAGGAAGATGAAATGTAAAGAGAAATTGTTGACCTAATTTTGAGGAAAGGGCGTCAAGTAAATTCAGAACCGGTAGGAACCTGTTCGACGGAATAGGTTCTCGCAATGCTTAATGAAATTCATCTATCAGATTGCGTGAAATCAATACCAGAATGAAATATGTAAGAAAAAATAGTTTAACATAATATATATTCCTAACTTGAAAATATTTATTTTTTTGTTTGCACCACGCAGTAACGAAACATTTTAAAATAATATCCAAATTAATTAATGTCTACTAAATTCTAATAAAATCATTATTCTAAATTAAATAAACAGCAAAAATTCACTCTACACTAAATTATATAATAACAACTAACTTATAGAACATAGGAGAATAACAAATTTTAATTTTATTTGGTTTAATTCGGAATCGAAATATGATTTTATTAGTGATTGTTTTATTTAAACTTTAGGTATTTGAAATAAAAAATAGTTATAATAATTTACCAAAATATAAACATAATAAATTAAGTGTATATTCTTCCAATCATGATTTCACATTAATATCAATTTTATTATAGTTAAAAAAACTTTAAAAAATACAAAAAAAATTTTAACAAACGGTGGACACGAATTAAATGGATGTACCGCACCGGCAAGCAACCATGTCGTATGTTCGATGCGATTAAGACTTTCTCTTAAGTTGATGGAAGAAATTGGATTCCTTTTATATGGGAAGATAAAATCAATCATCTATACTATTATATACAAACGTTTGTAAAGTTTTGCCTCATTTTTTATTTTTTATACTTGTCCTCAATTAAATTTACTATTAATTCATAATATTATATGCTAACGTCTGGAAAGTTTGATGTTTTTTTTTTTTTTCACATTTGCCCTCGATTAAATTTACTACTAAAAATTTATAACATGCATCTAATTTTTAGATTAGGGTAAAATAATAATTTCATTCATTTTTCTCTCACTTCATATGTACGATATCAACAATAAAGATCTTTTGTTACCTGTTTAGATTCTCATACTTTAACAGTAAAGATCTTTTATAAACTGCTTAAATTCCCATATCTTACTCTATACCCCTCCGTATTTACAATTTTAGCTGCAAAAATTTATAATTTTTTAATGAATTATTTGAAATTATAAAATTGGAATGGTAAAATTGACATAATGCACTTGTGACAACTGAGAATGCTCTATTTATGTTAATAGTTTACAAATTTTAAATAAATTATATTGTAATAAAATATAAATACCCAGCAAAGACATTTTCAAACAAAGACACTCTAGTGGTATTAATTATCCAAATAATTAGAGTAAACGTTCACTTTGGTCCTGAAACTTGTACTTGACTAACACTCCAGCCCCTGCCTTTTTTTTTGCCAATAATTAGGCTCAAACATCCATATTTTTACCGACAAGTTGATCCAAATGTCAACTTACTGTTAAAAAACTGACGTGGAGTTCGATGTGTTACTTACAGTGTTAGATTTATACTTTTTATTAGCAAAACATTAAAACCACATCACTTTACTTAATAGAAAGATTTAATGACTATTTTATCATTAACTATTGATTATATTTTCAACGAGTTTTGTTTTTAAATCAATAGTAATTCGTTGGAAATATGATCAATAGTTAATGATAGAATAATTATTACAAATTTCTATTCAATAAAACGACATCATTTTAATATTTTACCTATAAAAACGTATAAATCTAATTTCGTAAGTGACACATCGAATTCCATGTCACTATTTTTAAAGACAAATTGATGGTCGGACCAACTTGTTAGGAAAAATATGTATGTTTGAACCTAATTATTGGAAAAAAATATTAATAACTGAAGTATTGATCGAGTACAAATTTTAGGATCAAAATGACTATTTACTCAAATAATCACATATTATAATATTTTTAATTTTTTTCTTACCTGAATTTATTTTTTTTGGGAAGTCAAGGCATCTCATCCTCTTCTGTGCTATCTGTCTTATAGCTGTCAAAAGCTGTCTCCTTTCTCCTCCCTCTCTCTCTCTCCAAAATGCACTGTTGCCGTTGAAGCTCCCGCTGCGCTTGACCTCGGAGTGATTTAGACGGAGACCGGCGGCAGCAGTGGGCAGCACCTTTGGTTTGCCAATGAGCGCGTCGAGGTTCATAAAGTGCGTGACGGTCGGCGATGGAGCCGTTGGGAAGACCTGCATGCTCATTTCCTACACCAGCAACACCTTCCCCACGGTATGCCGTCAAAGCTCTGAGCTTTGTCTGTGAAAGTTCAGTGTCCTAGCTTAGAGTAGGCGTCCGACATTCTATACTGCGGTTATGACGGTGACCAGTCACCTCACATTCCTGGGTTGGTTCGCTGGGACTGGAGGGGAAGCGAAGTTTAGGGCTTTTGGGGGATTTCTTGATTAACGGCTTCGGGGATTGTCAATTGTCGACTGCTTGGGTTTTGGGGCCCAGTTACTTAATTCTGTAATTTGGATGTCTGAATTAGGGATGTGGTAGAGTGCTGTTGAATCATTTGAATTTGAAGTTCTTAGCAGCTCGTCCGATGGTTGAGTGCTTCCACTTGTTGGTTCAGCATCTCTTGAAGTATAGATAGATGATTTTAGTGGATGATGCAGCATTTTGCACTGGGGGTTTTTTGAATTGAAAGTTCCTGAAGCATATTAGGGTTGTTCTTTTCCCCCCGGTATGCTATGGATTCCTCATTCAATAAATTCGGGTGTCAATTTGATTTTCTGTCGTTGATGGGTTTCCAAAGTTTTCTTCTTCATTTGGCGCAGCTCCCTTGTCAAATTTAGATGTTTGGGTTAGTTTAATCTATCCTAGTTTACTTCAAAATGCCAAATGGAGCTAATGGAACCAGTCCTTCTAGGATATGTATGGCAATGCTTTCTGTTGTATGAGCTATCAAATCCCTACATCGGTCTTCATAAGTTTCCCGATGATACTGAAACTATAAGGTGCTTGCTCATCAACAATATTTTCACGTTGATGATTCTTGATTGTATGCATTGACAAAGTTATGAACCTCAAGTTTCTCTGCAATAGTTGAAAATTTTTAGGTCCTGCACCAACCTTTTTAACAAAATCAGTTATTGTTCTTTTTTTCCCCCCTACATTGTCCTTTGCTGCACATGGAGAGGCAAAAAGTGATTTTCCTTTTCTTGGTCTGCATTAACATTTCTCTTTTGCTTTTGTCTTTACAATGTGACATCAATCATAGATGGTCTCTGACGTGGATATGCTTCTGGGTATGCTTTCAATTGAAGAAAGGTGTTATTTTGTTGTTTAAACGATTTTATAAATTGTCTCACCATTTTTCGGAGCTGTGGCACTATCTTGTTATTTTTGCCCTGTTGCAACTCGGAACCAACTACTCAATAAATCAAATAATCTTGCTATAACTCGGTGATCAAATACATATTTACCCTAAAGAAAGAAAACCCATACACTAGAAGGCTCAATTTGAGTATTTCATACTGAAATTTGCCTAGTTATTGTTTCTAATGCAAAGATTGAATAATTCATTTCACTTATTTCATAACCAAATCTTGGAAGGAAGGATTTGGTTGGTTTCCATTTGAAGTTCAACTTTGTTGCTTCTCTCTAACCCTGTATTCTTTTCATAATATTGTTGACCCTTTTCATCTTCCCTGTATCTCTGAACAGGACTATGTGCCGACTGTCTTTGACAATTTCAGTGCAAATGTAGTTGTTGATGGCAGCACTGTAAATTTGGGTTTGTGGGACACTGCCGGTGGGTTTTCATGACAAATCTCTTCCGTCCTTTCCTTCACCAAGATTATATTGACATTGGTATTGGAATCATAATGAAACAGGGCAGGAAGACTACAATAGGTTGAGACCTCTGAGCTACCGCGGGGCCGATGTTTTCCTGCTTGCTTTCTCCCTCATCAGCAAGGCCAGCTATGAAAATGTGGCCAAAAAGGTGTTTTTCTAGTTAAATCCTTTCTCTTTGGAATGATCTACTTGATCACCATTGTGATGGAGGTGTCTTGGTTTGGACATTCAGTGGATTCCTGAGCTGCGGCATTATGCACCTGGGGTTCCAATTATTCTTGTTGGGACAAAGCTCGGTTAGTGTCTATGGTTTAATGCTTTTTTTAAAAAACAAAATGCCCATTAATGCTCATATCTAGCACTGCTGCCTTGGAGGATTTGGCATAATATAAGTGAGACAAATTTGTGTTTGATTTTTCTTGACCACAGTTTGTCTCTGCTTGTTGCAGATCTTCGAGATGACAAGCAGTTCTTCTCAGACCACCCAGGGGCTGTACCCATTACCACATCTCAGGTGAGGTTTTTGCTGAGTTTGCATTTTCTTCATACTATCGTATTTTCTCTGACTCAAGCTGGATCCATGATCAGGGCTTATAGAAAGATGTAAAATTTTCTGATTAATTTTGACAGGGGGAGGAACTGAAGAAGCTGATCGGTGCAGCTGCTTATCTTGAGTGTAGCTCGAAGACACAACAGGTCCACCCACTGATCCTCATCACTCAAAGCCATGGTTTTCAAATATGGATCAAATTTGGTTAATTGTGGAACTGGGGTTTGCCTGATATATGAATATACCACCAGAACCGGGAAACTCAAACCGTTAACATGCTTGGACTTTTAATGAAGACGCTCGTTAATGTCCTGCTGACACCACATTTTGTCGATACTGTTTGTGTGGCAACAGAACGTGAAAGCTGTCTTCGACGCAGCCATTAAGGTGGTCCTGCAGCCCCCGAAACAGAGGAAGAGAAAGAAGGGAAGGTCCCATGGCGGCTGCTCCATACTATGATTTGTAAAGATGAAGAAGACAAGTCATTTGGAATCTCATGATTCAACGATGATATCCGATTAAGTTCTTGGCTGATAAGTCATCAGAGGGCATTGCTGTTAGTTTATTGATTGACTGACAGGAGCTGGTCGATAGTGTTTGTAGAAGGGGGCTCATATTATCACGGGCATTGTTTGATTCGGTTCAGGTGGAATCGGTTGTAATATGTAAAATATCTTAGACGGAATGGTGTTGTGATACAAATACTTTATGTGTCTGTAGCCTGTGGAGCAGTTTGCTATGTTAAGGTCTTAGGTTTGCATGACATAACTGTTGAATTCTTGGTCATGAGACAACATCTGAGCCTTGTGCATGTCTTTGTGATTGGATCTACTTCACTTTCTTCTCCCCATGCATGGACCAATCCGGGATATTTCCGGAAATGGACTGCAGTTGTTTGTTTGATATGGCCCCTGGATTTGGCAATGGGAACGTAGCGATCTCACCATGGAGCCATTGGCAATATCTGAACGCCATGCCCATGGCCGAGGTTTATAGACTTCATACCGAAAAATTCAGAATTCGAGTCATCCTCTTAGTCCCTCCGCATTGTCAAACCGAAACGATGGAATGGAAGATCCAATCAAATTCATCTTCTACCCACAACTTTCGAACTAATTACAAACAAGGACCCGGATTACGTATATATTTGCGAGGGGAAGGCATCTTCTTCGTACGGACCTCTTGCCTGGAAGGACAGAAAAAGGCGCCTCCTTTCCTCGCTCTGCGACATCGTGGAATCTCTCTCCGTGGACTGAGCCCCCGGAGCGGAGAAAGTCTGCCCTCTGGTTCTTTCCTTTGTCGACTGCTACCGCCTTATGGGTCGCGATTACCCAATTATAGCCTCATGTTTTAACCCGTCCAATCGTTCTTCGACAACGCATGCTGTCACTCTCTTCTAGGGCTTCCGATTTGTAGCATCAACTGGGCTCTCTCCTTGGAGCCTTTGTCCTCCACACCTTAAATTGCTCGAGTCTACGTTATTTATTCGGGTTCGTCCTCTGCCCCTAGGGTTTCGGGTAATCTTGTGATTCACTTGGGCGCAAGATATCCTGGTCTAATCTTAATTTCACTCATCGACTAGCAGAATTGAGTTGAATCCCTCATCTGGGTGGCCGTCAAAGTAGTAAATTTCTGCAAGATGGACGACGGTGAGCTCGATTTCTCGAACCAGGAGGTGTTCTCGAACCCGGAGGCGTTCTCTAATTCGATAGGTGAAGTCCCCAGTAGTAGCAGATCGATGGACAGCTTTCTGGACGAGATTCTCAAGGACGCGCACGCATGCACTCACACTCACACCTGCAACCCTTCTGGGCCCGACTCTTCGCACACTCACACGTGCTTCCATGTTCACACAAAGATCCTTCCCGTCTCAAGCGATGAAAAGGCGGATGACACTGCGGAGTCAGCAGAGAAGAAGAAGCCAGACAGTAAGAAGAGGCCACTTGGAAACCGTGAGGCTGTGAGGAAGTACCGCGAGAAGAAGAAGGCTCGAGCTGCGTCATTGGAGGAGGAAGTGCTGAGGCTAAGGACAGTGAATCAGCAGTTGCTGAGGAGGCTGCAAGGGCAGGCCACACTTGAGGCCGAGATCGCAAGGCTGAAATGTCTGCTTGTGGACATTAGGGGCAGGATCGATGGGGAAATTGGGTCATTCCCATACCAGAAGTCGGTGAACATGGGTAATAGTATGCCGCTTGGTGGTGGTGCTTATATGATGAACCCGTGTAATGTGCAGTGTGGGGATCAGACATATTGCCTTCGCCCTGATGGGAAGAATGGGGATGGTGTGGGTGTAGATGGGCAGGTATTTGGTGGGTGTGAGTTTGATAGTCAATGCTTGGAAAATCAAAACAACGGTACGTTAGGTTTGAAGGAAGCTCCGGGTTGTGGGGTGTCTGGAATGGGGAGCAGAACATCTAATGGATTATCCTCTGGTGGTGGGAAGAAAAAGAAAGGTGAAGCCTAGATTGCCTTCAATCAGTTTGTTGGGTTGATTTTAGGATGGCTGGTCAGGTTTGAATTTCAGTGTCACTAATGAGAATGTGATGCTTTATGGTGCCGACTCATTATCCGTTTTGAAATGGCAAATCTCTGAACCATATATCTCTGATGGGCAGTTTTAGGTGATGCTTTCCTATTATCCACCTTGTCCCTGTTAGCTCAAAGACAAGGTTAATGGGAAGAAATATCATATTATTGTCGAGCTAGTTACAACACTTGATGATTTGGGTTTTTGCTAGATATAAAGGTTTGCTCATATATCAGCCTGACTTGCCAATATTTGCTTTTTGAAATACTATGCAACTGCAAATCCGATTATTACCATTATTACTGTCTTCGGCCACTCTTATTTCATGAACAGAGTGCGGAAGCCCAAACTCTGATATGAAACTTGCAGGATTTTGTTTAATCCTCTGTACAGTTTGTTATTTTGCTTCTCAATTTAGACAACATTTGGCCTGTGGTATGCATATGTACCCGAGTGAATGATACGAGCTTCCCTTGAATGTTATAATGAAAATGTCAATATAATCGACTGCCATTAAAAGTAGAACTCATGTCTAGTTTGGATGATGATCATTTAAAGTAGTATTGGCTTGATACTAATGGCTTTTTCGTTGATCTCTTTATTGATTTTCTTCTCTTCTTTCCAACTTTGCCAATACCTGAACTAGTTAAATAATTGGAGGAAAGAATATTAACTGTTGTTTCACTTTATGGTTGAAGATCGATCTACTCTTCAGTTTTTTCTTCACAATTCATGTTGTACTTGTAAGGCCCTGCCAGAATCTGATAATGTTTTTGTTCATTATATAGGTGCATCTCGTGCAGCAACAGCCTGCTGAAGGTCCAAGTTGCGGTGCTATTTTCAACCCGAGAACACGTGTATACTCAATAAGTACTCATACGATACCCGATCCTTTTTATGCTTTCGCTGCTTGGTCTGTCGGGCTGTTGGATGCTTTGCTGCTGATATATATCTAAACTTCACAGGATTATGACAAACTCTAGCGAGTTATGTTGTCTACCATGTACTTGTGAAGTCTTTTTCTACGGGGAAAGCTCTAAATTTTGTGCCTTTTCTTGTTAAGTGGATGAAAATAATGGAGGAGACTATCCCTTTGCATCTGCAGCCCCTCCAGCTTTATTTCGCTATGTTAAACAATGAAGAAAGAGGAGTTATTCTGCGAACAAGCTTGGGGATGCCTGCTGCATCATGCCTAGCTCCACAAAGCTCAGCGTTTCTTCATGGATTAGTCCTACCTGATCTGTGTTGAAAGACCTTTCTTCATATCCATTCTTGACGTGTAGTGTTGTAAGGACTTGATAGAAACCAACTTCAAACTGAACTGACATGAAACGATTCAGGTCATTTTATTTCTGCTTACGGTGCTCATCAGACTTGTTTTTGAACATTTGTGTATGATAGTGCTTACAATTTTCATATTGCGCGGAAGCTTGCAGCTCTACTCCATTGTGGTTGTTGACTGATGTGCTACTTAGGCAAGCAAGAGAGAGTTTCCTGTGTAGCATGGAGATTAGAAACACCACCAGGTGTAATCTGCAAGAGAAGGATGATGCAATGCTTGGGAGAGCTTAATCCTCACTGAGCTAACACGATCCATTCTTGCATTAGTCAAAGTTTATTATGTTTTTGGATAACAGCAATATGCATCGAACACATTCGAAGTCTAGTTAGGATTCTAAACAGGCGGTGAAAAATAAGACAAAATCCATGCTTAGCCTGTGTTCGAGTACTGTGAACAGAGTACGCTTGGGAGAGTTTCATCTTAGCTAGAGCTAGTATGGTTTATCTTGTATTTGTTAAGGCCAAGAAGGTATTTGAATGCCTAGTGGTACGCATGGCAAACATTCAACGACAGGGTTAGCTTCGAGAAAAGAGCTCTCAACCTATGGCGAAGAGGTCTCATTTTCATTTGTGAGACTGACTGTATTCATTTATATTTTTTTTAGTGAACACGTACCTCCTTTACATACAAACATGGAAGGGTTAGCTTCTGTATGCCAATCATCTGTCATTTCTTGCAAGGCTGTTGCCAATATGTTGAATGAGGAACGTGTAATACATAATAAATTTATTGTGTAAATCTTATTAGATCTTGATACGTGTACAGTTAACTTTTAAAAATTGTAAAAATCTTATACGTGTTAAGATCTGAACGATAATTTAGACAACGTATTATATATTAGATATTTTTTATAATAAAAAAAGGATAAAATAAGATTCTTTAATACCAAAATAGATTTTATATATATCTGCTAATAACCATCACCGTACGTAGAACAAGTCAACATTTAATATCCCATTTCCACAAGACACCAACAAAAGGAAATCGAAAAAACCCAGCACACAGGATTCAACAATGCAGAAGCATCAGCAACCTAACCATCTGTCACAGATTATCCATTTTTTACTTCAGCGGTAACTCATTGATACCCATAAAACCTTCAGTTCACATCACAGAACAAGCCCCCGTGTTCTCATCGCTGAAAGCCGTGGTGTACCGAACCTCGGTGGAGCTGGCACGGGCGAGCTGGTTCATGTGAGGATCAGACGAGTACCTCACATATCCTGGAGGGGCCTTCTTATCGTACACCCCCGGGGCATAAGGGTGCTCAACCACATCGTATGGCACATAGGGCCACGGCTCAGCCCTCTTGCCCGTCCGATGGGTTATACGAGACACCACCTTGGAAGTGTCCACGTAACCCACGACTGTGACCTTGTGTGCCTTAGGCTCGATGTCCACGGACTGCACTCCTTTCATGCCCTCGAGGGCTCGCCTCACCTTGCGTTCGCATCCTTCACAGTCGATCTTCACCTTTACCTCCACAGTCTGAGCATGGAAGAAGCAAAGGCATATATGTTATTGACAGACGAATGCTTCTGAAATAACATGGAAAAAAAAAATGCAGCAGAAACGTCAGAACTCGGTTTTATTGGACAGTTGATGCTCTCTATTTATTGTCAATTGGTGAGTTTAAGATAGAAGCTGCACTGCAGACAAGATACAATGTAGTTATGGGAGGTCATCATTTTCTCATACGACGTCCAAACTGTCCAGGCACAGAATTACTTCAACACAATGTCAACACTCCATAGGACCTCATGTGGTTTGGTGAGGGCAAGGTACAAGTTTCAATCTCTTCTATGCATCTGTCAAAAAAATATGGTATAAGTGTGCTATTCAGGACACTGACTTATTGAACTACATTAGACCTTTGGAGATACTACGTCGATGGGGCCGCGACTTAGGCCGATTGTTCAGTTAATCTGATATACTCACAGAAAAATATTTCTTGGTTGAAGGGGTGCTGAATGCTATTTACAGTCAATGGATTAAAAGGAGCAAATAGGCAAGGAGGTGTCATCCCGACTTCTCGATAACTCGAGTCTTTCTGAAGTATTCTCTGCATCTAAAGCTTCACTCATTGTGCAAACAGGTTGCAACCCCCCACAGAAAACCTTCAAGCACACGGCCTAACATCAACCGCTGCAATACCCACAAGGGGTACCATGAGAGTCTACTGTCCTTGTCTAACATCTGAAGAAGGTCTAGATTAGATTATGAGTGGTTGAAGAATCTCTATCACTAAAATATCAATTTCTTTCTATATAATGATGCAGATCAGTCTGATGCTACTGCGACTGAACTGATAGATCTCCTGCCGAGACAGCACATCTCCTTTGGGAGATTCTGTCAAATACAATAATGGCAGATTTAGTAGCTTCTGGTGAAGGGGAAAACTGTATTCCCAGAGTCAGAGCAGTCCACGCAGAAGAATGCCATTATCAGTCTACAAAACCTGGGCAGTATTCAAAGAGTTGTAATTGATCATTTCCACCTTTGTTACAACTCTCCAAACTTAGATGAAAAGTATTTAAATCTCATGGTAACTGTTCCATAAAATTTTCCGTATTATCATGCACATGGACAAAGTAACTTTGCCAGAAAAGTAGAGAAACCTAATCCCACTGACAAAAGGCATAGTCTGTAACTGTCATCTTGTATGGAAACCTGTATGGGCCTATCTTTTTTTCCCTATTTTGTTGTGCTCAATAACATCTGGAACTAAAGATGTCCAGAAAGATGAAGCATGGGGTCTGTGTCATGGCGAAATTTTACAAACCTAAGGTCAAGCGCAGACACAACCAAAAAGGTGGTCCTTTTTTTAACTTGGAACATGGTCCAACCAAGATTAGCTCAATCGATGCCTGATATGCGATTATTTACAGCTAAAGACGGAGCTACGGGGACCACAGGATGTATTCACTAGCAGGGCAAGTGGTTCCCAGTTGTGTACTCATGAAATCTATGAATCTAGTTCAAATCGATCATCATCATCATCAACACATGAACTCAGCTCTAATGGGTACCCATCAAGAAGGAAACCAAGTAGAGATTCGTGCAAAGGTACCTGGAGCTGCTTGCGTTTCTTGTGCTTGTGGCTGCCGCCGGAGCAGTCGAAGAGGTCGGAGATGTGATCCAGAGCTCCCATTTTCTCTTCACTCAGTCACCGAGTACAAGCAGGAACTTCCCCAGAGCTCGGTGGGTGAGAGCAACAAGACCCGGTTAGCTCGGAGCAGATAACGATCAGAGAAGAGGAGAGGGTATGGGGAGGAAGAGAGAGGAAGGAATGGAGCAACAGCGACGGAAGCTTTCGGGCTAAAAATGATTGAAACTGCAGAAGAAAAGGAAATTTGGCTCCCCCATCTTATTAGTGTCTGGGTGCAGAAAGTCTGCAAACGTAACGGCTGTTATATGATTAATTAATAAAATTTAATTATTTATAAAAATTTATTTTTTATTTTTAAAATTTTCGCTTAAAATTAATTTTATAAATTTATTGTATCATATAGATAATATCACATGATATATCCGTTACACTGAAAATTCTCTATTTTTGGTGGGACCATACCTACCGCAGCATTCATGGCCATTTGCTGGAACAGGTCAAGAGTGACATGATAGACCGTTGATAATAGATGATCTATAATTGAAGGGAAAATTACATTCTACTAAATGATAAAATTTTTTTTAATTTCAATTATTAATTATAAATTATTAAATTAATTATTTAACGGTGTAATATCTAGGCCGTAGAAACTTCTAGATCACAAGCTTATTTGAAATAACTCATTACCATTCTTCGTTAATATAATTTTAAATCCTATGAATGAACAAAATAAATGTTGATCGAGAGAATTTTGACTGTCACGGCTTTCCGGTGCTGTGACGACCTGTTTTCTACTTGTTAATAAAATCTGCCCAAAAATCCGATGGTCCGATCCTCTTCCAAGTCATATTTCAATCTCTTCATTCTATGTTATCATATGATCTTTGACGTCCGTTCTCAGTAAGACATTTTTCTCCTGTACTCAGGCGGAGGGGGACACATGACCACGATATAAGCTTTCTCTTCCGTTCTCGAGCTAATAACTCTGGTCAAGATTCCGACACTTTTCTTCCCATTTAAGGCTTAATTGGCCATGATACCACGTAAGAAATTGAATCTATTTCCACCAAAGAATCTAAATTATTAGAAATCAATTTTCAATCTCTCGGTTATTCGACGTGGGATTACTTCTCAGCATTATCCGAGAAAAATGGTCTTTTTTAATGAAAGTAAAGCTCCATACTTGGGATGTTAGAAGCTACCGTAGTGTTAAGCCATCCAATCCTGAAATTGCAATTTTAGTAAGAAAATTATCGAAATATTAAAAAAAGATTAAAAATTGGTATAATTATATGAAAGACGAGTACATTGCCCCTGGCCATGGTTTTGCAAGCAGAGAGGTCTTTTTTAAAAGTCAATCTTAAAAAGACATAAAAATACGTATTTTTATGAATTTTATTTCCTATTATATACTGTCTTAGCATTTTTACAATACGTATATTACATGATAGTATTTAAATAGTGTCGCGAATAAATAAAATTAAGTAATTTTAAAATTATTTTTAATAAAAACCTTATAAATAAAAAATAATTATATAAATAATTAAATATTATTAATTTATAATATCACCGCGATGCTATCAATGCGATGTATCTGTCATATTCTCGAGCTTCGGCCCCTTGTTTTTTTCCAAAGTGAACGCTCCGTGCTATCTGCTAACAGTCGTTGCGCGGGACCACTTTCAGAATCAAGGTCGTCTGTTCCTTTTCCCCTGGATCTAGATTCCTGCCACGTGTCCGACTGCACCGACCGTCGACCGGGTCACGGCCCACCTAATCTTTCCGTTTGTCGTGAGACGGGAACTGATTGCCACGCGCCGGACCCGGACTAGTAGCTCGAGCTTGTGGACAACTGGTTTCCCGGGCTTATTTCAATGGGAAAACGCATGGGACCGGCCCATTAGGCCTGAACTTTATCGGTGGGCCCTACACCTTGACCTCTATCTGCACCTTTATTTTGTTTTGTTTTGTTATTTATTTATTTATAATTAATGGCTTCCAGCATAATAGTAACCGATTAATTCACCGAATGATATATTATACGGCCCTGAACCTGACATCAAACCCCAGATATCGACCTCTGTAGGGAGCCGAACCCTAGGCCTACTGCATGTTGTCAACTTACGAGCGGGTCCCCCCTCCGAAGCACAGATTCATTAATTTTTTCCTAAATTTGTTACTTATTTTCGTATTTGATTTATCAAAAAATCACGTACTTAGAAATTAACTACAGATAAGACTTTATTTAAATATTTACATGCTATTTTTTCCACAAGTTTTATTAAATAATAAAAATCGAGTACGGCACGGGTAAATCTCCAGTATAAAGTTTATTTAAAAGTTTTAAACTAGTCCAAAGGTCTGGTAGGGGTGGCAAGACATTCCGGGCCCTGGTCAACGGCTCAGTGCGGCCCGACATGACAGGACGTTTGGGCCGTGCCGGAGCAGCCCGCTAATCTAACGGGCTTGAACCGAGCGGCCCGGCCCAGCAAGAATTTGTTATAATTCCACCAGATGTTAAGAAACACTTATTTTTTGCAATTACTTAATAGTATTATACAAATAAGAGAAAAATTCCCGTTAGTTAATTTTAACGTTATTATCTCACAATAATGTGGTAAGAAAATATTAATTAGATTATTCTAATTAATCTTTTGTACCATTATATTCAAACGTTTGGAAAGCTTAGTGTTTTTTCATTTTTTATATTTGCCCTCAATCTAATTTACATATTAAAATTTGTGACATACATATGATTTTCATATTCAGGGTAAAGTAATAATTTCATTTATTTTTTTCCTCTCACTCCATATCTACGATCTTAATAATAAAAATCTTTCATTAACTACTCATATTTCCTCATCTCACTTCACATCACACAATATCTACAATTTTAACAGTAAAAATATACCACGTGCTTGTAAAATTGAAACGATAAAATTGACATGGCATACTATGAGAATGTTTGGCTTCCTACTATAAGTTAATGAATTTTAAATAAATTAAATTATAATAAGTTATGAATAAAAATGATAATTATACGATCCCATCCAAATATTTCACATTTATTTATTTTTATTTTCTTTCCGTGCGCAGCACGGGTCCGTGTCTAATAATATTTATGGTAACTGCTCCAATGATTACCACTTGATTATTTGTTTGTCATAATTTAATCGGTACTTTCCCACGTCACGCGATGAAGAGAAGAATGTCTCAAGTGGAACCGCTGAACAGTTGATATGGTACATCTACAGAGAGCAAAATGCATGAACTCTACCAATAAATTTTTATTGTACCATAAAGTATATGGACGTTGCTCTTTATAAATGCACCGCATCAACTTTATCACATGGCGTAACGGACGCACATGAGTCTATTTCAATCGAGAGATTCTTGAATGACATGAAGACACCATATCAGACTACTTGGTGGTGTCATAAACCAATGGAAATAGGACACATCAGCAGATTCATGAAAGGATTTTGCTTTGGCGGTAAATGGTAAATTTAAACTTTTCTAAATACAAAAATTTGAAACTAATAAAAAAATCCTAAAAATCCTAAAAATCACAACATCAATAAGGAAAAACATAAAAAAAGATATTGATTATTATAAAATAAAATAGGAGTTTTCTAGGTTTTAATGGTTCTTTAAAGTTTTTTTAGATTTTTTTGAATTTTTATTTAGGATTTGAATTTGTACTCCACAATCTAAATCCCCTCCGGTGAATATGCTAGCGTGGCTAATTTCTATTGGCTTGTGACAACATTGAGCAGCACTGACGTAATATCTCCTGACATTTAGGATTTTTTTCACATAACGAGGTAGAATCACCCGAGAATTTCACCATAACGGCACCCAAGGTCAACGCATTGAATTTCTTCACCCGATCAGATGAAGAACGTCGAAACACATTGAACCGAATGAAATAGGCCGATGACCCAAAGGAGAACACTCCACTCTCTGACTTTCATTTATTATCAATTTGTTTGGTCGAGGATGTAACGTTAGCGATCACGGGAAGAGGGAACGCCTTGAAAAACACGTACAACTGTCGAGTTGACCCCATTGAAAAGTCCGTTTTTCGGGTAAGATTCGGTGTACCGACATAAACTTCGCGATAAATTGCACGGGAATCGCGTGTTCCGGATCAGTCGTGAATCCATTTATTTTCAAAAAAAAAAAAGCAGACAATCGACATCTATGCCATGACATGATATGTATCATAATTTTAATTTTGTTTTCATCGATTTGACATGTTAGTGAACAGTGCAACAATCGAACTTGGTGGGGGGAGCTATTTCATTTATGGAAAAACGCAGGTGATCCGACTTAAATTGAATCAGTCAGGGTCCGCTGAGTCTTTAAATATCAGTAGCAGAGACCGGAAAAAATTGTACAAGTCAAGATCAAGGTCAGGGATCTTGAAAGTGCCGGATTTTATGGAAATGCAGTCGAGGATGAAGTGGATAAAATCAACATCAGGAAATTGAACAGAACATTCAGTGCACCAAGTCGAGGAAACATAGGTGGTGGGTAGTGTTTGACTTGATCCATCTTGAATTTATTTTGGGGATAACACATGTACATCACAAAACAAAAAAGTGAAGAGGAAAAAAAGTGTGGACCGCCTTTCACTTTTTCTACCTAAAGTGCTGCACTTTAGTGTTCGGGATATGTTCCGGATAAATTCTCGTGAGAATACGATAGGTTCTGGGTAGAAAAATGATGAACCGGTTAAAATAGGTTCCGATTCAGGTTCAGGTTCCATTAAACGCGATATCCAGAACCAGGATAGGAACCAGTACTTGGAACCGACAAATATATATTTATACTTTTACTAAATATAAAACATGAAATTACAACATTTTATCCTAATAATTTGCTATATTAATTTATTTCCATATTCAAATCCCCACTGTCTCTTAAAACTTATCATTTCGTTAGTTTCTGTCATCTAATAATCTTCATTCTTTTACTATAAGAGTTTTACCGACCACAAAATATCTCTCCTATTACATTCAATTGGATATTTTTAACATTTTTCGGGTATATCAAACAAGAAAATTATTAGAAAATTACTCATTATTGTTTTTAAAATTTTATTTTTATTTATTAATGGAAGACTATGTTCCAAACTGGTTCCCGGAATCGGTGGTACAATACAAGTTTCGAGTAGGGTCCAGTTCTTAAAACCGATAAGGTGGGTCCGGTTCCAATTTTAGGAACCGGTCCTAAATAGAGTAGGGTTCGGGGTATCATGAAAAATATTGGGTACCCGAACCCGATCACCCGAATTCGGAGGATATCGACTTCTATGGACTAGGATCTTTTTGGTTTATGACACCACGTAAATACTGTCAAACAATATATCTGTTTCATACGAGACTTTCTCCTATATAACAAAACTGGTGAAGATACAGCTGAAGAAAAAATTGCTTAAAAAAGATAGGAAAGGTGATAGGAAAAGAGTTGCTAGTTGAACATTAGTCAACTTACTATCATACTCTTATTTTTTTATAAGTTAAACGATGTTAAAAGTTAGATTTTATACATCAATGAATAATTCGAAAAACTGAAAAAGATATCGAACTTCTAAATATTTATATATATAATATAGCTACCTCTCTCTAACAAACATCTTTGGTAAAAAAAAAAAACTATTCCAACTAAAATATTTCCTTTATTACCGGAGAAAAATCACATCTTGAAGATGCAATCTTTTTAAAGACTGGTTTTGCTCCGGTATTGAAGAAAATATTTTACCCGAAACTTCTATTTCCATATTATTTTTTTAAGGAATATTTGAACCCAAAACTCGTGAGCGTGTCGCTCCGGTCGAATTCAAGAACACTTAGTTCTTTAATTCAATGGATTTTTAAATTTATTTCCCTTTTTCTGAAGGATCATATCTCTGAGATTTCATGTATGTTAGAAGTTTTCCAAATATCAAAGAACTATATGAAATTCATTGGAGTAAATTTTTTCATTAATGTTTATATGTTATGTAGCCATTGAGAAACGAGCAAAAATACCGTACATTGCCAGAAAAGTTCTTAAAATACTATTTCTCCGAAGCTACTTTCTGCTATACTGTGAAAAAGCGATTTCTTCACAAAAATTGAGATCGCATCACTCGACAATATACATAAAAATAATTTAAAAATACCGTACACTGCTAGAAAAATTCTTAAAATACTATTTCTCGGAAGCTACTTTCTGCTATACTGTGAAAAAGCGATTTCTTCACAAAAATTGAGATCGCATTGCTCGACGATATACATGAAAAGAATTTAAATGCAAGATTTTTTTTTAAAAAAAATGTATCAATGCGCAGTATTTTTGCGCCTTCCACGCCCAATGCCAGAACCCGTTTAACCAAAAAGTAAATTAAACTTAAAAGTCAAATTCAATGAAGGGTTAAGCGTGCCTCAATTCAACTTCAGTAGCACTTTTCGCATTATGTACGCCCTTTTTCTATTTTTATTTTTATTTTTTAATATGTTATGCATTAATTGTTAGTTCATACTCGATTAATTTTCCATAGAGAAAAAGTGATGTCCACATAAGGTAGGCTAAAAGAATCTTCAGTCCCACGTGTTTCAAGAAATTCTTCTGCCATCCTAGCTCGCTATATCTCAAGAAACTCTTTCATCATCCTATCTTTCCGTCCCTCGTGTTTTGAGAAATTTTTCCGTTATCTTATCTCGTCATATCGTACTGAGTTCAGATTATGAGGACACGTGTAAACAACAATGATTCTAGAAAACCAATGGGAGAGTAAAAGAACAGGATCTAATGGGAACGATTCGGGATAATTCAATAAAAATACAGCGAAAATTAGCAGAATTTGTGCAAAATTTTATGGAATATTCTTGTTTCATGAGGTGATCCCTTCATATCCCCTCCTTAAGTCCATCCCTTCATGTAGAGAGATCCACTAACCATCTCATCGCATTGCGCTACGATGAACTAAGGACATGGACGACATGGCAAACTTGATCAGTGAGTCCAAGGCTTGGAATTTGAACGCTTGTCTCAAAATATTTGCTTAGAAGTGGATCCTTCGATATGATCTTAGAGGACATCAATTTCTGTTAACTATACTAATCCTTTAGTGGTGCTACACAGATGAGGCCATTACTTATACTAGTTGTTCAGTTCATCTGATATGCTCGCAGTTGAACTCCTTAACTTGAATATGGCAATGTGCAATGGCAAAGTTGCTACTTCCTGTACTCTTTTTATTCAACAGCAAAGAAAAGCAAGATAGACTTTATTTAAACACTTTTATTTACCGTACAAACAATGACTTACCTTCCAAAATTCATGTGAAACACACACATCCCACAGGCAAAATAGACCATGTCATGCAAACGTTTGGATCTATGTATGTTGATATGACATCGGAGGGTGCAATCGGACAGAGTCACTGACCGTTCGATCACGACCATTCCCACTTCATCATGTAGTGGTCCAAAGACCCTCGACCATTCAATTGTGTCACATCAGTAAGACAATTGTCAAGACAAGCTTTGCATTTTAAACGAGTGAGCAATAACTCAATTCCCACGCAGGAATGCATTATGTGATTAGAGTAATTTTTCTTTGATATGATGGTTTGAATCGATAGCCTGCTCCATATTGTCAACATAGTACAACAGTATTCTGCACGAGACGATGACGGCAGTCGCACTTTATATCGATAACAATTTATGGGATCAGAAACATCGTACAACCTCACTACTTGTGTGAAGTTAGTCGTATTGGTTGAGCAACTTCACTAGCTATGCATGTGAAACACACACACATTTCACAAGACAAGATGCACCATATTCATATGGGCTGTCCTTGTCCTCAAATTGGGATTGTCCGATCCACTGATAAAAGCTTCTCTACTGTTGTTATTCAAATCCCTTCACTTTCCACTATTAGAATTTAGGATTCAATAGCAATGCCCAACTAAACCTGGCAATTTTTTTACACGATATGATAACTGGATACAACACGATACGGAGTTAGGCGGGTCTGGGTCGACCATAAATGGGTCGACCCATGTAACCTGTTTATGTAAATAGATTAAACCGGCTTGAACCCACGTAACCAACACAACACGATTAAATCCATTTAATTATATGTTTATATATCAAACTCATTAACTCATTTAAATATAGTAAATTACAATTACAATTATATCACACATTTTATTATACGGGTTAACGAATTGTGTCGTGTCAATCCGATTTTAAAATGGTCGTATTCGTATTTGAAATTTATGCCTCATTTATTAACCATGTCGTATACAGGTTAAGGTGCTTTTGACATGAACCCGTTTAGACACGACATGTTTAAAAACAGCACGATACATATTGCTAAACTTATGCCCGACTCCATATAAATATGCATGTATGCTTAACACAATATAGAGAAAACCCCTTATTAATTTTTTTAGAACAAATACATAGAAGTTTAATAAAATTTTTTGGCAATTTAGGTTTGAGTTAGATCAATGTACCGACGAACTCTCTCAAATATTGATTTTAATTAGTTATAAGACTCGAACTTAATATATTATTTAAGGAAAAGATGGACTGAAATACCTCATCCAATATATAATTCATGGCAAATACCAATATTATTTATCAGTAAAAAAGAGAATCACAGTAGTAGTAACCTTTTCACTCGCAGTATGCCACATGGACATATCAGATGAACTGATCAGGGACGCAAGCAATGGCTTAGTCAGCATAACACCACTACAGGGTTAATATATTTCACAAAAATCACATGCTCCGAGTCCATATCAAAATAGCACACTTTTAATAGATGTATTGACATACCACCAATGCAGGTGGTCTAAAGATTCAAAATTCACTACTATGCAGTTTGGAAAGTATAAGGTCTCAGGTTCAAATAAAGCACTTGTCAAAAAAATATGATAAAAGCATGCTCTTTCGGGTTTGAGCTTGGAGGATATCAGCTTCTTGACTTATATTAAATCTTTGGTATTACTATACTGACGAGATCCGTGCCGAACGATTATTATTCAATTCATTCGTTGTTGAATATAAGAGTCCAAATATTGTATGGCACGGGTGACTAGGTTGTTAATACTAATAATCTTTTCTTAAAAAAACAAACATGCACTCTTTTTTAGAGGAACAAATATGAATATGTTGACACAAATATAGAAAAGGTATTCCAACTCGAGACACTTTCTTATATGGTTACAAATCCAACCATTGCTAATTAATCCTGGGATCCCAGAAAATGGAGAGAGTATTGTGTGTAATCAGTGTATTATATAATAGTACTGACGTAATGTTGCGAGCCAATATGATTAAGTTATATTTAGGATTCTTTTTAATAAAATCTAAAAGGGAAAAAAAATCCTAAAACTGAATTGATTTTATTAGTTCGTGACACTATATAGGTGTTGCCACGTGGTATACCCATCGCATAGAAGACCAGGCCCACTGTATGTTGTCAGCTTAACAACGAATCCACCTCTCGGAGTCTCATCGATCCATAATATATGATATGGTGAAAGTTCTGGGATCTCTTGAAGTGGAGAAAGTTTATTATGCAATAACGTTGATGTATTATATTTATCTAATCGAATATGAAATATAATGAATATTTATAAAGTTACAATTATTGAAATTTCAAAAATATATAATAAAAAATATCTCAATAAATGATGAACACTAATTAAATGGATAGACCATATCAACATTATCATATGGTATACCGACACACAAAAACCCTAATTTATGGGATATATGACACCACTTTACTAACGTTCTACATGACACACAAGAACTCTCAGCTACGCGAGAAACAAGTGATTTTCGGCTATGAAATGTTATAAGAAATAAGTGTTTCATTTTTTTTTGGCTAAGTGTCGAGATTCTTTTTACAATTTGAAGTAATTTTAAAACAAGTGATTTTCTTATTTATTTGTATAATTTTTAGAGAAAATTTTTTATATTACAGAGAGAAGTGTATAGATTTATTACATAAGAGGAGAGTGGTAGAAAAAGAAGGGTGAAAAATTTTTCAGTGAGAAGTTGAATTTTTTCCGCCACGAAGAAGTCTTCAATGCATCGGATATATCACGTGAAATTACTGACAGTGACGCGGCACTTTCATTCAATTAAGATTCACCATTTGTTAGAATTTTTATATTTTTAAATTTTTTTTGTTAGCATTGATAGTACCTTCAGGTTGCCTATCGGGTTGAGAGATCTTGGGATGAGTTCGGTGTAGACCTTGGGTGGAAGACTTGAGAGGACCCCGCCGGAGATCTGCAAGTAGCCAAGTCCGGAGCGATTCTCCGGACTAGCCATCCGATAACTAATGCTAGAGAGTGATTTGAGCAACAGGAGGAAGGAGTAGAATGAGAAGAGATGTCAAAGAGTCATTGGAGCTCTTGTTGAGAGTCGAACACAAGCTTCGACTTCTCTCTTTTCAAAGGGTGGACTAATCCCACATTGGATACGTAAGGGTGGAATGAGTACTTTATAAGCTCATGCATACACCTCTTTTCTCGAGAGACGTATTTACTATGATAAAACCATAAGGGTGAGCCGTCTCGATGAAACCCTCCATATCAGCGATTCATGTCCCATCCGCATCAAGCATACTATTTCTTCATTTGGTTGTAATGGATCTACCAGTTAACTAGTAGAGTCTAACTTTGCCATTGACGTTTTGTATATTTGGAATTGATAATAGCCGTCCAAAATGGTTTCTCACATTGGCTACCAAATTTAATGGGTTTAAATTTCTGTTGGCCATTTACAATGACTTCCAAGACCTTGAGAAAAGGGGCAAAGAAAGGGCAGGGATGGACAATAATTATGTCTATCTAGGACAATTCCATGAGCAGCACTGAACTGATCTGATAGTGCAAAATTTACAGTCATGCAATTTGATGAGATCGAAATCCCGGGTTCGTGTTCCCATCTAAATGATATTGTTAGAAGGGATTCGTTGAACTTGGGATTTGACGGAGACCTTTTTTTTTTTTTACTACAGTAGGTCTTTGGTAATTCTATGCTGACAAGATCAGTAGAACTAATTGCTTAGTTTGCTAGATATATTCGCAGTTGATTAGAAAAATTCGAATATTATGTAGTAAGGTTTACTAAAAAAATGTCTTCAAAATAATCAAAACATGACTATATTTAATTTGAAATCTTTCGAATTTTCATATAATACTTTACAGATTATACTGTTTAGTTATAAATTATGCCCTGACATGAGGCCGTATCAACATTCCAATCAAATCTCGATTGCTTTCCAATCGATTACACTTTTCGATCATGATTTTTGGGTTCGATGGGAATTTTTCGAATTCGGCCGATTTTGCCCGTTTCATCCGACGGAAAATTGCTTTTTTTCTTCTTAGTATGATAAATGCGGATATGGTCCTTTCTGCTCATGAATAGTCTCATCCACGTTGATGTATAAACAGATGAGATGGAGAAATGCTGATGTGATTTCATCTCGTCACCTAAAATGAAAAAATACTGATTAAATTATAACAAATGAATGATAAATTTGTATTAATCACATGAACAGTTATCGTAATTATTATTAATTACAGTAATTTAATTGATACTTTCTTACTGTATCAGAATCGTCTAAAATTTTCTAGATGAGAGGGGGTGATGACCCGTCTAGAAATCTTTTGACAAATGAAGCCACCATTATAAGGTAACTATTCTCTAAAGGGATAAAAGATGCCATGGATCACTTATCAAAAAGGAAAAGCACACCATCAACATCGATATTCATTGATTTGATGCATTTCGACGTATGTTGTCTTAATTAAAATTTCACGTTCGAGTATCTTGGATGAAAAAGGTGACTGATTGATGAATTTTACTTCTTAATGGACTGATCGACTAGAACCTAAATTATTTAGAGGCTTTGAAATATCAGATGTTACATACACCTAAAAAATGCATGCGCACTTCCAGAGGGTGCAGTATCTATTTATCAAGAGACAATGTTGACACAGTATGGGTGTAGGTAAAAAAAAAAAAACTGAAGACCGAAAAATCGACCAAGACCAACTCGAAAAACCCTAGTTTTTGGAGTCTTCCATGAAAATCAATTGATTTTTTAGGGAAGGGAAAACCGGCGTGGAAAATTCGGACTCCGACCCCTGAAAAGCTGGCGGATCTAGACCGCCCCGACTTTAAATATATTAAGTGCATATGTTTATATTTTAAAATGTCTATATTAGAAGTATAATTACTTTTTAGTATACTGGAGTAAAAATTAATATAATCCTGTCCAAATAAATATCGTATAACAAAGATTTGATGTATAAATTTTATTAAATTTGTAAAAATTTCGAACTATTAAATTGAAATCATAATCTCAACTTAATTATATTAAAAGTCATACCTGCAAAAAACCGTCACCCAAAGCGGTCAGTTTTTCATGACTCTAAACAGTATTTAGTATGAACTTTTAAGCTTAAAAAATTAGCCCAAAAAAGTCATAGTCCGACTATTCCATTCACATTGCAATTATTGTGAGATTATGCCAACATCTGCGCTATGTTTGGATTAAAGGATTATGAGGGATTTGGAGAGGACGGATTTGGAGTTTCTTATTTGGCAAACTATTGAGGTTCCTCCAAATCGCTCCATAAGTTGAGTTTTTCAACTCCCCCTTTCTAGGAAATTAGGAGGGATATAAAATTTTATGACGAGAATACCCTCTATATTCTGCACTACGAAAAAGAAAATTATATTATTCTATCTTACATCCTTTCGAGCATTTGGTCACGATTTTACCCACCCTACTTCTCCTAAAATGCCCAAATGAAAGAACAAAAATAAGTATCTATGAAACTTGTAAATTTTATTTTTGGTATGTACCTTTTCTAGAATAAAACATTCCTATAAAAACCATAATGGGATCAAGTTAAAATTAATATTACAATTTTATGAAAAATAAGATGAATTTTATTTTGATTAACATATTTAAAAGGTTAAATGAAATTTAAAAAATCTAGTTAACTTTTTTTCAATATATTTCTTAAGTAATTATCTATATTTAAAATGATAAAATGATGAATTTAACTTTTTTATCTCTTTAAATTCTCACTTTAATAACGATATCTAAATAAATTATTTGAAGGAATAGTTTATCCCTCCAAATCCTTCTGCACTCCTCCCCTCCAAATCTCTCAATCCAAACATAGTGTTAAAGTTACTTATATTAGTGAAATTTTTTAGATGATCCCATTTTATCATGTAACGCGAAAAAATACTAATCAGATTATGATAAACGAGCAAATTGATGTTAATCGTCTGTGCAACTGACTTAATTATTACTAATCATAATAATTTAATTAATAGTTTCTCGTGACATCACTGTGAGGCATCAGAAATTTCATCTAAGATATTTCTCCATGCATGCAGACCGCATCTGAACTGATCCGTACGCAATTTTACAGCTAGTAGGGATTACGAGCATGGCGAACGATCTGAATTCATTTGTAATGAAAGACTTCCATCTATGTGGGTCAAATTATTACAAATTAGACACCCGTTTTTTAAGGTAAATTTGACGTGTCCTTTGACTTAATTAATTATTTAATTTAACCCCAAAATTCCAATAATTATTAATCAATTATTTATTTATTTATTTATTTATTTTTACAGATAGACATTCCAGGCGATGCTTTGTTGGGTCAAAAAGAAATTGCAAGTTGAGTAGTGCATCACGAGTGAGACCAGTGAATTTTAGTAATAAAACCATAATAAATTAAAGCTAATGAGATTCATCTCTCATTGGATAGGGCTGAAGAAATGTCTTCTGTCGTGTCTAAACATGTCGTGTTTAAACGGGTTCGTGTTAGAATGTCCTAAACTTGCACACGACCCATTTATTTTACGAGTCAAAATTGTCAAATCCAAACATGATCCATTTGATAACGGATTGACACAACACAGCACGATGCATTTATCCTGTACAAGTAAACGTGTTTAAATGGGTATATCTAGACACATATAGAATCGGCACATTTATCGACATAAATAACTTAAATGAGTTAACACGTTAAATATACATGCCAAATATATTTCGCTAGATGGGTTTTACTATGTCTTATTTATAGAATTACACGGGTTCAATCCAATTTAACATATTTGTTTTTACGAGTTATACGAGTTTGGCTCGCTTAACTCCGTATCTTGTCAGGTCATCTTATCGTGAGAAAAAACTACATGAAACATTACTAGATACGTATTTAGGTGATATAAATACGATGCAATGCATGAGTAGATGTAAAGATAGATTTAATCAAATTGATCCCCCATATTAAATTCAAGAAAACTCGTGAAATATTATATATTTTATTTAGTTTTGTCTGTTTTATCAAATTACCTATTTCATCCTCTTAATCCGTCATATTACTCTTTTATTGAGTTTTATCCCTTCGAACAAGCTTTCTAAATCTGTCCCTGAGTGCACCGAATCCGACCCAAAAGGCTGAGAAGCCGACTATCGAGAGCCAATTTTCCACATTAAGAAAGAAAACAACCGATTAAATGCTAGTAATGCAAATGGAACGTGGCATGAACAGTTTAGTCGAAGAAATTATCAGGTAATTTTACCTCACCACGTAACGTCAGAAAACACTAATTAAAATATAATAAACGAGCAAATTAGTATTAATCACCCCGAGCAGTTACTACAATGAACACTAATTAAAATAATTTAATTTTTTCTTTCTTATCACGTTATTGTGAAGTAGGACCATATAAAATTTTGTCGTTTAATCGATATTTTAAACATTAATAAAACAAGCTGAAATGATCAACTATCAAACAATGCCAATTTAGGTGAAATTTTTCAATAATTCTACCATAGTATAAGAAAATAACAGTTAAATTACATCAACGGAGAAAACAGTATTAATAGCGTGAATGATTATTATAACTATTATTAATTAAAATAATTCTATTAGTAATTTTTCATCGCATCATTAAGAGATCTGACGATTAAAGATTCTGTCATTTAATACATTCTCTCTCTCTGGACATTGTAATGAAGTTGCATTTAGGCTCATCTTTATGGGACATGTATGTTACTATGCAGGGGCAACTTTCATTTTTTTTTCGAATATTATCTGTTACGTGTAAAATTAACTTTTAATATCCGTTAAATTAAGAAAAAAATATAAATACGAAGGTAAATTTGTTAATAATGTAACTATCAACTTACCATTTTTAACCATTTTTTAAAAACATTTTTACCCTCTTTTCATTTTTCAACATAGACAAAATCAACCATGTTCAAATAACATGAAATCCACACATTCAAAACATTAATTGTAATCTAAGACAACATTTAACAGTTTAAGAGTTGATTTTTTTTTTACCATCTCATTAAATAACAAATTCCGTACATAATACAGACCGGTCTCTGATATCATTATTCAACAAAAAAAAACCGGTCGTGCTAGATGATATATATGTTATAACATTAAAGAATGACGCGAAATAGATAAAATAATCCGTCCTATACACGTCGAGGATGAAAGGGATCGGATTCGAGATTAACGAGCGCCCGTAACGAACCAAATTACGTTTTCGGGATGCAGCCGATTTCGAGAATATTTCCCGGTTTGGACATTCAGTAAATAGGCAAAACGTTATGACCTTAATGTGCGTCTCGAATTTTATATGGACAGGAGCATCGAATGATATGCCATAGCTGAGCAGATTGAACCAATTAAGATAAAATAAAATAAATCACAGGTGCAGGATACCAAATTAAATAAATTTCATGGAATAAAAAAATTGCATATTTATTTATTAATATGCACCAGATTTATTATTAAATGCAAAAAAAAAGATTATTAATAATAACATTGTTCCCAAAATGGTGACCAGAAGAACTGCCAAAATAGTAAATATTGATCTCCCCCATAAAATTAAAATGCTGAATCATTAATATTAATTATGAAAATAATTTCTCGGCGCACGTTATTTGATATTCAGAGTTCCGTTTGACCTTGACTTATTCAAGCCGGATCAGTCCATCGAGAATAAAACCCTCGTCGTCATGAATTTAATATGTTCGTTAATAACCCGTGTAGCCCTTCTCCTTTAAAAATGCTAGGATGGATAGTCTTCTTCGAAGCCCTCGTGTTTCGCCCCTTTCTTTCGATAATTTATGCAACCTTTTTTTGTGTATCACGTGGTATTTAGAAATTTAATGAGCACTGATGTTGAATCTAGTCAGTCTCACTATGTGACATGAGAAAATACCATCTGATTTTGACAAAACGGTCAAAATATTGCTAATCAACTGATCACGTGCCTTAATTATTATTATTTAGAACAATTTAATTGGTTATTTCTCATCGGATCATCTCATATTTTTTTTCGCTCACTAGAAATTTAATGAGCGCATAGGTACTATCGTGAACTCGAACGATAATTATTTGACACATCAACGATAGATGTTACATCTTTTTAACAAAGAGAATATTATTAACAGCAAAGAACCGTAGTGTGGTATTTTTATTAACGTGAGTTCACACATGACGTGACGTACTTAGCTTATTTAAGAACCTCTCAAATCCTGTATTTTCTCGAGACGTCGAATCACGTCAATCAAACCGTTTCGGTATCCTGTGGACATGATTAGTATATAAGCACGAAAGTAATGCTGGGGTTCCGGAAGAAAAGGGGGGGAGACAAGAACAGGGGAAAGAGTGGGAAAGGAAAACTCGGGGAATCCGAGAAAATGACAAGCAAAGAATCCTCGTTTTCAGGCTTTTCCAAATGACCCCAGCTGACAAAATCTCTGATCCCTTCCTTCCTTCCCTCTCTCTCTCTAGACAAATCCATGAATTGAATGAATGAATAGCAAAAGCAGGGAACTGACCGATTCACCCAACTTGGAATTGAATCTCTCCTCCCCTTCTCCTTCATCTCCCCTGCAACCCGATAGTTCAGTCACAGAACCTGCATTTGTCAGCTCTCCTCCTCGTCCTCCTCCTTCTCCTGCTCTGTTTTCTTTTTAATGCCTTGTGGGGGAGAGAGCAAGCATGGAAATGTGCTCTCCGTCGGGTCCCTTTCAGAGCTTTCAGTTACCCATCTTCTGCCATCAGTACCTGCAGATCTTCACCTTCCTCTTCCGCTTTATATAGACAAACAATTCCCCCTTCCCTCTCTCTCTCTCTCTCTGCTTTTTCTTGTCCCTTGAAGCCGCAGCATCCGAGAGAAGTCGCTTCTTGGCCGGTGGGAAGAATTGTGAGGGGGGCTCTTTGTTCTTCTTGTTGCTTTGAAGGAAAGGTGGGCTCTTTGGGTTGGTTGTCTGAGATTCTGGTGGTGGGTTCTTGTTCTCCGGTCTCGGGTTTGGTTCTCAAAGGAGTTGATTGGTTCGCTGCAGAGACATGGCTCTTCAGGCGAAGGCTTACCAGGACAATTTCCCAGGATTTCCTCTCTGTGGGGATTCCCAGGAATTCTTCGCCGGTAATGGTAGCGGTAACGGTATCAGTGGTTACAATGGATGTGGGCTGAATCTCAATAGCCAGCAGCTCTTTCAGAAACAGCTGCAGCAGCAAAAGAATCAGAGACTTTTCTTGGAGGGCAGACATATTAACGGCGTCGGTGATGAGAGATTTGTTTCGACAATTTCCCTGCCGCAGGTTCTTCCTACACAGATCGATCAGCAGGCTCGGGAGATCGATCAGTATCTCTGCTTGCAGGTTAGAATGTCTCGGAAAATTGTTCTACATAATTTTTGTATTGAAGGGCTCTGTTTCTTGATTTTATCTTAAAATTGTGATTTTACGTTCCAATTTCCTGAGGAAAAATTGTCTGATCGCCGCATTCGTATTACAGAATTAAGGATTTTAAATGGCTCGTTCTTATCATTTCCCTTGTGATTCAATGTTACAGAACGAGAGACTGAGACTGGCAGTGCAAGAACAGAGGAAGCAGCAGATGGCAGAACTCCTGAGAAGCGTCGAATCGAAGGCTCAAATGTTGATGACCCAGAAGGACCAAGAGATCGCGCATGCCGCTCGGAAGACGGCTGAGCTGCAAGAGCTCCTCGCAAGGCTCGAGATGGAGGGCGAGGCGTGGAGGAGGTTGTCGGAGGAGAATGAGGCGGTGATGGTGTCACTGAACAACACGTTGGAAGAGCTGAAGAGGGACAGGGCGTGCTCAACGTCAAGCCAGTCGGAGTCCTGCTTCGAGGCCAACAACAGGGGAGCACGTCCGCCGGAGGAACAGGAAGGAACAGGAGAGAACAGGGTGGTGTCAGAAGCGGAGGCAGTGGCACTGGCCGCAGCCTGCCGGAGCTGCGGCTCCCGAGGCGCCTCCATGCTGTTCCTGCCCTGCCGCCACCTCTGCGCTTGTGGGCCGTGCGCGGCGTTTCTCGGCTCCTGCCCAGTCTGCAGCACCGCGAAGAAGGCCTCCATTGAAGCCTTGGTTTTGTAGAGAGGCAGGCTGTTGGCGGGCGGGGAACCGAAACAAGGAAAAACGGAGCATCGGGCTTTCCTTTTCCTTTTTGTTTTTTTCCGTTTTTTCCTGTTTCGTTTTCCGTTCATAGCTTTCCAGGGAAAAGGGTTTTCCCTTTTGTTCTTTTCTGAGAGACGGGGAACTGTCCTTGGTTTCATAGATTTTGAGCTTTTGTACTTCGACAGTGACCGAATTCAATGAACCGAGTAACAGAGGCAGTCTGCAGAGCAGACCGCAGCATCATTCATCCCTTTTCACCATTTTCTGGTTTGTTCATCCAAACTACACAAAAAAGGAAAAGCAGTTTTTTTAGATTTCCTTTTCATGAAACATACACGCGATACTGAATGTGCTTTTAGATGAAAACATTGAAAATTGTTTTTCCTTATTAGACCTTTATTTACGATCGGGTTGGACATAGTCCTCCTAAAGAGTGGTTCAGAACAGTTTCGAGTACAGAGTTGTAAAATTGTAATTAATAAGTTCCTTGGTTGATGGCTTGTAACAAGAAGTAACTCAGCACCAGCCGACTAGCTCTTCAAATTGTACTAGTGAATTCGGGGAAGCACTGCTAAGCTCTCTTGGTTTCTACCGACTGTGAGTTCATTCGGGTCCATTATCGAACAAACCATCAATGTTATACAGGCACAATATCGTCCTTCAAGATTCTTTTTCCAACATATCGTGTCAAACATTTGAAATCAACATTCGTGCTTGAGATTTCCAGTGATGAAGCTGTCTGCACATGTCTATGCAGAAGACAGTCATGGAGCTGACAGAAATGGGGAACTCTGTTACATGTTCATATAGTAAACACTCCTTTCAGGTACTGCAACTGATGCTCATTTTTCCAGCTTGAACATTCTATGAACATGTCAACAACTATCTTCCTATTACTGACACAACTCGAGACAAGATTCATAGATCAAATTGCTTAATTAAATTAACGGTTTCAAACAAATGAATGATTCCAGGTTGAGAATATCATAAATTACATGGATGCAAGAAAGACATCAAACAACAGCAACATCAGAAGATAATCCCTCTATACTAAGATCACAGCCACTAAATGAAGACGATGATGCCTCAAGACCATACTACTATGAATTTCTGCCGTGAACAAATCAAAACCTTTCTCAGACTCATCTATTAACAACTGCAGAGTAAAATCACAAGATTAGTAAAGGCCGTACCCGAATAACTGGCTGATTAGGATCGCGGACCCGAGACCAATCGCCAAGAGCGATGAAGCCCATGTGAGCTTTTCAGTGATTCTAGGCACCCTGTTCTTTAAAGCCTCACTGCACGACCCGATGAACACAGTGTAACTTCCCATGGCGACAACTGTCCCGACCAAGAACATGATCAGGAATGCAGCCCCGGCCAACCTGGAAGGCAGGGCTAGAGCCGGCAAGACCATCATGAGTGCATCGGGCTGCAGCCCATGGACGATCCCGGTGGCAAAAGTTGCAAATCCAATCTTCTTCTTCTTTTGACCACCGATAGGTGATGGGATCACCATGGTTTCATAGGTTCCAACGTTACATTCACCATTCTCCAAGGCAACACATGGGGTTGGGACTTCAGATGCTTCTCGAATCCCCATTGCTCCGATGACAAAGAGGGTTAGCCCCACAATCCTGGTCCCCCATGTCCGGATCACCTCAATGCAGAGCCGGTCCTTGAGCATTACGAACAAAAGACCAAAGATCACCTGCCCAGCATCGTGTCCACAGCCCCAAAGAGCCCCAACAGCAGCACTCTCCATTTTGGTCCGCCCGATCGAGAGAGGTGCCAGGGCTGCTAGGTGATCGGGTCCTGAAAGTGTGTGCAGGCAGCCAGCAAAGAAGCCGGTCCAAGCACTGCTGAAAAGCTCGGTGCAGAGAAGACTCCTCCCAACCGCTGTGGCAGCAGCGGACCCACCTGTCTTTGCTGCGCTCTGGAAGGTTGCAAAGGCCGGTGATGCAAATAGTGGGTGGATTAAGGCAACGATGAGTGCAGAGAGTAGCACGAATGTCCCAGAGCAGATTGCCTTAGATGTATTCGAGGTTAGCTCTTGTCAGCTCTATGATCCAAGTAGAAACATAATGGGTGAAATATGTAAACAGAATTTACCTAGACATGGAAATGTGAACTGACACTCAGGACATAGTTGCTAATAGGAAGGGGAAAAACTTAGCTACGATTTATAAAATATTCATGCCGAATGACAATCGATTGCAAATAAAACCACATTTCTGCATAACTCTGCCTTTTTATGCTTGTTATACAGGGAGCAGCGTTAGGGAGGAACATACAGCAGAGAATAGCAGAGACATTCAAATCTATGGACAATCAAGAATGACAAATAAAAGATTTAAACACGAGGACATAAGCAAACTGTTCAGAATTGGATTATAACACAGCTCTAAGCTCGAGAAATGGCCAAAAACCAGACTAAAACAGCAGAAAGTATACCCAAAATCCTACACATATAAAGCAAGAGGTTCAATTAAATGAACTTTACTGCAATGCCGACTGACTTCTGCTTTGAACATCTCTTTCAGATGATATGGTGTAGTTACCTATCCTCGATTCGAAACCATATTATGATTGAGAAAATATGATTTAAATGTAAAGAGATCTTCCATTGAGACAGCCAAATCAGCACAAACAATCCCAACAACTTTCTAAAAGAGCAGACTGTGGAACAAATCTACATTTCATTAGAACCCATCGGTCATCACCCATTTGCTTAAAATTCATCCAACTCCCGGACCAGGTAAAGATGTTCACTGCTAAACTAAATCACGTGAAAATAAATCGACTTGAAATTGGTTAAACTTGCACAGAGCAGCCCCAGAATTTGAATGAAACAGAGAGGTAATTTCACATTTCGAGATGAACAAAAATTTGACACCTTGAGCTGCCGGGAGTCTCCGACTGCATCCTTTCCGGGAAATTGGGACGCAGGCACCAATCCAGGGGGCGAGTCAACCCGCCAAGCCCATAAAGGCGGCGGCTTGTCCACAGATGACGGGTGCCCAGAAGGCGCAGACTCACGCCTGCAGGACACGGAATGTGGGGCGATTTTGGGCGAGTCAACGCGACCGAGTCGGGAGGGGAAGGGGTAGCGGGGTCTCCTCAGAACTCGGGACGGAAACAGGGAGAAAGGAGGAGGAGAAGACGACGATCGGAGGCTATCCATTGGGCACTATCTCCTCTCTCTCTCTCTCTGCTGTCCGGTGGAGTCGTCGGTGCAGAAAGGAAGGATCAACTCTTTCGCCGAGGAGCCGCAGGAGTAAGGTGACGATGGCCTGAGCGCCTTTGAGGATAAAGTCCCTCTGTTTTTTCCTTCCCAAACAAAAAGGTTTTCAACAGACAATTGAATTTGAAAATAATTTTTGTGCTTGTTCTCTGATCTATTAAGGATAGCCTTTTATAAAAGTTTCTTCATTCATAAAAATGTCAACTCGAGACAATTGTTTAAGGAGAAATTCACGGGTGATCTTACCTCGTAATGTGGCGTAAAGAAATACCAATCAAAATGTGATAAACAAGTAAATTAGTATTAATCATCCGAGTAATTACCATAATTAATACCAATCAAAATAATTTGATCTTTTATTTATCGTCACGTCATTATGAAATAGGACTGACTAAAATTCCTTCTTATTTAAGAGAATTAATGTCGAATTACTTGAACTAATTCATGTCTGTAATTTTGGAAATAATTTATTAGGAATGAAGAAAATCCAAAAAATAGGATCCCGGCTGCTGCTTCGTAGCATATTAGTTTTTTCTAGTAATCAAGATATCCGAGCACTTTCCAGGTCTAACTAGCGTTGATTGTGACACATCCTCTTTGAGGTACACACAATAGCTTGTCAGGTTTGCATGGCTTATAAAAACACCCCTCATGAGAAATGCACCCCTTTGGAAGACCTCCCAAAACCCTACCGGACTGCCCCTCGTGGGCTGGTAGCAGATTAGTTAGTTGAACTTAAGACATATTAATTAGTCAATTCTTAACCTTCTACTTGGGTAAGTCAATGAGACAAAAAGGGGATTTTGTCCGAGATAAAATGTAAGTCGGTGAAAATCCATCGAATTTCTGAATACCAGGCAGTACGAATGACCATACACATATGGAAAGCAAAGGATAATCATTTCACGCGATCTTGTTTCAATATAGAAGGCAAATCTTAGTTACCTCTGCATGAGTACAGATTCAGAAGTCCCAATCATAGAGGGAAACTCAGTGGAGAGTTAACGAACAAATTTCAAAGGACAAATTAGTAAATTTATATAAAAAAAAAATGTTAACGAAATTAGTAAAACTTGTATGGAATTTCTCAGGTTTTTCCAAGTTCAGCCCCCACTAAATCCATTCTTGTCTTTGTGGCCAACTCTCATGTCATGTGACTGTGGTCCTCTCTGCAAGTAGATTTTGAATCTCGATCACATGGAAAAGGAGGGGGGCACACGATTCGCGCCAAACCTTAATGGAGAATGACACGTTGACGCGGGTTGGCTCCAATGTCACGGAGAACAGCTGGGCTCCCTTGCCCCTAGGGTTAACTCTTTAAAGCCCCTACCCCAAGCTAACTCGAATCCCGACTTAATTGCTCGTAACTCCGCCGGGATAGAAGATGCGCGGCCCGTATTACGAGCTGATTGAAACGATCCGACATCTATCATTCTCGAGTGGTTTCATGATGTCGAGATCTCGTGTTCGAATCCTTTCTGTGTAATGCATGGTAGAAGTGGCTCTTCGAGGAGTTTTGATGTTGGCGAACACTAGTTTCTCGGGCAATGTTAGGCATTCGGTGGTGTTGCATTGACAGGGTGTTCACATGGTCGAGCACGAAAGTTCGAACATTACGCAGTGGGATGGTCGGGCTATCACCACCACCGTTACCCTCATTTCCACTCATCGAAAAGGGGAATGGCTCGACATTTTTTTCCCCTAAGCAGTGTATCGAGTTCGAGTTTTACAAATAGAAAAAACACGTTATCGAAAGAGTATCACACTCAGTGTGTCTTTGAGTCTGAATATAACAAATTTTTTTTTTATTTATAAAACTTGAATTTGAGATTTTACTTTGGGGAAGATTCGTCAAGCAACCTGAGTCAATCGAGTTGGTTTTGTTCATTCATTTTTTTAATTAACGCAAATTTTTTCCAGTATTCAACATGTGATATCCATGAGTCTAATGTGATCTAACTAATTCAAATTCGAATTAGATCGGTTTCACTATGGATGTAAGACACTGACAACGTGATGGTTCTCTATGCACAAGACCCATACTAATACCTTACTTGAGGTGAAGAGATATCGAACTATCTAAGCAAAATCATATCGATATCTTATGTAACGGTGTAACACTGTTATTACATGATAATACTTATACAGTGAAATCAATTCATTTGTAAGGTTAATTTTCATTTTTAATATTTTATAAAGAAACAAATCTTCTTTCTTACAAACCTTAAAAGCATGTGATTGATTAGTATCTATTATTATATGTGATGATAAATGTAGTTGCACTTATTTTTGTAATTTTAAAAATATCGTTGATAAATAAACTAATAACAATGATAAATGGATTAAATGGTAAAATTACTTTTAAAATTATAAATATTACTAACTACTCTAATTTTTATTTTTTAATTTATATTTTATTTTTTATTCATGACAATTGTAAAATGTAAAACATAAGTAAAATAAAAAGTAAGATTTAAAAATCAACTATATATTTAACAACTTTGTCCAGTTGGCGTTTAGACATCCCACATGCGCAGGCGTCGTGCCATCCAAAAGTCGGCACGTGGAGGCCAGGAGGCTCCTCACGCTTGCCATGCGCCCAGAGGACAGCGCTTCTGGGCCTCCATATTTTCGGCCCATGGGCCCGTCTCGAGCTTGGTCCGAAAAGATTCGATTTGGGCTTTTACTGCAGTAGGCCCAGCCCATTTCCAAATGCGCCCATATTCCTTGACGCCCGGTTCAGGCCAGGGTCTGATTTCAGTTAGGGGCTTGATTTTTATTTGATGAGAGACTGGGAAAAGCATCGATTTCAGTTGGAGAATGATGCTAATAGGCCTATTACTCTGGTCGGCCGCGTTTGGCTGGATGAAAAGCAAACTGTAATCTCGTATTACATTCTATTTTACACGGCAGGTTACAATATTTGTTCGTAAAGTTACACATGTATCTAACCGTGGTTGATAAGCTTTTTATATCCATAAATTGTAATTTTATCAGATTACATCCACTTGACAGTCAACTTTACATGTCATGACTAAGGGAGCCTGGGTCGAGTGGTAAGCAGCTTGGTGCCGTTTAAGGAGGTCTCAAGTTCGAGACCTCATGTACGCAGACACCCCCTTGAGAGCCTCACCCGTCATTGTCAAGCGTGCGACCTGGGGCGACCAACGGATTAGTCAAGTATGGTTTGCTGAAAGATGCCGTCTCACCGCTGGTGGGGTCTGCTTGGATACCGCGGCTGACGACAAAAAAAAAAAACTTTACATGTCAGGAATTGAGCAGATTTAGCTTAATTGATGGGTATTTTCACGTTAGCACTATCACGTGATGAGACCGTTAGGCATTACGACTTCGTCCTTAGACTTTTGCAAGACAAAAATGTTGTATGTATTATCATTAACCAGACGTCGACCCACACTGCACACGGAATTATCCGTTGTGTAGTTGATTACGAATTCTTACTTTTGATAATTGAGTACTATTTCTTATAGATGGATTAATTTGTAAAAAGTGTATAATAAGTAAATAAATAAAAAATATAACTAGAAATAAAAAAAAATAGAGAGCAGTTATTTGGCACTTGTGGTTATATGAGTGGTTCTATCACTCCATTCTCATTTATATTTTTTATTGGATAAAAATATATTTATCAAATCTCATATTTTTCAATATAATAATATATGATCGAATCCATCGAAATAAAGTGGGCCCATTGCAATCAATTTGAATTCAAGTGATTGATTGTTTTTCGATGTACTGGATTCAAATATTATAAATGAGAAAAATTCCCGACATTGAAAATTTTACACTTTAGTTCATGGATATTTGCATACTTGTAATAGAAAATTAATAAATAAAATACAAATAATTGAGTCCCACATCAAAAAATTACTAAAAAAATAATTATAAAAGATAAAATTATTGGATACTAAAATGATGATATAATTTTTTTTTAATGAACATGTACTAAATCCATGGATGACTTGCTAAATTCGACGCATGTACTCTCGGTTTTATTCGTTTTCTAAGACGTGGAGAACTGATTTCTCATTGGTCCACGTGGCTTAACAGTTTGCCACGTCACCGGCCCCGATACGAGGATTGTGACGGAACGGCAGGAGACAAACAGCACCAGGGCCGCGGTCCATGTTCGCATCTTTCCTCTCTCCTTCTCCCGCTCGTCCTGATGCGCCTGCGCGTGGGCCACAACGACGTCGTTGCAATATGTCTGCTCGCTTCGTCTTCTTCTGCCACTAGAAAACGCCTGTGCTTTGTCCGCTGCCAGAGCTCCGAACCTCTCCCCACTCCGCCGGCGCGTGCATGGCCGATTACCTGCCGCTACCGGATATCGCGGAACCCCCGGCTGTTGGTAGGAAGAGCTCCCGCGTCGCTTCGGTCGATGTCTTCCGCGGCCTCTGCGTTTTCGTGAGCTCCACTCTCTCTCGCTATACCTTTACTCTCACTGCTAGCTGCTGCCATCTCCTTCCAAGTTATGGATATCACATTGATAGCTTGACAGCCTGGTTTTGCTCCAGCATGCAATCGGATTTCACGGTCAACGCATTGTCAATTGTCAGCTGCAGGTGTTAGAAAAACTTAGGAACTTGGAATGGGATAGGACTCGTCGATCGGACTCTTTGATACGTTGCTGCAGTGTCATGATAATTTTGTTGGAATAACAGCGTTTTTGGATTGAGGTATTCAAAGGGATTTGGAGGGATAACACAATCATTGTTTGGGTAAATTATTTGGAGGGATTTACTGTGAATCCCTTTGAACCTCAATTTTGTAATTCCTCCAAAATAGAGGGATGCCAAATTTTTAGACAAAAACATTCGCAACTTCTTTAAAAAAACTCTAGATATATCATAATTTCTTATCACATAACTACACAATTACATTCATCTTCCCTCGCTTAACCACTACTAAGCCACGATCACAGCACGTCTTCTGCTGCTTGACCACCACCAAGCCATGACCATAGCACGCCTTCCCTTGCTCGACCATCCTCAAGTCGCAGCCACAGAGCCTCCCAAGACCGCCACAAAATCACAACTTTGTTCGAGTTCAGAGATCATCACGAAGCCATTGTGTCTGTCACACGCATTTCTACCGCTCGATTGGTCCTCTAAATTAAAAAGGTAAAATGGTCAAATTAACTCTTTTATTCCCTTCAAATCCCTCCCTTCCAAATCCCCGCGGCCCTCCAAATCCTTCAATCCAAACAAGCTATAAAGATTCTTTTTTTGATGTGGAATTATTTAGTTAGAACTTAAGTTTTCCATAATTTTCATATTCCATGCTTAACAGCTTGTGAGATGGCACCTGATTATGATTTTTCATTGTATGCGCATACCAGCTCATGGTGCTTGTTGACTATGGCGGACTGATATTCCCTGCCATTGTTCATTCTCCATGGGACGGGCTTCAGTTGGCAGATTTCGTGATGCCATTTTTCCTTTTTATATCCGGCGCATCTCTCGCCCTTGTCTACAAGGTGAAAACCGATTTCTTTTAGCAGTAAGATGTGTTTTGTATGGATTCTCATTGGTTGTTCTGCTGATGACCTTTATGCGGGTCACTGTCATTCACATGAAAGATTCTTAATATTCCAGAAAGTAACCAATCGAGTAGAAGCTACATGGAAGGCGGTGCTGAGGGCGGTGAAATTATTTTTTCTCGGAGTTCTACTCCAAGGTGAGATTCATATTGTTAGAGCTTCTATTTATAGCTCATAGAAGATGCTGTCATATAAATATCAACTACCTTTGCAGTAGAAATAAGAGTTAAAGGCCTTCAGCCTTCTGATACAAGTGTTGTTGGCAGTTCAGACTGTGATGTGAATTGTGTTGTACTGAATTGTAATTTAAACTTTTGAGGAATTGATGTTCCTTTGCAATATCCATTTTTCAGGGGGTTATTCTCATGGAAGAACTTCCCTGACATATGGGGTTGACATTGAAAGAATACGTTGGTTTGGCATTTTGCAGGTATTTATATTATCTGTAGAATCCTGTGTTTACTGAAGATAATGCTGTAATACAAGTATCTACCGATGATTTTTCTTGTGTTATAGCTTCAAATGAGTTCACTACATAATGTGTAGAGGCAACTGAGCTCACTATCAACCTTGCAGTGAAATATTAATAGATGTTCAATTTGATTAGGAAGATTTTTGCCCGTAGTATAAAAAGTATGAATGGAGAAGAATTCTATGATTCATGTTATATATTTAATAAACATATATAAGAGAACTTTTTGTTTCAACTTCTCAGAGGATCTCCATTGGGTATATTGTTGCGGCTCTATGTGAGATTTGGCTAACTTGTCGGACATGGAGAGAAGTAGGTCTTTTAAATAACTACCACTGGCACTGGTGAGATCTTAATATCTGTTTCCTTGTATCTGCTTTTAGCCTGCTTTTAGTGCATTATACAAGCTTCGGTCCAATTGAGTCTAGACATTTTTGTTACTCTCTGTTGGTTGTGATGTAGTTAATTCATAAGCTTTCATTTAGTAACTTGAAATTTAAGAAAATGTCTTAAATCAAACTCCATTACAAATTAATTCACTCTATGTAGCAATGACCCCAAACTCCAGTTGTGTCTCTCAAAGGCTTTGGCATGCAACACTTCCCTTCTGTTGGGTTTGATCCACATGGAAGCTTAGCATTTATTTTCATTGGGAAGCCAACCTCCACAATGCTCTGTTTACACTATTTTATATCCAATGCTGTCAAGTGTCAGGGAGTTGATAAGGGCTATCAGACAACTGATACAATAGTTAGCCCGTCTATTCTCAGAAATTCCTTTTTCCTAATGACTAATATTGATTTCACTTGTGTAAGCATAGCTGGAGATGCAGCTGTTATAAATCAATTACTTGATTCCTCATTGTATACACATTATCTTCTGTTTCTTCCTTTTCATTGAAATTTCAACTCGCATGATGTCTTGCAGGTTTCTTGCAACATTTCTTTCAGCAGTATACCTGTGCTTGTTGTATGGTTTATATGTTCCAGACTGGCAGTTTGAAGTATTGCCCTCCTGCCATTCTTTGCTCCAAGTCCGAGCAAGTAGCAATGTCTATACGGTGCCGAAGCAGTTCTCTGCTATTTTCCCTGTCCTCTTCTTGCTTTTAGAGTTGCTATTGGTTGTGGTATAGTTAGATGTGTCTTTGGCTTATTCGTTTTGATCTAACTAAATCTTGTATCCTTATTTAGTAGTTATTCATTCTGCATTGTGACTGGAGTTGGGTTTTTAGAGAACTTATACTTCCGATTATTCGGTACTTTTGAATACATCGTTTATATGAAAAGACCTCATTCACATTCACTGTTTTATTTCTTTTGAGAAATCAATAACATGAAAATCAGTTGCTTCTGTTATTTGGTTCCACGGTTCGACTGTATGCAACAGTTCCTCTGAATGGATCGGTCATAAATGTTGTGCTGGGTTTGATGGAAACCATTCTTAAGCATGATTAATGGATGTCTGGAATTATTAATGGAAAGTCTTCCCTAGTTGTTTTAACATTTTAAATTCTTTGCACAGTTATGATTTCCTTATATTATTTGCATTTTGTTTTGTTCAAATAGGTGAAGTGTTCCACAAGAGGTGACGTGGGACCTGCATGCAATGCTGCTGGAATGATTGATAGGCATGTTGTTGGAATCAATCATCTCTACAAGAAACCTGTTTACAGAAATTTGAAGGTGCAGTCATGCTGTCCCCATGAAGTTTATTCATGTACTATATACTGATGATGCCTTGCCTCGCCCTGAAATTACAGGTGTGCAACATGTCCACTGGTGGCCAATTTAATGAAAATTCACCACCCTGGTGCCGTGCACCCTTTGACCCTGAAGGTATCTTAAGGTGTGCTATCTATATCTCCCTGCGTATTATGAAAGAAATGCTTCAGTCAATTGTTACTTGCAGATTTACACATCGGTCATGCTTTCAGATGTCCAACTGCACAGAACAATATGTATCTTAGCAAATTCTCTGGGCATCAAGACATTACTGCTGCATTGCATGATGATAGCCAGTAATAATTGGTCATTCTAATGGGTCTCAAGAATGGCTTGGGGATTCTTTTTGATAAGTGATGATATTATTGACCCAACATACAGTTCAAAATACACATCCAAGTGAAAGGTAAAACATCAGCCAAACTTAGCCAGCAGACAATGAGAGCTAATAAAAAGTAATATTGCACAGATTCTCCCAAAATGGAATTATGAGGACAGCCTGGGATTTTGAGGTGCAATTTCTTTATTATAGATATCCTACATCACAAGTCAGAGCAGATTTGAGTCACTATTGCATCCTTGTCCACAGCAGTTCTCTGGAAGAGTCTCAAATAATTTTTCATGCCATATTCGGTACACATGGCTGGTCCAGCTAAGCCTCAAGAAAAGTTGAGTCACTATTGCTTTCAGGGTGAATGGCCCGCAATGATTTTCCCTTGAGGATGTACCCGGACAACCCACAAAGAACCTAAGTTGATGAACAGTAACCAAATATTTCTGACAATACAGACCTTGTTCCAGATCTCAAGTTCCTTGACACCTAGTCCACCCTCACATTTAGGGAGGCACCCAATGGACCAGCACACTCTTGGCCCCCTTGGCCCTGCATCTTTACCCTTCAAAAGGGCATTGTTTTGAATATTACATGAGAGACTACTGTAGTTTCTCCAGTCATTAGCTGCAAAGCACATTATTTAGTCACCTAATTGATCATCATCTTTTAATATAATGATGTGAAATATCTTCTCAAACAATTCCAGCCTAAGATAATCTATGACACATCCAATTTCCTCCAGCTCTCTGACAGTTGCCGTGACATGCATATTTGGGCTTCAGTACGGTCATATTCTTGCAAACATACAGGTGAGAGTACAGTCGAGATTTACTTATAATTCATGATGTTTTTTGGTGATAATGCTAATCGAGAGCATTTCATTTACAATTGTTATGCTTTCAGGACCCAAGAGGGAGATTACGTAGCTGGGTTTCTCTTTCAGTTCCATTATTACTCCTCGGAGCATTGCTTGCATTTGCAGGTATGAAATTGATGGTCACCTTCTGCTCGTATACTGTAGCTAACAATTAGATGAGAAAAGTCTTGCACGAACAAATCTATCGGCATACCTCATCCAATACACTACAACATGAAATATTCAGGAGAAAAATTCACCATCCTTTTTTTTTAGGTCAGTTCATTTTGATGCCCTGTAAATCCGAATCCTTAATTGTTTGTAGCATGGCACTAACCCAGTGTACTCCAAACAATTTATGCAGGAATGCCAATAAACAAATCCCTGTATTCAGTCACCTACATGTTGATCACTTCTTCATCTGCTGGTCTCACACTTTGTGCTCTATATCTGTTGGTCAGTATGTCTTGTTTGCCTCAACTAATTTGTAAGCATCAGAGTATGTATCTGCTTTCTGCTATTTGCTCGACGTTGGAGATGTAGAGGAAGTTACCTTGTACAGAACATGAAGAAGTAGAATGCCTTCAATTTCTTTGCTCGATATGATGCATTTTCCATTGAAGGCACAGATAGGTAACTGGTTGCACTCTCTATATACTGTGGCAGGTAGATGTCCATGGTTTCAGGCGTTCGACTGCACTCTTGGAGTGGATGGGAAAACATTCGCTCAGCATTTTCGTGCTTGTAACTTCTAACCTGGCGATAATAGCGATTCAGGGGTTTTATTGGAAGACACCGTCTAACAATGTTGTGAGTATACTTTACACTTTCTCTACATCTTGAAATTCACTTTGTTCTTTTATACCGATTGTGGTGGAAGGTTCTCGCTGTGCACATATTGACAGATCGACTGGGTCGTGGCTTGCTTCATCAAGACGTGATGCTGTTCCCTTATTCCTATCATGGTGAAGCTCCTCTTATTCAAATTGTCTCCAACATCATTAAACTGTGTCATGTCTGAAGATGTGCCTACTGCTTTTCTGGTTCACAGGTTAAGGGAAGTAAGATGTTAACCCACTGGAATTGCCAATTTTGATGCGCTAACTATTTCAGATGAGCTCAGTCTTCTCATGGCACGGGCTGATCGTCGAACCTGGAAGCAATGGAAAATGGCTTCTGCAGCTGGCTTCCCCTGCAGGATCATTTCTACAGGTGCGAAGTTCCCTGCCCATTTCCCGACGTTTTTAGCTAATGTAACGGCTGTACTTAATTTCCAAGCCTTCTTATGACAATGAGATGAGGTCAGAGTGTCGTTGAATTCGGTGATTTTCTACTAAGGTTTCGGAGCAAATTGTCCAAAATTTGTCTGGAGTCAGGTTTTTTTCTGCGTCATGGTCAATACTCAGAGGTAGTCAAGATTTTGACACACAAGCTCGTGGCTTTTGTTGGTGTACTCGTGGCTGGATCTGTCCCGATCTAATGTTTCCAAATCAAATGGTCAAGTCTGTATAATTTGCATCGGACCTTGGTAGACCGCGTCGGTCGGGTCTGTAGAGATTTTGAGATTCCCAGGGCTCAGCTTAGGCTCTGTCCAGAAGAAAGAAAATGGTGGACAGGGACGGGGCTACCCAGAAAGTAGAAAAAAGCTGAGGCCTTTGAGGGTAATTCCACTGTGCAATTATATTTAAGCTATGAGCCGTTGGATTTTTTTTAATTTGAACTGTTGATTTGTGAGCCGTCGGATTAAGTTGTAGGATGGTCTGATGGTCAGACTGCAGATGCTTGCCCAAAGTTTCGGCTTTGTGATTGCTAGAACATTGTGTGCTCTCCTAGCCGGCAATTTTGGGCCATGTCTGGGCCCGGTCCATTAAATATTTCGGGCCGTGCTAGAATGGCCCGATAAGAGTAGAGCCCGAAAAGGCACGACCAGAGCATAGCACGTAACCTTATCGGACCGTACCGGGCTGTCCCGTTAGCGTGGTAATTAGTTGTTCGTTTATTTTAATTTTTGAAATGTTTATTGTTCTAAGAAAAATTCATTCTTACGTTATTGCCAGCCTAGCCCGAATTCAGCGGACACGGACCCGACACATTAAGATTTCGGGCTGTGCCGTCACGGCCTGGTAAGAATGTGACAACCCTTATCCCAAGCACGGTCCTGTCGGCCGGGCTGTTTGCAGACTAAAACCGACACCCCGACCTTATCTCAACGGCTTGATCAAATTTTTCTTAATACGAAAAGATCCAAAAACCCTATTCATTGTTGATAGAGAAAAGAAGGCCCCCACTGGCCGTAACCCCGACAACTATTTCATCCTATGCGCTGCTGTACTTTCTTAGCTTCAATCATCGGATGTCTCCATCTCGAATATTCTAATACGTTCTATTACCGACCAATACCGTCTGTGATGTTCTCGATTTAGAAGACTCGAACCTCGATGTCTTATCTGAGCAGATGAGCACCGAACCACTCTAGACGACTTCCGATGGCGAAAGAGCTCTACAGTATCGGGAAGTCTCTATCAAACCGTGCACGTTTGATACCTACAGTATCCAGTGGTCACGGAGAGCTCCAAGTCACCAAGAGCCGCTGCAAGTGTTGGGGGTATCGAATCGTATAGGTTTACCAACTTGGGATTGGCTTAATGGTTTCCTCGTTAGACCCCCAAATGGGTAATCTCATGATCGAATCTCAGGTTGAGAGGGTCGACGAGAATTTTTTTAGGAATTCTGACCTGACAGTAGATTAGTCTTGAGGTGCGTTTCGGCTGGCTCGAAGATATTGCGTGATACAAACAAAAAAAATCGTACAGGTTTGATAAAATTTTCCACACGATTGAGAAAGACGCAGAAGATATATATGTAATTGCAATCGCATCTAGCTAAAAGATTAAACTGATAAATGAGAATATCGAATTCTCTTGTATTTTCATTTTTCTAACCTACAAGAAAAGATAAAGTTTTCAGTGGAACGGTCGTGCCATCAAAATTGGACATACAATCAATACCTATATTATTAAATCCTAAAAAAATCTTTAAAAGTACGAAAAAAGTTTGAATAAATGATGAACCGTAATTGAAAAAATATATAAATGATAAAAAAATTTAAAAATCCTAATAAATAATTAATTTTAATTGAATAAATATATAAATGACGTATCTTGATTGAATAGATATATCACGTCAGTATCATTTATGTGGAATGACTGCTCCATTAAAGTTTCGCAAGGAAGAGATATGAGCCTTTTTTTAGTGTACAAAATCGGTAGGAAAAAGGAACAAAGATATGATGAGTTTCTTGTATGAGAA